>OZ019966.1:2664210-3374210 GCA_963970385.1 Theonella swinhoei
AAACCTTAGAAAGGAAGAAAGGGAGCGAGGCGAGTGATGAGGGAGGGAGGAATGGAGGAAGCAAGAGAGTGGGGGAAGGGAGGAAGGGAGGAACTTAACAATAATGTCACTTACCTTCTGTATTTGCTGTAAGAGAGGGAAAGAGAGAGAGGGAGAAGAGTTGAACCTATTTTACCTAAGGAACAAAATGATAATGTCACTTACCTCATCTATTTGCTGTATGAGAGAGAGAGAGAAAGAGGGAGGGAGGGAGAGAAGAGAGAGAGATGCACTTAAAACGTAAAGTAAAAAGCATATGTAACTAAGGAACAAGCAATAAATGTCACTTACCTTCTGTATTTGCTGTAAGAGAATAAGAGGGAGAGGACATATTGTATATAAGGAACAAAATAATGAGAATGAGAGAGAGAGAGAGAGAGAGAGAGAGAAGAGAGAGAGAGAGAGAGAGAGAAAAAAAACAAAAACAACAAAAAAAAAAAAAAATTGGTTTATTGAGTGGTTGGTTCTTTTTAGCTCTGTCTACAGCCTCCAGTTGTACCGGTGTAGCCCTCAGTCTGGCACATCAATCTTTGCCAGTTGTAAAGGGTACACATCTAGTTTCTACAGGGACAATTTGGTGCTAGTTGCTCAGCTACTTTTCAATTGCCAGCCCTCTCTATCATCCATCATGGCTTCTACTACTCATCTGTCTACCTGTCCTTTCTGTAATGGTTCCTACTTACAACTTGGGAAACATTTGCCACATTGTAAGCAGCGTGATGGAAGGGACTACTCTCACCTCTTGTCAGCCAAGACTCTGCAGAAGAGATCTCTGTCAAAGAAGTCTGAATGTCCCAAATGTCATCGTCTGTTTAAAAGGCTTGACACACACCTCAGAGTCAGTGCAACATGTAAGGAGATCAATTCCATTCCCCCTCCTAATAATTCTGACATGCATAATGGTCTACAGCAACTTTCTCAAAATCAATTTGCTAGTGAGGATGCCATGTTCTTACACCTGGATTCAAATTCTGCTAATACAGCAACACCTGTACCTGTGGTTTCTGCTCTAACCACAGCCACTATTGACACTTCATCTCCACTTCCTAAGGCTAACTTTAGCCTCCCTACCACAGCTGAGGGCTGGGAACAAGCTGACTCCTTTTTTAAAACCTCCCTTGTTCCAGCTGCCATAGCAACCTCCTCCCCCCAGGTGATGAATAGGGTTCTATGTGAGGGTATCTACTCCTATTTTGTCTCCACATATGGCACTAAGTATACCAAAGTTAGAGAAACAAAGAAAAGACCTCCCCACAACCGAGCTCTGAAGGAGGTGGAGAGAAAGAAGGAGGCAAAGAGAGAGTTGAGATCTGCAAGGCGAAGTGGATCCCCTGAAATGGTGCACTCATTAGCCCACCACTTCATCTCTCTGGTTCGAGCCCACAGCCAGTTGAAGAGAGCATCCAATGCACATTTGATGAAGAGAGATGTGAAGGCAGCTAGGGAGAGATGTCACAGGGACTTCAAGGGCTGTGCCAGAGTGGTTCTGGATGGCGGGCTTGGCCAAGAGGTGCCCATGTTCAGTGATGATGATGCAACTACTTTCTTCAAACAGGCATACTGCTCATCTCCTCGGAACTATGTCCAACCTGAGTGGATGCCCGTACCTCTATCCCCAGAGGTGGAGCTGGACTGTAGTCCTTTTTCTCCCAGTGAGATTGCTAGGGTCATCCGAAAGATGAAGGCTCGGTCGACCCCATCCCCATTTGATCGTGTTGGATATGTCATCTTTAAGAACTGTCCATCCTTAATCCCAGCACTGGTCCAGCTGTTCAACATCTGTTGGAATCAATCCATCATCCCTGGAGAGTGGAAGTGTGCAGCCATCAAACTCATTCCCAAGAGCTCAGCAATAGAGGATGCCACCAATCCAGCCAACTTCCGACCAATTGCATTGACACCCTGCATTGGCAAGCTGTTCACTACCCTCCTCAGGAATCGTTGGTTGAGGTACATGGTTGCCAACAAGTATCTCAATCCTTCGCTGCAAAAGGCTTTCATGCCAACAGTGCCTGGCTGCACAGAACATCATCTCAAGTTGTCATCAATTTTGTCGGAGGCACATTCTAATCACAAATCAGTCGCAGTCTGCTGGTTGGATTTGGCAAATGCCTATGGCAGTGTACATCACTCCCTCATTGATTTCTCCCTGCGTCACTACCATGCTCCTCCCCAGTTCCTGGCCATTGTGCAGGCTCTCTACACTGGACTCAATGCTAAGATCATCACTGCAGAGTGGGAGACTCCAGTCATCCCTCTCCAGAAAGGGGTGTACCAGGGAGACCCTCTCTCTGTGGTGATATTCAATACCACCATGAATACCCTATTGGACACAATTTCCCTCAGGATTGACCTGGGTTACCAGTTCTCCAACTCATGTCGCAAACTTAACATCCTGCAATATGCTGACGACACCTGCCTAGTGGCCAGCTCTCCTGCCTCCTGCCAGCATCTACTCAACATCACCGCTGACTGGCTACAGTGGTCTGGCATGGCAGCTAAAATACCCAAATGCCAGTGCCTCTCCCTGCAGGGATCTTCAGGGAGACTTGTTGACCCCCACCTAACTCTGAATGGGGTGCCCATCCCCTTCTCCACTGGTGCAGTGAGATTCTTGGGTATGCAAGTGCAAGTCCCTAAGAATCACGCGGCAGCTAGGGATGCCATCCTGATTAAGCTCCGAGATATGCTAACAGCAATTGACCGATCATCGTTGTCAAGGAAACAGAAACTGCTCCTTTTCTCTGGTGGAGTGTGTCCACGTCTGACCTGGCCACTCCTGATACAGGAGTTCCCCACTACCTGGATGGAGCAACAGGTTGACTCACTGGTTACAGGGTACCTGAAGAGGTGGTCTGGGCTTGGAAAGTCAGCCAACACAGCTCTCCTGTATCTCCCCCGTTCACTGGGGGGTCTGAATCTACCTTCACTATCTACCCTCCACAAAAGGCTTCAGGTCTCCAGGCAATGCCAACTTCTCACTTCACAAGACTCATGTGTACGTTTCCTGGCTGACCGTAACCTTAAGCATGAACTATCCTTGGCCCGGAAGAAGTTTAAACCGGCGAGTGAGGCCAGGGAAGCTTTGAGAATTAGCCCAGGGGGGAGCAGGAAATCTCTCATGAAGTTTGCCAAAGGTGCAGTGACTGAAGAAGTCAACTCCTCTCGCCTTAACCACTACCAGAGCCTTGAGAGGCAAGGGCAGTTGAGTAGGTGCACTAGCCCCAGTTGTGCTCCCATCTGGTCACGTGTAGTGCAGGCATTGCCTGAGGACCAATTCAAGTTTGCCATCAATGCAGCTGTGGACGTTCTTCCCCACAACGCTAACCTATATCTCTGGAAGAAGATGAACAATCCATCTTGCCCTCTCTGCCATGAGAACCAGACATTGCTGCATATCCTCAACAATTGTCGTGTGGCTAGGGATGCCAGGAGGTACAATTTGCGACACGATTCCATCCTGAGTGCCATCACTGATGTTGTTCGACACAGCATCCCTCCAACATCAACTCTGACTGCTGATATCAGTGACACATATAACTTCCCCCTTCACATCATCACCACAGATCTACGGCCTGACCTGGTGTGGTGGGATGAGGCACACAAGGCACTGGTCCTAGCTGAACTGACTGTGTGCTTTGAGACTAACTTTGAAGAGGCAGCCCAGAGGAAGTCAGCTAAGTACACTCACCTAGTGGAGCAGGCCCAGGCTAGGGGGTTCATAACAGAATTGATCTGTCTCCAGGTCGGATCTCGTGGTGTCCTTGACCTTCCTGGATTTGAAAAACTGGCCACCAAACTGTCCCTTCCACATAAAGAACTTGTAAAGCTCCTGGAGGACACGTCCAGGCTAGCCCTGGCTGGGTCCTTCAGCATCTGGTGCTCGAGAAACAAACAGCCATAAAAACTTACTATCGTTACTTAATAATGCATGCTTGTTTATGTTCTTTATATCTGTGGTACCATGTGATTGTGCGGTGGTTTTGTACATCACCTAGGCAATATGACCATTGGGCTTAACCACTCCTCATTTTGTAATGTATGGTCACCTCACAAAATGAAGATGTTTCAAAATAAAAAAAAAATAAAAAAAATATAATAAAAAAAGGGTATGAGGTAAAGGGAGGGAGGGAGGGCGGGAGGGAGAAAACAAGCGAGTGATGAGGAAAGGAGAAATAGAGGAAGAAAGGGAGCGAGCGAGTGATGAGGGAGGGAGGAATGGAGGAAGCGAGAGAGTGGGGGAAGGGAGGAAGGGAGCAACTTAACAATAATGTCACTTACCTTCTGTATTTGCTGTAAGAGAGGGAAAGAGAGAGAGGGAGAAGAGTTGAACCTATTTTACCTAAGGAACAAAATGATAATGTCACTTACCTCATCTATTTGCTGTATGAGAGAGAGAGAGAGAAAGAGGGAGGGAGGGAGAGAGAGAGAGAGAGATGCACTTAAAACGTAAAGTAAAAAGAGAGAGGGAGGGAGGGAGGGAGGGAGGGAGGGAGTGAGGGAGGGAGGGATAGATTGGGGGGAGGGAGGGAGGGAAGGAGGAATGGAGGAAGGCAGAGAGGGAGGAGAGAGATGGAGGGAGAGAGAGCTAGTGATGCACTTAAAAACCTAAAGTAAAAATAACATGTAACTAAAGACAAAACAATAATGTCACTTACCTTCTGTATTTGCTGTAAGAGAGGGAGATGGTGAGGGAGAGGGAGAGAGGGTGAGGGAGAGGGAGAGGGAGAGAGGGAGAGGGAGAGGGGGAGGGGGAGAGGGAGAGAGAGAGCCTAAGACTTATCAGTCATTAAGTCTGTATTTAAAGGATTTATAAACATATAATGCTACTAAGTTGTCAACTTGTGGATGTGATGACTAGTAACTTCCGATCTGTGCTCAAAACTGCATATCCTGGGCAATATTGTCGTACTTCAGACTCTATATCTTCTGTCAAAGCAGAATACTTGGGACAGAAGAGATTTTGTCTCTCTCTCTCTCCCACTCACACACTCTCTCTCAGGCTTATTGTGGTCTATAAATATTATTTAACTCCTATGCACAAACTTGACAGACAAATGAACACAACAGACCAACAAACTCGACAGACAAATGAACTGCATATACTAAGGCTTACCTCATCTATTTGCTGTAAGAGAGAGAGAGAGGGAGAGGGAGAGGGAGAGAGGGAGAGGGAGAGGGAGAGGGGGAGGGGGAGAGGGAGAGAGAGAGCCTAAGACTTATCAGTCATTAAGTCTGTATTTAAAGGATTTATAAACATATAATGCAGATTTTGTCTCTCTCTCTCTCCCACTCACACTCTCTCTCTCCCTCTCCCCCTCCCCCTCTCCCTCTCCCTCTCCCTCTCTCCCTCTCTCTCTCTCTTACAGCAAATAGATGAGGTAAGCCTTAGTATATGCAGTTCATTTGTCTGTCGAGTTTGTTGGTCTGTTGTGTTCATTTGTCTGTCAAGTTTGTGCGACAGTACTGTTCATTCATGTGTGCGTGTGTGTGTGTGTGTTGTGTGTGTGTGTGTGTGTGTGCCACTTTGTACACGTAGTTCAACAACTAGATCCTATATATACAATATATGCATGGCATTTGACAAGTCTTCCCCGCTTTTGTTATGTGGTGTAGAGCTGTAACGGAAGCTAGGTTTGGGGAAGCAATCTCTATATACACAGTATTACTGCACTACATCTGGGGCTCATGAGACATGGAGTAGTGGACGAGTACAAATACATTGAGAGGTTGAAAAACGACTTTCATGACTCCATGCACTTGGGAACGGTATTGGGTTAGAGTACCACAACTACTAATAGGCTTACTGATGACTTACTCTTTCTGCCATTTTCATGTACGAGTGTGGGTGTTCTGCAACAGAGCAAGTCGAATGCTGAACTATTAAATGAATAGTCGGGCGAATTTGCAGACTCCAGGGTCAAAGGTCATACATGGGCGTTTAAGTTTTACAAGGGTAGTCTCGCGGGCCAGACTCTCACGCGGGGAGAGAGAGTCTGGTCTCATTCCAGTTGTGCATCACACGCCAGGTTTTTTCTAGTCTCGTACCCAGACCCCACCCAAACGGGAAAGGGTCTGGTGACATCTTGGATGTGCTGAGTCAGCTTTACGTCATATATCATGTGACTTTGAGAATGAGCGCACTTACTACCGACACGGTGGATCATATAGCGCGAGGTCAACCATTCAGCTTAAGCTCTTCTGCAGTTACGGGGCGTATATCTTTCCCAGGTAGCTCATATAGCTACGATGGTTACATTGTGTAAAGTACTGTCTTATATAACGTCACGCGCAAGTCACGCGTAAAGTTAAATACTGCAGGCTTACCTAAATCTAAGACTGCTGATTCAGCACAACCAAGAAATCGCTCAACTGTCACCAGACCCTTTTCCTCTCTTGAGGGCGGGGTCTGGGGACGAGACTAGGTTTTTTCCGGCGCGACAAGTGTGCTAAGTGAGTGTGAAACCGCAATTGCAAGCGCTTATGCCTACGCGCGTACAACCAAATGTGTAAGCGCGTCTGGGTATTACTCCTATATGCTGCGTGTGTCAACAGGCGACTTCCTCGGACCACAGAAGGAGAAAGAAGCTGTGCGGTGTGAGCTGCACAAACACTGGGGATGCTATTGTTTTGTTGTCAGGAAGTATGCCCCTAGAACTTATGCTCCGTGATTGGGAAGCCGTTCTCTGCAATTTGAACGCTGCCACCGCGGCTTCCAGTTGCCTCTCCTTCAGGGGATCATAGCCTAGCTCCCTAGCACTCTCTCTAACGCGCGTGATACGCTTACTAAAAATGAGAGCATGCGCACATGACCAACTGGCTAATAGCGTTAAAGAGGTGATAATTATGTGAAGCACTTAGAAGCCTTACCAACGCTTGCACAACTCTACTATAGGAATGAGACCAGACTCTCTCTCCCCGCGTGAGAGTCTGGCCCGCAAGACTATTACATTGTTTTAGTAGCTACATGTGCTGCCCGTCGGTAGGAAGCCCTCTGTCTCGCTGTCCAAGCCGCCTAGCACGAGCAAATGTAGCCTCAACATTCCATCTACCTGTAATCAAAACAATCACCCTACCCAACAGGGGCGTAGGAAGGACTTCAGAAGTGGTCCGGCTGTAATAGGCGCGCGCAAAGCGCGCGCATTAATTAACCATCGGCGCGCATGCGCAGGAGGGCTTCCAGCATTCGCGCACGCGCGTTATATACACGAGGGTTCTGTACTTCAGTGCATTCATTAGGCAATGGATACTGCTGATTGTTCGTAATACGCGTGCTCACTGAAGATGTACACGCGGGTACAGGTGGAACTCCTACTATATTTTACTGCTTTCAGCCCGTACGCAGCCAATGACATTGGGGGGGGGAGGGGGGGGGGGAGGGGGGGGGGGGGTTCGAGGTTCGCGACTGAACATTTTAGGCCATCCACGAACCTATATATAGCTAGCGTTGGCCGTGTTTACATAATTTTCGCACGCATAGTAGCATGACCATGTACCACATTGAATTTCAGTACTGGAGACGAACGGGATAAAGCCAGTTTTTCGTTTGCACGTTTCGTGATCTCACGCTATGTAGGCCTATGTGCAAGGTCTGCCGATATACGGCTCAGCTAACGCGTTCGCTTCGCTCACTCAATTATGCGTGCCACTAGTACAGCTAGGTCGCAACCCTCGTTCGAACCTCCCGAACGCCCCCTGGGTACGGGCCTGGCTTTAGGATTGGCGGCGAGCGTGAGCGTATATAATTGAGCTGTGGGCACGTACGATTGGAACTCGCGTAAAACGTTACGGTTTGTGTGCTAACGCCGCTTAGATAAAATCGACGCGACGTATGTTGGCTGGCGCCAATAATAATAATATATTTTTAATGACAAAAGAAGCCAGGGAGGCATTAGTCAGTACATGTACGTGCTATAAAAGCATTGTGTATGAAATATGCAACTGCATTGTTAATAAGCCTGTTAGATGATTCCAATAAATAAAAAAAATTTCTGTTCTGATGATAACCACTTGTATCCGGGAAAGTCCATTTGTATTGTTTGTTCAAGTTGGTCACGTAATGTATTATACTTGGAACACACACACATGAAATGAATCTCGTCTTCTATCATGTTACATTTATCACAGAGTCGTTGACATACAGGGATGGACTGCGGTTTGTGGTATCTACCGCGCTCAATTTCAAGACTGTGGCATCCCACTCTCAGCCGAGTCATAGACACACGTAGTGTTGTAGACCTGACATTCAATAAATATGGTTCTATGTCAAACTCCTTTTTAAATAATCTGTAAGATCTCAGTTTATTTCCACCATGTCCAGTTAAACTTTGTTTATTCATAAGGTTGGCATGCCATACTTGAATAAATTGGTCACGGTATGAGCTCATAATTGAATTTATCATATTTCGGTCAAAAACATGGTGTCCTGAGAAAGAAGCATCGAAACCAGCATTATTGAGAAGAGTGGCTCATAGGTGATTCTAGAGATATGTTTGAGTAGTTTCTGGTTATGCATGTGCTATGCATATGGGGATCTGGGGGCTAGCTCTCCCAGGATTTTTAGACGCTCTGAGACCACTTCTAGTGCATTTTCAGGCATGATGAATAGCATATGGGAAAAACTATATTATGCATATTCACAGAACAATACACAACACATTCTGACTTGTAAAAGCATTATGAATCCATACTGGTGCTGGTATTCCGTCAGCCGGGTCTATGCAATTGAAAAGCGACACAGCTACTTGCTCATCTCCATCAGAATAAAAAGCTAATATATGTGTCCGCGTTCATGTATGCTCCGCCCACTTAGTTGCGCGATTGATCGTGTAGTGTCTTGCATGCTATCAATACGACTCGAGGAAGGTAACCATTTTGCAAGTCTATAGATTTATCTACTACGCGAGTTGAGGGAACGCTTGAGACGCCTAGCTAGAAGCCCTAGCCCTAGCCCCAGCCCAATTCTGACTAGTTTCTGGAAACCTTAGAAACCCCCCTAGAATCGCCACTGTGGCTACATTACTGACCCAACATTTTCTTCCACAACTAGCATTGTGTAGCGTAATTTGAGCACGCGTTAATTGCACGGGTGGGGCAGGGGGAGAGAAGGGTCTAGCAGATGTTATTAGTTTTCATGAGATCACGTGTTTGAATTGACCAATCAGATTGCCATGCCCAAAATGCTTCATGGCTATGGCAATCTGATTGGTCAATTCAAACACGTGATCTCATGAATGCTAATAGCATCTGCTCACGGGTTTGAGTCCCACCTGAGGCAGCTTATTTCTTCTTTAAAAAAGACTGTCTTGTTTGAGTTGCATTGTGTTGTGTTGAGTCTCTTGGTCTGATTATTTTGTGCATTGCATTATGAGTCTCTTAGTTCATGTATGTTGGGTAAATCATGAAGGATTGTGTGTTATGTATTAGTTGTCAGGGAACCTCAAAAAGAGTACTGGAGGTGTTGCTCTTCTTATTAAGACATCAGACATCAAACTTGCCCTATCTGTTGATGTGGTGAGTACAGTACATCTCCTTTTTGTTCCTTTTTCTTCACCTTGTGGCACAAGTGTCCAACATGCTCCACTTGGTGACCTTATTTCCATATCTGATTACAATACATGTACACATGTGTGTGTTTCCAAAACAACTTTCAATACAGCCTTTTCACTCACTGTTTCAAAGACTGAGCACCCAACATCTTGGAGAGGGGGGCCTCCCACCAATTGAGGTACATTTGTAGTACATGTAAATCAGATAGTAAGTCAATGTCTATATGAGCCCAAGCTTGTTCCCCATTGGAGGAGGAGTCTAAGAGTGAATTGCCTTGTTTGCATGTGTTTCTAGCGTTTAACCACATTTAATTCACCATATATTTCATACGTACTTTGCCACAACCCTTTGTGTAGGTAACAGGGAATCCCACTAGGTACGTTAGGGCTTGTGGTGAAGTGTGACGTCCCTCGATTGAAAGCTCTCCCTTTTTGTGCATTGGATTAGTAGTGTATACTATTATTTTTTTCAAGTCTGTTATAATATGTACATGTACATACTCTCTAACCTGTTTACAAATACATATACGAATACACATATACCATGTGTGTTGTGTGTATGTCAGACAAGTGAGGAGAGTGAGCAGGCCAGCAGCTATGATCATCTGGTGCAGCAGCTTATGAGCAATGAGGAGAAATACATCAGTCACCTTAATCTTATCCTGAAGATTTTTCAGGAGCCCTTCACAAAGAGACCTGACCTTTTCCCTCCAAAGGTAGGCAGTCTAGTACATGGAAATACATGTGCATATAGCACATGGAAATGTACGTATGTGTGCATTGGGATCTGTTTTGTAGTTTAAAGTGTATGTTGTTTCATAGTCCTGATATACAGTGATTACTGAATACTAATTTAGAACAAGATGGAGAGATATATTGCCTTTCTCTCTGCCTGAACCCTGCATCTAGTTAGGCATAGGGGAGTAAAGAATGTTTTTTGCTCTTGTACACATTTAGGAAGTGCAAAAGGTATTTGTAAACTTGCCGGAGCTGTATAAGTTATCAGTAAAGCTGCTTGCCTCACTGAATGAGTGCATGGAGATGGCAGGAAAGGTTGAAGGTGTGGCTCAGTGTCCACAAGCTGGGTTTGTCTTTGAAGAGATTGCAGAGGTGAAGTATGCATTTGTTTAGTGCATAAATGTGATATGTATTTTCTGTTGGCTTGTAATATATGTGCTTGTGTGCATTTTAATAGAAGCAGCCAACCCTACTTGAATGACAATTATATCAATTGTAAATGTTTACCAAATGATTAGAATCTCAGAAGGACCTTGGTATTCTTGTCTCTGCAGATCTTTAATGGTCCTGCCATATTCCACATGTCACATCTAAGGCCTATAAGGTGTTGGGTATGTTATGGAGACACTTTTGTTCTGACATTGCTATTAAAGCTAAGCGTTCTCTCTATTTGTCTCTGGTTCACCCCCACCTTCTGTATTGCTCTCCACTTGGCACCCACATCTGCTAGTCCACATCAAGAGTCTAGATCTTGAATCAGTGCAAAGGAGAGCAACCAAATTTACTCTAAGTGACAGTATTACCAGCTACAGTGATAGGTTGGTCAAATTGCGTCTTCTACCTTTAATGATGAAGTTTGAATTAAGTGATATTCTTTTCTTAATCAACTCTTTGAAGACATGACACGTCACTTTGATGTATTCAAATACATCCACATCTCAATCCACTCGCTTATCGCATCATTTCAAATTGAACCACTCCTTTTCCAGAAATAACATGTCTGCCAACTTCTACTTCAATTGAATACCTCATTTATGGAATTCCATTCCACCTCTAGCTTGACATCAGCCTCTCCACCCCTGTTTTAAAGCTACTATTCGTGACTTCTTCTGGGATCATAATTTTCATGTCAAATTTTAGCCCTGATAATGTTTGCACCTATCATCTGGTTTGTCCCTGTCGGAACTGTTCTAAACTGCCCATCCGAAATTCTGATTTTATCTTCTTCTTCTCCATTATACTGGTACTTTTATGTATTTGGCTGTAGTCAATTGGCTTTAGTCCATCAGCACAGAGCTCTGTTTATGTTTCACTTGTCCTTTTTCTTTTGCTCTCCTTTTCTCTGTGTTGAAAATCATAAATAACAATAATAATAATATACTTGTTAGTCCCTACAAAAGTCTTAACATGGTTATGCTTACCACCTATAGAAATCATACAGTGGACTGTTGGGAACATGGGGAAAACCCCAGGCAACATTTAAGGTATAATGAAATCCTTAGTTCAGTTGTTGCTAGGCTATCCCACATTTAAAGGAAAACATCCGTTTGGTAAGAAGTATGCAAACGGATGTGTTTTCCCTTAACTGTGGGATAGCCTAGCAACAACTGAACTAAGGGTTTCTATTAGTTGTTGCATGGGCTCGAGTGCCACACAGGATATATGGCATAGTTGTGACGTGAAGCCTGAGGGCATGCCTTAAGAAGTCAGATGTGCTTTCCCTTAAATGTGGGATAGCCTAGCAACAACTTAACTAAGGGTTTCATTATACCTTAAATGTTGCCTGGGTTTTCTCCCATGTTCCCTGTATGATTTCTATAGGTGGTAAATATAACCATGTAGAGACAGTTGTATAAAACAAGATATCATCTGCTGACCATCTACAATCTTGGTTGCCTTTAAGCTATCTCACATTTCAGAGGAAGCATCCCATGCAACCAATAATGTATGTCTTGCATAGTTATAGTAATTTGCATCTACCCTTAGTACTTGTACCTTACCTGTTGCACGCTTTAATTGTTTGAGGACACCTGGGAACTGAGGCTACTTTTAGATAAAACTCAACAGTGCATGTATAGTGCCTTGATCAAATTATCCCTCACTATATATAGAGTGGAACATGTATATGAAATGATGTTTGAGCTCAGCCATTCCTCATATCATTTCACTGATTAAAATTAAATTGAAGTGCATAAGGTAGGGAACTGAGTCCAACATTATAATTTAGTTACAAAGATGTCAAAGAGCTGTGCATCTACGCTCTATGCACCATAACATGTTAACTCTTCCTATGGTATGTTTACACAACTGGGAATCATGTGCTATAGGAAATATTCTAGGTTAAAGTAAGCAGTTGTCATTGAGGTAATGTAAACAGAAGGCATATATATATCCCACACTTCAAGGGACATAACGATCATCACGAGGTGACATGTAATCAAAGATTACACAATACATGGTTTGTCATAGAGCTCTATTTCAGTGATTTACAAGCACAATGTGGGTTTAAAGGCAACCCAAGATTGTATCTGTAAGTACACAAAAGTCAGCAGATAAGTTCATGTGAGTCCCCGCAAACGTCTGTAGGGGGTTGTGTATGTAGTTCTCAGCACCATGCAGAGAGAGACTCTCTACATTAGGATAACAGATCTAGAGCAGTACAAACCAGTCAGAGTGCAATCTCCTAGATTTTTATTGCTCTATGAATCTTTTCCAGAGCTGTGGGTTTTATAAACAACTATAATATATATTATAGCTACAATGTGTATTTGAATGGTAGCTTCAGTACTCAGGAGTTCCCAGTTGCACACTTTAATTGTGCTGGGTAGGGTCTGGCAACCATCTTAAGGCTACTTTGCATCAAACCTTAACAGCATATAGTGCCTTGATCAAATGATAGGTCATTCCTCATTCTAGAGTGGAACATGCACATCGTCATGCAATGATGTTTGAGCTCAGTCCTTTCCCATTTCACTGCTCAAAATTAAATTGAAGTCCATAAAGAGAACTGGATCCAACACTAGAAGTTGACTGCATAAAAGCAAGCTAGTTATGATAAAATGGATTGATTGTGCATCTAAGCTCTTTGCACTGTAATGTGAATATGTTTACACAACTAGAAGTCATGTGCTATAGGAGGTATTCTAGAAGTGCAAAGGTTAAGGTAAGAAGATTCTCAGCTTTCTGTAACCAAGCCATAAACAGAAGGCATATATATGCTCCACACCTAAAGGGAATTCCATATTACACACACATCAGTATCTACAAATCAGCTAGTCAAATTGTGATTACACAATGCATAGTTAGTTAGAGCTCTTAGGTATGTCAGTGATATATAGTCAAATTACAAGCACAATATTCACCATAGCTGGATGCAAACTTTATGAGTGTTTTGCTGGTGATGTATTGAGGTATGCATAAATATTGAGGTATGAACACATACTGGATTGTGCCAACATATGGCCATTAGCTTTAACAGTAAATGCTGTAATTATAGACACATCACATTGTCTATGACTGTGAGGAATATTGGAGTAAAATAATCACGTGCATACAATCAATTGTGTATTTGGTTTCACATGAACATGAGGAGCAAAAGGGGCAAGGCTCATTGAGGCTTGTGCATACAAGTGTGTAAACCATTAAAAGAAGGGTGCCTTGATCAAATGGTGGGTCGTTCTCCACTCTATAGTGGAACATACAAATGCAATTTCACACACTCATTTGGATTTTATGTGATGTTTGAGCTCAGCCTTACCTCATTTTACAGCTCAAAATGAATGTGCTTAAAATAAAGGGACTATAGATCAAGTCAAATGCAATAGATCTCAAAGAGCTGGAAAGTATAATGAACATCAGACTACCTTTGTAAGGATGGAACTGATATTAGCCTTAACATGAGAAAAAGACTTGAAATTCGAAAATACCGCAGTTCTAAGCCTTTTTAGACACACAACCTGCTAAACTAGTTGTTCTGAACCTGACAATTAATACTGCATAAACTATACAGCCAATGGGACTTGCATGTTATACATGATAATATACTTAGTAATAAATTAAAACTCAGTTGCTAAACACAGTAAGAATTGGTTATATAGGGATGATGATAGTGTTAAGAAATGGAGGTGCAGCATGCAGGCAGAGTCACCATGCAACAATAATAACATGTGTAACCCCATGTTATAGCTACCATTGGTAAGCTCTAAGTACCATCATGGCCTAATGCAGTAGTTATTGAGTGGGTACTCAGCACTGTCAACTTACTCCATGATCATCATACACGAGACTACTGACGTGATCTGTTAATCATGTGATGACTACAAAATTGAACAGGTGCCATCCCCACAACATTTAAATGGAAATGTTCTAGTCTTGTCTAATGCTAGGGATACTGTTTACATTGTATACTGCATCATTGTAACTCTCCCTATGGTATGTTTATGCAACTAGAAATCATGTAGTGCTGTAGGGGATATTTCAGGAGGATATAGGGATACATTATAAAGTGATTATCTGTGGGCTATAATAAATGGAAGGCATCCCTTTCAAGGGTATTCCACAGTAGTGCATTATAGAGTGATCACTACACTATATTAAATTGTGAAGATCTGTGACAACACAATTCAGGGATGGTTAGCTATATATCATTATCAAATGTGCAATAGTCAAATTACACACAAAATACATAGCTTCTATAATAGTTTGCTTGAAGTATGCATAAAGGATCAGTATAGTATTCATAATGAATAAGTGACCTTCACCAGATATATGAGTGACTACCACCTATGTATACTCATATTGCTAGTATATAATACTCTTATACATATGAATTGCTATACTTTATTATACATACATATGACACTGATTCACAGTCAATATACCATTTATGGTGCTTGAAATTTGGCTACACAGTCAAATGATGTCATCTTCCATATACATACACATGTAGGTGGAAGACCTTGTCTCCATAAGTATGTCATAGGTCTTTCCCTGGAAATGAGTTGTGTTAATTGTTATTGTGCTACTTGAATTACCACAAATGTTTGAAAACAAACTTAACACGTCACGTATGTTAGATGTTCAATAATCACAATTCCAATGAATTCGAATATAAAAGAGAGGCTAGAATTGCACTGGATAGAAATCCTTAATGCAGTAAGGCCAGAATCTGGTTTTACAAACAAAATTTGGAAACAAAATTTGGAGTGTAAGGAGATATATGGATAATGGTGTACTGCGTCATAAAATTACTACTTTATTTTGCAGGAAATAATGCACTGCTTTGCTAATCTCCTAGCCTTCCTTGTTGTGGCTGTCGGTTTGTGTAATGGAGTTGTAGGCAGGCATGAAAAAAGAGATGCGTCTGATGAGCAGCTCTCATGTTTCTCTCTGCTGCTGAACCACCTGACCAATGATGATCAGACCTGTCTGAATGCTGGAAATGCAATCACAGCTATCCTAGGCACAAACCTTCAAGACAGTATAAGATTGGTGAATATGGACAGGTTAGCAGTATTCTGCCGACCTACATGTGGACGAAACGTCATCACAGCCTGGAAATCATGCAATATAACAAACAGTGAAAAAGTTGATACACTTATTGGAGTTTGTGGAAGAGCCAAAGGCCTCAATTGTTATGAAAGTCTTGACCAAATATTTGAATTCATTGAAGATGTAGAGGATTGTGCTACTCAAAATACAGAGAACGCCAATGAATGCAGCCAAGAGTGCCAAGACATTATAGATAATGGTGAGGACATGTACGGATGTTGTGTCAATGTTCCAGTTGATTTTCGCAATGCAAATGGTGAATCTGACCTAAGCGACCTTGTAACAGATACTTTCATGAACTGTTTTAATAAAAGACCAGATCGTTGTGATGACGTTTTAATCAACCAGACGCTTGCATTTTCCAGGTTTGAAGACATGAACCCTTCCCTTTCTCCTGAGCAGCTACTGTGCATTGCTGGTACAATATCAGAAAATTCTGAATTAGCTGATGAATGCAAGATTGCATCTAATAGTCTTCTTGTACAACTCAACTCTGAGAGCTTGCTAAGGTCAATTTTTGAAGATAGATCTGCAATTACTGCCTTCTGCAATCCTTCCTGTGGACCAGTAGTTAAGGAGAGCTGGATGAGCTGCAATGCATATGATGACATCAAAGGAGAAGCTGATTTATTAGTTGGACTGTGTGGTATACACCAAGGGTCTACTTGCTACAGCAGATTTGATGAAGTGGCAGATTTTCTTGATGATTCATTCTACTGTGGACAAACAGCTGACGATGATACTGATGTCTGTCCACCTGGATGTGACAGAGTATATACAAATGCAAATGAAGATTTTGGCTGCTGTGCAGAAGTATTAATTGATTATGCAGTTACTCTTGTGGGTTCTGTTGCTGAGGAAGTGTATGATGATTTGTATACAGCCTGCAATGCCGAACGTCCTAGTGACTGTACTAGTTCAGCTCTTACTGCTATGATAGAAGAGCCCAGTCAGTGTAAAAGTGCTGCCCTCATCAATATACCTGCAGTGGGTCTCATTCTAGCTGTCATGGGAGCCGCTATTTTTCATGCTTGATGACTGCTTAATTTGAAATACAGTTCTAAACATTTTTAGCTAGGATGTGTGCAAAATAAACTTTCTAAGAAATGTACTGTAAGTCATCAATAAAGACCTCATAGTTTCAATACATGCGTATAACATATATACATAATTATAGATTAGATTCATGATCAGATGTAACACACATGTCTGGATTCAGCTAAATTTCTGATGCACAAACAGAATGTTATTCTGAATCCACATAAAGTGAATCTGAATACGAAATCAACTGATCAGCTGCAGCTTATATAACTATAGAAACCAAAACAGTTGAAACCAGTTACCTCACCGCATTATCTACACATTAGCACGGGTATTATAAATATGAGAGTTAAATTTTAATTACACATATGTGATAATACAATATTTTGCTAGAGTTATACTTTGATATGCATAGTTAACCCTCGGCGCGCATGCGCAGCGAGGGTTACGGTACTTGGTCGTGCCACGGTGTGTGTGTCTGTCTGTTAAGTCACATCTCACTTCTGGAGCGTCTGTTCGACCTGAAAATACTGTCGTGTACTCAGCGGGCAACGAAGGTCAAAATATTTGTGGGGTTTTCTTTGAAACCGCTCCGTTCAAGAGTTATGGCGTGAAACGCAAGCGAAAGAGCCAATATGCTAATTAGATCTAGTCTACTCTGGCTTAGCAGCGATCAGGTATTCCTGTTCGATGTACAGCAAAGCACCAGCGGTTACTGCACGAGGGAGTACAAGCACAGGTACTGCTCCGGTCAAAGCTATAGCGCTTCCAGCAGTTTACAGAGCCAACCTTGAGTATCAATCGCACGTGCTTTTCCAGCATTCGCGCACGCGCGTTATAGATTCGCGCACGCGTGGACGCCGAGGGTTCTGCACTTAGTGCATTCATTAATAAAGTGGGAGTAAGATCAGTCCTTACAATGGGAGTAAGATCAGTCCTACATTTTTATATCGTGGGGTAATTACGCATGTTGTTATTGTTGCATGCAATTTTCCCTTGTCTCCATAAAGTTGGTAGATCATCTGCCTAGAATGGTGGGTTTGAGTCCAGCTGCTCATTTTTATGACTCACGGATGAAGTTGGTCGAGCATCTGCCTAGAATGGTGGGTTTGAGTCCAGCTGCTCATTTTTATGACTCACGGATGAAGTTGGTTGAGTATCTGCCTAGAATGGTGGGTTTGAGTCCAGCTGCTCATTTTTATGACTCACGGATGAGTTGCATTGTGTTGTATTGTATTGCTTTGGGAGTCTCTTGGTCTGATTATTTGTCTTATTTCTTTACTTTTTGGCATTACCATCCCTACAGCCTTCATGTTTTCCACACTTTATAGTAAGGAGAAGTTTCTATTTCATTCTCATCAGCTGAAAACCAAGCAGTTAAGATGAATATACATGTATAGCATAGTGCACTGGCCTTAAATCACCTATCATGGCAGTCGTTTCATGCTGCTAGAAAACCTAAAATTAACACCTGCCTGCATGTACTTTGAGGATGTTGATGTTGCTAATGCATGATTATGTTTTGCCTGGCCTAATTGTAAAGTATGCATTTTAATGTATATTCTCCAGCCAATATCTCCTTGTATATATATATATATGTATATATATATGATGGTTATTTTAACACAAAATGTTGTTAACTCATTTGCGTATGTAGTCACTCGTTCATGTTAATGGGTGTTGAACAAAGATGTATATAGTTATCTCAGTTGTATGTTTTGCGGTCTTGTATCTTCAGACAGAATGCTGTGTACAATGCCTGAAATATTCAACTTGGAATGTAGCAACAGAACATGTAATCATTCAACCTGTAAATTTTCATCACCATAATTACTAGCTGAGTAATTATATAATTGGACCTCACATGTTTTCCATAGACCCTAACATGACATCCTTGGATAACATAATTATATTCTTGGTCTATGGCCTGGGCCTATATGGTATGCACCTTGTTGGCTCACCTCTCAACATATGTCCAACAGCCGTTAAATCGTCAATTACACGAATGAGTGACTACACATGCAACTGAGGTAAAACTCTTTATGTTAAAATAACTATCTTGTTTTTATAGTGATATATATATATATATATATACAGCTGCAAACTACTCCCATTCTTGTTAATTTGCAAATAACACCTCTACTTCAGACTTTTATATGTAACACCTAGGGCTAGGGATATAGATTCTTTCTAAGCATGCATGGTCAGATATGACACAATACTTTTGCATGGTTCTGAAGGCAAAATAGAAGTTCACTATAATACATTATATGATGACTATATACTATACTACACTATACTACAAAAAGTACATAACAGCTAACTTCAATCACACAGTCTAAATTATAAGTACACATTGCATCACGATGCCAATCCAGATCTACCTTTGCTCCACAACTAGTTTACTGAGGTCAACAACAACAGTTGTCTTGTTGGTGAGAGGTTTGTACTTCCTGCAATAGAAACACATGCTTAATATTGTGATATTTTCATGATGATCACTTACAAAGTGGCAATTTTAGCCTGATAGAATATTTCAACTGCTTCTTTCTGCATTTCCCTGTTGTTGCCATAGACAACAGTTTTTATTCCAGACTGGACAATCAATTGAGCACACTTGGAACATGGTGGGGAGGTGGAGTACAGGATACTGTTGGTTAGGTTAGCGTGGTGCCTGAAAGCACTCACAATTGCATTGAGCTCAGCACAGCATTCTGTGTGTGTGTGTGTGTGTGTGTGTGTGTGTGTGTGTGTGTGTGTGTGTGTGTGTGTGTGTGTGTGTGTGTGTGTGTGTGTGTGTGTGTGTGCGTGTGTGCGTGTGTGCGTGTTACACATATATCATGTAAGAAAAAACTATACAGTGTTGCACTTGCATAGTATGTACAAGCGTAATGTGGGTAAATTCATTGTGTATACAGTGTAAACGCACTTGCGTTACACGGAAGCAGTACTTGCTTTAGAAATGTATGTGTTCAAGTTTCTTACATTCAAAGGACACAGAAGAAGTGTGTATTGGCCTGACAATTAATGGGATTGTCAATATTACACATCAATTAGCAAGACAGACAACTTTACTTGATTATTTTACACACTAACTCATGCACAAACTTCACTACATTACTTATATTCCACCCCATCATATAGAGAGTTATAAAATTAAAATATTTCATTAACCTCCGAGATAAGGACAATCTCTGAAGAAAGGACAAAAGTGTTGTTCCCAAAGTGTCCTTTCTTTGGAGGTTTCACTGTAATTACACTATCATACCATAATCTTCAGGGTTATCAGAAATAGAATGTGTACCACGTCCATTTGGAAGCCCATTGTAGCCCACAGAAATAGCACGGCGAGGCTCTTTAAGGACTATACAGGCACCAACCTGAGAGATGACCGTACTATATAAAAAGCTAAAATGCAATACACAGGTCAGTCTGCACACAATATGCACCATTCACTTGTACTTACTTTGATTTTACATTGACTCCGCACACAGCCCAAAACTGCTAGAGCCATAAAATAATCATCCAGTGGGAAGTCCACCTCTCTCTTACCCTTGTCACCTAGTATTGGTTTACATACTTCAGACAGTGTCACGCAAATACTACACTTATGTAGTTACCTTCATCTGATCTGTTTGGGTCTGACCTGCACGTTAATGTAAAAAATATGTCACTATCTCGTAAGAGACATGAACTATTTCTTTATACTACATTGTCTATAACACGGTCACCTGAGACTTATAAATATTGTATGGTAGAATATATCCCATGGATGTCCATATACAGTAACATCAAAGTTTGCTAGCTTAATTTACACTGCCTTATTGAAATGCTACTAGCCATCTTCAGTTTCTGTTGCCTCCACTCAGTTCAGGCACTCTAGTCTCTACACTTTCAAGAATGAACACAAAACAACTATTACCATGTGACTAAGTATATCAGTGTACACTTACTCAGTTTGAAACACATTAACAGTCAATTTATCAAGATTGATTACCACTAGATGCCTCCCTGTATATTCCCTACAAAACAATGACAGAGTAAAAAATAATGTGTACATATATATCCACAGATATTTATACCCTGAGCTCCTCTAGAAAGTACAGTGTAAGGAAGGCTGGAAGCATGCCTATCTTGAAAGGGGGAATTGTGCGTGAAAGGGATGAATTCTATAGTGGCAAAAGTATTGTTAATGCATTAAGTGTAGTGTGCTTTATCTTATTATGATATTTGGGGGAGGGATCCCGTGTGCCCCCTCTATTTGAAACAATGTAAGCAATACTGGCTGAAGTTCTACCTGAGTCTCATGCTATGAAGTGGCTTCAAATGGCGCTCCATATCCTTACGCTCTTTGTAATGTTTTGCGTACACCACATCTGTAATCCCAGACTGTGCTATTAACTTGCAACAATGATCACAGGGAGAATGGGTTACATAGAGAGTACAGGATGGCAGGTAAGCCCCTCCTCTGAAGGCTGAAATTATTGCATTCAGCTCAGCATGACATACTGCAAGGAATAATCACACTCAACGTATTGAATAAAGACAGTGATCATACATAGCAAATAAGATTAATATTGCCAGTGGCCAAAAAGTAGAATTATGACTAGGGTAGAGTAGCTATATTAGCTACTTCAGAAAAGCAGCAGGGGTAGTTACTACCGCATACGCGCACTACCGCATATGCGTGCAACTACCTGCGACCGGGGTCACAATATTGTGACCGTTAAATTTCCCTTGTGACCTTGTTGTACGTCAATTTGCTCCGCCTACCAGCTAAAAACTGCATACGGAATACTAATTTCACGCGCACACCCTGAATCGACCCGACTGCTCGGCTCGCCTATACAGAAGACGGAGACAACTGTCACAGGTATATTATATAAAGGGAGTAAAAACATTTCCATTAAAATGTTAAAGGATGTAGGGATGACAGTGCCAAAAAGTAGAGAAACAAGTGTAGTGTATATATATGCAGCAATACAGGGAATAAGGGGACTCCATTGTTCAGATCTTGAGTGTCTCATCAATCAAGATATATTTTACAATGCCTCCAAAGAAGAAAACGCAATCGTCCGTGCCTAAGGAGCTTTGCTGCGTTTGCTGCCAACCTATTGTGAAGGGTAAAGACGAGTCCTTATTTTGTGGAGGTGACTGTCAGCAATGGCTCCATCGCTACTGCGCGGGTGTGAGCGCCCAAGTCTATAGAAGCATGACAGAGAAAGGTGCTACTTTCTCTTGCTACGCATGCAGTCTGGTAACGCACAGAAAGGAGATTGATGATAATAAAGATGCCGTTGAGCTACTGAGAGGTGAAATTGCTGAACTAAAGTCGGCTACATCAGGTTCACGACTTGGGACCTCTTCATCCAATCCGTCTTCTTCGCGGGTTTCTGCGATGGTCGGTGAGGCTTCCGTCTCTCCACCCTGCTCTGCTCTCAACACTCGAGCTAACGATAATCGTAACCAGGAGAGAAAGTTCAATGTTGTCTTATATGGGGTGGATGAGAGTCCCAGTGGTGCATCGAAATCAACTCGTCTTGAGGACGATCTCAAGAAGGCTGTTTCGGTTATATCAGGTGTGAATCAGTCTATTAACTCCCACTCCATTAAGGACATTTTCCGTCTTGGCAGGTTCTCTGCTGAAAAAGGCAAGCCCAGACCCCTTCTAGTTAAATTTATTCGTGCAACTGATGCTACTAGTGTCTTATCAAGGAGAGGTTCCCCACAAGGTTCTCCTGTTGTTATTAAGCCCGACATGTCCCCAACTGAAAGAAAATGTGAATCTATGCTTCTGAGGGAAAGATGGTCTCTCATTCAGTCAGGTGTGCCCCGATCAGTCATTAAAATCCGTGGCTCTCGTTTGCTTGTCAGAAACAAGCTCTATGGTCAAGTCTCATTGTCCGGTAATGACCTATTGTTCAGTCATCACAATTCCTCTGATTCTGTTGTAAAGAACAATGCTGTCCACGTTACATCTCCCATTGTTCCCACTCCATCCTTCCCTACACCCCAGCTATCTCAACCACAAGCCGTAACCTCACAAGTTTCTATGAGTGCAAATGGTTGTTCAGCCTGCCAATCCTCTGCCCACCTAGCTACTAGAGTCTTCTCCTACACATCCTCCCCAGTCCTCTACCACCACTCCTGTCTCTAATCAATGACTTCCACTTTGCATCAATTTGTGTTATCTAAATTCACGCAGTCTTGTCAACAAACTCACCAAGTTCCAATCTTTTGTCTACTCTTCTCCATACAATGTTATCTGTATCACAGAAACCTGGTTAACTGACTACATCTATGACAAAGAAATTCTTCCCAATAAGTTCACATTATACCGTAGGGATAGGAAATCGCGTGGAGGGGGTGTTCTCATAGCAGTGAATGATCTTCTACCAAGTATCCTTATTCCGTCTCCTCCTAATTTGGAAATAGTGTCTATTAAACTCTGTTTCCCGGGTGTTCAAATTTGTATCTGTTCAATTTATCTTCCTCCATATCCAGATGTCACATATTTTAAACACCTCGTTGATTTCCTACGCTCTCTTGCTGCGAATGAAAAGTTCATTATCCTTATTGGGGATTTTAATCTACCTGACATCTGCTGGTCCTCTCTTACAGGTTGTTCTCTGCTGTCTAATTTATTCTGTGACTTTGTGTTTGAATCCAATCTCTCTCAGCTCATTACCTGTCCCACCCACATCAGAGGTAACATTCTAGACATCCTTCTCACAAACTGTGACCACCTTATCAGCAACATTTCTGTGACCAAACCTGATGACCATTCTCTCCCTTCTGATCACTACCTAATCTCCTTCCTCATTGAATGCAGTTCTCCTTCGACCAAGAGTAATGTACCAGTTTTCATGTTTGATTATCCAAAAGCCGATTATGAAGGGTTGTGCAACTTTCTTTTTTATACTGATTTTAGCTACAGTCTCCAATCTGATTCTATTGAACAGGTCTGGTCTTTTTTTAAAGGACACTATTCTTGAAGGTATGAACCGCTTCATTCCAAAAGTAAGGGCTTCACGTAGGAACCACCCAATTTGGTTTAGCCCAGAGATTCGTCACACATTAAGGTGCCTGCATACTCAAAAGAAAAAGTGTTCCAAGCGTCCTACTCTAAATAACCAATCCAAACTTAAATCTCTTGAATGTAGACTCAGTGAACTTACGATAAGTGCTAAATTGCATTTTGAGCATTCTTTGTCCTCACAATCCTCCTCCAAAATTTTCAGTTATATTAAAAGCCTTTCTTCCACTACTTCTGTGCCACCAATTGTCTTTCTGGATTCCTCTACTGGTTCTAATGATTGTGACAAAGTTTCCCTGTTCAATACCTTTTTTCATTCGGTATTCACCCACAGTGAATTCCAAATTCCCCCATTGGAAGAGTTGCCAGTTCCTGCTAATTCACTATCTGATATTGGCATTTCTGAATTGGATGTGTTTGAGATTCTGTCTACCCTGGATGCATCAAAAGCCATGGGATTTGATGGAATTGGTCCAAAGGTTCTTAAACACTGTGCTCTTGCTCTTTACAAACCCCTCCATCACCTATTTTTGTTAAGTCTCTCTCAGCATTATCTGCCTTCCGATTGGCGAACTCACCTTATTGTTCCAGTTTTTAAATCTGGTGATAAGTCATCTGTCTGCAACTATCGACCTATTTCACTCCTTTGTACTGTTTCAAAAGTTCTTGAAAAACTGATCTACAACAAAATTATCCATTTTGTCTCTGCTTCAATTTCTCCATCACAGTTTGGGTTCCGCCCTAAGCACTCCTCAACACAACAGTTACTGATCTTCCTAAGTCTCATTCAGGACTCTCTAGCCTCTAACTCTCAAGCAGATGTTATATATCTTGACTTCAAGAAAGCATTTGACAGTGTTTCACATAACGAACTTCTAGTTAAACTCTGGTCGTTTGGAATAACTGGAAATATGTGGAAGTGGTTTCAGGCCTATCTTTCCTGCCGTTCTCAACATGTTAGACTGAACCAATGCATTTCTGACCCTCTTCCCGTAATCTCTGGAGTACCACAAGGAAGTATTTTGGGTCCTCTGCTGTTCTTAATTTTTGTCAATGATATTCCATCTTCTATCAAACACTCCCATGTATTCCTATTTGCAGATGATGCTAAATGTCTCAAGAAAATATCTTCCTCCTCTGACTGCCATTCACTCCAAGATGACCTTTCTCGCCTGTCTATTTGGAGCTTACGGTGGAATCTGCACTTCAATGAAAACAAATGTGTTGTACTCAGATTCTGTTCCAAACTTCCTCGTGTCCCTTTTGACTATACCATTAACAATACTGCAATTCAAGTTTTCAACTGCCATCGAGATCTTGGAATTTTAGTGTCAAGTGACCTGAAATGGAGCAACCATCTTATGTTCATTACCTCTCGAGCATACAAAGTGCTTGGTCTCATTCGGCGTTCATTTTCTTCTAGTCTTGATATCAGAGCTAAAAAGACTCTCTATCTCCTTCTAGTTCGATCTCAACTTACCTATGGCTCACAGATATGGAGGCCACATCTTATCAAGGACTTCATGTTGCTAGAACGAATTCAGCGACGTGCTACAAAGTATATTTTGAATGACTACCAGTCTGATTACAAGCATCGTCTACTGTCACTTAGACTTCTACCTCTGGCTATGCAACTTGAATTGTATGACATTATGTTCTTCATTCGTAGCCTCAAAGTTCCTGATACCTCTAACACCTTTCCTCTACAAACTTACATTCATTTCTGTGAAGGTAATACCCGGTCTTCGACTCACCTGAAACTGAGACATTCCCTTTCTAAATCAAATGCTACTAGCCATCTATATTTCAACAGGCTCCCACGACTCTGGAACTCTCTCCCTCCAATCAATCTTGATTATTCTATTCCTACAATTAAGAACCAACTTCTTCAAGTCTTCTGGTCACATTTCACATCTCATTTTCAAAGTACTAATCCCTGTTCATTACATTATTGTTGCCCTTGTGCTAAGTGTGTTCCTTTATCTGTAGTTACTAATTACTCTTCCAACTAGGACATCATCTTATGTTGGTGTTCCGTCAGTACATGATAGTACTAAGTATGCCTGTCACCATTTTCTCCTTATTTTGTGTTCATGTACTGTGAAGCATTAAAATAAATAAAAAAAAATATATATATTTATATGCAGCAAGACAGAGGATGAGGGCAGTATATTATATGCACCAACACAGGGGATGAGGGCATGCAACAATAATAACATGCGTAACCCCATAATGAAAGATGTAGGGAGGGGTTACGCATGCTATTATTGTTGCATGCCCTCATCCCCTGTCTTGGTGCATATAATATACAGCCTTCATCCTCTGTCTTGCTGCATATAAATATAGTCCCCTCATTCCCTGTGTTGCTGCATATATATACACTACACTTGTTTCTCTACTTATCCTTTAACATTTTAATGGAAATGTTTTTACTCCCTTGTTTCACTGTTTTTTGTTGTATAGAAACAGTCGTATTCCATATTATGTGTCTATAAAGCCTTATAACAGCACCGTTCAGGAGTTCTGCGCTGTTCAATTAAGGCTTTATGGGCGTGTCGGCCCCCAGACACTTCCAAAGCAAGTACACGCGATGGAGAGCGGGGATACTGAGGAAAAAAACAGCAGATTCTGAGAACAGAGTCGATCAACACCTCAATTTGCTCCGCCTACCAGCTAAAATGAAATAAAGACTGCATACGGAATACTAATTTCACGCGCACACCCTGAATCGACCCGACTGCTCGGCTCGCCTATACAGAAGACGGAGACAACTGTCGCAGGTATATTATATAGTATACTGTCATCCCTATGTTCTTCACAAGAAATCACTCACTATAATTTTTCTGATCTTGGCCCCATATATGTTTCTCCTCCCTAAACCCCCCATCCGGTAATCCATTATAGCCCATTCCTACCAGACGATGTGGATATGATGAAACCACACATGATCCAACCTACAGATTGTATAAAAACCATAAAAATCAGACTATATATCAGTTGGCAATACTAATACCTGGTATTTCATATCCTTGGATCTTGCAGTTGCCAAGAAAGCCATTGCCATGAAGTAGTCTTCATAGCTTAACCTGGTATTTTGTACATCGTAGCACCTACAGGACCTCCAGAATAGACCTTTTTCTGGAAGCTTAGGCTTAGACCACCCCCACCACTTTGAGAACAACTCCTTTTCTAGAGGTGGTGGAGATAGCTGAGCTGATGATTCTTCTGAAGGTGCATGGTTAAAGTTTGTAAATAGAAACAATAATTGTATTATGCAACAGTAGTAAGAAAGACACTCACCTTGTATCAAAACCTTTTTTCCAGCATAAACACTTGGAATGACGCATGCAGATGTGTACATACATTGCCTGTGAATAAAGTGTAATTATTACATAGCTACTTACATATATGTAAGTAGCTATGTAATACATGTATACATGTATACATACAGGAAATATTATTCCCATTACTTTATCATGAAATAGCTAGTCTACAATACTTACTTAAAGAAGGCTTTGGCTCGGTACATCACTGCTTTCACCTTATCATTAATAGCTACTTTACTTCAGCTTATATGTATAATTTGATTGGCTTAACGAATTCATCAAGGAGCAGTAGATGCCTTAATTCACAGGGGAAATCACATGCATAAACCTCACTGTACTGAATAGCCATATTAATAGGGAGGAATTTATATTAAGTGTCACATACTCTTCATTGCTTGGTACACCTAATACCTCTTGGGACAGATTCTTTTCCAAGAGATGTTGTAGTCAATTTACTGTTCAATGTGCCAAATAATAATGTGGTGTAGTATTGCATACATAGTATTAGAGGCATGTTTGTGTGTAAACTTACACTATACACTTGTACATTCAAAATTCAAATTTCAAGTGACATCTGGCAATACATTGCAGAAATGCTATCTTAATTAAGGAGTATATCTGTTGATTTAGACTATATACGCAGGATAATTAGTACAGACAGTGGACTACATCGGATACTAATAAAGAGTATACTGGGTATTGAATATGCATTTGTTAGCTAGAAATCATCCTACACATCACTTGTTACTTCTACTATTCTCTGTATGTATTGTATTCTTATTGTAATGGACACATTCTCTGAGTTTGTATACTCATGCATTCACCATCATGTGAGTTGTTATACTGCCGCTTGTTTCCCTGTTTTGTGGCACTGCCATTTCTACATCCTTTAGCATTTTAATGAAATTATATGCAGCAAGAGAGGAGATATTGGCATGCCACAATAATATTAATACCATGCAACCACATATTAAACGATGTAGGGAGTGGTTGTGCATGGTATTATCGTGGCATGCCATGTCTTGCTGCATGTATATATACCACCCTTATTTCTCCGATATTTGGCAGTGTCTTTCCTACATCCAGGAGTAATAGTACAGCAAGTAATCTCATTTTCCACTAGTTCTTAAGTTGTGCTGATAATCCAGCTACACATGAACACCTAACCACTGACCTCGGCACATGTTAGTCTATAGAGAGCAGGTTTCTAGGAAGAAGAACAGCACCATTAGACTCAGCTCGCAGGGCAGCACTCTACCTGACCAACTAGGGCAGTGATATGAATTCAAATTCTTGCCATGATTGAATTGAGATCTGATAAATGGCATGAACTCCATTAATTTTGTTAAATATGAAGGTATGATGAGCACTTCATGTCAAACTGTGTACACCCTCCACTGACCTAACTGGGACCTGAAGGTTTTTAAATAGGATCATACAGTTCAATGAGCATAACACAACAATATTTGCTGTGGTTTAATTCCACATCTGTGTCTCCAGAGTATTTTGCATAATATTCAAAATGTAACTGAGTAGCAAAAGTTCCCCTGCTTCTACGACATCCACCACTGTACCCATCTCTCCCATGTGAAAAAAAACATATCTGGTGGGGCCAGACAAGCTCTGGACAGTACTGTTTCGACCTGTCAGCAGCAGGACTGGTCCAGTACACCGCCGGTTTATATATGCAAGGCGCACCATAACACTAGTGGTTTCAGAACTAATGAGATTCATCCACACATCATTACCTACGTAGTGCCTGCCGTGCCCAGAGCAATAAACTGGGCAAGGCCCCTTATTCAAAAACCACCAGTCATGGGTTGGGCTGGGGCAATGAAGCCACCAAAGACACCCATACCATGAGAAAAAAACATCTGGTGGGGCCAGACAAGCTAAGCGATTCCTGCATACATTTCTTCACCAACACACTGCAAAAACAAGATGGTTATTTTAACACAAAGTGTTTTACCTCAGTTGCATGTGTAGTCACTCATTCATGTAAATGATAATTTAATGGCTGGTCAACAAACGTTTAGAGGAGAGCCAACAAGGCGCATATCATACACCATATATAGTTATTTAATCCAAGAATGTCATGTTAGGGTCTATGGAAAACATGTGAGGTCCAATTATATAATCACTCAGCTAGTAATTATGGTGACAAAAATTTACAGGTTGAATGATTTCATAAGCTGTTGCTACATTCCAAGTTGAATGTCAGCCATTGTACACAGCATTCTGTCTGAAGATACAAGACTGGCAAAACATACAACTGAGGTAACTATACGTATACATCTTTGTTCAACAGCCATTAACATGAACGAGTGACTACACATGCAATTCAGTTAACAACATTTTGTGTTGAAATAACCATCATGTTTTTACAGTGCAGCAAATGTAAACACAGCTGTGTGCATAAGGTGGTTAAGGGTAGCTGATGAACAAATGGAATTGCCAGAGGTACTGAACCAGACACAGCATGTCATCCTCGTGACAGGTCTCAGGCACATAAATTGCATATCATGCATGAATTGAGTAAAAATGCGTTTTTTTGGTCAAAGATCATACACTGAAGCAGAGAAACGAGCCATTACATGTAAAAAATCAAGGTGAGTATACTTATAGCACTTTGGAAGAAGTGGAAGTGGAAGAGGAAGAGGAGGAAAAATAGAACATTATGTCAATATATATTTCACATCATTTTATGTTTCTACAGGTTGCAATGACAAGCAGAGTTACATAAGCTACCATCTCCAAACATGTGCAAATTAATGTTTGCAGCTGAATTCACATTATAGCAAGTCTTCTACATACACTCGTGGCCAGTGTTGACTGATTCAATGGACTAGCCAGTCTTAATCTATAGAGCGGATGGAACCGAAGATAGAATGCAGTACGTTCAAGAGCTTAGTACTAATAGTACATGTATGCTGCAAACGTGCTGGGTCCCCCATAAAAAATTGGGAACCGCGTTGTGATATATATATATATATCTTATTGCGTGGGATATCGGGCAATATGGCAAGTTATTGCACGAGTGTGTGAGGTATTGCCCGAGCCGAAGGCGAGGGTAATACTCATACACATTGTCACAACTAAATATATAACTAGCCATATTGCCCAGCAATGTATAATTTCCTATTCCGCGTTGGGCAATATTTTCCCATATTGCCCAGTTATATTGCCCAGTCAGTTTTAGCCAATTAAATTTCGGAGCGCATTGCGCATTGCGCGTTACGCGTATTGTTAGCAACGAGTGAACGGTAAAATGGCGGAGTTTTAACACCAGGTTGAAGACGAGCTAGGTAATAAACAGCTTATTGCGTGGTTTATCGGGCAATATTGCGAGTTATTGCACTCGTGTGTGAGTATTACCCTCGCCTTCGGCTCGGGCAATACCTCACACACTCGTGCAATAACTTGCCATATTGCCCGATATCCCACGCAATAAGATATATATATATATACACACACACACACATGAGTAAATATAATGCAGTGTGTGTACATACTATAGTAGTGTCTGCTTATATCTGTCATAATAACTTTCTGCAGTATGATCCCATTCTGACCAATGAGGAAAGTGCTTTGAAAGCTACTCAGGGATATAGAAGTGAGCTTCAGCTCACCTAGTCATGGCAACAGGCAAATATTTCTATACTGATAATGTCACATACACCATTACACTCTGCATTCACCTAGTAACAATGATCTCTATACAGCTATAGTGATTTATGTCACATAGCTGTAGACTATATAGACATACATCCACACCATTCCACACTGCAATAATAAAAGTTTATTTTAACCATGTATGGTCATCTTAGTTGCATAGTAAGGCATTGAATAGATTTAGAGTGGGTACTGTTTGTTTATCTCATGTAGTACTAAGTGACTATATTATTCACATCTTAATGATGAGATGCATATGGGAAGGAATGTAAGGGGGAGGAGGATTGTTTGTTTTTGTCACGTAGCACTAGGTGACTACATTATTCACACCTTTAATGATAAGATGCATATGGGAAGGAATGTGTGTAAAGCACCATCTGCAAATATGAACTTTATCTCGGTGGTAGCTATAGAGAGACTATTTATTTATCTGATAGTCATCATTCATATGCTTAAGATGAGGTGAAAAGGAATAAAACTACTAATATGCACCTACCAATTTTAAAGTATGGATGCAACTTAGATGACCATATAGTGTTTAAAATAACCCTCATATTTTTACAGTGCATGTGTACATTATTGACATGAGAGCCATTCAGTGGAGATAACATGGAAACAACTGTATTGTTACAAAACACTTATTAGATAAGACTCACAAATATTGTAGTCATACCACCCCAGAGTGTAAATATACATGAGTGTGTTTTGTGGTGGCAATAGACTCTAAGTCCTACAATATAGAAACAATGACCACACATTTACACCCTCCAATTGGAATGGAGCATGTATGAGAATGGAGCATATGACTCTGCAATCCAAACATCACTTGTCATCTGTGTGTGCATCGTTACATTCGTTACATATACTTGACTTCAAAGACATCAAGTGCTACAGCAAGTGACATGCAACACAGTGTACTTGGCTGTTGATTTACTGGAGGACGGAGCAGTGGTGTTAGGAACTAGGGAATGGGTAGGAGATGGACATCATGAAGTAGTTACAGTGCAGAAACAAAAAGGAACAGATAACACATCTATTGAGATATGTTATCTATCCATAAACATGTCATACGAGATACTGTAGTACATGTACAGGTGCTAGTACTATATAGCGTAGCAGATGTGCTACTGTATATGTACACGTATACAGTAAGTTTGTAATTCTAATTGAACGAATCAGGCGGAGCATTCCAGTATTGCTCTGAGTATTGCTGAATGACGTCCAATTGCCTAAGTTGTGCGCGCGAGACCCCGCTGATTATTGACCAGAACGTACACCTCCAATTCCAGTTCTCGTTGCAAAGATGTCTGACGACAAAAACACTTGGCAAGTGTTTGTAACCGGCATGGAAGAAGGAGTGTTCACAATCAATGTTGCGCAGAATGCAGAGGACTTCCTAAAAACCACCGTGATTCGCTTCCGTAAACTCGTTAAAGAGAGGTGGTCACACGTCGCTACAGGTGCCGACGATCTCCGCTTACTTTTCGCCGGCAAACAATTGGAGGATAAGCTTGTCAACGGAAAGGAGGGGACTTTCGAAGATTACAACATCCAACGCAATTCAACCATCCAACTTGTGTTTCGACTGCACGGAGGGCAAGACTCAGTGAGAAAATTTTCTGATAGAGTACCAAGACCCCCAGAATCAGAAAAGGTACACGACTTGTCTGATTTCTCCCTGAAATTCACCAGTACCGAGCCTGACGCCATTACGGGCTACAGTGATGAAGACGACCAGCCACGGATAAAAATGTCGTGTGGGCATGCAGTGGATGCGAACACCCTAACAGCATGGTGCAGGAGCCTCATTGACCAACATGAGTTTGAATTTCACTGCCCAGCAATCACAGACAAGGCCAAGAACACGCAGTGTAAGACAGTCTGGCCATATTCAGAGGTACGACAGATAGCACACCTGAATCTCGCAGAGCAAAAATATTTTGAAAGTAAAATGTCCCAGTATGCAGCCCTCCGTTTTTTTGACATGAAAGAGTGTCCAGGATGCCGGTCTTTTGTAGAGCGTAGGGATCTCAAAAATCTCCGTGTACACTGCAATATCTGCACCAAGAAAAAGAAACGTAATTATGACTTTTGCTGGAACTGCAACAATGAGTGGACTGGGCCAACCACTTCTGCAGTAAAATGTGGCAAATCTGACTGTGAACATCCGGATTTCCCTTCTATCCGAGATGCCCCTTTAATTACTATCAATGAGAAGAGAGTCCCTAATCGCAGAGCCTGCCCTACCTGTGGCTATGTGGTAGAACACAGTCAGCAAGGTTGCAAGTTTATTATCTGCAAGCGTTGCAAGAAAGAGTTTTGCTTCCTTTGTCTGGAACTGAAAGAAACCTGCCTGAAAGCAGCTCCATCTTCGTGGTATGGTGCCTGCGGTAAGGATCCAGCAGAAAGACAGACGTGCATCCCTACATGGTCCAGGTGAACTCACTTTACTGACTCTAGAAAGAGAGAAACATACACTGTCAATAGTGATGTATTTACAGTCATCTGAATGTGAAAAGATGTATTGTGTGGTCTATTCAAACGTGCCATGTACTTGCTGGATAGATTGTATGTAATAATACGATTAGCTTGGATAATGCAATAGAAGAGCACAGGGATTTTCCGCGTGTTTCCAATCGTTCCTTCCCACGTCAATCTTGCACATATTTATAAACCTCACCTGTAATCTTTTAGAGCTTATCTATATATATCCCAAAAGACGATAAGACTGCATGTGATAATACCTTAGGGAATTCACATATAAAATGATAGAGTATCTTGTGCATGCATGTATTTCCCCTGTATATACTGGGAAATACAGAGATATATAGAGGATAAGGATAAGGATATTATATCCTACACATAGACTGAAATTTGTAGTCATGATATGTTGGAACTAAGGAACTATGTTGACATGAAACTTTGCACAGTAAACAGATGTAGCTTCATATACCAGACAATTAAGTAAAACCACACCTACACATACAACGGGACACTTGGGTGCCCAGTATTGAGAATTGGGAAAGATCTTTTTTGGTTAGTCAAGTGACACATATATGCTCCCATGAATGCACTAAAATGCAGAACCCTCGGCGCCAAGCGTGCGCTAATCCTTCAATCATGCGCATGCGCGGTTTCCAAAAGCCGACCGCACGAAAGCAGGAAGCGGTGTATCTCTGCAACGGAGCAGTTTCAGGGAAATCCACACAAATATTTTGACCTCAGGACGAACAGACGCTCCTGAGGTGAGATCTCGATTAACGGACACGCACACAAACCCGTAACCCTCGCTGCGCATGCGCGCTGAGGGTTACGAAAAATGGGCGCTTACGGATCCATGGGCGCTTACGGAACTAGCCAAGGCGGGGGGCCAGGGAGGGTTTGGGGGGTACCCCCCATCTGGGTACTTTTGCCTCTCCGTGCCTTGGTTTGTGACAGGGCCATTACGGGCTGTTACGCATGCGCGATTGCGGATCCAGTTTATATATGCCATCTACCAAAATGTGAGGCATGTAATGTACAAAAGCGGGAAAAGAAGTGCTGAATACCTCGAGAAGAAACTAAGTGATATTGATGTGCCAGTTAGCTCCCTCCCCCATGTGTCTATACCACTCACTCAACCAACTTTTAAAATCTCGCACACATCTGTTCCTCAACAAGTCATTGTCAACACTCAACCCACTTCTGAAATCCTGTACACATCACAAGTTATTGTCAACACTCAACCAAATTATGCCAGGTCTCCCACTTCCTTGTTACCTTCCACATTAACGCTCAAACACCAGCTTGCAGTCCTGTAAGTACATCCAGTGTCGGCAGAACACACCCAGACGAACACATCTTTTCAAGAACTATTACACATGGTAGCTGATTTGCAGGCCAGCCTTAGCTGCCGAAGGAGTGAACTTTGCAAATTAAGAAGGACTATTACCAAGACCTGTACAGAGTACTGCCACCTCTATGTTGCGATCCAGGGTACCTCTCGGGGTATTTTCTGAGTTAAAAGATATCCTAGAATGTCGGGTTTTGCAAACAGTTCTTCGATAGAAACTCCCTATATAGCTCTTTGTTATTGACTGGAGGAAGTCTGTAGAATCTGACAAGGTTGACCTTTATGTACGTAACCCCTTCCTATATTTTATTCCGTGGGGTTACGCATGTTGTTATTGTCTGCATACATGAATTGTAATTCATCTTTGTTGTAGCATGAACTCTGAACTCAAACTATATACATAATGTTAGGGATGGTAGTGCCAAAAATTAAAGAAACAAGATTGTAATAACCTGAGTGGTGCACAGTGAACAACTGATTATGATATGACCATACACAACAATGTTTTTTACACTTTTATAAATGCAGGGCAGTGTTTTGTTGAGGTTCTAGCTGTATGGATCCACAGCAAAAACGTTTGTAGTTCCCAAGAGTTTCAAGGCTTGTGCATTCCCATGTACAAGCTTGGGAACCCTTGGGAAATAAACACTTGTGTCCAAGCCTGTATGCCTCTTGGGTACAAGCATTTCCAAGAGGTGTAGCTACAGGCTTGGACTAAAGTGTTCATTTCCTAAGCGTTCCCAAGCAAGCTTGAGTGTACATAGGGAATGCACAAACCTTGAAACTCTTGGGAACTACAAACTTTTTTGCAGTGGGAAAAGCTACGATTATTCAAAGTTGGACTGTAGAATCACTGTATCTCTCTCATTGGCCAACAATGCTCAGCATTCCACCAGTTACATCAAATTACAGATGTACTATAATGTATATCATGTACATCACCATATGCATGATGGTACACACATGGCAGTGTATATATACATGGTTCAAAGAGTAGTCCCTGCACTCGGAAGGTGGTCAATAAATTCATAATGTTCACTGGTATGTGGTTCAGATGATACCATGTTCACTTCAGAGTAGATGAGGCTGCTTACAGGAAGGGGAGGGAGAGGGGTCAACTGCTTGTCTGTACTCAAAGGGTTAACAGCATGGAGAGGCTGGCCCTTGCAATTCTCTATGCAGGCATATTCAGCAAACTGCACGTAAAGATCATGTATATATAGGGTAAAAGCTTATATGTTCATGTACACACACACACACACACACACACACACACACACACGCACGCACTATACAGTACATATACATTCAGGGTGTGACCTGGTTGAGCTTGGAGTAATTATTGGAATCATGTGTTGTGTGAACTGGGTGAGAGGAGGTGAGAGAAATGGAGGGCCGGACTAGATTGCTGTACTGATCACAGTTCTCCTGAAAGACACCATGAAATGGTAGCTGATCATTATTACAGTGTGGTACACAGTATATCTGTAGCACAATGCAGTGTGTGTATGTGACTATACATCTCACATTGACAGTGGGGATATCACAGAGAGGAGTGGAGTCAGGAGATGATGGGGGGTTCTTAGGAGGAGGAGGGTTAGAAGTTTGAGGGCTCAAGGTTGTGGAGTTACACGTGTCAGCACGTACATGGGCATGGAGTGAGTCTCTGCACACACTGAAAGGGATCAAGAGAGGCACAGGATGTATTATACTACTCACTGACAAGTATTGCTGGTAGTAGCTAACATACCGACTATCATCGATGGTATAGTGATTTTCCTGTTTTCCTGTCTTAGCTGCAGAGACAGAATGTTAATATCTATGTCACATAACAGGCAGACATAGCCAGCACACATCCACACACCATTCAATATATACATTATTGACATGAGAGCCATTCAGTGGAGATAACAAGGAACAACTGATAAAAGGGACTACTAACAAAACATTTATATGACTCCCTATAATGGCAGTTATACCACCCGGAGATATGCAGACATGGTAATTACCAGTGTGTGTTCTGTGACGGCAGTAGATTCTCAGTCCCACTAGAAACAAGGCTGCTAGTATGACCACACCCACCACCACCCCAGTGATAATGTAGAGCATGAACGAAAGGGGAAGAGATAGTTCTGAGGACAGAGAAAGGGGGTGGGATTTTATACTGACTACATTAGTGCCACAAGATCATACCTCCTCCATCTTCACTACTAGTGGTGCTATGTTCACATAGATTTCTCAATTCCAAGTCAGTTGTGTCCAGTGGAATGGGAATGTGACCTACATCCCCAGAGGCCTCCCAGTCATATACCTCCAGACGATAGCAGCCAGGATGCTGAGTCATCACTAATACAGTGACTGCCTCATGGCTGGAGTTGTGCCTTGGAACCATCTCCTGGAAACTGGGACCACTGAGAGAGGCATTTTCCCTGGGGGCGGGGTCACTGGGACTGATAGTGTAGACAATAACATAACATCCCTGGGCCATGGAACCAGGAAGAAAGTGACAGGTGATGGTGAGATTGGGGTAGTAAAAGGAGATGATGACGTGAGATACATCTGTTGTGACTACAGAGAGAGGTAGTGAGGGAGGGGGAGAGGGAGAGGCAACTAACAACTACTGATACTTCCACAATCCCAGTAGTACAATACCTTACAAGTAGAAAACGCATTCATATTCACATTAAATTTTGTGGGAAATTTTTCTCTGATTGTCATATACAAGTTCAGAGTGACCACAGAAATGGTCTGCCAAATACCTCTCTATCCACAATATACCTCCAGAGTGGTACATGTCTGCAGTGAGGCTGTCTCCCTTCTCATAACATTCCTACTTACCCATCTCCCTATACAGTGATGGCACGCTGCCCATACGGCTTTCAGCCGTGATATAGTAGATGTAGTGTGTGTCTTGCTCCAACCCATCACTGGAGTTCAGGGATATGGTGAGGGTGTGAGTGGGAGCGGGAGGTGGAGGAAGGAGGTAGGTAGCAGTGGAGCCAGTGAGGGTGTTGTTGAGGTGGAGAGTGTATTGTGTGATGGGGTACTCAGTGTGGGGGCAGGTCACAGCACCCTGTATGGGAGAGTACTGTCTGCATTGGCCCATCATATATGAATGTACACACTGCTGGTGGTAGTTACAATATTACGATTAGTCCAGTCCAAACACCACTTGTTATCAGACAGAAAATGGTCTGTATATCATTACACATACTTGACTTCAAAGTGGTCCGATGGCAGCCGCTCCATGCAGCTACCCACTCAATACTATAGCTCTAGTTAGCTACTCCAGTTACATGTAGCTATCTACACAGTTAGCTGTAGTACTAGGGTATTTTGTGTTGCTTGCCACAGCTATTTACACACACACACACACACACACACACACACACACACACACACACACACACACACACACACACACACACACACACACACACTTGCAAAGCATATATGACACCAGAGTGTGTATTCTCTTTGTATTGCCATCTGCTATAGCAGGTGACATACAACACAGCAATGTGCCTAATCTACAGTGTATGAATGGTTGTAAACTGTTGCTGGACAGCTGTATAGACACAACACAAACTACAAATTCCTGTACATGTGGTGTTAGTAATGACCAAAGTTGTGTACACTTGTGACGGTATTGTATGCATGCAGTATAGACACAAACAAGCCAAATGGACAAACTCATTTGTTGCCACACACATGTACAGGGAACAGAATTATGTCAATATATTAATATTGATATAACAGCCATTCAGTGGAGATAAAACACATTTGTGACACAAGGCCGTAGACAAACTTCATTTGTTTGGGGGTGCTTAGATAACGCTTTGCGAGTATGCTGGGGCTTTCACTCTACACAACACCCTCCGATGCTATTGTAACTAGCTTAGCTCTGAAATATTTGGGGGTGCTGAAGCACCCCCAAGCACCCACTTGTCTACACCCTTGTGACATTAATATTGTCATCTGATAATATTGATGTAGATATCACGTCCCAGTCACCTGGAATGAGATGTTACAGTTGATGTCACCATTAGCTGTGATAGCCAGTGTGTGTGAGAGGCTGGAGGACAGGCCAGTGGTGTTGGGAGCTAGGGAGGGGGAGGGGGTGGATAAGAGAATGTTTTTAACCACAATGTGGCTACAGTACAGAAAAAGAAACAGATCACTTCAAGGAGTGGCAATTAAGAAAGCTTATCCATATGCAGATCAATGACAGATATGCTGTCTGGCATGTGTGCTACTATATATGTGGACAAGTACTTCCACACATACATTAGATAGGATTTATATATGATTAGGCATTAACATACGCATTGGCAGAGTTCCAGCAATGGCCGTGCTATTTTCACTGTGTCCAGCATCATTTATTGCAGCAATTGTGAATGAATACCTATCACAAGATGGGCTATCTGGTTTGAAGATGAAAACACTGGTATTCTGGACTGCTACGGAATGAACTGCCCCAGTTATTGCCCCACTCTCTGAGTCTATGGTTGCGATAGTGACGATGTAGGAGAGGGTGACATTGGGATGGGAGTAAGGCTGTGTCCAGGACAGACTCAACTGTAGAGGAATGTCCGATGAGAGAGAGGTGTTGGATGGAGCATTGGGCTGGTCTGTTGAGGACAGAATGTGGGAGAGAAGGGGAAAGGAGGCAGAAACCACAATTATTAATAAGTACATACTTGCAATGGAACAATGCCAAGTGTATATATACAGTTATGACGGTCATAATTAGCATACACTCCATCAAACATAGAGTAGTTCACACACACAGGGCTCATGTTGCATTAGATTAGTAGGCACATGCCACGTAGAATATGTGGTCATGCCATCTTCCATGCATATAATTATTTATACATGTATTATACATACCATACACCATCAGTGTCACAACAGATGTCTTCATGAATTTTCTTTTACTAGTGATGTAAGCTGCACATTGAATGCTAGTGCCATTATTGACAGTTGTGGCTGCAGCTCTGAGCTCCAGAGAGATCCAGCCTCTCTCTCTGTCCTCAGTGGTGTTCCAATCAATTCCCCTCTCTCTCAGCATTTTGGAATATGGTGGTAAGAGAGTCTGTCCTCCATCTACCTCCCACACAGGATATGCCACGAGTTCTGACACAGCTCTGCAGGTGAAGGTAGCAGTGGAGTTGAGTGGAGACAGACTGGGCTGTGGACTAATGAGGAACACATTCAGATCTGAGGAAGACAGACGGAATGTGAAGAGTTTTAATATATTGAAAGGATGTTATTCGCACAGTATTGCACGTCCAGGTAGCAGTAGCTACCTGTTGAGGATCGACGGGATTACCGTGGTTCACAGTCTGAGCTAGATTTTGAGGGCAAGGCGGGTAAAACGTCAATAGACGGTGATACATTATCTGAACACATGCAGCTGTACATTATGTGTACATACTGCATAATCTTCCTACCTTCGTTTCCATGCACCAGTGCCGCAATCACTAGCAACACTAACACTATTCTCAACATCACGATAGCTTCGCTATACGATCTCCTTCGGTCTTGCCTATAGGCATGTAAACTTTGTTGCGCATGCGCGCGCGCACACAGTGAAATTGTTATCGTTCTTGCGAACGGTTTGTGAACACTTCTATGCCTCCTCAACCCCCTGGAAAGATCTATACTTCTGGTGAATAGCAATTTGTACAACGCTCATACTGCTTGTTATACAAGAGTAAAAGCATAATCATAATGTTAGAGATGTAGATCTCTATAGAGTGATGACAGTGTGCTGTATGCAAGGATAGCTATATGGCATGAGAACAAGGTGCAGTAGAGGATAATGGTGTCCAACAATAATAACACGCATGTAATCCAAGGGCGTTCTGGGGCGCAAGCTATTTTCTGCACTTTAAATCTTGCGCCCAAGAGCGCCCCTGGATTTTAGAGTTACAGTGTAGTGTATTTTTGTAGCACTCTAGAGAATCTTCCATTTTATGTACGATCTAGCTCTCTACTAGATTTCAAGAATACAGCTAAGCAAAAACTAGGCAAGAAGAAGTCGTACCTTGCGCTGCTAGTTCCTTTCACGCATGACCGTTGGTCTAATTAGCGATCACGCGATGTGGGTGTGGTCTAAATATATACATCCTTCACATGGATCTGTAGCTGAAGAACTCCCCAAAATCGAGCTCTGAGACTTGAAGCAGATGGCTAAAACAGAAAGAAAAACGTTGAGTCCACCACATCTGTCCACCCTTCACATTTTGTAAACGAGAAAGTTGCTTGTGCTTCTCTCTACGGAACCGTAACGATCACTTGAAACCCTTGTCATGGACTACTTCAACAGTATGAAGCGCTACTAAAACTAATAGAGCTTTCCGCTTGCTAGGGAAAGCTAGAAGAGTCTTTACCTGTAATTGGGGGTGGAGCATAACTACGGTAATTGCATTCCTCGCATTATTTACGCATTACGTAATTATTGTCTCCTCTGAGTACGTGTAGTAGTTACAGCCCAGAAAAGGAATATAGCTTTGCTCTTTCTATCAGTCCTCAGTGAAGGCGTTTCTGCTAGTACAGCTCGTGTTAGTGGGGAAATCAGGAGCATGGAAGAAGGTAAGGTGATTTGTCTAATAAAACTACGTATGTAGAATATTTCCTAATTGAAGAGGTAGAGCCAAGTCATTGGAAAAATTAGGATCAAGCTGGGATTTGAACCCAGGACCTTCAGCTCTACCCCTTCAATTACATGTCTACCTCTACCTGGATGGTAATGAACTACCTTGTCGTTTACATGTACATGTATGGGGTGCCCCATATTCATGCAACTTCAGAGTAGCCGTACCGAGTTAATGTTGCTGCTTCCGTCCAGCTAAAAGTGGAGCTGCAGGATTGTATGTTTTTAAGAGAGCTGGGGGAAGATGGTGTGTCTTGAGTAGATGGAGGATATCGATGGTGTGCCTTAGAATAGAAAGAGGATGGTGTGCTATTAGAGGGAAGATGGTGTGCCTTAGAGTAGAGGGAAGATGGTGTGCCTTAGAGTAGAGAGAGGATGGTGTGGCTCAGAGTAGATGGAGAATGGTGTGCTATTAGACTGAAGTGGTGTGCCTTAGAGTAGAAGGAGGATGATGTGCCTTAGAGTAGAGGGAAGATGGTGTGGCTCAGAGTAGAGGGAGGATGGTGTAGAGAGAGGATGGTGTGGCTCAGAGTAGAGGGAGGATGGTCTAGAGAGAGGGTGGTGTGGCTCAGAATAGAGGGAGGATGGTGTGCCTTAGAGTAGGGAGAGGATAGTGTGGCTCAGAGTAGACGGAGGATGGTGTGCTATTAGAGGGAAGATGGTGTGCCTTAGAGTAGAGAGAGGATGGTGTAGCTCAGAGAAGAGGGAGGATGGTGTGCCTTAAGGTAGAGTGAAGATGGTGTGCCTTAGAGTAGAGGGAAGATGGTGTACCTTAGAGTAGAGGGAGGATGGTGTGCCTTAGAGTAGAGGCAGGATGGTGTGCCTTAGAGTAGAGGGAGGATGGTGTGCCTTAGAGTAGAGGGAGGATGGTGTGCCTTAGAGTAGATGGAGGATGGTGTGCCTTAAGAGTAGGTGTACCTTAGGGTAGAGGGAAAATAGAGTGAGGATGGTTGCCTGAGAGGTACATGTACATGTACAGTGGAATCTCTCTAATCCAGTCACACTGGAAGTAACCTAATTAGCGAGGTATACCCTGATTTCCATATCCTAATTAGTGAGGTGTACTGAGTTTAGTGCCCTAATTTGAGGAAAGTGTACGTGTACATAGACTCAGAAACTGGGTACAAGGCTAGGTACACTGCAAAAAAGAGGTTGTTGTTTTGACCAGTGTGTGTGGTTACCTCAGTTGCATTACATGATTATAACCTGTCTTGGTATGTAGAGCAAAATGGGATGTTATTTTTAAATTAACCTTATACCTCAGTTGTAACATAACAACCTCCCAAGAGATATGTGGGATATCTGTAAGGAATAATTTCCTGTATCTCAAGTTACTACGATGTCCCTTGAGATAATGAACTCACAGAGGAAGTAATGCAACTGAGGTAACCAAACATACTGGTCAAACCAACCACCTCTTTTTTTGCAGTATATATACATAGCAAAAGGCACAGTAAGGTACGGAGGGGGAGGGGTTAGTGGATGTAGTAGGGTAATAGAGTAAGGTAGTATAGCAGGTACTAGCATGATGGTACGTAGTTTATGTGTTATTGTTTATACCACACACCTTTTTAATGGCAGAGCCTTCTAAGGGTCCTAAAAAAGCTAAGACTCGATGTAGGGAAGCTCTCTTTAGTCTCCGTTTTTGCCTAAGTCTTCCATATACTTCCTGTTACGCATTAATACATGTGTAGATGCGTTTCAATAGCTTCAAAGATTCACTCAAGCGTGTGTTATACATGTAAACATGCCGAGGATGTAGCACTTCAGTGCTGTTCATTTTTTCTGCACTGATCCTCACTCCATTACTGCAGTGAAGTCATAGAGACTGAATTGTATATTAGTTGGTGTGACAGTAGTCTGATGAACAAGCTTGTGTTAGACTTGTCACCGAAACCTACATGTTTTCTCTCTTTTCCATTTACAGCTGAGGGGCTGGCAAGCAAACCAACACTCCTAGAACTTCTCTACCTTAAGCCTTCATCAGGCCGTAGTGTTAGGGTAGTGCAGGAGATAGGCACACACTACTCCACACTGGGCCTACTGCTACTAAACGATGATACGGGTGCTGTTACCTCATCCATTATCGACAAACATCACCACGAATCAACTCAAATCAACCAGGAGATTCTGACACGATGGCTCCAGGGCCAGGGCAAGAAACCAGTGGCTTGGTCCACTCTCATTGATGTGCTGAGGGCTATAGACCTCTCAGAATTAGCTCAAGCAATCCAGGAGGCCCTGACCAGTTCTGCACAGTCATTTGGTGAGACAATTACTCATTAATCAGCGCATTACCTCCTCATTCTCTCTGCATAGTCCCTGCCTCCATGGCTGTGTTCAGTTACCGGTCATATTGTATTCCTAGTACATATTTATAGTTGGACATTGACTCATTGAGTTCACCAGGAGGGGCTCATTCACTTGCCCAATTATCAATAGCCTTGTTAGCAAGAGCTTTCAATTTACACACACACGTGCACGCACGCACACGCGCATAATGTGTTACTCTATTGCTTGCAAGTACAGAGGAGGATGGTATTCCTTGCTTTAGAAGTGTGCCTTAGAGTGTAGAGGGAGGATGGTATACGTTAGAGTAGAGGGAGGATAGTGTGCCTTAAGTGGAGGGAGGATGGTGTGCCTTAAGTAGAGGGAGGATGGTGTGCCTTAAGTAGAGGGAGGATGGTGTGCCTTAAGTAGAGGGAGGATGGTGTGCCTTAAGTAGAGGGAGGATGGTGTGCCTTAAGTAGAGGGAGGATGGTGTGCCTTAAGTAGAGGGAGGATGGTGTGCCTTAAGTAGAGGGAGGATGGTGTGCCTTAAGTAGAGGGAGGATGGTGTGCCTTAAGTAGAGGGAGGATGGTGTGCCTTAAGTAGAGGGAGGATGGTGTGCCTTAGAATAGAGGGAGGATGAGAGAAGAGGGAGGATGGTGTGTCAAAGAATAAAGTACAGTATGTGTAAAACAGTCTTTTGTACTTTGGACTAGCCCTTACCCGTCTTTCAAGTGTACATTATACGTTGTAAATGTTATTGTGTCACCTTGTGTAGGCAGATCAATAGTGCCACCACTCACTTATTAACCCTCGGCGCGCATGCGCAGCGAGGGTTACGGTAGTTGGGTGTGTGTGTGTGTGTGTGTGTGTGTGTGTGTGTGTGTCTGTCTGTCTGTCTGTTAAGTCAAATCTCACCTCTGGAGCTGGACTCGATGTAAGGTAGCAAGCTTCTTTCTATTCAGACTCCGTCTTTTGCCTAAAGTCTTCCGTATACTTCCCGTTAACGTAATTAGAGATGTAGCGCGTGCGCTTTCAAAGATTCGCGCACGCGCGTACGCCGAGGGTTCTGCACTTTAGTGCATTCATTGTATAAAGTACATGTACCTTCTAGCTCATGTGCTTATCTAAGTGCAAAACCACATCCTTATTATTATACCTAACCACCATTAACTAATTGGGGCCATACTTACAACTATCACTTCCTGAAAAGGGCAAAAGTTCTTAACCTATTTATCCGTTGTCAGTGAAGTAATATTGACTAGAAAAGGTAACACAAGTGGCAGTTAGAAACGCACGGTGTTAGAGGTAGGTCGAGAAAGCTGTGGTTGTACGCAATGCAGATACAGTGGAACCTCCCATAACGGACCCTCCGAGAAGCGGACAACCACGGACACTTGCCGTGTTATGGAATGTAAATACCATAGCTGTAATACATTAGCAACCTCCGAGAAGTGGACGCTTCCCGATTCCGGAGAGCGGACAAAGTCTCGGCACCCAACGGCACTCCACCATGCATTTTTGCCCCTAAATAGCGGACACCCGGAAGCCACTCCCCTAAAATTGCACAGTTGCGCTTGCGCAGTACGGTGCTATGTACGAGCGTAACGTGAGTAAATTCATTGTGTGTACAGCGAAACCTCACACACGATACAAGGAAGCACTACTTGCTTTAGAGAATGTATGTGTCCAAATTTCTTGCATTCAAAGGACACGGAAAAAGTGTGTATTGGCCAGAAAATTGATAGGATTGTCGATATTACACATTAATATGCAAGAGAGACAACTTTATTTGACTATTTTACACACTAACTCGTACACAAACTTCACTACATTACTTATATTCCACCCCATTATATAAAATTAAAATATTTTATGAACCTCCAAGATAAGGACAACCTCCGAAGAAAGGACAAAAGTGCTGTTCCCAAAGTGTCCATTCTTCGGAGGTTCCACTGTAATGCATTATTGACGTAAATGACAACAATTTTTGCTCTCGGCCCCAAAGAGTTAATTGCATTCTGATGACACAAATCACGTAAACCATGATCCAACAGTACGTAAATGTATACTACATAAAACACTCGTCCTCAAGCCTATTGGGCGCTTTTATTTTAGCCCATGATTGTGGGTGTGTGCAGTAATGCTATGGTAGCTTCATGAGTATTATTATTACCTACTTTACTTCAGCAGGTATTAGTGATGAGAAGGCTCAACAGCTGATTGATGAGGCACTGGGGAAGGGCAGTCTGAAACAAAGAGATATTGTGTCTACTCTAACAGGTCTCACTGGCTCTGGCAAGACCTGGCTCTTGAGCCGCCTGTTTGGTAAAGATCCACCAGACCTCTACACTAGTACAGGCCTTGCTGAAAAGTCAGAACGAGGTCTATTCCATCATATCGGTAATGTGTCCTTCAAGCTTCTCTCCGATAAAGATATCCTTGAGTTCCTTGCTCCTCTTATCCAAGCAGGAATGACTGAGGCTAATGTGGTCTCCCTTGCTAGCGATCTTCTTGGTTTGGATGCGTCTGAGGTAACTACCAGCACTCAGCCACCCTCCTTGCCTTCTAGTTCCAAGCCTCAGTCAATGCCAGAGGAGAGCCCCACTAGTCAAGAAATGGTCAGGCTGGTTAAAGAAGCAAATACCTCTAAGAAAGAAATGGTACTGGAGCTAATTCACATGATCGACACAGGAGGCCAGCCAGAGTTCATAGAAAGGATGCCGTGCCTTATCCACAATGCCAACCTTGCTGTGTTGGTAGTAAACCTCCTCTACGATCTTGATGAGCGCCCTCCTGTACAATTCCATGTGAAAGGTGTGGCCTATAAGCGAGAAATGCCATCACAGTACAGCACTCGACAGATGATAAGGAAGCTCGCTGCCACTTTGCAGGCAAAAAGGTCCTCATACAAGAAAGGCAGCTTCTTTCAAATCCTTGTAGTGGCAACACATCGAGATTGTGTGAAAGGTGACCTGAAGGCTCGAATAGATGCTCTGAACCGAGAACTGAGGGACTGCTTGCTTCCAACCTACAGAAATAAGCTCATTACGTACTCCAAACGCCAAATTGCCTTTGTTCTCAATTTGAAAGATCCAGATGATGATGATAAAAAAGCACTTGAGCTGATTAGATCAAAGGTTAGTGATAAAGCACATGCTTTGGGAAAGGTCATTGATATTCCAGGCTCCTTTTTTATGTATGAGCAAGACCTCCTCAAATATGCTGCAAAGAAAGAGAGGGATGTTCTGAGTTGGAAGGAGTGCCTAACTGTTGGAGCCAGGCTGAAGATGAAAGATGAAGTAGTGCAAGCTGCTCTTGTTTTCTTCCACCGCAGCAACACGTTCCTTTACTTTAGAAAGGTTCTTCCAAATCTTGTCTTTGTCAAGCCCCAAGTTCCACTTGATTTTGTCAATGCAGTTGTCCTCTTTAGCTACAAAATAAGTGATGGGTGTACTCATGGCATTCTTGCCGATATTGCAGATTCTCTGGAAAATGGTATCATCACAGAAGAAATGCTGAGTTGCGATGAGTTCTCTGCTTGTTTTGTTCCTGGCCTGTATGAGCCTCGTCAGGCAATTGAGCTTTCCTGCCACACCTTCACATTGGCTCCACTGAGTCGTAAGAAATGGACTGAGCCAAGCACAACGTCAGCACAGCCTGTCACTGTGCCTGATAGCAAGAAGGATCGATATCTTATGATGTGCTTGTTGCCACCCATTCCTGATGAACAACTTGACCAGTATATCCCTTCTCTTGCAGATGTGGCACCACTAGTCATAAAGTTCACTGATGACTCTGTCCCTCTTGGTTGTTTTGGTAGCATCATCTCTTGTCTTCTCTCCTTTTATAATTGGGATATCTTCTTAAATGACGACGACGATTCACCTGAATGCCTTGCCCATAACATTGCCTCGCTTGTTTGCCCAACACCAACAGTTTACCTCAATATTGTGCTTGTTGACACAGCAGATTATCTTGTGGTTCATGTAAATAAAGCTAAAAACCTTCCTCAGGTTCGCAAGGAAATCTTTGGAGCCGTCACAAAGGTATTTGACATTATGCACATCACTGACTCCGAGATTGAAGTATCGCCAGCATTCCTGTGCCCCTGCAAAGAAGTAGGTCGACCCCATATAGCTTCTCTTGATGAAGTAGATTCCAAACAGTATCTTGACTGCTCCAAAAAGAGATGGAAGGGAGAAGCTCAAGACAAATACACCGTGTGGTTTGGTGACAAACCATCTCAGACTGGTAAGCTCATCGTAATGATTAATAATACATGTTCCTTTGTAGCTTAGGTGGTAATGTCTAAGGCTGTAATGTGTTGAACTACATTTGTAAAACTGTAGATTTTTTGGTTTTCTACAAAGGGAATGACTCCGGCTGAAGAGTGTGTGTGAGAGAGAGAGAGAGAACAATCAAACTCAGGATCAGTGTTTGGAAAACCAGTGCTGAGCCACAACTCCCAGACGAATGACAGTATATATACTGTCTTCTAGCAAACCTATATAACCTGTCGTTTTTCTGCCTGTGGCTGTTGGTTATGTTGGTTATTTCCAGACACTGGTTGTGTGCCAGTGGAAGTTGGTCTTTCATGCTCTCTCTCTTCCTCTTCAGCCTGAGTCACCGACTAAACTTCTTTAGCAGTAAATAATTATCTGTTAGTGATAGAGTATTTAAATTCTTCACAGGTGCTGCTGACGGTGTTTTGAAGGAAGATAGTGATCCACTCAAACCTGCAGGTATAAAACATGTAAGCCTTGTATTGTCTCCTGGTCTTATTATGTCATGTATTAAGCAAAATTACCATATGAAAGTTCTGTTTTACCTGCTCTGCAAAAAAGAACTGGTTGTTTTGACCAGTGTGTGTGGTTAACTCAGTTGTTATAACCTGTCTTGGTATTTAAAAGATATGTGGAACATAATTATTATGATTTCCTCTGTGAGATAAGGTATTATCACAAGGAGTATCATTGTCACTTGAGATACACAGACATCATTCCTTACTGATATCCTACCTCTTGGGAGGTTGTAGTTACAAAACTACATGTAGCTATGTTGCAACTGAGGTAACCATGCACACCTAATGGTTAAAACAACCACCCATTTTTTGCAGTGTGGCTTATCTGTATAGAGATCTCTGAAGCACTGATTTTATGTTTTTTTCAGAATGGAATTTTGATCTCTCTGAGAAGCGTGGCATAGCTGTACTAGTCACCTGTGACTATGACAATACTCCTCATATCCCTACATTGAAAGCAACTAATGAAGATGCATTCGAGATGAAAGAGACATTTGAACAGTTTGATTACAATATAGTACAATTGCAGAACAAAGAAGTGACTGAGCCTGCAGTTCTTGCATTAGTGAAGCAACTTTCAGCCTATCTCAAGAATTACAATGGAGCCACAGTTAATGAAGGAGGAAGCAGAGATGCCACAGATAGTGATAAGCCAGTCAAAGCCATAGTTTTTGCGTTCTCTGGGCATGGAACCAATGATAATATAATTCTTGCCAATGATGGCGATCCTATCTTCTTAAGGGATGTCGTGATGCCTCTTGTTGATTGTGCCTCTATAGGGCCTACTTCTCACCTAATCCCCAAACTTTTCTTTATTGATGCATGTCGAGGAAAAAATACTATCAAAGTACCTGAAGCGAAAGGTGACACTGATGTCAATGATATTCAAGGGAATTTTAACATTGAATTTGCAACAATTTCTGATCATAAAGCGTTTACTGATTCATGGATGCCAGTGCTAGCTCGTGAGCTAAGAAGAAACAATGACACATACCAAAACGTCCTAGCCAAAGCAAAGGGAAAGGCTCATGAACGATACAAGCTCCAGCAGGCCCAGACACAAGGTCAATTGATTATTGGCACATTCAAACTCTATTACAAAAGAAAACATTAGTTTTGTCCTATTATTGTCCAAGTTCAATAATTGATGATGTAAAGGAGAGCAGAAGGCGACAGGAAAAGTAATTTAATTTAACATTAGGAAACGAGAGGTAAAGTGATGTTAGGAATGTTAATAAGCTCTCCATGCCCCCCTCCCCCTCCCTGTCCCCCCTTCCCCCCTCCCCCCTCCCCCTCCCTGTCCTGGCCCCTCTTCCCCCCTCCCCCTCCCTCCGTGAATCGTCCATTGCGGATTGCCTTGCTGAAACGGTCTTTTGAATGTTTTTACAGAGACTGTGATTCTCTTTTGAAAGTCGGAGTGGACTTGGTGACGACTTTCCATCATTGCCAAATCAAATTGGAGACGGCTCTCTCTTTGTGGGCATGGCCTTATCAGTGGCAGTTGCTCCAGTAGGTCTCTTGCATTGTATTACAGGCTTCTAAGAGGGAGGGAGGGGGAAGGTAGAGAGTGAGGGAGAGACACAGGAAGGGGGAGGAGGGAGGGAGGGAGGTGTACAAGCAAAATTTAGGAGGGATGACAGCTATACCTCGGCTCCTCGGGACAGTGTGACCTCTGCCTAGTATAACTACCACCCAGATGAAGTTGGTAGTGGCATGCGCAGATTGCAATTGTACATTACATACGTATACCATACACATTCCTTCCGGTATGCATCTCATCTTTAAAGATGTGGTCACCTAGTACTACATGAGATATATAAACAAACAGTCCCTCTAATAGAGGGACTGTATATACATGTACCACCCACTCCAAGTACTAGTTACAGCACCAACAACAGAGTGTATGTGTGTGACAATGTTCCAGTAGCTATAGATGCTTACGATCATTTGGAAATGCTGGATCAGAGGAGAGCAGACTTAATATGCCAAGAGGAGTAGCCATCTCATCCGATAACACAGTGTTTGTAGCTATAAGAGAGATGGCTACTCCTCTTGGCATATTAAGTCTGCTCTCCTCTGATCCAGCATTTCCAAATGATCGTAAGCATCTATAGCTACTGGAACATTGTCACACACATACACTCTGTTGTTGGTGCTGTAGTAGGCAATAGCCCATGGTGTATTAAACTGCACTGCACCACTGATGCTATGAACTCACCCTCAAGAGTGAATTTCTTCACACAGTGTTTGGCAGCTATAGCTACAAACACTGTTACTCCTCTTGGCATATTAAGTCTGCTCTCCTCTGATCCAGCATTTCCAAATGATCGTAAACATCTATAGCTACTGCTGAATATCGTCACACAATTTGAGGGTGAGTTCATAGCATCATTGGTGCGGTGCAGTTTAATACACCATGGGCTATTGCCTACAACAGCACCAACAACAGAGTGTATGTGTGTGACACTTGGAACCATCGTATATATTACTATGACTTGACATTTCTTGACAGCTTTGGAAGTAAAGGAAGTGAGGCAGGACAGTTCAATGATCCAAAAGGAATATCAGTTGATAGAAAAGGTAATATACTAGTAGCTGACAAGGTTAATGATAGAATTCAAATATTTAATACAAGTGGACATTATCTCTCATCGACACTGTAAAAAAAATTATAACCTCTCTGTGGTTATCGCCATAAAATATAAAAGTCGTTTTAACCACTTAGTGGTTATCACAGTTGTGGAATACTACAGCCTTCTGTATGATATAATTTTTGTGGTCTCAATATAAACATCATGAGAAAATTACCTGCTACCCATTAATTATAATGGGTTTGGGTGTTGTTATAATGCTTTGGACTGTGTCAATTTGACACCCCTGGGGTGTTTGTATGTAATGTTTTCTGGCACCCCCGAAGGCAGTTATTGTCAAGATTGTTTGCAATTCTTAATCTACTTCATTTTCAATACACAAACATTGTGGACTTTAGTTATGAACAGTGAGTTGAATGGTTGTAATTCCTGACCTTATTCTTTGCCGCTTTATTTTCATCACAAACAAAATAAAGGTATAATTTTTTCATGTCAAAATAAGTGGATGGTTTGCAATTTTCATTTTTAATACACATAACCTTTGCTTTCATTCTTTGCAATGCTTTGACACTTTGTTTTCCACACAAAAACTTCGTGGAATTTAGTTGCAAAGTGAGTTGATTGCTTGTAATTCCTGAATAATTTGTTGACATTTCATTTTCAATACACAAACCTCAGTTGTCAAAATAAGTGGATTGCTTTTCAGATTACCTATCCTACAATGGACTAACAAGAAAGGGATATACAAACACAGTTGGTAGTTATAGCTGATGCACAGGAAAATCATTGCATACCTTATCATTCCTTCACACCTCATTTTCAACATATGACTGATGTGCAGATAAATTGACAAGTCCGTCTACCATCAAGATAAAGTCAGTAATAACCCTTGGCACGGTACTTGGGACATGAAAAGTGTCCTGTTTGTTGAGGCACTTTATTTTTCATACAGGTAAAAGTTTGCTATCAATTTGCAATTGTAACCACAGAGTGGTTAAAATGACCTTTTTTTGCAGTGATGCATCACCAGGAAAGCAGCTAACATGAATGTGTAACTATACCCAGAAACTAACCATGATTATTAAGTGGTATAATTCACTGCACGGGAAAGGTGTTAAATATTAAAAAGTCCCTTTCACCAATTGTTCATCTTCTGATCCGTTGTTCTTCTTCTTCTTCTTCCGTTTCAACAGGCGTACCTCACTAACTATAGCACTTGTAAACACAAAACTTTGCACAGTTATGTAGTTCTACTGTGGGTAGCGCATCGTCATGTTAAAAAATATGGTAACAATGTAGTTCTTGTAAAATAAACAAAAATAGCCTCAGGCCATGTATTATGATGGGAGCCACACAATCCTATATCTGCCTAATGGAAGCTCCACTAAATGTGACATTTTGTATGTCGGTAAAGTTCAATACACCAATGATCAACGTTGTGATAAAATCTCTGTAAAAATGTAAATCTTGTAATATAACAACAAATAGCCTCAGGCAAGCAATTATGTATCTCACTAACGAAGGCTAGGCTACATGTGGAAATCGGTGTGATGGTAAAGCTTAATCCCCCAATGATCAATGTTGTGATAAAATCTCTGTAAATAATGTAAATCTTGAAATATAACAACAAATAGACTCAGGCAAGCATTTTCTGTATCTCACCAACCAAAGCTTCACTAAAAGTGAAAATTGATATGGTGGAAAAGCTTACTAACCCAAAGATCAACATTGTGATAACATCTCTATAAACAATGTATATCTTGTAAAAAATAGCCTCAGGCAAGCAAAAAAATGACAGGAGACAAGTAAATAAAGGGAAATTTGAAAGGAAATAATTATAGGGATTGCATAAAAAGGAATGGAGACAAGATTGGGACACAGACATGTTATGATATATCAACATACCCACCCATAATGTTACGTTGATATTTCATAACACGTCTGTGTCCCAATCTTGTCTCCATTCCTTTTTATGGAATCCCTTTCAAATTTTTTATTTACTTGTAATACATGACATTAAGTCTGTACAAAACAACATCATGTGACAATGATCATGACTGACAATACCTAGAAAAGAAAGATATTCTGGTAGTAATTGTGTAGTTCGATTGCTAGTAGTTTTGGCGCTTTCACGAAATACGTCGTCCGTTTGTCGAATTTTGTGTTCTATTTAAGCGATTTTTGTTGCGGTATGAATATTAACCCACGCATAATTATTGGATTCCCGGTAAATTCGCTAAAATTAGTACCCGCAATTAGTAACCGGTAACTTACAACGATCGAGTACAAATATTTAAATGAAAACTATTTATTTCTCAACTATACAATTTCTCTCTAGCACAACGGTTTGGTTGAATTGTGCATGTAAACAACATAACATATATAGTTGGAGTCCCGAGTTCTCGCTACCACAAAGATTAATTACAATTCGTGTATGCAGACAAGGGATAATTGCATGCAACAATAACAACATGCGTGACCCTACGAAATAAAATGTAAGGCGGGATGTGGTCCCTGCAAGGGGAGAGCCCCCCGGAGGGGGCGTTGTCGGCGCTCTCGACCACTTTCTCCGGAGTGGCCTGCTGCGGCTCCTGTCCTCGCAGTCTCTGAGACTTGCGCGTGGGTCTCTGAGGTAAATGCTCGGAGGTAACCATGCGCAAAAACACCAGTCGAATAAGAATAACTACTTTCAATGATCGGTGACCTTCCGTGATTAGTGATCAGTGACCTTCCGTGTACCGTTGTAGCCGTGTATTTTATCTACTTTGAGAATCTTACCGTGTATAAAATTAATATCAGTAACCTTCTGTGTACCGTTGTAGCCGTGTATTTTATCTACTTTGAGAATCTTACCGTGTATAAAATTAATATCAGTGACCTTCCGTCTACCGTTGTAGCCGTGTATTTTATCTACTTTGAGAATCTTACCGTGTATAAAATTAATATCAGTGACCTTCCGTCTACCGTTGTAGCCGTGTATTTTATCTACTTTGAGAATCTTACCGTGTATAAAAACACACCCGTAAAGCAGGTCGTGTGTCTGTAAAGGCTTAGAACAGCCGCATTTGAAAGTTCTGAGGCGTTACTTTTGTTAAGGCTCAAAGGGCGTGCATCCCTACATAGAGACCCTACGTAATATTTAGAGAACATTTTCCAGCGCATTATGCGGTTTAGACTTCTACGGCTCGTGCATTACGTAACCTCGAGCGTTATTGCATCCTCCGAGTGCACTAATGAAACCGCAGAAAATACTTGGGCAGTGTTTTCTAAACATTTTAGTGCTGTCATGTGACCTATAACCAATCGGATTCGAGGGAGGTTTTCCAAAACGCGTCGGAGAGAGAGAGAGCGGCCAGGAGAATGGTGCAGTCTCGGTTTGCTCCCTACACAAGGGACACATCAGGAGAAGCAGCTAGTATTCGCTACTCGCACGGTAGCCACTCCGAGTATCCAGAGGCGAAGCTTGTGTGTGTGTGTGTGTGTGTGTGTGTGTGTGTGTGTGTGTGTGTGTGTGTGTGTGTGTGTGTGTGTGTGTGTGTGTGCAGTGGCGGATCCAGGCCGTTTCCGAGGTTTCCATTGAAACCCTTTTGTTTGCTCATTAATAATTCATTACCTGCAATGGAGCTACAGTAACTGTAGCTACGTACGTAGCCACTTTATGTCAAGTACGTATACGTATACTACGAGAATTACTGTATTAGCGAATGATTTGTAAGATCCCCTGTTCTTATATACTGTGTATCACAGTGGACTTCAAAATTGCGCATTTCGTACGGCATTTAATCTCGAGCTGAATATTTTTTAAAAACTTCGAGCTGCAAATGCTCTCCATACTGAGTCCGCATTCTGCGCAATTTTGCGAAGCAACTGAAATCCACTGTACTGCAGATTTCTGTTCGGTTTGAACATTGTGCATCCGCGAGTAGCGCGGTGCATGGGCGTAACTACGTACCATTGGGTCAGGTACTGAGGGCAGTCTTCCCACCGCTTTTCGACATCAGTACCTTAGTGTAGCGCAGTTATGGCGTCGCTGCGTAGGAACGAGGCTAGTTGTACATAGCCTTCGCTCCTTCGCTATGATTATTCCAGTTACGCCCCTGAATTATTATACTTGCGACATTTAGTTAAATTGGCTATATACTTACTATTAGCTAAATACTTGCGACCTTAGCTAAATACTTAGCTAAATGCTTACGACATTTAGCTAAATACTTAGCTAAATACTTGCGACATTTAGCTAAATACAGTGTCATTAAAATTTATTATTATTATTATTAGTAGTAGTAACAGTTTCATAGGCGTGACTACCATTGGGGCAGGTAGGGCAGTCGCCCCACCGCTTTTCTACATCACTAACTCAGCGTAGCGCCGTTATGGCGTCGCCGCGTAGGATGCGTATATAGCCTAGGAACGAGGCTAGTTGTACATAGCCTTCGCCCCTTAGCTATGATTATTCTAGTTACGCCCCTGGCGTGTAGCGTGTGTAGCAACTTAATTCTTGTACAGAACCAGTTATTGTCCTCAGGTAGTATTGTATTCCCCGCACGTGCACGAAGTTGCTACCGCAACAGTCGCGCTGCACCACGGAATATTGAACGTCAAGATGCGCGATTATAGTTAGTGGGCGTAGCTTCCGCGCAAAATTGGAAACCCCCTTTCTAAGTTCCTAGATCCGCCACTGGTGTGTGTGTGCTCAGCGGACAACGAAGGTCACATACGTTTTCTGCGGATAGCGCGCCTGCGCATTATATAGACGCAGTGGCGCCGAGGGTTCTGCACTTTAGTGCATTCATTGAATTGTATAAGCCCCTCCCTTCATTATGCCTCTCTTTAATATAAGAATTATTGGTGTCCTGATATCAGTTCTAACAGACACATTTCAGGAGAAGAGGCAACTGCAGCAACAACTGAAGCAGCAGGTGACTATACTAATACAAATTTAAAGTTTAGTTGTGTTTTGAGGGATCTTCTGGTCTGCATGCAGGAGACAGAGTTAATACAGACCAAGGACAGGAAGCTAGCCAAGGCACAAGAGCAACTGAAACAACAGGTACATATCGTTAGCAGCCTGCAAAGTTACAAGATTTTAGTGTGTTATTAAGTGTAGTAGCTATCTGTAAGACTAAGAAAATTGAGTTAGTATGGGTCAAGGACAGGGAGCTAACTCAGCCCCAAGAGCAGGTATATAGTTATGAACATAATCATGCTAAATTACTGTCTGTGGTGTATAGGGATCTTCATGGTCTATCCAACCGTAATTATAAAGATAGTACAAACATTTCCATTAAAATGTTGAAGGATCTAGGGATCACAGTTAGAGGCCTGAGTAGAATGTGCGCAACAAATCTCTAATTATGCTTGATAGCACTGCATACCTTTTTGTTATATTATGCTCGCAAAAGTGACCAATTATTCGCAAAAATTCAACACAAATTCATGCTATAGCTTTTACTGACAAGCATTTCCTTGACAACTCGGATTTCTTAGGCGCTCTCAAACGTACTTGCCTCTGAAGTCGTCGTGGTCATTTCTCGTTCTTCAGTTGTTTCTTGATCCTCGTCAAATGAGCTCTAAGAGTCTATTCCAACTAGCTCTGGGTCGAGAACATCGCTACCTGCGGCACTAGCACTGGAAATGCGGTCTTTCTAGGCCACGCCTACTAATTACCAGCGCTTTTAGCCCGATTATGCTCGTGTTCTTACAGAATGCAATTATGCTCAAAATAGTGCAAGCATATTCTACTACTAATGACAGTGCCAAAAAATAGAGGAAACAAGCGGAGAATATATGCAGCAACACAGGTGATGAGGGTACTATATATGCAGCAAGACAGGGGATGAGGGCATGCAACAATAATAACATGTGTAACCCCATAATAAAAGAGATGTGTGAGACTGTGCCCCTATTCATGAGCAACAGGAAACCTCGTCTACTCTGTGATATAGCCAAAGTAATACTGTATGTATTGTGAGCGGTCGAATAAAATAAAAATGGCATCAAGAGGGGGGGAAGTATCGTGTGTGTGACTCTTAATTGTGCTTTCTAAAGATTTTTTGATCAAAGGCACAGCTGTGCCGGCTAAAAGGAAGCCGATTTGTGCAGAAATGAAGATAAATACTTAAGTGTTATGCCTGTTTACTGAAGAAGATATTGGAGAAATCTGGGTTTTTAGCAATTTCAAGTATTAATTGTAGCTGTGCATTTTACCACCTTTGAGAGAGTGTTATCATGTCTAGAAACACTCGTAGGCCATGTTACGATATATTTTGTATGTAAATATTACCACCTTTGAGAGAGTGTTATCATGTCTAGAAACACTCGTAGGCCATGTTATGTTTCTAAAAGGGTCACTGCAAAAATTAAAGGTGTTTTAATCCTTCAGTGGTTATCTCTGTTACAAGTTAAGTATAGACTCACTGTGTACTAGAGCCACTGAATTCTTTCTTAATGAGTGAGAAACTCAACTAAGTGGCATGACTTTGAACAACCTGGTTTCTGAAAACAACCTCTTCCTGCATGATTTGCTCAACTTTCTTTACACCTGCATGCCGACAAATACACGACAACTTGGGAATGTATGTAACTTCAAAATAGTAATAGTATAGCCATTATTGAGTTTCCCTCTCATCAACAATGTAATGACAGTAGCTAGTACATAATTGCTGAACATGCAACTGAGGCCACAGCAACTTTTACACTTCATAGTGATGCATGCACTGTGTTCTAAATTCTTTGTTAATGAGAGGGAAACTTGATGAACTACATACATTCCTGAGTTGTCATGTGTTTGAGTTCCTCAAATCACTGTAGAGCTCTAGGTTTGTCACTCAAGTACTCTTTAATTTAGATAGCCATAGAGAGTATACACTATATACTCAAGTGCAATTCAAACAACCAAACTACCTTTTATCTACCTTTGTTAAAACTACCTTTAATTTTTTACGGTAATAGCCTCAGGCAAGCATTTTTGTATTTCAATAACAAATGCTCCACTAAATGTAGATATTGGTGTGATGTAATACACCAACGATCAATGTTGTGATAAAATATATGTAAATGATGTACATCTTGTAATATAACAACAAAATAGCCCCAGGCAATATCTTACTAACAAAAGTAGCGATCCACTGTAAAGTCATAACAAATATTTTTTTGTGTTGCATGAGTTTTATCCCACCCATACATCAGTCCATCATGCAACACGAGGATCAGTGTGTGTGGTTACCTCAGTTGCATTTCATGGCTATAACCTGTCTTGGTATTCAAAAATATGTAGAACAGTTATTGTGATTTCCTCTGTGAGATAAGGTATTATCACAAGCAAGCCCGTAGCCTGATCCTGGAGTGGGGGGGTTCTTTATTCTCAGTAAGTGGACCCAGAGCAATGTGCGCAAAAGTGCAGTGGCTAGGGGGGTCTGGGGGCATGCCCCCCAGGAACTTTTTCGAATTTTAGACGTTCTGAGATCGATTCTGTTGCTTTTTGGGACACTTTTCTATCATGGTAAGGCAAGTGTAATTGCAGTTGTACAGTTGCAAAGAATCAACAGTTGCCGTGTAATCGGATTCGCTGACGCTCATGCAGACTGGGCAACTGTGTACGGGGGTTGAAGCATATATAATATAGACACGTAACCATTGGGGTTACGTGTCTATATTATCTATGGTTGAAGCGACTCCGAGCCAGCCAAACCAGCTGCAGCGCCATCATTGCCTTTCTTTTTTGGCGGCAGGCATCGTTTCAGGCTCCACTGGGCTGCTCGTTTCCTCTTTCTCTCTTTCTGCTCTCCGCGTCCCATGGCCCAGCGACGTTACCACGCCCACTCACTGGGCGGACCGCGGACCCTCGCCTGCGTGCGGGCGGTTCGTCCGAACCCCCCGAACCCCCCCAGCCTACGGGCCTGACAAGGAGTATCATTGTCACTTTAGATACGCAGACATCATTCTTATGGATATCCTATACATCTCTTGGGAGGGTGTAGTTACAAAAATAGCTATGTTGCAACTGAGGTAACCATGCACAGCTAATGGTTAAAAATACATCTGTTCATCATGTGATACTACTATATTGTACTACCTACAGTGTAAAGGTGATTTTTAACCCTTCTGTGGTTGTTTGAGTTGCAACTTGAGTATACTATAGCTACAGCTGGTAAACACTTTCTAAATTAAAGAGACAAACATAGAGCTATGAGCAACCTGGCTTTTGAAAACCACCACCCACTAGTGATTTGAGGAACTCAACTACATGACAACTCAGGAATGTATGTAGTAATATAGCAATTCATCAAGTTTCCCTCTCATTAACAAAGAATTTAGTAGCAGTAAAACCTCAGTTGCATGTAGTGGCCTCAGTTGCATGCTTTGTTATAAAATAAAGCATTATACTGCCACTGTATACATTCTTCGTTAATGAGGAGGAACTCAATAGTGGCTATACTATTACTTCTACATTCCCAAGTTGTCATGTATTTGTTGGCATACAGGTGTAAAGAAAGTTCAGCAAATCAAGCAGGAGGTTATTAGAAGCCAGGTTACTCGAAGTCAAAAGTCATGCCACTTCTAACTTGTTGTTTTTCACTTATTAAAAAGGAATTTAGTAGACCTAGTACACGGGTTAAAACAACCTTTAACTTTTACAGTGTGAAAGCTCTGCTAAATGTGAAATTTTGTATGATAGTACAGTTTAATATTGGTACGTACCCCAACGATCAACGTTGGGATAAACTCTCTGTAAACAATGTAAATCTGTAATATTACAATAAATAGCCTCAGGCAAACATTACTGTATCTCACTAACAAAAGCTCCACTAAAGGTGGAAATTGGTATGATGTAATACACCAATGATCAATTTTGTGATAAATCTATGTAAACGAGTAATATAACAACAAAATAGCCCCAGGTAATATCTTGCCAACAAAAGTAGCGATCCACTGTAAAATCAATTCCGTCATAACAAATATTTTTTGTGTGCATGAGTTTTATCCCACCCATACATCAGTCCATCATGCATCACTGCAAAAAGAGGACCAGTGTGTGTGTGGTTACCTCAGTTGCCTTTCATGACTATAACCTGTCTTGGTATTCAAAAAATATGTAGAACATAGTTATTGTGATTTCCTCTGTGAGATAAGGTATTATCCCATGGAGTATCATTGTCACTTTAGATATGCAGACATCATTCTTATGGATATCCTACACATCTCTTGGGAGGGTATAGTTACAAAAATAGCTATGTTGCAACTGAGGTAACCATACACAGCTAATTTTTATACATCAGTCCATCATGTGATACTACTACCTATATACTATTATAGACATTGACTATTCCTTACATGTGTGAGTGTTGATAGTCTACTATTCCACAATGCCTCTACACATGGGACTGTTGGCCCAGGGATTATATAGCATTCAGTGTATATATGCAACATAAGGATACAGTTTATCTAGTTTGTTGTTACTTTAGTATTCACAGCTCTCTCACAACTCGCCTTCCTCGAGTATTTCAGCAATAGCTACTATCCTAGTAATCTGTAAGATTACTGCACACTTTAGAGCTGCTATGTGTAGTTGAACCGTTCAGACAGTGCTGTCTCTCGGTCTGTCTATCTGTGTGTAATGTATATTTGTGTCCTATAGCTACATCAACTGTACTACTAAATAATATCCCTATGTGTGACTGTTGACAGTACTTCATCATTCTACACATGTAACTGTTAAGAGCGGGCTACCAGTCACATAGGCATTGTGGAATGGTGGACTCTTCTATCAACACCCACACATGTAAGGAATAGTCATTGTCTAGGGAGAACAATGTTGTAGTATCACATGATGAACTGATGCATGGAAATACATGTGCATAGCACACTAGCTATGTAAGAAGTAGAAAGAAAAGAAAGGCAACCCACACAAACAAGACATATAACCCCCAGACCAGACCAACAAGACATAGATTTCACCCACCATACAAAAATAAGACAAATCTTACAAACAAATCTTGCAACACACAGAAGTAATTACAGGCCAAATAATCAATCAATGGCTACTAGGATGCCCTACCTTGAGAACTGGGTTGGTGGGTTAAAGACTGTTTTACAGCTAGCCAACTCTCACCACACATTCTAGCACCCTCAATTGGACAAACATTACACAAAGCAGCCAAAAGGGCTTATAAATATTCAGTCACACAGTAATCCCTATACACAGTACTGCGGGATTGCTATGGTCTATCCCCTTTGAAAAAGTTATTCTTCATTTTCACTTTCAATTTAAAGTTGATTTCACTTTTAATCATATCAGGGTAGACAGCACATTAAAAACAAGTAGTATACCAAAAATTGGTTGTGTTGTAATGTGAGATATACATAATTGGGGAAGCGAGCCAACCTAGAGAACGGGACGATTTTCTATGTATGTGACGGGCGACCTGTCCCCGCGTATAACTTCATATGGACCTCCCGGGGCTGCACGCGTAGACGGTCACTGTACACGTACACCGTAATGTTGTATTGTATATACGTGAGTTCTAATTTTGGGTGCGCGTGGATGCTTCCGATCTCCCACAATGCGTAGTATTCCACTAGTAATAACAATTAAGTGCTAAACCCTCGGCGTGTATCTATAACGCGCGCGTGCGCGAATCCTTGAAAGCGGACGCGCGCGCTATTAGAACGCATTCTAATTACGTGTAAGGGGAAGTATGCGGACGAGTTTTTGGCAAAAACGGAGACTAAACAGAAAGAGGCTCGCTGCCTTACTTCGAATTCGAGTCGTTCCAGGTAGTATTTAGCTATTGTTAATAGTCCTTTAGACCGCTGCAGCACCCTTGTAGGATGTCACGGGTAAGCAAATGACGCCATAACTTCGAGCAAAGCGTTTAGGAAAATCCATAGCTGCAGCAACCTCCAACAAGCGGACGCTAAGGGCTTCCGGATTCCGGACAGCGGACAAAATCCTTGTGCCGAAAGGCGCTATACCATTATTTACACCCGGAAGCCACTCCCCTAAAATTCCAAAGGTCATTTATTTCACCGTTGCGCTTGCGCAGTACGGCGCTATGTAACAGCGCAACAACGAAACCTCACGCGCGTTACAAGGAAGCAGTACTTGCTTTAGAATGTATGTGTCCAAGTTTCTTGCATTCAAAGGACACGAAAGAAGTGTATATGGCCAGACAATAATCAATAGGATTGTCAATCAGCAAGACAGACAACTTCACATGACTATTTTACACACTAACTCATGCACAAACTTCACTATATTACATATGTATCATCCCATCATATTGAAAGTTATAAAATTGATGCGAAGATTTGATGGTTCTGTGCCAAGAAGCAAATAAGCTGAATAGAGAAAAGGAGAGTGGCAGTTGAGTCGTGATGAGGTTAGTTTGTCACATATTGACAAAGCATGACGCAGCCTATCAGTGAGGCTACATATTAAAGTAGCGGTGTCATAGTTGCTAGTTGAAACTAACACAAAATGGGATATACATGTAGCCAATGGCTCATCTATGAGGAAGGTGCACCCAGAGTGTATCCCTCTCGTCTTTTCTTTAGGGTTCAACGACATTTCTGACATGGCCACTGTACCGGGTGTTGCCCACTATGTTAAAATTAAGTCGAGGGTTTAACAGAAAGCTGTTTAAAATTTTTTGTAATCAATTTAAACAACCGGTTTAATGCCGTTACATGATATGTCAATTGAATTCTCAAACAGAAGGTACCATAAGGAGGGGAGTTTCCTAACAATCATTTCATAGATGAGCTTTTATTTAGCTTGTTACTCTATGCTTAGCCCAAGTAATGAGCTCCTTACACTTGTGCTTCAGCCACTGCATACAAAGCAATAGAGTGGGTGGATGAAAGTCATGATGCATGTACAATATAAAATTGTTTAGTGTGGTGAGTTCTTGCTCAGTGATGGTCAGTGTGCAGGCAAGCTTCAGAGGCAATGAGGATAAAGTTTAAGTTACTTGTGAGATGTGATATGAGGATATATAGGAGTAAGAAATTGAGTAATACCTAATAAATTGACTTATTATTAATAAGCCAATTTATTTCACTGTATAGGACTTGTAGAACTATGTACAAAAGTTATTTGTGGTGTTTATACATTACTAAGTAACTAAACAAGCGAGCGGCATCAACAAAACTGTGAATCAGCGCAGGAAAGCAGAGAGGTAAGGCACGAGCATATTCCTAACTAATACCATAAAGGTTGGCCTGCTTGTACAGGAGCCTCTAAAGTAGTCGCAGTGTTCGAAAACCTGGTATACAGTTTTTTCATGTAGGTCTAGCTGTGATATACTCATAATGTTTTTCTGTCCTCTTCCTGAAAGTGTCTTATAATACAAATGTATAAGGCTTTGAGTATTAGCCATAAGGCTCTAGCTTCTATGAGGCTGGCCCACTTCACATGTATACCATTCGGGAGGAAGAGGTCTGCATATGCATGTGTTTACTTATTGCTCTACTTCAGTGCTTCCATATAAAAAATTTTTTGCATTTGTATATGTGTATCCCAGATGGCTAGTTCTAAGGAGGAAGAGTTGCAGAATAAGTTAGAGGAGATGCAGAAGGAACATCAGGAGATGCAGAAGAAGTTAGAGGAGACAGATAAGGAGTTACAAGAACTGAGGCAACTCGTAGGGGAAAACAGGAGGAGGAAGAGGCATGTACGTCAATTACATACTAGGTTATTAACCCTCGGCATGCATGCACACAGCAACGAGGGCTACAGTACTTGGTTTGTGTGTGTGTATGTGTGTGTGTGTGTGTGTGTGTGTGTGTGTGTGTGTGTGTGTGTGTGTGTGTTGTGTGTGTGTGTGTGTGTGTGTGTGTGTGTGTGTGTACGTCTGACGCACACATTTTCTCGGACGTAGTAAGCTTACACGTTGAAAGGTAGGTTCAAATGGCTTGGTGTGACACAGCGCAGATTATTATAAGAAGGGAGTGCTTAGTCTCGTACCCAGACCCTCTCTAAAAGTAGGGGAGGGTCTGGTAACGTTCCTATAGTAGACTTGTGCAGCATCTATTACTTCTCAAGTGGGTGTGAAATAACAAACTAAGCTGCATCAAGCACAGGTGTACTGTACTTGACAGAGTAAACTGTGGTCTGTCAGCCACTTAGTTGCTGGAAAAATGCAGCAAACACTGCACAAGTCTATATAGGAATGTTAGCAGATCCTCTCCCACTTTAAAGGGGGTCAGGGTATGAGACAATTCAGTGCTGTTCATAGGTAAAAGGTAACTGTTTCTGCATATAATTACAAACACAGCACCAGGAGGACCAGACCAACCCCCCAATCCCAGAGTTTGAGCAGAATTACACTTATGTGAGTGATCATTCATTGTGTGAGTGTCGTGAGTTACATCTCACCTATAACTACTTACAAAAGGCAGTTCTGCCTATAGCAGGTTACCTTTTAGCAGAGAGAGTAGCATAGCAGCATTCCAGTTTGTGGGTCTTATATATACAAGTAAATAAAAAATTTAGGAAATTTGAAAGGAAATATAGGGATTGCATAAAAAGGAAAGGAGACAAGATTGGGACACAGACATGTTATGATATATCAACGTAACATTATGGGTACGTCGATATATCATAACATGTCTGTGTCCCAATCTTGTCTCCTTTCCTTTTTATGCAATCCCTATATTTCCTTTCAAATTTCCTAAATTTGTTATTTACTTGTCTACTGTCATTTTTTTTTCTGGACCTAGGTACATACATTTCGCTATTTTGGTTACAAACATATTAGCTAATGCATTGTACATCAGTTAAACTGAATTAGCAGTACAGATAATAGCGTCTGCATGAAGAGTTATAGGCTCTGTGTAACTGCCAGTACTATGTAACTGCCAGTACATAGGTTTACCATCATACAAATATTCACATTTAGTGAAGCTTTTGTAAGTGAGATACGGTAACGCTTGCCTGAGGCTATTTGTTGTTATATTACAAGACTTGCATTGTTTACATAGATCTTATCATAACGTTGATCATTGGTTCATTACACTTTACCAGCATACCAATTTCCAGCTTTTGTTAGTGAGATACAGTAATGCTTGCCTGAGGCTATTTTGTACAAGATTTACATGGTTTACAGAGATTTTATCACAACTTGATCATTGGGGTATTAAGCTTTACTATCACACCAATTTCCACATTTTGTGGAGCTTTTGTTAGTGAGATACAGTAATGCTTGCCTGAGGCTATTTTGTACAAGATTTACATGGTTTACAGAGATTTTATCACATTGGGGTATTAAGTTTTACCATCACACCAATTTCCACATTTATTGGAGCTTTTGTTAGTGAGATACAGTAATGCTTGCCTGAGGCTATTTTGTACAAGATTTACATGGTTTACATAGATTTTATCACAATGTTGATCATTCAGGTATTAAGCTTTTCCATCATACCAATTTCCACATTTAGGGGAGCTATTGTTAGTGAGATACAGAAATGCTTGCCTGAGGACAAGATTAACATTGTTTATAGAGATTTTATCACAACGTTGATCATTGGGGTATTAAACTATATATAAGTTAGACGCCGAGTCGAGGGAACTACGTGATTTAGAAAGCTGAGGGCCCGATGTAGCGTCCCGAGCGTAGCGAGGGCGCTACCAAGGGCCCGAGGCTTTCTAAATCGCGTAGTTCCCTCGACGAGTGCGTCTAACTATTTTAGACTACAGCGGAGAAACTGATTGGACAATGACTATTCAAACCGTTAGCAACAAGCGTGCAAATCGATCCCGGTACTAGGGGCCAGCGGCCAACTATAGATCCCGCTAACGAGGTGACTATGAAAAATAGATCCCGCGTTTCTCGCTACCTGATTGGTCAATTTAAAGTTACCGTAGTCTAAACTATCATACAAAATTTCACATTTAGCAGGGCTTTCATTAGTCAGATATAGGATTGCGTGGCCTCCACTATTATCCATGGCCTGAGGCTATTTTTGTTTTTTTACAAGAATTACATCATTTTTAACATGACGATGCACTATACCCACAGTGGAACTATATCACTGTACCAAATTTCATGTTTAAATGTGTTACCATTAGTGAGTTACGCTTTTTCAAGTGGAAGAAGTAGTGTGGGAAGGTGAACAATTTACAAAATAGACTTTTGTTAATTTAACCCCTTTATCTACCATTTTATAATCACAGTTAGTTTCTACATATTTATTTTAACAGAAATCCAGTAAGCAGCAAACTGAAAGTGAAAGTGATGAAAAACTTTATACATGGTTTATTATGAGGATAGACCATAGCAATCCCTATATACACAGTACTACTGTGTGACATGTACATGTATTACATTGAGAGGAGTGTCAACATCAGTATTACAAGAATCACAAGGGTTAACAACAGATACTTTTGTTATGTTGCTATTAGCGATGGTATCTCTACACATGCTGACTTTCAGGTTGATGGTTACCATGGTTGCTGAGTTTTGCTCATTAGTTATCCTCATTCATAATACATTGCTGGGAGAGATAACGATCAGTAGTACATGAACTACAAGGGTTAACGAAAAAATTATACCTCTATTCCCCAGTACGTATTGATACATTTCCACATGCAAAGATTCAATTTCATTGATATTATGGTTATTGAGTTACGCTTCTTCAAGAAGAAGAAGAACAATAAGATGAACATGGCAAAAATGTGAAAAGCACTTTTTGAGATATTATGCATATCTTACATCACAGATCAACCAATTTTTGGTTTCATGGTTATTTTTCACACATTCTTCACCTTGATATCATTAAAAGTGAAATCAACTTCAAATTGAAAGTGAAAATGAACAAAATCCTTATATATGGTTTTCAATGGGGATAGACCATAGCAATCCCTATATACACAGTACTACCGTACTGTGTGATATATATATATATATATATATATATATATATATATATATATATATCATAGAGTCGGTAGACTCTATATGTAGGGATGGCGCAGACACGCCCATTAGCCCCATACAAAAGTAACGGTTGAGAACTCTCGAACGCGGAAGTTATAGGCCTTTTCAGACAAACAACGCGTTCTGCGAGTGCCTCTATACATTATAATACTCTCAAACTCCGTAAAATATACAGCTACAGTGGCGGATCTAGGATTTTGCAAAGGGGGTAGCATGTCGCGCGCGAGTTTTGAAGCCACACCCACTTAATTACATCATAATATGGACGCGCGCGGGATTGACAATCTGTTGTTACGTCTGCGTGCGTACAGGCAGGTCTGACCCTTCTCAGTTGATTTAGCATCGATAATCGCTGCGTAGGCGCTAGGCTTCCGTAAATAATAGTGTGTTAGCGCTAACGCTCGCACGACAGGACGCAAACTAGCATTAAATCGACAGTAAGTCAGCTGTGCCCGTGTTCGTGAGATGTGAGCTATTATACAGTCGCTGCAAAAGGGGGTTTCAGTGGAAACCTCTGAAACTCCCCTAGATCCGCCACTGAGCTACGGTGATTCTCGGAAAATTGTAAAAACGCCGATTGTTCATCATCTTCTTCTTCTTTCTTCTTCAGTTCAAACGACCTACCGCGAAACTGGGATTAGTAATCGCTCTATTTCTTTCACGAAAATCATTTATACTGGAGCGTACATGATCCTTGATGCACAAAATCTTCATACCTTCTCCCAAAGCCCGTCAAACTCCAGTTTGGCAAGCTTAGAAGCGTTAGTTTAGACGCCATTTGCTGGTTTGCTCACGTGCCGAAGACGTGACGTTTAGAAGTTGGGTCGTGGTTGTGATTTGTCGCGCTGTTTGGCTACCAGCGTTGCTCCTTTGTGTCCGTTTCTTTGAAGGACTGTTGCCATAACTGGACCCGCAGTTTTACTCAGTGTGCAATATTCGTACAAGACAGGATGTAGGAGTCACTGCCAATTGCTGGTTATCGTCATAGGTATGCAAGGGAGGTAGAACGAAAGCCAGTCGGTTTATACACGTTGCTACACACAGTAAAAACCAGTGAAACAAGTGTAAAAACATTTTTACTAAAATGTTGAAGGATGTAGGGATGGAAGTGCCAAAAAGTATAGAAACGAGGTCAAAGTTCAGCATGCATGCAGACAAAGGCAGGGGATGATAGCATGCAACAATCATAACATGCGTAACCCCATATCCCTACATCTGTAAATATGGGGTTACGCATGTTATGATTGTTGCATGCTATCATCCCCTGCCTTTGTCTGCATGCATGCTGAACTTTGACCTTGTTTCTATACTTTTTGGCACTTCCATCCCTACATCCTTCAACATTTTAGTAAAAATGTTTTTACACTTGTATATATAATATATAGAGTATACCGCAGCAAAGAACCTGCTATGAAGGAGAAGAGTGTGAGTGTAGTATCTGATGCTCACTAAAAGTTGTTCATGGATTGTCTTCTTTTTAGTAATCATCAAGTTGGTAGAAAAAGTGGGGTCTAAATATCAATTGATACTCAAACAAAGCCTGAAGGACGTGCAGAAAAAACTACCCACTATGAGTCCTGATGAACTGTCCTCACATCTTCAAGTAGAATCTCCATCTTTCACAGGCAAAGTTATAGCCAATGTTTGCAAGATTTTTGCTGCTTTAAAGGTATGGATGTATGTATGTTTGTGATAGACAACATCATGATCTCTTTTATCTGCAGTATTATGTTCTTCATGACAAGGACTTTAAAGGTAGCCACATCACATTTTGTACTTTACTTTGGATTTTGTGTGTGGTTAATGATCCTAGTAGGTAGTTCTTAACACCCACTTTCATCTGTTTTTTTGTGCAGTACATTGTAGTTCATCCAATAGGAAGAGGTAAGTATCTCACAGATACTTTGTCGATACTCATACTTTCTCCTCCATTTGTAGAGTATTTTATTTCCTTGACATAACAAGACCAACAAAACTTGAGGTTGTACCACACAAGAACGATACAATCACCCCCCAATTTTATCCTCTAAATTTCCTCCCTACTCCTCTACATCCAACTTTCAAAAAACTATCCTTAAATCTGGGTAAATACCAGTTGGTACGAAAGTTAAAAGGAGCTGATGTGTACTTTTATGAACTTCCAGAAACTATTAGTGCCAGTAAATTGCGAAGGGGTGATCTAGAGATGTCCGAGATAACATTGAAAACTGTGAAGCTAAAAGAGGTCCTTCCACCCTGTAATGATGTGATGTTTACAGAATTTAAAGTACCTTGGAAGTTTTTTGCAGTGTTTGATGTTGCCCTCATGATTAATGTAGTGCGAGAAGAAGGGCGAGAAGAAGGGCGACGACAAGGACGAGAAGAGCGAGAAGAGGGCTTGAAACTTTATCCTCAATTGTCACAACAAGTTCATGATAATGGTCAATTGTCACAACAAGAGCCTGATGAAGGTCAATTGTTACAACAAGAGTGTGATGACAGTCAATTGTCACAACAAGAGTGTGATGACAGTCAATTGTCACAACAAGAGTGTGATGACAGTCAATTGTCACAACAAGAGCATGATGATGGGCAATGCTCAAAAGTGTCACCTGAGGAGCATGATGATGGGCAATGCTCAAAAGTGTCACCTGAGGAGCATTTTGTGGAACAATTGCCACCTCAAATGCAGCGTGTATTACTAAAAGGAAGTGAAAGTATCAGAAATGAGAGATTTGAGAAATGGCTCAAACAAAATCTGGCTACTCACGATATCAAAGTTTTGGCAGATAAACAGTCAGATTGCACCTATTTTGTCTCTAGATTTGCTAGATCTAGGGAAGACTTCTGTTTTTTCCCCGATCCCTCCAAACTTCCCCAACAGAAAGATTTGAAAAGCGCAGCTATAACAGTTACCTCCAGTGAAGATGAAGCTACCGCCAGTGAAGATGAAGCTACCTCCAGTGAAGATGAAGATGACTTTACTGAGTATGACCTAATTGCTGCATCAGGTGATTGTAAGGACAACGTTGCACCCAGTGACAATCTTCAGCTGATGGCTAACATGGACAAAACTGTAGCTGAGGTTGCTTGGGAAGCGATAAACAGCAATAAGCTCTTCAAGAAGATCACAGTATATGGACTATTGATTGACTACACAACAAATGAAGCAAAAATGATTCTGAAGATGGTAGTGGACTACAACAATCAGAAAACGACAAAGTATAAAGTAGTTAATGATGATGATGTGCCCAACTTAAGTATCCAAGCGGCATTAGAACGTGTGACATCAATCATGAATGAAGCAGTAGCAAGCAAACATAGGAGTGGTGCACCAACACCCTAGTGCACTCTTGTAGTGATTTCAAAGGAGGTTGGACACGCGTACGAGTTTGTGTGCATTGTGTGTAAGTTGTATGAAAACGTAGTCTATTGAACAGTATAATATCAGTGGCGTAGCAGTGATTTAGACTAGCCGTTAAAAACAGTGAAATATACGTTCGGAGAGCTTCCGAAGTCATTTACGCGTCTACTCCTAACCCCTAGCCTCAGCCCTAGTCCCTAGCCTCAACTCTAGCCCCTAGACTTAGCCCTCAGTAGCCCTAGCCTTGGACCTAGCTTCTAGCCTTACGTTCTTCAAAAGTCATTTACGCGTTCCGCCCTAGATTTAATTACGTTCTTCAAAAGTCATTTACGCGTTCCGCCCTAGATTTAATTAGCTCTAGGCAAGACTTAGCCCTAGCTTCTAGCCTTACCTCTAGCTTCTAGTCTTACCCTACACGTTACGCGTCTAGTCCCAACACCTAGCCTCCGCCCTAGCCTTAGCAGTAGCAAGGGGTGGTCACCACCATTGACTCCATAGGAGCGGCCGCGACCGGGGTCACAATTTGTGACCGCCAAAAATACACTGTGACCCTGTGACCGATTTGTACGCATGCGCACATTGGATCAGGAAGCGGATTCGCAGATTAGGTCAACGCACAATATCAGCCTCTTCAACTGTGCAGCTCCATGCCATTTAGGCCACTAAACGTGTTTCTGGTTATGCACTCTGGTGGGTCGGCCCATTATTGTGACGTCATATGCATTATTACAGAAGCCACACCTCCAAATTTGCGGCGGTGAGGAGTGTGGCTTATATGTATGGTCAACCGAAGACTGGCGACTGCATGTCCGCGACGAGATAGGTTGGATATGACGTCACAATAATGGATAAACTGCCTGCCCGCACTAGTACAAGGGGGAATCCTTGACCAGAAACACGTTTTCGGCCTTCTCGCGAGAGCTTATTGCCATTTGCTCATGCGCAGAAATATATCACCATGGTTACTCTTCCGTTCCCGTGACCTATGACCGCTTTAAAACACCTCCGCAACCTCGTGACCGCTTTGGAAAAACCTCCGTGACCTTGTGACCGCTTTGGAAAAACCTCCGCGACCTTGTGACCGGTTTGAAAAAACCTCCGTGACCTGGTGACTCTATTGTGACCCCGGTCGCGGCCGCTTATATGGAGTCAATGGTGGTGACCACCCCTTGAGTAGCCCCTAGCCTTAGCTAGAGCCCCTAGCTTCTAGTCCGTACAGAAGTTCTCACGTGACTTAACTTTTAGTAATAATTGGGACTTTTCACTGTTTTTAACGGTTATTGTGATTTAGGTGTTGGCCAGGCGAACTTCAAGCTAGGCTAAGCATTCATATTTAACATACTACCAGTGAGCTCTGCCATTATCAGCCTAAACGGCGAACGCATGCGATCACGAAGTATCATAAGGCGGGTGTGGTTCTATTACTAGTCCAGCGACTGCCAGACCTGCCGGACCGCCTGCTATATACGCCTATGTACATGACATATTGGCGACGAGATCCGGATGTTGACTGTACCAAACCTTCTTTACCAGGATAAGCAAGGTGTACAGGGTGCTTATGCAGTAAATTGGGTAGAGTTCGCACTTCATTAGAGTGATAGAAAGGTTTACAGGGTCTCCCTACAAGAGTTCGGATGGTTCGACTGTACCGAACCTTCTCTACCAGGAGAACGCATGATATTATATTATATAATTAGAGAGAGCAAGGTGTGCAGAGCTTTGTCATATAAATCCAAACACATTGAACCCCCTCAAACCTTATCGAACTATATCAGTATTGGGTGACGGGAGCGAGCCCACTTAGTTGTTCAACTGGCGTGGTTCTATATATATAAAGTGTGAAAAACATTTCATGAAGGATGTAGGGATGACATAGCTAAAAAGTACAGGAACATGATGCAGTATATGCAGGCAAAACCAGTGAAGATGGCATGAGAACTAAGGAGCAGTATGAAGGCAATGGGTATGCAACAATCATAACATGCGTAACCCCATGTAGTGAGGGGTGTGGTCCCCGCAAGGGGAGCGTTCCCCGGAGGGGGGCGTGGCGACGCTCCCGACCACTTCTCCGGAGTGGCCTGCTGCAGCTCCTGTCCTCGCAGTCTCCGAGACTTGCGCGCGTGGGTCTCTGAGGTAACAATATTTTCACGTAGCTATGTCATTGTAACAGTGTACCTTTGAGAGTGTTATCGTGCCTAGAAACACTCGTAGGCCATGTCATGCTTCTAAAAGGTCTTAGAGCTGTCGCCACTCATTGCTTCAGTTCCAACATGCACTGAAGTGCAGAACTCTCGGCGGTGCGCATGCGCAAAACGTAACTCCGCCTTGCGTACGTGCGTTTTTTTAAATGTAATAATAATGTATAAACATCCAATAGGCTAACCAGGAAGCCAAGTGGCTCTATATACCTACACTGCTGGAAGCGCTATAGCTTTGACCGGAGCAGTACACATGCTTGTACTCCGTCATGCTGTAACCTCGCTGTACATCGAACAGGAAAAACTGATCACGGGTACACCAGAGTAATTAGCATATTGGCTCTTTCACTACCGCGGAATCTGCAACACTGCGGAAGGGCTCCGCACTACTGCGGAAGGTGTCCGCACTACTGCGGAGGGTCTCCGCACTACTGCAGAAGGTCTCCTCATGTCCGCACTAATGCGGAAGGTCTCCGCACTACTGCGAAAGGTGTCCGCACTACTGCGGAAGGTGTCCGCACTACTGCGGAAGGTGTCCGCACTACTGCGGAAGGTGTCCGCACTACTGCGGAAGGTGTCCGCACTACTGCGGAGGGTGTCCGCACTACTACAGAGGGTGTCTGCACTACTGCGGAAGGTGTCCGCACTACTGCGGAAGGTGTCCGCACTACTGCGGAAGGTGTCCGCACTACTGCGGAAGGGTGTCCGCACTACTGCGGAAGGGTGTCCGCACTACGCGGAAGGGTATCCGTACTACTGCGGAAGGTGTTCGCACTACTGCGGAGGGTCTCCGGAAGGTCTCCTCATGTCCGCACTAATGCGGAGGGTCTCCGCACTACTGCGGAAGGTGTCCGCTACTGCGGAGGGTGTCAGTACTAATGGCATATATAAATACTAATGGCATAAATCCAGATTTGGTATTCAATCCAGATTTGGTATTCAATTACATAAATCCTCAATCAGATTTGGTATTCAATTACATAAATCCAGATTTGGTATTCAATTACAAAATCCCAGGCTACAAAATGATTACACAATGTCGTCAATTGTTGAATAAAAGAGCAAAAAGAAGAAGTGGTGGTTTGTTGTGCTATATCAAAGAGGTGTTTGTTGAAGGTATACAGGAGGTAAATGGAATCGTGAAGAATGATGATCGATTGTGGTTAAAACTGAGTTCAAATTTCTTTGGTTTTCCACGTGACTTATACCTATGTTTGGCCTACATTACACCAGCAACTTCAACTCATTCTTCTGCCAGAGATAATATTTGGCAGTTGTTAAACACAGAGATAGCACAATTTTCAGTACAGGGAGAAATCATGGTGACTGGTGACTTCAATGCCAGGACAGGTATTCTATCAGACTTTAATGAAATAGATTCAGTCAAGTATGTCCCTCTTCCTCCACATTATAAACCTGATTTGGAACTGGTACGATCGAATTTAGATCACTTTGTCAATCACTATGGAAAAGAATTATTAAATATGTGTATATCTTGCAATCTACGAATTGTGAATGGAAGAATTGGAAAAGATAAGAACATAGGTTCATTTACATGTTACACAACTCAAGGTTGCAGTGTGGTTGACTACTTTGCTGTATCTGAAACCCTGTTGCAATTCATTATGGACATGGAGGTGTGTGATCTTTTGGAGCATTCAGACCACTGCCCAATTTCCTTGAACATTGTAATAAGAAAGTGGAAACACAACTCTGTTAAATGTGATAAGTATCATCCCAATACTGTCAATGACCCATCACACAGGTATTTACCAAGATGCAACATTAAATGGGACACTTCTTTAGGACAGAAGTTAAGAAAGCGTTTTAATAGCCACCAATTTCTACACCTCCTATCGTCCCTAAAATGGGAGCAGCCATTGGATGCTATAGTAAACAATTTCTATTCTCTCTTAATATCAACAATGGAAACATGCGAGGGTGTAAAACATAAAAAAATTGTTGAATCAAAGGCTAAATCACCATCCTTTCCAATAAACAGATGGTTCGACAACGAGTGTAAGATACAGAAAAGAATTGTGAATATAGCAGCAAAGAAACTTATAAGTGATCCAACTTGTGTTCAAACAAGAGAACATTATTGGAGAGAAAAGAAAGTGTACAAAAAATTGACCAAACAAAAGAAAAGGAGAGCTGCAGAGGATTTACATCTACAGTTATCTACTCTTAAAACCTCACATCCACGAGAATTTTGGAATATTGTCTCTAAACTTACAGGGGTTAACCAGAAAAGAATTCCAATCAGTATTACTGACATGGCCTCACATTTTCAGGAGTTAAACACAAATACAACAGTTCATCTTTTCCCTCATAACAGCAGACTAACAATAACATACGTTGAAGAACTAGATGAAGATATTTTTGAAGAGGAAGTACAATGTGCAATACAGAGATTAAAAACAAATAAATCTCCTGGGCTAGATGGATTGTACCCAGAATTGTTTAAACTGTTTAACAATAATATGATCCAAACTCTAACAAGGATTTTTAACTCAGTCTATAACAGTGGTATATTTCCAACCCCCTGGTCTATTGGATGCATCAAACCAATTTATAAGAAAGGAGATGAATCACTTCCTAGTAATTATAGAGGTATTACTCTACTGCCAATAATGGCAAAGTTATTCACTTCAATTTTGAATAAGCGGCTATGGGAATGGACAGAGTCCAATAAAAAGATCAATGACTCACAATTCGGTTTCAGAAAGAATAGAAGAACTACTGATGCACTTTTCATTATTCACACAATATCCTTATTTGCCGTAAGGAAAAAGAAACCTATGTTCTTGGCATTCATAGATTTATCAAAAGCTTTTGATTCAGTGAATCATGACCTGCTTTGGGCCAAACTATCTACATTTGGAGTAAGTGTAAAATTAGTGTCAATACTAAAACACATGTATAGCAATGCAACATCTGTAGTCAGGTATGACGGATATACATCAAGTGAATTCAGATGTGCCAAAGGAGTTCGACAAGGCTGTCCACTTAGCCCACTCTTGTTCTGTCTATTTATTAGTGACTTAGACTATACTCTAAAGTCAAGCAGCACAGGGAAGATCATAATTGACCAAGAGGAGATCACTGTAATAATGTTTGCTGATGACTTAGTACTTCTTGCTGACTCCAGTGAGGGGCTGCAACAATCCCTAGCAGTATTCCAAGACTATTGTAACTCATGGAAGTTAAAAATTAATGCAGAAAAATCAAAAGTTATGATATATGCTAGAGTTCCCCAACCTCTTCAGTACCGATTTTTTATCAATGAGGAAGAAATTGAAATAGTAACATCAATAAAGTATTTAGGATTGGTATTGAAGTCGAATGGTTCATTGAAACCTGCAGTAGCAACGCTAGCAAATCAAGCCAAAAAAGCTCTGTTTTCATTAATGCAGAAAGTTGTATACTTAGATTATCCACCTCCCTTTCTGCTGCTTAAATTATTTGATGCATTGATCACACCTGTACTTGAATATGGTTGCCAGATATGGGACTACACGACATCAAACAATACTGAAATTGAGCTTATACATCGAAAATTCTGTAAATTCATCTTGAATGTACCATCATCAGCTACAAATACCAGCGTTTATGGAGAATTGGGCAGGATTCCACTGAAAATAAGAAGAAATATATTACTAATTAAATATTGGCTACGTCTTTCAACATCACACAATATATCTCCCATATTGTGGGCCTGCTATAGAAAACACCAAGAGTTCAATTCATTGTGGTTATCACATATACGGTCGGTATTGAATCATTGTGGTTTATCCTATATTTATGATGAAGTGTCCAGACTAGAGCCAGCAGAGGTAATACTTAGTGTCAAAGAACGGTTATATGATCAATATTTGCAAAAGTGGAGACAGGATATAACATACTCTCGGAAAATGAGAACCTACCAACTATTCAAGATTAACTACAACCTGGAACCTTATTTGCTTCTACCATCCCACCTGCGTACAGCAATTGGAAGGTTCAGAATAAGTTGCCACTCATTAGCCATTGAAACAGGAAGATATACCAGGCCACCTTTACCTCCAGAGGAAAGAGTATGTCAAACATGTGGAGTCCTGGAAGATGAAAAACATTTTCTGTTAAACTGCTCTTCAACACAAAGATTGCCACAATACAAGCACTTTTTAAGTACCTGTGAAAGGGAAATACAAAGCTATAATATGCTCTCCACAGATACAAAGTTTAAAACAGTTATGTCTTGTCCTAATTACAATGTAATATTCAGTTTAGCTAAACTTATACATGTTGCTTTTAAGAGTAGATAATATATTCTCTGTTTTCCGGTTTTTTTTGTTGTTGTTGTTGTTGTTGTTACTGTTTGTATGACAAATGGGCCTTCTGGCCTCTATAGTCATTAAAAGTATTATTATTATTATTATATAAACTACGCGCCCATGCGCATAGGCACGGAGGATCCATGGGCGCTTACGGAACTAGCCAAGGCGGGGGGGCCTGGGGGGTTTGGGGGGTACCCCCCATCTAGGTAATTTGCCTCTTCGTGCCTTGGTTTGTGACGGGGCCATTACGGGCTGGCTAGGGTATGGCTAGTTACGCATGCGTGATTACGGATACAGTTTTTTTTTGTTTTTTTTTTAATTTTTTTTTTTAGTTTACAACAAAGCTAAAAGCTATAGCTAGCTATACACCAAAATAAATTTTAAAAATAAAAATTATATAAATACAAACAAAGAACACCAAATAAAGCTCATACAACAGGCAAATGCACCACTACACCAAAATAAATAATAAAGATAAAAATGAAAAATATACAAAAATACAAATAAAAGCTCACACAGCAGGCAGAAGTACCACTTCGGACCAGTCCCGAGATGAAGGTAATGTTGCCATCACTGAAGCGGCATTCCCCCTTTGTACGTCAATGGCCAAACGTTGAATCAAAAATGCGGTCGATCTTGGCTTGCCAGTGGCTTCTCGTACTCGGGCACCAATCTTGCGGATAAGATTCCTAGCACTTTCTCCCCATGCTCCAAGAGTCTCAATGCAAACAGCAGAAAATATGTAAGAAGAGAGAAGAGACGAATACTTACGACGCTTTTGCTCCTCTGCTGCACAAGCCAACACACCAGATCCTCTAGCAGCTGAAGTACAGTTACTTGGGGCAACTGAATCACAGCATGTAAAGTCCCATAGGAGTGGGTGGCCACCTTCCCAGGGAATCAGAGACATCCCATCAGGCCTTTTAGCATCCTCCCGACAGACACCCACTGGCTCCAAAACTGCTGGAACTCCACCAGAAACCAGTGCTCGACGAATGGTCTCATTGGCAGCATGATGCCTGGGAATCCTCCCACCACTCTGTCTGCAACTGAGACCATGTTGCCCCATCCTGTCGACAATGCTTCCACAGATGCAGGTGTGTTCTTCAACTATGTTAGCACCTAAACGAAGACCGGTAGCAATACGAATAGAATCATCATCTAGCTTTGTGCCAAGGTGAGGAACAGGGAGTGTATTAAGCCATGCACCAGATTCTTTAGTAGCAGTAGCCAATAACCGGGCTCGGGATGAAGGATCTGTTGCTGCATCTAAGAGACTTTGAAAGGAATGCTCAGTGAGAGGCTCATCCCATAGATGCTGGTTACTCCTGCTTTCCTCAGGTAATAAAGGCTGACCACATTTATCTACCCAGAGGTCCAAGGCCTCCTGTAGAAGTACCTCATCATCAAGTTCACCAGGAGGTAATATGGCGGTAACCAGGTCCTGAGTAGCATGTAGAGAAGCTAAGAAAGCTGGGAGAGCAATATCAGAGGATCGTCTAATTCCGAGGCCGCCTTTGGAAGTTGGAAGAACTGCTTGAAGCCAAATCTCAGATTCCATTTTAATGGACTGGATGGAATGTCTGAGAATCTCGTTGAAGGACTCTAAATCTTCGCTTGCTTTCCAAGATGGTGAACAGCGCAACAGTTGGATGAGCTTGGGGATAGCTAGAAAATTTTTCAGTAGAAACAGTGCATCATGAGAGTGAAGACTGGCCAAATTGGAAGTGAAGCGCTGTAGTGCTTGAATCTTCGAACCAAGTGAATTCTTAATACCACTACTGAACAAAGGTGCACCCAAGAGAGTAGCAGTATCACATTGAGTACAACGAATGTCAGGAGCAACACTTCTTAGCTGGTCAAGAGCCTCGGCAGTACTAGGTGGATCCATCTCCCCCAAAATGACCTCACATTTAGAAGCATTCAATTCTAGCCCCAATGAAGGAGATAACTGTATAATTGATCTAAGGTCAGACAAAACATCCTCAATTTTCCCGCCGATAGTACCATCGTCCAAGTACCAGATGTTCAAATCTGAGGAGAGGCCACTGATCAATGAGTGAATAGCCAAACTGAAAAGTGCTGGCCCAAGAGGATCTCCCTGCTGAACCCCTGTTACTGACTGAAGTACAAACTCTCCAAAAAACAAGGTTGAGGGTGAACTGTAGCATTGCCACACAAATGGGTATATCTCTGGAAAAAGGTCTCTGACAACTTTAAGTAACACATCTCTGCGAATGCTGTTAAATGCATTTTTGTAATCTATCTTCATCACTAGACGAGGGTTTCCATCAACGGAGTTACCCAGAAACCTTCTTGTAGCATGGACCGCTGCCTCGCAACCCCCAGGGGTCCCATAACATACAGTTTATATACAGGTCCCATAACATACAGTTTATATATGCCATCTACCAATACTTCTGCGCGCCAGATGCTGATGCGCATGCGCATTTCATTTTCTTCCTCGCTGGATTGAGTGTTTGATGGCGAGGCAGTAGTGCGGACACCCTCCGCAGTAGTTCACACCCTCCGCAGTAGTGCGGACACCTTCCGCAGTAGTGCGGACACCTTCCGCAGTATTGCGGACACCCTCCGCAGTAGTGCGGATACCTTTCTCATTAGTGCGGACATGAGGAGACCTTCCGCAGTAGTGCGGACATGAGGAGACCCTCCGCAGTAGTGTGCGCAGTAGTGCGGAGCCCTTCCGCAGTGTTACGGATTCCGCGGTAGTGCGGAGTGCACTAATGGGCCACCATAATTAGTGATGGTTACTCCGATGTCCCTGCGACATTGTAGCGACCATCGCAGTAGACATCGGCCCTAGTTTTTGACCTAACAGTTTGTTCCGTACATTTATACTACCAATTTTGTAGAAGATGCCTTGCTTTCGCTTGTGCAGAAGTGCTCCAAAAAGAACTAAATTGCTTTCTTGTACACTGGAATGGGCATAAGATACGCCCAAGTAGAAATGTAGAAGGTCCCAATGGTTATCCAGATGACATGTATGACATGCCTGAACTGTATGGTTAAAGTCTATTTGACTTCACCTGGACCCCCGAATTTTGGCTTCATTACTTCATTATTTTTCACCCAATTTCAAAATAAAGAGTACCATTGGATTCCTCGCGTTTTGCCGCGTCTAGTGACATGTCTCACTAAATCTGAATCTCTACCACTCCAAAGATAGCTGTATGTACCTGCATTGATTCCAAGGACTGTCTGCTTCTGCAATTCTAAAGTGGTATATAAAATAGCTTCAGTAATGCTCTGCAGAGCTATATATTCTTACCCTTTGAGCTATCAAAACATCTAGTGACAACACTATGGTCACCAATATTCATGCTACTAGGACCTACTATGAAACCAAGAAGTACATAACTGATGAGCACTCAACTTCAAACTTACCAGGTGTGTTTGTCAAGTTTTCAGTGCCTATTTATATTAAATAAAGTTATATATTATATACTACCATATTTAATATGTTTTTAACTACCATACCTGTATTTGTGGATTAGTAAAACCTACTCCAAAGGAAACTTTCTCAGCACTTTTTCGTGCTCTAATGAGGTAAGCACCAATTGTCCATGGTACCAATTTCCCGTCTCTGGAAGTGATATCCTCATCTAAGAGTCTGGAACCTGTCCCTGGCTTGAACAAGGATAACTCTCCCTCATTATCATCTAGTAGCCCCACTGCAAAAGCAAAAAAAGGATAACTCTCCCTCATTATCATCTAGTAGCCCCACTGCAAAAGCAGCCTTCTCAGCCAGGCTATCATAAGAGTCAGACCGAGACACTTCAATTTCAGAAAAATCAGTAAATGACTCATATCTCCCTTTCTTTTTTCTGCTAGATTCCATACCACACACAGTAACCTACATGTCAGTCAATGAGTGAATTGTACATATGTTGGGCTTTACTGTTCTAATTATCACACAGTACGGTAGTACTGTGTATATAGGGATTGCTATGGTCTATCCCCATTGAAAACCATATATAAGGATATTCTTCATTTTCACTTTCAATTTGAAGTTGATTCCACTTTTAATGGTATCAAGGTGAAGAATGCGTGAAAAATAATCAGGAAACAAAAATTGGTTGATCTGTGATGTAAGATATGCGTAATATCACAAAAGTGCATTACACATTTTTGCCCATGTTCTTCATCTTCTTCTTCTTCTTATTATTCTTCTTCTTCTTCTTGAAGAAGCGTAACTCAATAACCGTAAAATCAATGAAATTGAATCTTTGCATGTGAAAATGTATCAATACGTACTGGGGAATAGAGGTATAATTTTTTCGTTAACCCTTGTAGTTCATGTACTACTGATCGTTATCTCTCCCAGCAATGTATTATGAATGAGGATAACTAATGAGCAAAACTCAGCAACCATGGTAACCATCAACCTGAAAGTTAGCATGTGTAGAGATATCATCGCTAATAGCAACATGACAAAAGCATATGTTATTAACCCTTGTGACTGTAATAATGATGGTAACACTCCTCTCAATGCAATACATGTACATATATATATAGCCATTACGTCATTCATTTTGAATGTACGTGCATAGTACATACGTTTTACGTATACAGTTAGCTTGCGTCATACAATAAAACGATTACGTCATGAGACAAGACTCATTAATGACGTCATTTACACCAGCCGCGCATGCGCAAAAGCTTAGCAACTAGCGCGTAACAACTAGGCACGGAGTGAACTGGCTGATAGAGAACGTGTTGACGATTTCAGTGTATAGCAACTAGCACTTAGTACTACATAAGCAAAACAGAGATGTGTTGACGATTCTTGTGCTACTCTCACCGTCAGAACACTGCACACGCGTACAGTGTGTTGGCTCTGCCTCTACGTATGCACCTCGGTAAGCTTATATCGTAGATGCCATATAGTATCTCTACTTATATACCGTCTGCTGGAGAAACGGCACGCTATTCTACCACGATACTATATACATGTACCACCAAGCCAAAGCGCTGGTGACTGATAGTACATTGCTAGCAGGTTTGCTTATAGACCAAAGTGGACGCAGCTGCTGCTTTCAACCAAACCACGCCCTCAGTACTAATCACGCATTTATACAGTAGCTCAATACTTGGTCAGATGTTTATGGATATGGAGAGCACATGCTAGGGAGAATTATTGCTTACAATAGTAAAAAAATGACAAGAGACAAGTAAATAAAAAATTTAGGAAATTTGAAGTGTAATATAGGGATTGCATAAAAATGAACAGAGACAAGATTGGGACACAGACATGCTATATACATCAATGTACTAAAAGGTATGTTGATGTACATAGCATGTCTGTGTCCCAATCTTGTCTCTGTTCATTTTTATCCAATCCCTATATTACACTTCAAATTTCCTAAATTTTTTATTTACTTGTATATATTTACCGTAATAACATCACTTCGACTCTTGTTCAGTGTTGCTCTTTTCCCTTTGGCAATACTTCTGCTGGAAGCTAAAACATCTGTATAAAGTGCATTGTATGCATAGAACTATATGCGAGGGTACATATATAAAGTATAGCTCACCAGAGGGCCGCATTTCTTGCCTTCTTTTTGTTGCAGGCAACATGAAATCGTCTTCCTCACTACCTATTATGTAGAATGAGAGTGTCAATACTCCGGCAGAAAAGCGTTCACGAAGTTTACCGACGGCAACTGCGCTCTCACTATCTAACGAGCGTAGTTCATTAGCCAACTCCTCCGCTTTTGTTGTCATGGCCTTCGACAGCTTCAAGAAATCGGATACAAGGAAGTTTCGAGTATTCTGCGACTGCCATCTACGCATTGCCAACTCAACCAAACAAATTACAGTTATAATTAATTAGGGTGTAATCAGAAAAGTGGGAGTGTAAATCCGAATGTTAGCCTGGCGCGTTGGTTCAACCTGTCAGACCTCTGGCCTCAAAGCATTACATATAAGCATATATTTACTTTCACTTTCCATCTTTGGGTAACTTGACATGAGGACTTCAGCCTATTCATGGAACAAAGTAGCATTAATTTAGTCGTTAATATGCAGCATAGCAAACGTACTTTGCTGCATTGAATGCAGTTAACCTCCATTAACATACGAATCACAACTTCAGGCACAAGCACATCCCATATATGAGTAAACATCTAACAGGTTTGGAAGGCATAATTCATTATATACAGGAATATAGCATTTATACTTACACTCATATCATTTTGCAGTACATCGTCAATAGATGTGTTGGTAGTGCCTCAACAGCCCATTTATTGAGTTGTGGATTCCAAAGATTATGTTTGAGTAGAGCTAATTATAGTACGAAAGAGTATATCTTGAGTATAGCAAACACTTGATTTCATGTTAACCTCTACGTTTGGGTGGGCCATTGACATAAACATCATGCCTACAAGACTTAATCTGCTTCAACAAGGTATAGAAAGTAGAGAACTACTAGTATGTAAAACTGCTCTTTAATCATTAAGCAAAAGATTAACCTTTCCAGCCAGAATGTCATCCAACTCTCCTTTTCTGTTCAGTAGCCACTTTTCAACATCAATTTCTGAACCCTTTCCATCTTTAAATATTGGTCTACAAACGCAGAAGTAACTGGTGTTGCTAAAGAACCATTAAAAGAGTCCACTGACTTGGAAATCAGCCCGGGGTTCTCCATGCGATTGCTGAGTTCTTGTGTACTAATCACGATTCATTGCACATGTGTATAGCAAAATCCAACGTCACTGTAATACCTAACACCATTACTGAGTAACTAATTACGTACATTAATATTGAATATTGAATATTGAATGGTAGGAATGTTGGAGATAGTCATGGTAGCTATACATGCTTTACTCCAATAGGTTGTAGTGTTGTTGACTATCTGCTTGTTTCTGCTGATCTGCAACAAAGAGTTTTAAACTTTCAGGTTGCCGAATTGACAACATATTCCGACCATTGTCCTATAATATTTGAGCTGAAACAAACTAGACCTTTTTCAACCTCAGAAGACGTATCACACATACCTTTGTATAGTCTAGCCTCACCCATACAATGGAATGAACAGAATAGAATGAGGTTTCATAGACTCCTGCAGGCTAATGACCAACTCCAGTTCTTATGCAATAGTATTGAAGTTGATTCACCAGATATCAGTGCAAAGAAGTTAGAAACCCTACTTATTTCAATGATTGAATGGAGTAGTGCTAATACCAAACAATTACAGAAAAAATCACTCTCACCAGCAAAGCTAACAGGTACTGCCAGGTCTTTCCCGAAAAATGCATGGTTTGACAATCATTGTAAATGTCAAAAACGAATAGTGAATAATTGCAAACAACTCTGGCTTATCCAGCCTTCAGTGGTTGCTGTAAGAGAAGAATTTTTTATTCAGAAAAAGCTGTATATATAAAAAATAAATTAAGAGGAAAAAGCAATATTACCAGTCACAATTGCACAGCAAATTACTTGTTACGAACTCTAAAAGACCACATGAACTCTGGAATCTTATCAACAAATTGAACCCTGTACCAAAGAAGATAACATCAGTTAGTCCCACATTGTTATTTCTACATTTTAAGTCTTTAAATGAACAGGAGGCTGTTCTTACCTCAATCCCTACTAACATCATTAGCAATCAGATCCATATGTATGTGGAAGAACTGGATACTGATATTATTAATGAAGAAGTTAGAGTGGCAATAAAAAATATGAAGACCAAAAAAGCACCAGGACAGGATGGACTGACTATAGAGGTTTACAAATCATTTAACAACCAACTCATCAACCTCCTAACAAAACTATTTAACAATGTACTAAAAACAGGTGAATATCCAACTACATGGGCACAGGGTCTAATTTGCCCAATATATAAATCTGGATCAAGTGATGACCCCAACAATTACAGGGGTATCACTTTGCTTAACTGCATTGGGAAAATATTTACTTCTATCCTTTATAAAAGAATCAGTGATTGGGAGGAAGTCAGAAACCTTTTGCCTGAAGAACAGTTTGGTTTTAGAAAGTATAGAAGGACAACAGACTGTATTTTCATTTTTAACACACTAATAGAAATGTCTAAAGCAGAAAATACATCGCTATTTGTGTGCTTTGTTGACCTCAAGAAGGCATTTGATAGTGTAAATCAGAATCTTTTGTGGGAAAAGTTGAAATCTCATGGTTTCAGCTACCAAATGCTAAAAGTTCTACAATCAATGTATTCGAAAGCCACATCGTGTGTAAGAATATCAGCATCTGAAGCAACAGATTCATTCCCAGAGTTAGAGTTAATTGAATTGAAATATCTAAAATACATTCTTTGCCTTCCACTCAGTACAACCAATGCAGCAGTACGTGGTGAACTAGGACAACTTCCACTTCACTTGTTTTGGAAAGAGAGAATAATAAAATACTGGCATCGCCTTAGCTCTGGATTTATTCCTTCCCTTCTTCAACATGCACTATCTGAGCAATTGGCATTGGATAAAGGTGGCAAAGAATGTTGGCTCTCTAAGACCAAAGATATATACGACAAAGCAGGATTATCTAATCTTCATGTATCTGCTAACATGGACAATATAAAAGATCATGTTAATACAATCATGACAAGGTATAGGGATCAATATGTTCAAGAGTGGTTTGCCCAAATACAGAGACCACTGAGTATACGAGGAAACGCATTGAACAAACTCAGAACGTACAAACTATTCAAGCACCAATTTCAACTAGAAAAATACTTACTTTGCATTAATATAACGAAGCATCGTATAGCCCTTACCAAATTAAGAGTCAGCAGCCACTGTTTAGCAATTGAAACTGGTAGATACCACAAGCCAACATCACTTCCTGTTGATCAACGGTTATGTGCCGAGTGTGGTGTGCTAGAAGATGAAGCTCATTTTCTGTGTGACTGTGTCCGTTACTCATTTCTAAGAGAGGACTTCAGCCGCTATTCCATATTTCCCCGAGTTCTCAATGTTAACTTCAAGAGAAAAGTTCTTATTTTTGCTACAAACAGAATATACATGCATATTGAAAGCACTAGGGAGTTTTGTGTACAGAGCTTTTAAACTGCACCATTGATATTTATGTATTGGTTGTTATTGTTGTTGTTGTTGTAGTTGTTGCTGTTGTTTTCTGTCAGTTGACATATAGCCACCCTGGCTGTAAATGTCATTAAAATTTATTATTATTATTATTATTATTATTAGTAACAGTTTCATAGGCGTGACTACCATTGGGGCAGGTAGGGCAGTCGCCCCACCGCTTTTCGACATCACTAACTCAGCGTAGCGCCGTTATGGCGTCGCCGCGTAGGATGCGTATATAGCCTAGGAACGAGGCTAGTTGTACATAGCCTTCGCCCCTTAGCTATGATTATTCTAGTTACGCCCCTGGCGTGTAGCGTGTGTAGCAACTTAATTCTTGTACAGAACCAGTTATTGTCCTCAGGTAGTATTGTATTCCCCGCACGTGCACGAAGTTGCTACCGCAACAGTCGCGCTGCACCACGGAATATTGAACGTCAATTAAGATGCGCGATTATAGTTAGTGGGCGTAGCTTCCGCGCAAAATTGGAAACCCCCTTTCTAAGTTCCTAGATCCGCCACTGGTGTGTGTGTGCTCAGCGGACAACGAAGGTCACATACGTTTTCTGCAGATAGCGCGCGCATGCGCACGCAGTGGCGCCGAGGGTTCTGCACTTTAGTGCATTCATTGAATTGTATAAGCCCCTCCCTTCATTATGCCTCTCTTTAATATAAGAATTATTGGTGTCCTGATATCAGTTGTAACAGACACACTTCAGGAGAAGAGGCAACTGCAGCAACAACTGAAGCAGCAGGTGACTATACTAAAGTTTAGTTGTGTTTTGAGGGATCTTCTGGTCTACATGCAGGAGACAGAGTTAATACAGACCAAGGACAGGAAGCTAGCCAGGGCACAAGAGCAACTGAAACAAAAGGTACATATCGTTAGCAGCCTGCACAGTTACAAGATTATAGTGTGTTATGTGTGTGGAGTTAGTATGGGTCAAGGACAGGGAGCTAACTCAGCCCCAAGAGCAGGTATGTAATTATGAACATAATCATGCTAAATTACTGTCTATGGTGTATAGGGATTTCTATGGTCTATCCAACCGTAATTATAAAGATAGTACAAACAACATTAAAATATTGAAGGATCTAGGGATGACAGTTAGAGGCCTGAGTAGAATGTGCGCAACAAATCTCTAATTATGCTTGATAGCACTGCATACTTTTTTGTTATATTATGCTCGCAAAAGTGACCAATTATTCGCAAAAATTCAACACAAATTCATGCTATAACTTTTACTGACAAGCATTTCCTTGACAACTCGGATTTCTTAGGCGCTCTCAAACGGTCCACCACACTGCCGCCGGAAGAGGTCGACACATGGGGAGGCTCATTAATATTCATTAGTTAGGTGTACTATTTAATGATGATAAGTTTATAATTAGGTGCGTTTTTGGCGAGCGACCTTGTCGCCAATTTGTCCGTGCACGTAAAATTAGAATCGCGTAAAACATTACGGTATGTACCCGGCGAGTAGGTCCGCTCGCCAATACTATTACTGTGCGACGAACGGGGCACATGGACGTTACTCGTATACATAGAGTGACTCGTATCTAGCTATTTACATGGCAGCAAAGACGCATGCGGTGGCTCGTTGTTGCTAATTTTTGGTGGAGGCGTGGCTCACAAATGGTGGGGCGGCCTTAGCCGCCCCTGCCGCCCCGGCTCCGGCGGCCCTGCACCAACGGTGATATCGCTTGCCTCTGAAGTCGTCGTGGTCATTTCTCGTTCTTCAGTTGTTTCTTGATCCTCGTCAAATGAGCTCTAAGAGTCTATTCCAGCTAGCCCTGGGTCGCTACCTGCGGCACTAGCACTGGAAATGCGGTCTTTCTAGGTCACGCCTACTAATTACCAGCGCTTTTAGCCCGATTATGCTCGTGTTCTTACAGAATGCAATTATGCTCAAAATAGTGCAAGCATATTCTACTACTAATGACAGTGCCAAAAAGTAGGGGAAACAAGTGCAGAATATATGCAGCAACACAGGTGATGAGGGTACTATATATGAAGCAAGACACGGGATGAGGGCATGCAACAATAACATGTGTAACCCCATAATAAAAGAGATGTGTGAGACTGTGCCCCTATTCATGAGCAACAGGAAACCTCGTCTACTTTGTGATATAGCCAAAGTAATACTGTATGTATTGTGAGCGGTCGAATAAAATAAAAATGGCGTACAAGAGGGGGGAAGTACCGTGTGCCAGGGGCGGATCCAGCCATCTGAGATGGGTGGTTCTTGAAATATTGCGCGCGCGAAGCGTGCGCCGAAAATTTTAGCTGACCACGCCCACTTCCTCCAAAACCACGCTCATTTTAATTATTGGTCGTCTTCAACCAGCCGTCTATGGAACGTTGGTCACTAGCTCTAGCTCTCTTCATCATATAGTAATACGGTTACCCAAACCTCGAACACGTGTTGCGGTAAAACAGCTGCAGAATTAGATGGCGGAGCTGCCTCTAGGAACAGCTGTTAGCTCCGCCCTCTACGCGAGCTCGATCTCTTGCGATCGGGACGTGCGAGCGACCCCGCGCTAGCTAGCTCCACCCATATAGAAAAATGCTGAATATCACGATTGCACGGAAAATATACAGTAGCCAAACTGGACTGGCACGCAAGCGCTGAGTGTCAAACACTGCTGGGAGTAACAAAGAACCAGTAAGTCGAATGAATCAGCTAAAAGGGGGGTTCGTTCGAACCCAATGAACCTCCCCTAGATCCGCCCCTGTGTGCGTGACTCTTAGTTGTGCTTTCTTTTTGATCAAAGGCACAGCTGTGCCGGCTAAAAGGAAGCCGATTTGTGCAGAAATAAAGATAAATACTTAAGTGTTATGCCTGTTTACTGAAGAAGATGTTGGAGAAATCAGAGTTTTTAGCAATTTCAAGTATGTCATTGTAGCCGTGCATTTACCACCTTTGAGAGAGTGTTATCGTGTCTAGAAACGCTCGTAGGCCATGTTATGTTTGTAAAAGGGCCACTGCAAAAACTAAAGGTTGTTTTAATCCTTCAGTGGTTATCTCTGTTACAAGTTGAGTATAGACTCACTGTGCACTAGAGACACTGAATTCTTTTTTAATGAGTGAGAAACTCAACTAAGTGGCATGACTTTGAACAACCTGGTTTCTGAAAATGACCTCTTCTTGCATGACTTGCTCAACTTTCTTTACACCTGCATGGCAACAAATACATGACAACTTGGGAATGTATATATAGTAATAGTATAGCCATTATTGAGTTTCCCTCTCGTTAACAATGTAGTGACAGTAGCTAGTACATAATTGCTGAGCATGCAACTGAGGCCACAGCAACTTTTACACTTCATAGTGATGCATGCACTGTGTTCTAAATTCTTTGTTAATGAGAGGGAAACTTGATGAACTACATACATTCCTGAGTTGTCATGTGTTTGAGTTCCTCAAATCACTGTAGAGCTCTAAGTTTGTCACTCAAGTACTCTTTAATTAAGATGGCCATAGATAGTATACACTATATACTCAAGTGCAATTCAAACAACCAAACTACCTTTTATCTACCTTTGTTAAAACTACCTTTAATTTTTTACGGTAATAGCCTCAGGCAAGCATTTTTGTATTTCAATAACAAAGGCTCCACTAAATGTAGATATTGGTGTGATGTAATACACCAACGATCAATGTTGTGATAAAATATATGTAAATGATGTACATCTTGTAATATAACAACAAAATAGCCCCAGGCAATATATTACCAACAAACGTAGTGATCCACTGTAAAGTCATAACAAATATTTTTTGTGTTTCATGAATTTTATCCCACTCATACATCAGTCCATCATGCAACACGAGGATCAGTGTGTGTGGTTACCTCAGTTGCATTTCATGACTATAACCTGTCTTGGTATTCAAAAATATGTAGAACATAGTTATTGTGATTTCCTCTGTGAGATAAAGTATTATCACAAGAAGTATCATTGTCACTTTAGATATGCAGACATCATTCTTATAGATATCCTACACCTCTCTTGGGAGGGTATAGTTACAAATATAGCTATGTTGCAACTGAGGTAACCATACACAGCTAATGGTTATACATACATCTGTTCATCATGTGATACTACTATATTGTACTACCTATATACTACTATAGACATTGACTATTCCTTACATGTGTGAGTGTTGATAGAGTAGTCTACTATTCCACAATGCCACTACACATGTGACTGTTGGCCCAAGGATACTCTATACAGCATGCAGTGTATATATGTAACATAAGGATATAGTTTATCTAGTTTGTTGTTAAAACTTTAGTATCCACATCTCACAACTTGCCTTCCTCAAGTATTTCAGCTATAGCTACTATCCTAGTAATCTGTAAGATTACTGCACACTTAGAGCTGCTATGTGTAGTTGAACCGTTCAGACAGTGCGTCTCTCAGTCTGTCTGTTTGTAATGTATGTTTGTGTTATATAGTTACATCAACTGTACTACTAAATATTATCCATATGTGTGACTGTTGACAGTACTTCATCATTCTACACATGTGACTGTTAACTTGTCAATTAATGACACTTCATGCTGTAAAGAGTATATAATCCCTGGGCTAACAGTCACATAGGCATTGTGGAATGGTGGACTCTTCTATCAACACCCACACATGTAAGGAATAGTCATTGTCTAGGGAGAGCAATGTTGTAGTATCACATGATGAACTGATGCATGGAAATACATAATAGTTAGACGCCGAGCCCAGGAAACTACGCGATTTAGAAAGTCGAAGGCCCTGGGCTGTGGCGTTCCGAGAGTATAGCGAGGAACGCTACTACAGGGCCTGAGGCTTTCTAAATCGCGTGGTTTCCTGGGCGAGGCGTCTAACTATTTTAGAGTACGGCGGCCCGCGCCGTGTGCACAGCAACCGTACAAGACTCGACGCTACTTTGAACGTGAATTTAACATTAACACACATGAAAACGTGCCCAAAGGGGAGAAACTAAGAAGGTGAACACTATTAGATAGTTTCCTCACTGAGGAAACTAAGTAAAATATTGTTCATCACATCAGCCAATCAAATTAACGGATTTCATACTACCGTACTCTAAAGCTATATAGTGTGCTATGCACACGTATTTCCATGCATCAATTCATCATGTGATACTACAACATTGCTCTCCCTAGACAATGACTATTCCTTACATGTGTGGGTGTTGATAGAAGAGTTACTATGCACACTTAGAGTACGGTAGTATGAAATCCGTTAATTTGATTGGCTGATGTGATGAACAAAATTTTACTTAGTTTATCTAATAGTGTCTTAATTTCTCCCCTTTGGGCACGTTTTCATGTGTGTTCATGTTAAATTCACGTTCAAAGTAGCGTCGCGTCTTGTACGGTTGCTGTGCACACGGCGCGGGCCGCCATACTCTAAAATAGTTAGACGCCTCGCCCAGGAAACCACGCGATTTAGAAAGCCCCAGGCCCTGTAGTAGCGTTCCTCGCTTTTTCCTGGGCTCGTCGTCTAACTATTATATGTAAGAAGTACGAAGAAAAGAAAGGCTACCCACACAAACAAGACCTATAACCCCCAGACAAGACAAACAGACACACAGTATAACTGGGAGAATGCAGAGCATTTGTGGGCAAGCGCAACGAGCGGAAGAGGCAAGGCCAGCTACGTTTGCGCGCGTTGCGCGGGACGCATGCGCACTGACCAGTAGGTTGATGGCAATATATACATCCATCCATACAAACAGAATTGGCATTGGTACGGGCTCGCTGCGCTCGCCCAATTATGCACAGACCAGACAATAGATTTCACCCATCATACACTAAGAGAATGCAGAGCATTTGTAGGCTGTCACGACAAATTGGGACCCACCTGTTTCCCTCGGTCCATATATTTTGAAGTATTTCGACTCCCAGGTCCTGAAACATAAGGACTCCCTACTGCATATATAGTATTAATGATTCAGTATAATAGTTTTTGCTGTGTAATAATATCCAATACAACTACAAATATAATCATTAACTACAACAACTACAATGCCACTGCATACTACTGTACTCTATGGCTATATCTGGTGGGTTTATGCATATAATGTGAAACCATTCTGCACATTCTGAGCACTGAATCATCTTGGAACTCTCCAGCATACAGCAGGTACAGAACCAAAGTTTTTGCTTCGCAGTGAAGAGGTGTGCAATTGCGCTGCAGCACCCAAGTGCTGTAAGCTAGCATTCATAGTAGTAAGCTTACTAATCTTGCACTGTACCAACACAAATGCAAATATATACTGTGCAGTAGCTCATGCAGTGCTCGTGGTCCTCTGGTCCTGTGTGTTTTCCGTGCAATCAGACTCAGAGCATCTGACTTCTCAGTGAGTTTGTTTATAACCTGCACCTACAGTCACTATGCATATACCTCTTACATTCCGTTACCAAAGGTTGTAAAAAAACAAATGTATGTTCATTTACACTCGTGCTTACACTTCTATTAGCTAACCTATCACAACTATATACCCGATTTTACACACACTCCAAAATCTGGTTGCTACCCCCCAGTGTCGCAATCAAAGCACGACGAGGATGAACAGCAGTCTCTATCTGCTCAATCTGAAGAATCTGAAAGCGACATTTATCTCCCTAACATAAAGAGTTAGTTTACACACACACACACACACACACACACACACACACACACACACACACACACACACACACACACACACACACACACATCACTACAAAAAAATGGGTGGTTGTTTTAACCATTAGGTGTAGTTACCTCAGTTGCAACATAGCTAATTAAATTACAACCTCCCGAAAGGTATGTAGGATATCCATAGGGAATAATGTCTGCGTGTCATAAGTGACAATGCTATCTCACAGAGGAAGTCACATGCACACCCCCTGTACTATACAGTAACTCAAATATGCAATAATTATGTTCTATATATCTTTTGAATACCAAGACAGTTTATAGTCATGTAATGCAACTGAGGTAACCACACACACTGGTCAAAACAACTATCTCTCTTTGCAGTGTGTAATAATTTTCTGCTTGAATGTATATAGATGTTCGTGCAAATGAGAAGTCGTCACTGTTCGAATTCAAGCAGTGGATCAAGGGTGCTGTCTTCATGCCGGATAAACATATGTCTGTTACTGTGGATATTGTCAATGTGAACGACCAGTTTTTGCTGAGACCCTTGAAGAACTGCAGCGCATGTAGAGCCAAGTGGGAGGATAGTAACATGGTGGAAGCCATTCGCACTGTGCATTGGGGTTCCATCGGAACACTTGACTTATCTGTTATTGTAAGGATATTGATTGTTCAGAGCTCTATATTGCTCACTCACTCATTTTTTAACAGGACCCTCGCTTGGTTCCATTGGCATCTTCAATTAGAGCTGCTGCAAGGCACTCCTACTCGAATGGGCAAAGTAAATCCATCACTATGGAGATCGTGTCGCTTGTACGGGTTTACTGTATATGCCAGAGACACAGCTCCATGTTGAATATGTATGCTGCCAAGTGAATCTATAGACTATGTTTGGTGTGCTATGGTGTTGCACAATCCTTTATTTCAGAAATTTCCCAAATGACACGAAAAGAAGGGATGAGGGGGCTGTTGAGATTATTACTAAAATGAAAGCCCCCATTACACCACCTACGACTGAAGACGAGCAGGAGGGAGATGGGGATGTAGGGATGCACTCAGCCAAATATGATGAAATGGTGTGCATGAAGGTAGGTGGTGTGTGCGTGTGTACTCGCCTTGTGTTTATGTGTGTGTGTGAGCGCCTTGTGTATACATGTATATGTGTGCCTCTGGTATGTGTGTGTGTGTGTGTGTCACATGAGGTATGCTCTTAGACTATCTACCTCATGTAGGGTAATCCTGATCTAATTGTGTTGGTGGAGATGTCTCCTGCCCTCGTGCTGATAGTGGCTGAGGTGAATTGCTATATTTTGCTATGGATCACTGCTACATATACAGCTAATATTATAACATTTCTAGAATAAGAAGGTTGGTGCAGTACTAGGGAGTAAGAGGTCATGGAGAGAGAGTGAAGTTTCAAATATGCTTGGACAAGTCTTATTTTATTTGACGGGACACCAATTGGAGGCGCTGAAATACCAGCTGAAGCCATGCCCCAAGCTGGGTTTGTACATGCAGGATGGTGTGGTAAGAAGACTCTATAGCACTTTGTATACATATCTTTCATTGCTTCACATATACAGTTGCAGACTGTAATTTCTCAATTCGACGTAAATGGAGCCGGTACGAATTGGAAGCTGACCCATCACGTGTCAAAAGAGCAGAGTTTTGGAGATGGTGGCCTGGCACATGTTGTCAATCTCGTGTACAACTTCCTGTCACAAAATGTTGTGGCCTGATCGATATTCAATTTTAACTAGCCCACAGTGGTCATATATATTATATATACATGTATCAGTGGAAAGAAAGTATGAAGTTTACATATTCTACTCAAATGATTTAATATAGATTTAGGAGGATATCAACATCCTCCATGGAAAAAAACAGAGGAAAAACCCTCTTAGGGACAACAACCTCCAGGAAACCCATGTGTGACAAGTTCAAGGTTCAGTCTTCATATTTTCACATGGAGGAAGTGCCTGGGAGGATGTGCAGGCATGTAATATATATTATATACAGAATGAAAAGAACTTACAAGGTAAGATGGCAAAGCAAATGTTCATTCGTCATTGACACCAATTTTCCTATGAGATTTAACTGCCTTCTTGTGCCTTGTCTAGTTCCGTTCCTGGAGTCAATCCTTGTAGGTAGCAGAACATATAGTCCTGAATTTTGCGAAAGTGGTTCAGAATATTTTCCAAGGTAACTGTGTCATAGGGGAGGGGAATGTTTACGAAGAGAAGGGAGAGAATATTTGCAATGTGCTTTGGTGCAACGCTTTAACTGAGCCCACACTCTCTCAATTGGGTTAAGCTCAGGATGAAACTTTGGCAAGAAGCAAGGGACATGTCCTTTCTCAAAGTGTTCGATTATGCTTTTTTCATCCCTGAAGTCAGAAGGTTTTGATAATGTTTCATGCATCCAATCAGCTCCTTTTCCTGGTGTTGACACCCCACGTTCTTCCAAAACCATTTTCAATCCTTTGCAACTTTGGTTCTATCCCATGCTATAGTGCACCCCTTGCCATTCCAAATGGTGTCCCTTACGATTCTCTGCTTTCCTCATGGTTTCACGTTCATAGCATTGACATCCAGAGCATCATCTGCCATAGCAGCATGGCAGCTGCTGTGATCAAACACCCACACATGATGCCAACCTCCCTCTTTGGGGTATTTGATCTCAGTAATCTCAATTGCTTGATGCATTTGAGCAATGAACTTGTCCCGTTCCTTACTTTCACCATACTCCAAAAGCGTACTCACACTGTCGTGTCCTCACCATCCCCGAAAGCTTCTTCACCGCCACCTCACTTCCGTCACTTCTTCTATCCTGCCTGTTTCCTCCGTCTTCCTCACAAAGCTTGGACCTGCAGTGCTTGGTAAAGGGGTAATTGTTTGCGCGCGCGCTAATGCCAGGTGACACGCAAGGCGCCTTGATCGCAAAACTTACATGACTTACCGTCTCTTCTACACGAGCGCTCGAGGATGGTGTCGTTTCAACTGCTGCGGCGATCGATTCCACCGATTCTGGGTTCAACCGCTGCTTTTCCGGGCCTCTACACTCAGTTGCCTTGCTTGGTGAGCTTTCCTCTTCAGCTTAGTCCTCATGAGAGCTTTGAACTTCAATTTGAAAACTGATGTCACGTACGTACAAACCGTGACGTCATGCGCGCGCGAGCGAAAGGCAAAATATTTGCGGGTAAGATGCAACCTCACTCAAATGGAATAAAAAATATGACGTGTTATTAGTGTCAAAATTAATACGCTCGTACTCCGAATTGATGAGGTCGCTACATAATTTTATGAGGTCGCTTTGAGGGTGGTCATAATGTTATGAGGTCGCTAGAAAACTTTATGAGGTCGGTCATAATGTTATGAGGTCGCTAGAAAACTTATGAGGTCGGTCATAACGTTACGAGGTCGCTAGATAATTTCATGAGGTCGGTCATAATGTTATGAGGTCGCTAGAAAACTTTATGAGGTCGGTCATAATGTTATGAGGTCGCTAGAAAACTTTATGAGGTCGGTCATAATGTTATGAGGTCGCTAGAAAACTTTATGAGTCGCTAGAAAACTTATGAGGTCGGTCATAACGTTACGAGGTCGCTAGATAATTTTATGAGGTCGGTCATAATGTTATGAGGTCGCTAGAAAACTTTATGAGGTCGGTCATAATGTTATGAGGTCGCTAGATAATTTTATGAGGTCGGTCATAACGTTATGAGGTCGATCATGGTCATTATGTTATGAACTCGCTGGTCAAATAGTTATGAGCTCGCTACATAATTTGCCTAGAGAACGGTCAGGTACTTTATTGGTGAGCGGGAGCGAGCCAACCTAGTCGACAAGCCACCAATCTACGCATGCGCAATAATTACGTAACCACCACCGATTTTGCTACATAGCATCCTCACTACAGCCATAGTATATATATCACAAACCATCACCGATTTTGCTACATAATTATGACTTAGAGCATCCTCACTACAGCCATAGTATATATCATCTGATATTATATATCACAAACCATCACCAATTTTACTACATAATTAGTGCATTGCCACCTGTACAATTAAAAAAAGAATTACAGAGAACATCCAATTTTCTGTGATACAAACAATAGAGTTCTTTCATACAAATCTATTCCATAGTAGACACTTGGGTCTAGAGGTGCAACAAGAGCTTGTAGCTCTTCCATGTCAGCACTGCTAAGAGGATTAGGTGTGTCTGGCACACACAAAGTGTCACTTGTGTCTTCAAGAGGAACAGGACCATCCCAATCAACACCAAAGTCTTCCAATTGATCCTGCAGTTGTGATCATGATGTATTGCATCACAATTCAAGTATAAGATATAACTTACCTCCTCGAAGCTCTCAAATACCTCATTAGCAATATGACTGTTAGATGTAGCAATTCTCTGTAGGCCACTCGTCCACAGCTGTTCTGGTGAGAGGTTATGCTCTGAGCTCATAGGATGCTTAGCCCATGCATCTTTCCAACACTTGAGATGTCTGTTGATCCGAGGAATATAAACCATGTGCAGACAAAAGAGGTAAAGGTCATTGTTTGGATCAAGCATACTAACAGATTCCAGGTGGTTGAATAGCCCATGATAAAAGCCAAGAACACCTTCATAGACATCCCTCCACATTCTTTCTATGCGCTGATTATGTGTACTTTTGCCAACTATCACTGTACCACGTCCAGGCCCACGCATAGGGTGTGTGAGAAGGTACATTGCTACATCAACATTTTCACCACCCTTGTCAATTCGAATGCGTGAAGGTAGACCATGGATAGTGACTGCATCCCTGAAAAGTTGCAGTACAGTATTCGCTCGATTATTGCTTGAGCAGTGTAAGTAAACAGATAATCTGGAGTATCCATCAACTCCTCCGTGAACCACAAGTCTCCACCTGTTAGCCAATATTGTGCAATGTGTGCATGTTGTGTAAATCAAACAATAGGGCAGTAAAATAATTACTGAAACTTTACGAGACTAGGCACCAGTATCCTAGTGCAATACCACTGAGTTATAATCACCAAAAGGACACCTTTCATGCTCATTCTTTTTACTTAGGCCTGTATCTGTACTCACTACTTGTGTGTGTGTGTGTGTGTGTGTGTGTGTGTGTGTGTGTGTGTGTGTGTGTGTGTGTGTGTGTGTGTGTGTGTGTGTGTGTGTGTGCGCGTTGTATCACGGTTGCCAGATTACCATGGTACTGCATTTTAGCGTATGATATAAACTAACACACTACCTGTCACCTTATGAGTTTGTGGTTCCCATCAAGATGCCAAAGCGATAGGGGTGAAGAAACAGCATACTTGCGCCGCTGTACAGCAGAAGTCCATCGTATTGCAACTCCTTCAGAGTCAACCCTGTGTAGAGCTTCCCTAATACGTGTCTGAGAAATTCGGTGACCTCGGCTTAGCAAATGTCCATGCATTAAACGAGAGCCACAATTTGGGAACTCCTCCTTAATTTGCGAAACAAGCATGTCCAGCTCTTGGTCTGTGATACTGGAGTATAAAGAAGCTATACTCAATCCAAATTCAGTCATTCTTCTTCTTATGGTACTTGTACTAACACCAAGAACTTCAGCTATCTTTGGACAATTGAACCCCAAATGCAGGAGGTATTCAAGCTGTTCTTGGTTGATCTCCAACTTTGGACATCCCCTACGGTTCTCCTGGAGTACCCGGGGTGTATATCCACACTCATTCCTCATGCTTTGTGACCTGTTGAGGTCTTCAAGCAAAGTCAAACTCATACCAACTGTATCCACAACTTCTCTGTTGCTAGAGTTCAGGGCCAGCAAAATGCGATGCAGCCTTTCCACATGATAAACAAGACAGTCCAGTTTATCTGGTTCTCTACCTTCCTCATAACAGGTTACTAGTCGCTTCACTCTTTGACACACTCCAACGCTTGCTTCCAAAAGCTCACTATTCAACCCGGTACTGGTAGCATATGGCGTGTTATCCGCTCTAGAGGAACTGCTTGTAGACGCCATGGCCATAAGGGTAGGAAACGTTACGCGTGCTTGGACTACGTGAGAGTCACATGACAGTCATAACGGCTTCTAGTTGCGTGGGAGAATAATTGGAATGTAGACTACAAAAACAACGACGGTCCTCCAAAAATTATATGGCGACCTCACGTTCTCATAGCGGCTTCATAAATCATGACCGTCCTCAGAGCGACCTAACGCCCTCATACCGACCTCATAACATTATGACTGACCTCAAAATTATCTAGCGACCTCATAACATTATGACCGACCTCAAAAAGTTTTCTAGCGACCTCATAACATTATGACCGACCTCATAAAGTTTTCTGGCGACCTCATAACATTATGACCGACCTCAAAAAGTTTTCTAGCGACCTCATAACATTATGACCGACCTCATAAAGTTTTCTAGCGACCTCATAACATTATGACCGACCTCATAAAGTTTTCTAGCGACCTCATAACATTATGACCGCCCTCAAAGCGACCTCATAAAATTATGTAGCGACCTCATCAATTCGGAGTACGAGCGTATTAATTTTGACACTAATAACACGTCATAAAAAAAAAGGTACCATTTTGTAGATCTCATGCTTCGAGCTATTATGGAAAAGTTACGGACAATTGAAATTTTGGACATCTTTGCGTGGGAGCACTATAGCCAGGTAGTATTTTCTGCACACTGTACTATTATTACATTGTTAGCTGCCTTATCTGCTGCACTACTTAGTGTACTTACACTAAAACTCATGCAAGTAATCCAAATGCCTCTTGGATATTAGGATATGCTGCTTTCGTCTATTGATATGTTTGCTACAGAGTAACTGAATTCGTCTCAAGATGCACTCGTTTACTTTATGCTCCCAACTACGCAAACTTTTCTTATTTGACGATTTTGTTACACTGCATTGTCTACAAATTTCATTTTGCTCTCTATATGAGGGTCCTCTATTTTTCCACCGCCCCCTTTTGATTAAATATCTGACCAGATATAGTCCTGGTGTAAGAATAGCTGACCATAGGAGGCTTACAATGGCTCTCGAAGGGTGGCATCATATCTCTCACTTGCTAGTTTCGAGCGATCGAGGCTACTCTTCACATCACGCGCGCGTGCACTGTGAGCGTGTCGTGTCGGCGCAATCCCTACATAGAGAGTCCTCCGATGATACCGACTCTCTGATATGTGTGTGGAGGAATGTAGTGTATATATAATAAAGGGAGTAAAAACATTTCCATTAAAATGTTAAAGGATGTAGGGATGACAGTGCCAAAAAGTAGAGAAACAAGTGTAGTATATATATGCAGCAACACAGGGAATGAGGGGACTATATTTATATGCAGCAAGACAGAGGATGAAGGCAGTATATTATATGCACCAAGACAGGGGATGAGGGCATGCAACAATAATAACAGGCACTGTCATCCCTACATCCTTTAACATTTTAATGGAAATGTTTTTACTCCCTTGTTTCACTGTTTTTTTGTTGTATAGAAACAGTCGTATGCTATATTATGTGTCTATAAAGCCTTATAACAGCACCGTTCAGGAGTTCTGCACTGTTCAATTAAGGCTTTATGGGCGTGTCGGCCCCAGCCACTTCCATAGCCAGTACGAGCGATGGAGCGGGATACTAGAAAAAAACCAGCAGATTCTGGGAACAGAGTCGATCAACGCCTGTAACGCAAACCGAAGTTACACTAACCGATTTGCTGCACACCTAGTATGCTGTAGCCTCGTATAGCTACCTTTCTTCGAGAGCCTGGTATGCGGCGAGCTCGATTACGTGCACAAAATAAAAACGGCGTACAACAGAGAGGAAGTCTGTGGGCGTGGCTCTTAGTTGTACTTTATATAACCATTTTTTGGTGAAAGGCACTGCGCCGGCCAAAAAAAAAACGATTTGTGCAAAAATGAAGATAAATACTTAAGCCGATTTTGAGTTATGCCTGTTTACTGAAGAAGAAGAAGATGTTGGAGAAATCGGATTTTAGCAAAATCACGCATATCATTGTAGCGATGTATTTTACCACCTTTGAGGATCTTATCGTGTATAGAAACACTCGTAGGCCATGTTATGTTTCTAAAAGGGCTTATTGCTACCGCGTTGGAGAGTTCTGAGCCGTTATATTTCTTAAGGCTTAATGGGCGTGTCGGCGCCATCCCTACATAGAGAGTCTACCGACTCTCTAATAGGTTACTCCTCCAAGATGTTTTAAATAAGCAGCTGCAGTACAGTGCATGGGGCTATGTATGTGATTTCCCCTTGAGATAACAAGCAGTCTTACTGTCTATTGAAATATACAGAGCCAATTCCTAAAGGGATATCCTACACATCTCATGAGTCTCATGAGATGTGTAGGATATCCCTTAAGGAGAGGTAGTAGTCATCATAAAGGGTTTATGTTGCAACCACATGCACACCTGTTGGTTAATTATAAAACAACCACTGATTTCTAGCAGTGATATATATCCAAGCTAATGTATACATTGTCATACAATTAATGCAGCAGAGTAGGTAGGAAGATAAAAAAGTTTGGGGGGAGGCAACTCGACCAATTTGTCAGGATTGCTTATGCTTGCCCTGATAAGTAACTGGCTAATTATTGGGGGGGAGGGGGGGGCAGGCCCTCCCTACTAAAATATTGCCCCCCCCCCATTCCTACTCCTATGCAATTTATCCAGCAGGTGCACCTTCTCTTGGACCACCCTATATATAACCCTTACTATTTTCACTAAAGTAAACATTCTGATGGCATCACATAACATCTAAAATGTTTAAATGACATGTATATTACAGTGCATGTTTCTCTCTTTTCTGGAGTCAGTAAAAGGAGTTCACTTGTTCCATGTAGGGATGTACGTCTCTCTATTTGCTGGATACTTACCACAGGCACCATACCACGAAGATGGAGCTGCTTTCAGGCAGGTTTTTTTCAGCTCCAGACAGAGGAAGCAAAACTCTTTCTTGCAACGTTTGCAGATAATAAACTTGCAACCTTGCTGACTGTGTTCTACCACATAGCCACAGGTAGGGCAGGCTCTGCGATTAGGGACTCTCTTCCCATTGATAGTAATTAAAGGGGCATCTCGGATAGAAGGGAAATCCGGATGTTCACAGTTACGATTGCCACACTTTACTGCAGAAGTGGTAGGCCCTGTCCACTCATTGCTGCAGTTCCAGCAAAAGTCATAATTACGTTTCTTTTTCTTGGTGCAGATATTGCAGTGTACACGGAGATTTTTGAGATCCCTACGCTCTACAAAAGACCGGCATCCTGGACACTCTTTCATGTCTAAAAAATGGAGGGCTGCATACTGGGACATTTTACTTTCAAAATATTTTTGCTCTGCCAGATTCAGGTGTGCTATCTGTCGTACCTCTGAATATGGCCAGACTGTCATGCACTGTGTGTTCTTGGCCTTGTCTGTGATTGCTGGACAGTGAAATTCAAACTCATGTTGGTCAATGAGGCTCCTGCACCATGCTGTGAGGCTGTTGGCATCCACTGCATGCCCACATGACATTATTATTCGTGGCTGGTCGTCTTCATCACTGTAGCCTGTAATGGCGTCAGGCTCTGTACTGGTGAATTTCAGGGAGAAATCAGACAAGTCATGTACCTTTTCTGATTCTGGAGGTCTTGGTACTCTATCAGAAAGCTTTTTTACTGAGTCTTGCCCTCCGTGCAGTCGAAACACAAGTTGGATAGTTGAGTTGCGTTGGATGTTGTAATCTTCGAAAGTCGCCTCCTTTCCGTTGACAAGCTTGTCCACCAATTGTTTGCCAGCGAAAAGTAAGCGGAGATCGTCGGCAACTGTGGAGACGTGTGACCACTTCTCGTGAACGAGTTTACGGAAGCGAATCAGGGTAGTTCTTAGGAAGTCCTCCGCATTCTGCGCGACATTGATTGTGAACACTCCTTCTTCCATGCCGGTTACAAATACCTGTGATTGCTGGACAGTGAAATTCAAACTCATGTTGGTCAATGAGGCTCCTGCACCATGCTGTGAGGCTGTTGGCATCCACTGCATGCCCACATGACATTATTATTCGTGGCTGGTCGTCTTCATCACTGTAGCCTGTAATGGCGTCAGGCTCTGTACTGGTGAATTTCAGGGAGAAATCAGACAAGTCATGTACCTTTTCTGATTCTGGAGGTCTTGGTACTCTATCAGAAAGCTTTTTTACTGAGTCTTGCCCTCCGTGCAGTCGAAACACAAGTTGGATAGTTGAGTTGCGTTGGATGTTGTAATCTTCGAAAGTCGCCTCCTTTCCGTTGACAAGCTTGTCCACCAATTGTTTGCCAGCGAAAAGTAAGCGGAGATCGTCGGCAACTGTGGAGACGTGTGACCACTTCTCGTGAACGAGTTTACGGAAGCGAATCAGGGTAGTTCATGGCAAAAATGTGAAAAGCCATTTTTAAGCTATTACACACATTTTATATCACAACACAACCAATTTTAGTATACTGGTTTTCACACATTCTTCACCTTGATATCATTAAAAGTGAAATTAACTTCAAATTGAAAGTGAAAATGAACAAAATCCTTATATATGGTTTTCAATGGGGATAGACCATAGCAATCCCTATATACACAGTACTACCGTACTGTGTGATGGTGAAGAATAGTGGCCTTCTGGACTCTATCCTGTCGCCAACCGAGGGCTTAAGGGCTCCTGGATCGACCATTGATCCCCACACTCCAAATAGATACAATTGTCATAAGGAACTTGTTGTACATGCATGCATATCGACATCACAAAAACACTAAAAACTGATACAGAACATAAAAACAAACATATACACTAAAATCAGAAACCAAATAAGTATTAAATAGACACTTTTACTGACATGAGATACTGAAAATATAAGGCTCAAAAGGTGAAAATAAACCAAATGTACTCCGAATAAGCCTTATAGCACTGCCAATATTGAGATGATCATCACGAAAAGTACTAACATGTGTATGACCATACCAAAAATTATAACCAGTAAATAAATTGATCAGGCAGACTAACTCACTGAAGATATTCCTGATGAGAGGAGAAGAGGATGAAAGAGCTCTTAACAGAAAAGATTGAGATTGATGGTACAAGTATGCTTGAGATAGTAGGAACTTGTGCGACACAATGAACAACAGCAGTGCGTGACCGAGGAGGAAGGCGCCAGATCTTGCGTAAGACTTTATTTAAGGCAACTTCAATAAGGTTAATTGATGGAGCATTTAACGACCAGAGACAACTACCATATAGAGGGGCGCCAACCTTTAAATGCGTGCGCGCGTACTCAATGCGTACATGGAATTTACGTATGCGAATACCTGCCATGTAAACGCTTCGGTAGATGGCAGATGTAAGGGGATCCGCAATCGCGCATGAGTAAATAGCCATGCCCTAGCCAGCCCGTAATGGCCCCGTCACAAACCAAGGCACCGAGAGGCAAAAGTACCTAGATGGGGGGTACCCTCCAAACCCCCCCTAGGCTGGGGGGGCTGTGTCCCCCCAGGCCCCCCCCCTTGGGTAGTTCCGTAAGCGCCCATGGATCCTCCGTACCTATGCGCATGGGCGCTTCCCTTACATCTGCCATGATCACGTGGTGTGTTACACCAATAATACGAGAGACTTCAACGCAAGACGTTATGTCTGAGCAAAGATACTCTATAACCCCTTGTTTGTGAGCGTTCCATGTGGCAGCCCTGATGAAGTGAGTATGCTTTGGTTCTTTCGATGAGACTCAGATAAAGCTATTCTACTTTCTTCTGCCTATACACTGACGACGTCCTACGTTTGGGTAGCCTCGTCCCCAGGCTCTCTTTGCGTTGTGGGAGGGGCAAGGGGGCGGGGCGCTTTGCTCTCTCAGTCATAATTGGCCACTATTTTGACTATGCAGTATCTACTGTAACAATTCGGCTCATTCGTAATGATGGTACTTAGTGTTTCAAACATAGCAAGCACTCAGATGTGTAATATTGTTGCCATAGTGTCTTATGATATTTGCCTCACATGTTTAACCCTCACCACTGTGTGTTTGTGAATGTATGTGTGTTTGTGTGCCTGTCACTCTCATTGCTAGCATCATTCACATGCAGAATGAGTAGATATAATTATTGGTTGGGTGACAGCTTATCTTGTGTCTCTACACACTACGATTCAAGTTAGGTATATAGGGACCCGTTGAGGTAACATGTCACACAGTACAATGTATCTCATAAGTACATTATCCCCTCCACCTAAACTTTCCTCTCCTGTAGAGTACACGATGTCATAACTGTCAGAGGCAGAGAACCTGGGGGGGCAGGGGGGGGGCTTCAGCCCCCCCACTTTTTGATAAGGGGGGGCTGAGCCCCCCCAAAATTGGAGGTTGTCACGAAGAACGTATTAGATACTAATAGCCTATTCAGAATGAATGTGAATAACCTCCCACTTTATTAATGCTGAGCCCTCCCACTTTTGCCATGCTGTCTCTGCCTCTGACTGTATATAAATATGCAAAGAAGTCTCACAGTATATAAAACTAAGAACCCTGCATGCCTTGTCTGAAGAGTCACCATTATTATATAGCATTATCCCAACAACAGCATATAAGTGATTCGTTAAACTTCATTCACAAAATTAGAGGTAGCAGAATGAGTAGTAGAACAAGCAGAAGAATGAGGAGTAGACTGATCCCAGTGCTCTAAAGTGCACTAGGAATGGTGAGAAAACTAGCACTCACATCTAGTGCACTTAGATACACACACTCACTTTAATCATGAGAGTGCGCAGAATTAGTGCACTTGATCCTATTAATAGTGGTGCACACTTCCATCTTTGTGCACTCTTATTAATCCACAAGACATTGTCACCACCATCCACCTCCTACACATCGAAAATTGTGTCAATTTGAACTATAAAGTTGGAGGAGGTTCATTCTTGTGGACTTGCAGTGCACTAATGTGCTATACAATTAGGTACACTCTCATGGAGCTCAAGTGGAAAAAGATGGATGGATAAGTGTGTAGCTACTAGGATCAAGTGCACTAGGCAATATTGCACAATGGTCCTAGGGCACTGTATGGCTCTTGGATTGGACCATGTTATAGTGGATGCACTCCATGACTAGAAATGCATTGAGGCTAGTGCCTTCTATCTAGTGCACTCAGGAACTAGCGCGTGCGCTTTCAAGAATTCCTGCATGTGCGGACGTCGAGGGTTCTGCACTTCAGTGCATTCATTACGACTATTGCTAATGTTGTGTGCTTGATCCTAGTGCATCCATTTTGCATCTCTGTGCAATCTTATCAATCCATGAGAATAATGAGTGCACTCACTTGATCGACAGGATCAGGAGTATTATAGTGCTCTAGGAGCATTGCTATAGTGCACTCTTAAGCACTAGGTATAGCGGACACTTTGGTGCAAGATCTCATAATATTATGTATCAATATCAATAATAAATATTCTCCATTTATATTCTGTGACAACACACTAAACATTTTGTCGGAAGATGTAAATAACTATTACATGAGGTATAGTTATCTATAGAGTTGGATAGGATGCATCAGTAGCAATTCCACACTGGTTGTACTTATTCCTAGTCATCTTAATATAACCATTTATGCCCCAGTTCTTTCCCCAACTGTGAAATAAATACGTGAGCCATACACTCTATTGATTATGCTGGTTTGACACTTTCACCTGTTCTTGACAAGGTAGTACTTGTTGCCATTGTAGGAGCCATAGCCTGTTGCCAGCATGGCATGACCAAGACTGGAACTGGAGCACTGTGTGGAGCTATACACTCCTCCAGAGTAGTACTAGGTGTGAAAGAGAAGTGGTAGACTATTGAATTAGTACACACAGTATAATCACATTGTAGATGAATACAAAGAATCTATTAGCTTTACACAAACACTATAAAATAGTACATACTCTGAAGGCTGTGTTGCTGGCATCAACTGCTACAGACACTGGTCCAATGTAGGCCAGTGCAGACTGGAGATCATCTTCACTGCCACTGCTGATAGATACACTGCCGGACATCTGAGCACCATTACCATCTCCAGTATATTGGCAGGAAGATTGCTAGAATGTAATGTCGATGGACAAATGGCTGCTTACATATGGACACTACATTATGCTAAACATGTACGAATGTTATTTGCATTGCCATGTGTTGAATGAGGGATGAACATTGATATACACAATTAAGGTAACTCACATATTCAGCATAGGGATAGGAATCGTCAGAATCAATGCCCTCATTGGAAATGATGTACTGGTAAGCATTGTGCATGTTTCCTCCTCGACACCCGTAATTTCCATAGGGAACTAGTATAACAGTGAATATAGACACCATATTGACAAATTCTGTTACAATAGGTTGCAAGGTGCAGAGAATAGCTATAGCTAACCTGAACAATCAATGATGTTCTGTTCACTCAGAGTAACCAGCTTGCCATAAGCAAGAGCCCAGGCTCCTTCCAAGGCACCCACAGCACTGAATGCATAGCTGGCTCCACATTGGCCCTGAGAGTATTAAGATGTGTAAAATTACATGTACTCACTTCATATACAGGTATGTAGGGAAACATCAGCAGGTCATAGTTCCCATTTAACTTGGAACATTTCACCCACTGTATTAAACAAATTTACCCCTAGATTTTGTAGGAGAGAGCAGCCTTTGTAATGGTTAACACCCTGCAGATAATGTCTATTGCTGAGCTCTTTGTTTCACTGTGAATGTAAGCCTAACTCTGTTCCATAGGTTTTTCTTTGCTCTAACTGTTCCACGTAATGTCTCATTGATATGTGGTGCCTCATTTCCTCGCTTTTGTCATGCTTTGATGTTTTTGCCTGAAGTGTTTGTGTGTGTTAGTGGTGGTAGTCCATGCCTTTGTCATTACTGGAGCAGGTGTGGTGTACTTAGAGTAGGGTGATTGATAAATCCTGGTAGCTACAGAGCATTCAATAGAAACTAAGACTCTACGTTCAGTAAACAACTCAGGCCGATAACACTGTACATAGATACCTGGTATTTGATAGAGGTGACAGCATTGCTGGTTCTCCAGTCCACAGAATTAGGGATGCTCGAGTACTGGCTTCGATCAAAGACCTTGGTATAGTTTCCTTGATTGTTTTTTTGGTATATCATGTACATTTCCTGATATTCCTTGTCAGTCTAGCATAAATGAACCAGATTACAAAGTATAATACCTAGAGGTTTTTAAAATATATCCTCACCATATCTCCAAAGTGGTTCATGGCCAGTGTGAATCCAAAGATGTCTGCATTCTTGTTGTGTGCATTGATATATTCTCTATTGGACAACCACACAAGATGCCGTTCAAGCTCATGTCTCTGTGAGTCATAGCTTTTTCCATGTTGTGATTTCCATTGCAGCCATTCTTCAGGGTGCTGCAGGCTGATCTGGGCTGTAGATACAGCCGTTGCAAGCAGAGCCAACACTAACAGAGCATCCTGTATTATCATTGCGGCCCAAGTAAGATATAGCAGGCTACTTTTATGAGTTTAGTTAACTTGAGTTGATATCAACTGTGTTTTTCCCATGGCTTTTATATGCAGCAGATTGTAGAGCCTATCGTGGCTCTGTATTGAGGTATAGTGTTTGCAAGCAGAGACTCTTTTCAATAGATTCTTGTGATGTCAATTGTGTTTATATTACAATTTGCAAATTATGACCACCCATTGTCAGTCTTGTTCTTTCACATCGTCCCTCTGTTAAAAGATGATATCCTCCCTATTTAGTTCACAGATTGGTGGAATCACTGGTATCTATGTGTACAGACTAACCATGGAGATATAAGTTGTGAACAATGGAGTATAGGAACTGCAATGAACTGAGGTATACACAGTAATGTTTCATGACATCTGGACTCCAACAATGGTATATATGGAACACACCATAATAGTTCTTATTAAATGTAGGTTCTAACTAAAGGTAATAGAATGTTTCCATTCAATACACTCTCAATTAAGTACTATTTTAATACAAGTTGACATATTTGTTCTATTAGCTGCTCATTCTGTTGCATCTGGATGTCTATCTGTGGATTTGCCAAGAGCCAAGCAATATCTATTCTATTTTTCCTTCAAACTTATATAGTGGTTATGGATATTTGGAAGAGTTCCTCTAACAATTAAAGTTGACAAAGTTCATTGAACATTCATATAGATGTCTTGTATATAATAGCAATGTTAAATGATGCTGGCATAAACTAATCACAATATTGGCATTGGCTATTGCACAAGTAGTTAATGTCAATGGGCTATCAATATTCAGTGTATATCATATACATGAACAGGGACATGACACCGAACAATGCAATTGGCGTCAATTTGATTATTTATAATTACATAATAGTCTTGTATCTGAATCAGTTGTGTACAAACGTTCAAAGCACCACTTCTATTCATTGGCAATTGTACTGGACAAATCACACACATCTCAACTAAGTATATACATAACCCTGTCGACTTCATCATTGGTGTATTCCGTGTATAGATACATGTATACTGGTAATGTACGTATGTTCCTCTATTCTCTACGAACGTTTTTACTGTTTAAACTAGCCATGTAGTAATAAGACAAAAGAAAGTGTTATCAGACAGTTGATGCTATAGTGACACATGAAGTATTCTTGGAGTGAGAGTGAATGACGAATTAGGAGGGACAATCCAAATCAAATCACAAACTGCAGTTCTACTGACAAGAATATACAGTCCTAATCTGATACCAGGTTGAGCATCAAGAAATAACAAAGACCGTATATAAACCTGAGCCCAGGGATCTCTATGCCTAGAAAACTAGACTAGCAAATAACTAAGACTCACTACATGGCCTCCCAGTGGAACCTTCACAGCCAGCCAGCAGTGAAATCTAACATGCATTGACTAAACCATCAGCTCATACAACTTAGAGTGCTATAGCAGGAGGCATAATTTTATGATGAAATTATGCTGGAGCTAAAAGCTTAAGCTTATGCATTTTCATTTTTCAATGCCCAAAAGACACTATACTACGCTATACTAGGTTTCAGATAGTTAAGTAAAAATTAGATTATATAGAAAATAACTAATATAGGTCTGATTGTGAGATGTGACTGTATTCCCTTTGTATTTCTAGTCATATGTGGCAGATTAGCAAAGGCCTCAGACCCTGATTAGATCATATCTATCCTAAATGCAGCAATTTGATTTGGTCATTTAGTAGTGCATGATTTCGATAGTACCCCAACTTTATATAAATTTTAACAAGCAAACATATAGTTATAGACACCCCACAATTTTAACAAGGAAACATATAGCTATAGACACCCTACAATTTTAACAAGGAAACATATAGCTATAGACACCCTACAATTTTAACAAGGAAACATATAGCTATAGACACCCTACAATTTTAACAAGGAAACATATAGCTATAGACACCCTACAATTTTAACAAGCAAACATAGAGCTATAGACACCCTACAATTTTAACAAGGAAACATATAGCTATAGACACCCTACAATTTTAACAAGGAAACATATAGCTATAGACACCCTACAATTTTAACAAGCAAACATAGAGCTATAGACACCCTACAATTTTAACAAGGAAACATATAGCTATAGACACCCTACAATTTTAACAAGCAAACATAGAGCTATAGACACCCTACAATTTTAACAAGGAAACATAATATAGCTATAGACACCCTACAATTTTAACAAGGAAACATATAGCCATTGACACCCTACAATTTTAACAAGCAAACATATAGCTATAGACACCCTACAATTTTAACAACCAAACATATAGCTATAGACACCCTACAATTTTAACAAGGAAACATATAGCTATAGACACCCTACAATTTTAACAAGGAAACATATAGCTCCAGACACCCTACAATTTTAACAAGGAAACATATAGCTATTGACACCCTACAATTTTTAACAAGGAAACATATAAACACCCTACATATATAACAAGCAAACACGGAGACACATGCGCTCTGATCTGAACAAGTTAGACACTGAATGCACGGGATCTACGGAATTGAGAAACCCTCTACGCTCGGGCAACTACATACAGATGGCCCTCGAGTTTCTAAATTCCGTAGCCATCCAGTGTCTACCTATTAATTAGATCATACCTCTCCCAAATGCTGTAATTTGATTGGTCATTTAGTAGTGCGGCATGATTTCAATAGTAGCCCTACTTACATGAACACCCTACAACTTTAACAAGGAAACACATAGATACGGTACAATTTTAACAAGGAAACATGTAGATACCCTACAAGTCAAGGAAACATATAGACACCCTGCTCCCATCTAAACAAGTTAGACACTGAATGCTCCTCAATGGCGTGTCTAGTGGGGTTTCTAAGGTTTCCAGAAACTAGTCAGAATCGGGCTGGGGCAAGGGCTACTAGGGCTTTTAGCTAGGCGTCTCAAGCGTTCCCGAAACTGGCGTAGTATAGATTTGACTAACGGTTGCCTAGTGTATCACTAGCACTACACGATCGATCACCCAACTAAGTGGGCGGAGCATACATGCAACGTGGACACGCCAGTGTATTAGTTACGTAGCTACTATTATACGGAGTATGCTTTTACAAGTCAGAATGTGTTGTATATTGTTCTGTGAATAAGCATAATATAGTTTTTCCCATATGCTGTTCATCGTGCCTGAAAAGCACTAGAAGTGGTCTCAGAGTGTCCGCAAAAAGACCCCCCTAGATTTGCACATGCATAGCACATGCGTAACTGGAAACTACTCAAAAATATCTCTAGAATCGCCCATGAACGGATCTACAGAATTCAGAAAACCTCGGGGGAACTACATACAGTTGGCCCTCGAGTTTCTGAAATTCCGTATATCCCTCGCATCCAGTGTCTAACTGTTATCATTTAGCGTAACCGCCTACGTCTACCGGTTACGTAATGTACGTAATGATGTGAAGGGTCTGGCAGTAGAGCAATGGAGACGGTACAGAGAATCATCGTGATGAGACACGGGGAGCGTCTAGACACGCAAGATCCAAGCTGGAAGAAAACAGCACAGCGTGTCTACGACACACCTATCACCAGTAAAGGCAAACAGGAAGCTCTCAGGGTATCTCAGGCACGGTTCAAGAGCAAGGTACGCCTACCACTGGAATTACACTACACTAAGTATTCATAATGACAGGCTATTACTATCATAACTCTGTCATTACCACAGGATATCAAAATTATCTACTCATCACCGTTCTTACGCTGCCTGCAGACTGCACAACAGGTGTCCAGTGCTATTGGAGTAGAGGGTTTGTGTGTATCAAAAAACCTCGGGGAGATAATGAGCTCAAACTGCGGTCTGACAGGCTCTCCTGACGTACCATGTGAAGATATTGAATCATATGAAGTCAACATCAAGGAGAACGACTTAGGAGAATTTCCTAAATTCCCTGAGAGCACTAAAGAAGCTACCGAGAGGTGAGATGTACAAGAGCATGTGGTGTAGAAAGTATGCTACAAGATACATGCATATGGATAGCATACCAATTCCTGAAAAGAAGTATTGCTGTAATATTAGTGGATTATAATCACAGAGGTTTTCCCCGCTACAGTATTATAAGTGTATAGCCTCTTTCCCCACCTCCCCTAAGCCCTGACAAGGAGTAACTATAACACACACAAACGGTTGTGTGGGTGAGCAAGAATAACATCCCTTACTCACTGCAAAGCTAACAGGAATCACACTTTCACCAACAGGAAATTGTAGCTATTCACAATGACTCTACACCTGCTGTATAGTCACAACCACTTCCCATGCATATTGCACATTGCTCTAACATCTGCACAGCTGGAGACAAGGCAACATTTCACTTATGTATACAAATTGTGATGTTGAAAGTACACCTATTGTTTGGAGAACATGTATTGTAATAATGTTACAACAAATCATAGCACCCCCCCTACATCCATATAGATACAAAGCCGAGTTTAAAAGGTTAGCAGACAAGCACTGGCCAGACAACCTTCTGCTTGTGACGCATGAATACGGCGTGATGTCAGCCATGGGTCTAGCAGAGCACCATGAAGATGTAGAGGCAACATACTGTAGCTCTGTAGAGCTGTACAGAAAAGAACAGGCCCAGCAAAACTGGTGTGTTGGACGACATCATGGTGTTTACAAGTACGATTCTCTTATAGATTGATGCAAGCTAGTGTTGCACATGTGTGAACTTGAATAAACTCCCACTGTATTATGTAAACAACAGATTTATGGTACAATGAAGTTATGTACATGTATATATGACTATGTACATTTGCATAGGTACTGCATGCTTTGTTAACTATATATGAGTTATACATACATTCCTTGTATGTGTTAAATATCCTGAACATTCTTGTTTTGATCACTGAATGGTGATGGCTACTCCATTAGTAATGAAGAGTGAGGTGAACTGGATATGTATGTAGCATATCGGGACCAAAAAGTGCAAAACAAACCAACTGAGCGTGCATTAACAAGACTAGGTGGGCTCACTTGCCCAAGTATTTACAAGATGATTTTTGCAAATAGACAATCTCAACTGCTACAGTAGTGGACGTCTAAACGGATGGTTTGCCTCCATTAGTAAATGCAGCAAGTTCTGCTGTTCCTTGTCCAGAGACTTCCTGCATGCATATATGCACAACAGGTCATCGTAATTTCATCTTGTTTTACTTATCTTACCAGAGCCCAGATCTGATAACCTCCATCTCTTTGTAGTCCCTTCTCCTCGCTGCTCCCTGAGGAAGTTGACATTCACTACTATATAAACACACAACTACTAGAGTAAATAAAGGGTTACAATAACCATCCACCCTTGTCACATGTAGATAATTGGCCTATTTCTCTGATATTTTATCCCTACAGCACCTGTTTCCTTGTACACGTCTTTGCAAATGCATTACTCATGTGTGCACAGAGGTAACAAAAAAATTAACTTTGTGAACACACAAACAGTAAGTGGAACAGTAATCACACTGGTTGGGCTTGTGCATGTGGTTGCATGAGATGGTGAGTGTGGCTTGTCAGTAAGAGAGCTGAGCCGATTTAGTAAGAACCCTCCTTTTCAAAATCCTGGATCCACCCTGGTCATGTGACACTACACATGCATAATAACAAGGAATGGTATCAACTACAAGGAAGTGCTAGTATAATGAAACTTGAGTTGTCCAGACAATATGTGTGCATGCATCATAAACTTACAATGAGTGACTGAAGGAAAATGTACTTATCCATGTTGTGGTCACCAACTAAGAACAAGTATCAAAGAAAGGTAGTACATGTAAGTACACCTATGTACTATATGTGTATATTATCCACACATGTACATGTTACACAAGCTGTGTACTGCTCATACCTTCACAGTCAACATCCAGAGGACTTTTACAGTAACTGGCTATGAGTTCAGACTGTTCTGATTTTAAGTACCGTTCTGGAATCTACAGTAATGATATACATGTACAAATACATGGTTTTCTCATGGCACATGCATGTAGCCTAGTACCTAGATGTATACTTCACCTTCTCTTCAATACATGTAAGTTTGAATTCACCTGTTTATCAGGTTGAGACGCTTTACTGCGTTATGTATATGCAGCCAGCTGAGCTGCCTCAGTAGAGTATTTAGTAAGAGCAAGCCCTAAAACGCGTTAATATCACACTCAAAACAGTTACTTTGGGCAGGTCGTGTTGTGTCATTTTGTCTTTTCTGCCTTGGCTTTCTCAGCATCTCTTAGACACACACACACACACACACACACACACACACACACACACACACACACACACACACACACACACACGCACACACACACACACACACACACACACACACACCACTATGTACCTGAAGCATGAGTAAGATCAATAACAGACACACTCCACACCTCTCTCTCAGTACAGCATATGGACCTACAGAGAAGATTCACATGTGCAGTATATACATGTACAGCCAGTCTGTATGTACAGTCATACCACAATGAAATGCACTTGTAAAGTGCGTAACCCTCACCTACAAAGTAAATGTATTAGAGCTCCTGACTCTCTTGGTGCTATGCACATACTTGTAGCTAATGCAACTATATGTAACGGCAAGTCGTGATTATTGCGATCTCCAATTAATGCGCACCTTCAGGCATAAAACTGCTGCCTAAAAACTGATCACACTTCTGACGATACAGCTCCAGACTTACAGCAATACTGCTTGTCAATATATCCATGTTTGGCAATCACAACAATCATGGCTAACGAAAATTGGCAATTTACCACTTTTCTTCAACAAAGAAGTTCTGGTCTCTTCTTTCCGCTCCAGACGTTAACTGTGGCAAGCACTAATGATGCTTCTTCATATCTCCAGGTTTGGTACTCATAAAAGTCACGGTTTACGAGAAGTTTTTTACTGACAGACAGACAGACAGACAGACAGACACACACACACACACACACACACACACACACACACACACATACACACACACACACACACACACACACACAGACTGACTACAATAACCCTCCTGCACCATCCCGCGCATTAAAACTTGCCTTTCTGCTAATATGCTGTAATGAAAGCAACAGGTAATGCTGTCCAGACTCAATACTCTAAGTAGGTCATAATGGACAGGGAACCCCCTCGAATTATGACTCAATATGATGTACACACATGGTCAAAACCTACACATGAACAACCGCTCCAAGAGAAGGCAAGGCAAAGCAACACGGCACAACTTGCCCGAAACAGTCATTTTCCAAAGAAAAATTGGCTGCCTCGGGTGGGACACAAACCTACAACCATCAGCAATTCTCTTACCAACTAAGCTACCGAGGCAGCTCAGCTGGCTGGGCCGAATCCTACATACAAATCAGAAAGCATCTCAACCTGATGAACAGGTGAACTCAAACTTGGTATTTAGGAGAAGGCCGTTATAATCTAACCAGCAAGACAAATATGTAATTTATGTACGAATAATTATCATATGCAGACTGAGATCCACATACATGTGTAAGTCTTACCTTCCTTCCCTTTAGTCTCAGAGTATATTCTAGTATATACAACCGCTGCACCGTCATACTCCCCTGCAAAATAATTGCATGAAATATTCAGTCCAAGACTACCAAAGTAATACAACACAACACAATGCAACTCACCCAAGACAGTCATTTTTCAAAGAAAAATGAGCTGCCTCAGGCAGGACTCAAACCCGTGACATACTGCATTCTAGGCGACATTCTTACCAACTGAGCCACCGAGACAGCTCAGCTGGCTGGGTTGAATCTCACATAATGTACAAAGCAACACAACTCAAGGTAAAGTGTCTCAACCTGAAGATCAGGTGAACTCACACTTAGTATATAGAAAAATGAACGTGTAGTAATTAAGACATAAAGAGTACAACATGTAAACACTCAAAATGGTGTGAAGGAATGAAGAGGCTCCTCATGCCCATCAGCAGTTCTATCAGCTCATACGTATATACATGTACATTGTGCTGGTTAACATTGTGGCACAAAATGCCTAGTGTGTCACTACATATGTATCAATAGCTCTTACTAAGTCTGAGTTTACAGCTGGCCAGTTTTTCCAAGCTCTGTAACTGGCACTCTGGCTTCTAAAGGAAGACAAATAGAACAAATGTACATGTTAAATTCACTTGTGGCGATATTCCTTCGCCTTCATACTGAGTTTGAGTTCACCAGTTTATCTGGTTTGTGATGCTTGAGTTGCTTTGGTTGCTTTGTATTGTATATGTGATTCGAGCCCAGCCAACTGAGCTGCCTCGGTAGCTCAGTTGGTAAGAGCTACGCCTAGCAAGCGGACGGTCGTGGGTTCGAATCCCACCCGAGGCAGTTTTTTCTTTGAAAAATAACTGCCTTGGGCGAGTTGTGTTGTGTTGCTTTGTCTTTCTGTTGTGTTGTGTTGCCTTATCTTTCTTTCTCTCTAAGCATCTCATGGATAATTAAGTCATGTAACGTAGGGATAGTACATATACAGTAGGGAACTTACATTGACCTGCAGGTCAATTGCCCTCTGGTAAAATCTTGCTGCCTCATGGAACTTCTCAAAGTGCTACACAATGCAATATAAGGTACATGTACTGTGTACATGTATGTACATATACATGTCAGAGTAACACACTGTCAATAGAACACATGAAAAAAACAAAGAGTTGACTGGCTATATGTACAAACATGTACTGTGTACATGTATGTACACAGTACATTGACTGGCTATGTACATGCATATGTACTGTGTACATGTATGTACATATACATTGTATATGTCAGAGTAACACACTGTCAATTGAACACATGAAACTCACAAATAGTTGACTGGCTAGCTCTAGGCAGAACATAGCGGCCATTACACCATCTCCTTTCTTCTCATGGGTCTGGTGAGGAGGCATATATACTCACACATGTAACACTGCATTTTATTGGGGGCAGGGGTCATGAAAGATGCAGTAGGATTATGAAAAGTACATGTACATGAAAATCAGGTGTGCAGAGTAAACCAGACAACATTGGATTGCTGTTTTGTGCTGGTCGGGCCGTGTATGCTGTGACAGCCTAGACTTACATACCCTAGACAAACCTGAGTTGTTGTATCAGAATAATATTTATCCACCCCAAAACACATACCCCACTGCATAACATGTACAGTTCTTGCATCGCTTACCTCAACAGCTACAAGAAAACAGTGGATACCAGCCTCGAGGGATTCCCCGTAAGAAGCATGGTGTGCACTAAATAGCATCTCTTCTACCGTGAAAAACTGCCGACCTGCAGAGTTAACATAGCAGTGGCTTTCTAGATGAGCCTATAAATGCAACAGTGACATTCCATAATAAAAGGACAGGAGAAGAAACACTGGAAGGTGTATATAAATGTAGGTGTGATGAACGAACTCGAGGCTAGGGTCATCAGGTCACCACATGTACAAGAACAAACTTGCTGCTAAGCTACATGTACATGTACCCTACAAACACAATTGCTATCCTGAATGATTGTATGAGACGAGGACTGACCAGCATTTGCCCAAGCTTCAGCCTCTCCTGAAGAATCCCCCATCAGATGATCACACCTGTAGAGTAAGTGTAGCTCGATATGCGTGACTGAAAAACAAGGCAAAGCTAGGATCACATGCATATTTATTCCCAGTAGTTTTTGTACATGTATATGTAGATTTGGCCTAGCCAGTTGAGCTGCCTGGGTAGTTCAGTTGATAACACCATCACCAATGCAAGTGTTGTGGGCTACCCTGAAAGCAACAGCATACACAAGGCAGTTCTTTTTGTAGAGCTGCTAAGGTAAAGGTGGAGGTTTCTGGACGGGATGGGGTTTCTGAACTGGTACGTTTTCTCGTAAACAATGAGAATGAATGCCAAAAGTGATTTTTGGTACAAGGTGAGGATACCTTCTTGGCTTTATGTTGATGCTGTTTTAGTTACTCTTTCTATCTTCACTTGCAATTGTCAGCTACTGTTCAGAAACCCCATCCCATCGGGAAACCCCAGCCCTTAACTTAGTGTCGCAGGGTTTGTACATACTTAGCCATAGCCTGGAAGCACACAGCTGCATACTGTGGGTTATCTTCATTCTTTAAGGAATTGGCTAGTTTACCTACGAGAAAAATAAATTATACACACAAATTCCTTTGGAAACAAAACTGACCATAGTCTTCACTGGCTTCTTTCACGTTAGGTTTTTTCATGAAGCGCCTGAGAAAGTGTGTATGTGTACGTATATAGGTGGTCGAGATTGATGGAACTTACTTCTTTAGCTTTGCTGCAATGGTACGGTATTGTGCGAAGAGTTCTTGACTTCTTGCATCCAAGTGGTCCATTGCTGAACGTAGATACAGCTGACGAGCTCGCTTGCAGACTTTTATTAGCTAGGGGTCAAAGTTCGTTACACCATTACAGTACGTCGTTCGTTACATACATGTACTGGTATACACCGGTACCGTACCGCGTACCGTACAGTACGTCGCGTCGACTCGCGCGCGTTTGCAGGGACGGAATATCCCATCCGGAGGAGTATCCGGTTGTATGCCAACCAGGCCCGTTTTCTAGGCTAGTGGAGTGTTCAGTCCTGCAACACAAACACTGCTGTCTGCTGCTGCTGCTAGTTCTGTCTAATGTAGAGGAGGTACAACTGTATTATACCACACTCATTACTACAATATAGTATCAAGTGAGGGAACTGGGTCTCTAAAACCTACAGTCACTACATCACACCAGTTCTATATAGTTACAGTGTGCAATTCTAGATTCCAATTTCAATTCTCAATGGGCTCATACACATTCTCTTCTCCTGCTCCACCTCCAATGTACTCCATTCTTTGGAGCCACAGGTGGGGGTGGGAGAGGTGGATGGGAGGGGGGAGGTGGTGAGGGAACCACACATCCCCCAAGGGGACTGGTGACTGGTTCATACTCGCCATCTAGTCTCTCTCCATGTTCTGTTGCTGTGTTAGCATCAGTGGTGGTAATGGCTGCAGTCTTTCCATCTGGTGAGCCTGGCAGTGTGGTCAACTCATGTCTGTCAGTGAAATGAGACATAGAGACATGCCATATGATAGTATGAGTGTAATTGTAGAAACACCTTCTCGCTAGGCAGCAGGGCTCTGAACAAAACTCACCCATCTCTCTTGATGGACTGAACTCTATGACGATACTTCAAAACAAGAGCCACTATTGTGACAACTGTGACAGAAATAGCCACAATGAGGACTATGATGACAGCTACTGCTCCTCCACTGACAGCTACAGTGATGGATGGAGTGGAGCCTGAGACTGAGGAAGAGATGTGTTCAACATGATATAGAATGACAACTGTGAGGTGACACAAGAGCTTACTCTGCACAGTAACATTAGTGGCAATGGTCATAGAGGATCCATTGAGAGTGGCGGTACAGATGTACTGTCCAGCCTGAGATGTTGATATAGTACTGAGTGTGATAACACTGGACACCTCCTGTCTATTAGTAGTGGGGTCAGCTGGGGTAAGAGTTACTCCAGGGCCCTCCCATTGGAAGTCTGGAGTATCAGTTACTCCAGTTGGCAAAGTGACAGAGCAGGTGAGAGTGACATTGTCTCCAGCCATGACAGAGAAGGTGGGAGAGGAAGTGAGGGAGATGATGACTGGCTCTGGGGAAGTTGAACTGATTTAAATCCATGCATTTATCTCCCATACAATTACCTATAATGATAATTTCTGCGGCAGTCACAGTACTGGGTAGCATACTGGAGGTGGCCATTATAGTAATGGAGTAGGTAGCCTCTGTCATTAGTCCAGCAATGGTGGCAGTAGTGGCAGTACCTCTAGCCGTCTCTGAGCCATTATGTCCTCCATCTTGCTGCTGGTAGTAGATGATGTAACCAGTCACAGTAGGTTCTCCTGATGGGGGTGTCCAGGAGACTTGTACACTGTCCACTCCATTCTGAGACACAATCACACCAGTGGGAGAGGAGGGAGCTGAAGGGAGATAATGTGGTATACCCACTTCCCTTTATGATAGTCCACATGCTATTTCCATTCATGACATAATGTACTACCTTGCATTGTGAACAGTGCTGAAGCAATAGATGGTTTATTGTTAGCCACAGTACATATGTAGAGCCCTCCCAGTCTCCCAATCACAGTCAGGGTGTGGGTATACTGTGAAGTAGTGAGATTATCCAACACAGTCTCATTTCCTTCAATGACAGTGACAGAGTCTCTGGTCCAAGTGACAGTGGTAGCAGGTCCACCAGTGGAGATACAAGTGAGGGTGAAATGAGGACTGGCTCCATTGAGATCGGAGTCCACAGTGAATGTTATACCACCAGATATTGTAATGTCTCCTGAAATTGAGGGTTGAGACAACTTGAGTGGTGATAGTAAATCACATAATATATACATGACACATACCTCCTCCTCCACTGTTGTACAGTCCCACATAGACTGTCTGATTTATGAATGTATCATCCTCTACCACACAGTAATATATCCCCTCAGATGGACCAGATGGAGGATCACTAGCAGTCCTCCTCAGCAGTATTACTTTCATAGGACGTCTATTTCTCACAAATCCTGGAACATCATCAGTACCTCGATTACCAACTGTAGTCCCATCTGGTGCAAACCAGTCTCCTCCAGAATGGAAGTAAGTGCTACCAGGGGTAGTAGTGCGATTACCAAAACGGTTAGTATTACAGATGAGAGCAGTGCCATCAGTTGAACCAATATCAGTGATTACCACATAGCCATGGTTAGGGATGAAGTTTCCATTCAGACTGTGAGTAACACCTACAGTAAAGGCAGAGTAGATGGATATGTATATATATAACAAACAATAATAATGATGCTCAACTGCTGTCTGTAAGTGTTTCTGTACCCTGAGTGTGTAAGTGTTTAGTCTGTAAGTGTTTCTGTACCCTGAGTGTGTAAGTTTTTAGTCTGTAAGTGTTTCTGTACCCTAAGTGTGTAAATGTTTAGTCTGTAAGTGTTTCTGTACCCTAAGTGTGTAAGTCTTTAGTCTGTAAGTGTTTCTGTACCCTAAGTGTGTAAGTCTTTAGTCAGTAAGTGTTTCTGTACCCTATGATGCCCTTTAAAGTGTATATGAGAAACAGTTTTTTTCTGTGAGCTGTGTTGTCTTTCAATTGTGTAAGCTGTCGTGTACATTAACACCACAGTTAAAATAAATATTTACTTACTTTGAAGGGTTTTTGCAGTGATAGGATCACTGTATACTCCAGTACCAGCACTGTTCACTGCTGCCACTTCAACTGTATACTCAGTAGCTGTAGATAGTCCAGAGAAGGTGTACATTCCTCCACTGGAGTCTCCAGTGGCCATCTTAACAGTCCTATTTCCCTCAGCAGTCCCCTGTACCCCATATCGCACTAAGTAGCCTGTTATGTCTCCATTGTGGTCAGTGCAGTTCACTGCCCCCCACAGGACCGTGATGTTGGAGAGGGTCACTGTAGACACTCTCACAGAAGTAGGAGCACCAGATGGAGCTGAAAATTCAATATGCCTAGTGACAGTTATTTCACATCATTGTATACAGAGGTACACTCTACCAGCCCATCTTTGTCTATTTACTAAAAGTCACAGACCAAGAAATGTTGCTCTATCTGATCACTCACCACGTTCTCTAGTGTCTCTAGTCACAGATTTAATGGAGTTATTACCAGCTGAATTATAAGCAGTGACAATGATAGTGTAAGTAGTGTCCCCTCTCAGGTCAGTTATGGTGTGGCTGATAGAGCTACCAGTAATGTTGTCACTGCCACTTAATACCCCACCAGGACACTCTCCTGACGTCCACATCACCTCATAGCTGGTCACCACTGAGCCACTGGGAACACTCCAGGAGAGGGATATGGAGTTGGATGACTGATTGATTGTGGTGATACTAGGCTGTCCAGGAACTGGAATTATAGACACAGAAATTAATTAAAGTAGGAGACAAGGCTAGTACACCAAAACAATTTCCTGAGTGTACAAGGGCCTGTAAATAATTGTACAAGTATAACGTGTAATGAATTGCAGCTGGTATGCATGTAAATGTACCTAGACCAATGTTCACTGTCATAGTGTCACTAGGGAGGTGTTGTGATGTGGCTACAATGGATATGTTGTAGATGTCTCCATTCTGAAGACCAATCAGAAGGTAGTTGTCTGTGGAGCCATCACTAACATCCTCACTGCCACTGCTGCCACCACTATAGTAGTTCCTGTACCCAGTTGTATCCCCCAGTGGAGTGGGTGGGCTCCAAGACACTCGGATATTAGTGGGACCTTCCTGGACTGCTGTCAGGTTAGTGGGAGCTGAGGCAACTGGAGGGAGAATAATGACCAACACTTATGTCGTATACATATCACACAATACATGTCTATATATAACCACTATCTGAAATGATAGTGCTACACATCAAGTTAAAATATACATGCAGTTATTCAATGTAAATGATATGTATAAGAAAGGCAGTGGTTTAACACACATGAAGTACTGCATCCTTCCATCACCTTGAACTGTGTAACTAGTTGAATCCTCAGATGGTTTATTGTTAGCCACAGTACATGTGAAGTCCCCTCCCAGTCTCCCAGTCACAGTCAGGGTGTGGGTGTACTGTGAAGTAGTGCGATTATCTAACACAGTCTCATTTCCTTCAGTGACAGTGACCGAGTCTCTGGTCCAAGTAACAGTGGTAGCAGGTCCACCAGTGGAGATACAGGTGAGGGTAAACTGAGGACTGGCTCCATTGAGGTCAGAGTCCACAGTGAATTTCATATTACCAGATATTGTGATGTCTCCTGAAAGTGAAATGAGAACATAACCACATCAATAGGACAGATGTGAAAGGGTGTGATATGTATCTAAAAGTGGGGGAGAGAGGGAAGTATGCAACATGTATGTGTGGATAGCGTAAAGAATTGGGGGAGGGAAGGAGGGTAGAATTGTATAGGTGAGGTGGCTGGCTGAGTAAGGAGGAAGAAGTGGAGCATGAGCTGGCTGTGTTATCAGGAGGATATCAGCTACTACTCCACGTGTTATTTTAAGTTGGGTTCCTCATATACTAGAGGTACCAAGGTGAAGTCTCAGATATCCTATTAACTGTGTATATGTATGTTTCCCAATCAACTCATGAGGTGTTGTCAATGGCAGTACTGCTTATAGCAGCTAGAATATTATGGAACGTTTGATGTTTATATCTCAATACCTTTTCCCCTGGCATAGAGTCCCAAAAAGACTGTCTCTCCAACTGATGGATCACTATCATTATGGACAGCATTAGTTGGAATAGTACAGCGATATATACCAGATGGTCCATTAGCATTGTTCCTATGGAGCAGGTGAACTACTTGAAGTTGACGATCTTCAATAATATTACCTCCTCCACTAAAAGATGGAAGTCTTGTTTCATTGCCAGGGGCAAACCAGTCTCCACGTCCAGGGATTCCATTAGGCTGTCTACGACAACATGCCACCAGGTCAGTGTGACACTGTAGAGTATCACTATAACTGCTAAATCGATCATCCCCTACGTGTCTGAGGTTCACATAGGAATGGTTAGGTAGAGGAGTCCCCCAGAAAGAGATGTAAGGATATTCAGTCTGAGACTGGACCTCCACCAGAGACCAGAGGAGACACAGCACCACTGGAAGTATTCTCCTCATTTGAATACCTTAAGCTTGTTCCTGATATGCAATGCTAGAAGATGAATTTGCATTACAATAAATGGCGAGCGTAGCGAGCCTTCCTAGTGATGCGAACGGGCGATTTTCTCTCTCTCTCTATATATATATATATGGTACCGGTGTCACGGTAAAATGGGTTCCCCCTAAAATAGGGACCCCCGTTCCCATTATCCCGGTAAAATGGGGACCCCTGTCCCATTATCCTGGTAATATGAGGACCTCCCGTCCCCATTTTACCGGTAGGATAGGGATCCCCTCGTGAGAATAGGGACCTCTAAATCTACTAATGTCACAGTGCGGTGTGGCGAATCTGGTGGTCTACAGAGGCTGTTCTTGTATACGTGACGTTTATACAACGATCTAGATCTACTACTGTCGTGCAGTGTGGCGAATCAATAGGTCTACGGAGGCTGTTTTTGTATGCATACAACGATGCCATTCCTCCCCTCGTGAGGATATGGACCCCGCTTTTACTATTAATATTGCATTAATATAGTGAATACAACATATCAGTAGTGGCATAAGGATTAACATCCAACTGAACACATGCATTGCAAACCACTCCAAACGAGCATCTCCGTCGTATATCCTTCCATTGTCTTGCCGTTTGTCTTCTCCGTAATATCTTTCGTCGTCTCGTACATTGTAGTTTTTGCCTTGTTAATCTCATCTTTAGCTGTTTCTATTAAAATAGATACAGCGGAGTCTCAAAAACAGTCAACTTTTATAGCCGTATTTGCAAGTTCTTTAGCATTGCTGCAACATAGGCATGCCTAATAGTATGCTATGTCTTGACGTCAAAATCGGCCCGTCGCAGTATGCTAGTACCGCGTCTGCACCTCTCACAGGACATATTTCAGCTTCGTATATAATTAGCAACCCTGCCTTCCCTCTCTTATGCCTTGACGTCAAAATCCACCCGTCGTATGCAGAACGCTTGTACCGCACAGTGACAGGGGTCCCCATTCTCACGAGAGGGTCCCCATTTTACCGGGAATATGGGGACGGGGGGTCCTCATTCTCATGGAGTCCCCAATATTTGTACTGTACGCACTGTACATACCGTAATGCCGTACGTGCTTTTTGCGTGCGCTCGTCAACAATGCTTAGCATTCCACTAGTATATAGTCATGCAATTTAGTTACAGCAACACAATTCTTGCAAAACTGAAAAACGTGGAGAAACTCATGAACTCTTGACTCCTTATATATTTTACAGTTTTACAGTTTACAGTTTTATCATTGTTTGTTCTTGTGCTTCTGTGTGTGTGCATTTCTATGATTAATAGAAGATGTATGTCGTGAGAATGTAGTATCTGTTGGGTAAGGAGATGTAAGAGGTCAGGGGGCGGATCAGGATATTGTAAGGGGGGGGAGCTACAGTAAGGCATCAAAGTTCATCAATGTTCATCAAAGTTCATTTACACCGTGACCCATAGGGCATAGGCACATTACATTACAATAATTACACACTAATCAAATTGGGAACTGAGTTCAGTGGAGTTCTGGCAGATGGATATGGATCCCGCTACTGCACTGTCGGCAACACCGACTAAAGAGGCCACCCATCTCTCCATGACAGCATGCCACAACCACACTACGGGGATATTCGTCAGCTGCCACGTGTCTGTGTCTAGCAGCACGGCTTCGGCACACACCAGTCCAGACTCCTCAGAGAGCGTGACAGCTGAGACACGAAGACTCTATTATGGACGTAAAATCAGAGAGCCATTCGTGCCAGTGTCGACGCCATTTCCCAGTGCAGAGAGAGACAGAGAGAGACTACGATATGCTCGAAGTGCGCATGCGCGCGTGTATAATCGGTCGCGGCGCGCGCACGGTGCGCAGCGTATACGCGTGTAGTATTATGTCTCGTGTGATGGACGTATAGGCCTACAAGGCAGCGTTAGAGCTGAGTATAAAATAGCCCGGGGATGGAGGGAAAGAATCATCATCATCTTCTTCAACGGTCTACCTCAAAATTGACAAACGCGCTCACCTTTATTTTGACATAAAACGATTCCTTTCTCTCCCGTGCATGATTCTTGGCCAACAGAATCGTCGTAGGGTCCCTCTCGAACGAGAACGACAAGGATTTACTGGTACTTCCGTATAATCGGACGCCATTTCTTCATTGATTGGATATTTGTCATGTGATTTACTCATGCGCCATATGGATCGCGTCTGCGTCAACAATATAGATAATACAATGACAGATTACTACATACAATGAAAAAACCAGTGAAACAGCATTTCATTATAATGTTGAATGATGTTGGAATGGAAATCAAATAAATAAAGACAATATATCATATGCAGCAAGACAGGGTATGATGGCATACAACAGTAATACCATTCGTAACTCCATAACAACATTCGTGCTCCAAACTTGAACGTGACCTGCTTAGCCTCCCTGTGAGACTTGGAGGAATGGGCCTTATAAACCCAGTCACTACTTCTGCACATTTGTTCTCTGCCTCCCAGCGTATAACAGCTCCACTGGCTGCCATGATTGTCACACAAGAGATCAACCAAACCACTGATCCTCATTTGTCCCTTAATCTGAGAAACTCTACTAGAAGGGAGAATCGACTACGTCTCGACCAAGAAGCAAAGGACATATTTGCTCAACTACCGTCGAATCTAAAGCGATGTGTTGATTTGGCAAAGGAGAAAGGTGCGTCATCTTGGCTTACAGCACTTCCGCTTTCTGAACATGGTTTCAGTCTGCATAAGGGGGAGTTTCGTGATGCTGTCTGTCTGAGATACGATTGGGAGCTTAAAAATGTACCCCAAACCTGCAACTGTGGAGAGACTTTTACCATCAACCACTCAATGTCCTGTCATATGGGGGGCTTTCCCACCAAACGGCATGATGAAATTCGAGACATCACAGCCACTCTACTCACTGAAGTGTGCCACAATGTGGCCACTGAACCTCCTCTACAGCCACTTTCGGGTGAAACTCTTAATTATCGTACAGCCAATAGAGACAATGGCGCTCGCCTCGACATCAGAGCGAGAGGCTTCTGGAATCGGTCACAGGATGCATTTTTTGACGTAAGGATTTTTCATCCAAACGCATCTTCCTACCTTTCCATGAGCCTTCAAGCAGCCTTCCGTCTCCATGAACAAGCCAAGAAGAGAGAGTATGGTGAACGAGTGCGCGAGGTTGAACATGGTGTGTTTACCCCCTTTGTGTTGTCCACAACTGGAGGTCTTGGCCGTGAAGCCATCACTTTCTACAAACGTCTGGCCGACCTCATTAGTGCTAAACAGCAGAAGCCTTACTCCAACGTAATGTGCTGGCTAAGATGTCGCCTGTCATTCGCCATATTAAGATCTGCAATAATGTGTGTTAGGGGAAGTAGATCTTCTCACAGCCATCCAATCCGTGAGACGAATATCACTCTCGCCTCATCAGAGGGACACCTCTCAATTCATTAATGCACTAATATTACTATGTCTCTGCATTTTTTGTCTAAATTGAAAGTTTGGTTATATATAATTATATATGTTTTTGTTGTTTTTTAAAAAAAATTCGTAACTCCTCCCTGTAGTTACGCATGGCATTACTGTTGTATTCCATCATCCCCTATCTTGCAGCATATATACAGTCCTTGTTTATCTGATTTTTGGCACTTCCATTCCTACATCATTACTGTCGGCGCGCATGCGCGGCGAGGGTTACTGTAGTTGTCCGTGTGTGTCTATTAAGTCACATCTCACCTCTGGAGCGTCTGTTCGTCCTGAAAATAATGTCACGTACTCGGCAGGCAACGGAGGTCGAATCATTTGTGGGGATTTCTCTGAAACCGCTCCGTTGCAGAGATGCACCGCTTCCTGGGTTGTAGGGTACTGCAGCGACATTCCGCGCACTTTTTCGACGGCAGAGCCTTCCAAGGGTCCTAAAAAGGCTAACCGTTACCTGGAATACGACTCAATATAAGGTAGCAAGCTTCTTTCTGTTCAGTCTTCCGTTAACGTAATTAGAATGATTCAATGATTCGCGCACGCGCGTACGCCCAGGGTTGTGTGTGCATTCATTCAACATTTTAATGAAATTTTTTTTATACTTGCATATATATATACTCACTAGTCACCTGATCCTCCACCTGATGCGAAGTGCAGTCAAGTTGGACTGGAATTGTATAATAGACTCTACTTTCCACTTCTTGGTAAAGATAATTATTTATGTTGGCATATAATCTATACTGCAGTTAGTGGGAGTTTCCCTCACACAATAATGTATTTTCTATAGGTGTTTTGCAGGGGGGTGAGAGGGGGGTGGCTAACCACCCCCTCTCATCCACCCCTCTACATCACTTCCTGATACATATTAGGCCTGGATCTACACAATGGCTAGTGCTTGCAGTGCTATTGGGAGTAGCTGATTTTTGCGCATTCATGTTTTATACCTATTCAGCCACCCAACTTTTCAAAATGGAATTTTTACATCCTGGGCAGTCAATTTCGGCGAGTGGAGCGACGAGTCCAAGTTCAAGATTTCAAACATTATTTTGCATAAAATGAAGCGCGTAATATCGATGCATGCGACGTAGAACAGGAAACCGAAAATTCGCCCATTCAGACCACTAGAAATCTCATGTCGGGACAAAATCGGGACGGGAGTCGAAGTGGGACGGGAGTCAAATACTCGGGACTGTCCCGCCAAAATCGTGACGGTTGGCAACTATACACCCCCCTTGAAATATTTCTGGATCAGCACCTGAAGAGGCTGTAGTTTTGTATTCAACATTGCTACACATACAATGATTCTGAGTGTAACATCCAGCATCTTACTGCACCAAGCTATACAAAAACCACCCTAGAAAATAGACCAATTTATCGTGCGAATACTACAATATAGCTAGTATATATGTGAAGTCCCTGTAGCTGCAAGCTATAGTTAAGTGGGAGATGTCTGTACCAGCAAAGGTACAACTTACTTGTGGCTAACTTTTGAGATAGCTCAACTTCCGAAGGAATACTCTTGCTCTAACACTGGGCCAATCAGGTCCAATTCTAACACTGATATTGGATTGAAAATGAGACAGGCGTAGAACCTTTCGGCCAATGCCGCATTGAAAGGACTCAAGTTCACTCAGAATGGAGATCAGTTAAATACTACCTTATTGTCACATAGATACATGTAGAACTATCGGCCCGTTGACATGACTAAGTTGGCTCACTCTTGCTCACCAATCATTCCCTATGAACATTTATACTTATACATTCATCGAACACAGAGAGAGGTTATAGTCATGCATTTGGTCATAACAGCAACTGAGATAATGCACACACGCTTGACAGAATATCAAAACAACTGCAGTGTACATTATATATTGACTTTCAATGATATACACCAGGGCAGGAAACCATCGGGTTTAATTAAACACAGAATAGTATAGCAGTATACAACAATTACTCCAGTATAATAGTCAGTATCAAATAAAGACACACACAAGCACACAGCTGTTAGCAAAGTTATGTGTTTATCAATCCGACTTCACAGCCTGGTTCCTATTCCGTTGCATGAAAACACAATAAGTTACTGCAAGAAGCAACATTAGTCCAATTCCAACAGCACCACTAAAGAGGCCAAAAACATATCCAGATGCAATGAATAATGTAAGACTTCCAATTCCAACCAGCACCATATCTGGAGGGACTGAAATTTAACATGTGCTCACACATCTGAAGTCACTACTAATAGATCTACTCATACATGCTATAACTTTGAATATATACCAATTTAATGCTACACATTGATGGCGAGTGGAAGAGGCAAGGCCACGGTGAGCCCCGGCGGCCAAAAGGCATCGTCGGATACATCAATATATACATATAGAAAGCCCATGCCAGCTGTACGACTAGGTGGGCTCACTCCGCTCGCCATTAACTATTCAGTATTACTAATTAACTATTCAGTATTACTAGTTGAATGAAAAGCATTGTTGGCCAGCCCGCGAGTGCGCACGCAAAATTAGAAGCACATATAACATTACGGTATGTACAGTGCCGGTTAGTTACATATAATAGAAATATCGCCCGTTGAGTTCATTAGGAGGGCTTGCTCCACTCGCCAATAATACTGCCCTATAATTTTAACTTATAATAATAATAATAATAATAATAATAATAATAATAATAATAATAATAATAATAATAATAATAATAATAATAATAATAATAATATATCTATAGTAACAAGTGTACAATACACAAGCCCACACCAGTGACTTACTACTGTTGCTATATACTAGCTAGACAACAAGACAGACAATAACAATGACAAACAGAAAGTAAAGTATTTCTTTTTACAAACATATTAAACAAGCACTTAGCAATGTTACATGAACTGTTTGCCTCCGTGATTACACTTATAAACTTGCATTGATCATCCCTTTCATCGAAAGTTGGGAAAAGCCTTCTCATATGGCTGAAGAGACTGAGGCGTTCCCTATCCAAAGCAATACACTTTACTGAAAAATGAATCTCATCTTCCACTCCATCACTGCATAGGTTGCATACCCTTTGGTCAGCTGGTATACCAGTGTATCTTCCTCTCTCAATCTCTAAAGGAGCTGAGCCACCCCTTAGTTTTGCTAACAAAGATCTGTGAGCTCTACAAAGCACAGTATCTGTGTACTGCTCAGTTATAAGCTCTCTTTTAAACAAATGGTATGTTTGCAACTTCGCCTTACTTAACACTTCTTTTTCCCATTGTACTTTCTCCATTCTATAAAATATACTAGACAACACTTCTTTACACTCTCGGATGGTAAGATCAGTAGAAGCATTCTTATCCCACCAACACATAAGATTGCAACTGGCAAGAATTGATTTCACCTGTTGGGCCCAGTTCTTAATTCTTTTCACTTCAGCATATTCTTTTGCAATCAGAAACACTTTTCTACTCATTCTGGTTTCCTCCTTTTTCATTATTGTAATCCAAATTAGAATACATTGTATACGATGCCTACATTCTGTTGGCATCCAGCACATATCACCAGCTGCTGCAGCCAGAGGATGTTTCCTCCCAGTGCCTAGGAAACATCTGTATGCTTTTGGTTGAACTCTTTCTAATAAGGTACCTGAAATATAGTGAGACCAGAAAAGAGCCCCATAATCCAAAACTGGTACTACCAGTGAGTCAAACATTTTTTTAAACACATCTCCAGGTAAGTCTGTAATTGCACTTTGAAGGGACCAAAAGGCTTTTGTAGCCAGATCTATTCGATTAGATGCTGCTGGAAGAAAAGTAAGAAATTCATCAAGTGTAACTCCTAAGTATTTATACTCACTCACAACTGGTAAAATTTCACCACTTACAGAAAACACTTGTGTTGATTTACAATGTGATTTAGGCCTAAAGTGAACAATTGCTGATTTTGTAGGATTAACAGTTACATCCCATATCTGACACCATTCTTGCAATGACCTTAATAACACCTGAAGGTCTTCTGCATTCTCTGCTAACAGAACTAGATCATCTGCATACAGCAGATTACTCAATAACAAATCTCCATAAACCCTTGCCACTACCTTTCAACTTGTCTGGTAGGTCATTGATAAAGATATTAAACAATGTTGGTGAGAGAACACAACCCTGATGTAGCCCACGAGTTATAGTGAAAGGCCTTGTATGATATTCATTAATTCTAATAGAACTGGTAACTTCACTGTACATACACTGCAGCAATTTCAACAACTCCCCTGGGACACCATACATTTGAAGTTTTTTCCATAGAAGAATGTGCTGAATGGAGTCATAGGCTTTTCAGAAATCAATAAAGGCAGCAAATGAATCAGTACCAAGCTTATTTCTTGTTTCTACAACTGTTGTAATATTACCAACATGTTCTAGAGTACCTCTTCCAGATCTGAAACCATTTTGTTCTTCGGACATAATATTTTTATCCTCTAGCCATTGTGAGAGCCTATGATTTAGAATTTTTGCAAACACTTTATAAGGGATGGAAAGTAATGAGATGCCTCTGTACTGGAGAGGATCTGTAGGATCTTTCATATTGTCTTTTGGAATTGGTACAATTGTTGCTGTTTTCCATGCAGAGGGTATACAACACTTTTCGAAGCAAACTGAAAAAAGAGTAGTGAAAAACACAACACAAACTTCATTCTTTAACACCTCTGCAGGAATACAATCTGGCCCTGGTGCTTTTTTAATTTTTTGACTCCATATTGCTTGACTGACTTCCTCTTTGGAAACAATAGAGTGGTAACTTATGGTGGTAAGGGAAACTCACTTTGAATTGTGTTGCGTTTGATATGCCTCTTCATCCTGATAGACGAGACCAGGAGCTAGGAGACCTGCAAAATCACTTTGCTATTTTTGTAAAACTGTTGGAACATCTGTAACTTTTTTGCCATATATCTAGCGTGTGCGCTTTCAAGAATTCGCACACGCGCATACGCCGAGAATTCTGTACTTTAGTGCATTCATTTATCTGGTAGTGACTACATCATTCGTATGTTGAAGATAAGGTGGTAAAGTATATGCTGTGCATCAGCTAAAACTCTTATAAAGAAACTTATAAAGAAACTTTGGTTACATTATCCCTTGCATGTCTCAGTTGCATCAACAACTTGCTTGTCATAGTCAACTGAAATAATCATACAGGTCACTGGAGTTAAATATCCCTAGCTATATAGAGTTAGTAAAATAAGGGTCTATTTTAAACATTTTATGGGCATCTTAGTTGCATCGATTATGTGGTGACCTTATAGTACCAGGTATTGAGTTTTAGCTGATGCACAGCATATACTTTACCACCTTATCTTCAACATACGAATGATGTAGTCACTACCAGATAAATGAATGCACTAAAGTGCAGAACTCTCGGCGTACGCGCGCACGCGCTAGATATATCTAATTACGTTAACGGGAAGTATACGGAATACTTTAGGTAAAAGACGGAGACTGAACAGAAAGAAGCTTGCTACCTTACATCGAGTCGTACTCCAGGTAGAGTTTAGCCTATTGTTAGCCTTTTAGGACCCTTGGAAGGCTCTGCCATCGAAAAAGTGCGTGGAATGTCGCTGCGCTTCAGAGAAATCCCCACAAATGATTCGACCTCCGTTGCCTGCTGAGTACGTGACTGTATTTTCAGGACGAACAACCGCTCCAGAGGTGAGATGTGATTTAACAGACACACACACACACACACACAGACCCAACTACTGTAACCCTAGGCCTCGCTGCGCATGCGCGCCGAGTGTTAAGAAATGCACTAAGTGCAGAACCCTCGGTGCATGCCGCAGACCTTGCTTGGAGGCATGACCAATGGCAACTCACGAATCGAAGAAATGACCGCTTCACGTGGTATTGACATTTTGTTTCGCTGGAAAATGGCCTACCATACATATTGCTTTATTGGATCTCTGCAACGGAGTGGTTTCAGAGAAAACCCATTTTTGACCTCCGTTGCCCGCTAAGTACGTGACAGTATTTTCAGGACGAACAGACGCTCCAGAGGTAAGAGGTCACAGACACACAGACACACAGACACAGACCCAACTACTGTAACCTTCCTGCGCATGCGCGCCGCGGGTTAATAAACAGTCCCAGATAAAGTTAGTAATGGTATTACAAACATACCTTATATTCGACCATAAGCATACCCATAAAAATACATTGCTGGTATAATAGAACTATCCATGAGCAAAATTGACTCATCATAAGCTCTCACTGCAAAAAATGAAAGCACCGGTGGTGCAATGCCTCGGTGGTATACGCCTACAATGCATGTACGACAAATTGGACGCGGCTCGCTCGTGATTAATAGGCGTGGCTACGCGAGTCTAAGCACGAGCTACTCTTCCGCTTCTACTACACTAAGGCCAGAGAATATTACCCTCGTCAGGCGGCCTATTTTTAGTAGATTTTCGATTGGAGGTGTCGTAGGTGCTCCTAATGGCCTCGAAGTACACAAATTTTGCCATAACTCAAAACAAAGCGCTATTTTACAAATCTGCCAAATTTCAAATCAAGAAAATACGGTTTTATAGCCGTATAAACATTTACTTTCACTTGATTTCAACCGGCGGAACAGATATAGCTGGAACAGACAGACAGATCTAGACAGACAGACAGACAGACAGACAGACAGACAAACAGACACACACACAAAGTGACTACCGTATGCTCGCTGCGCGCATGCGCACCGAGGCATAATAAGTGGCTGTTTGACCAACAGGTGTGATTATACCTCAGCCGCAACATATTCCCTTATGATGACTACTACCTCCCATGAGATGTGTAGGATATCCCTTAACAAATTGCTTATGTATACAAGAGAGTATGACTGCATGCATGTGATAGTACCTTGTCTCAAGGGAATATCACATACATAGCCCCACTGTACTCTCGATGCTGTATTACAATGTCATGGAGGAGTAACCTTTTATACACAACATATATAATGTATTTTTCATCCCCTGGGAATATTTCATACATTCTTTGAACATGAAGAGAGGTTATAGTCATGCAGAGCTAACCATACACACACTTGTCAAAACAACATATTGTGCTCAAAATATCCTGTTGCTAGAACAACTGTCAAAATAAGTTGTTTTGACAGCAATGTGTGTGGTTATCTTAGTCTCTTAAGACTAAATGCAGGACAATAACCCTCTTGCTGTTCACATTCCCAGGGAATGACATATATAGTATATATAAAAGCTACTTCTCCACGACATTCTTCCTTGACCTTGTAACTTCGAGTCCTGCTTAAATTGGAAATATCATACGTCCCAATTCATAGTTATCTTGCTACGACTGTCGGAAGTTGTAGCATGGCGGAGGATTGGTAGCTCACTCTAAAGTCTATTTGTGTTCACCTGGGCCCCGGAAGTCGCTGCGGTTTTACGTGTTACGCAGCGCTCGTCATTTTGACAACTTCCTGCATGTTTGCGGGTAGTGGTATGCGCAGCTAACTGGAGGGAAACCACGCAGCAGTGCTGAACGCTACGAGAAGTGCGTTTTTTCGAGTACTGTAGGCTTGGTTAGGCCGAAGACTAGGGATAAGTGGCAAAAGGTGAGCCATGACGCAGGAAGCACGTTGATCCATGATGTCAGTTGTACCGTTTTGACCGTACGCTACATCTCATTGAAAATATGGGCACCCAGCTAGTATCATGGGAGCCTAGCTAGCATTATTAACCTGAGAATCCCGGGTAGCCCCTTTTTCTTGCTGCTTTACACACTAGCAAACGCTTCGAGCACGTAAGAAGCCTTCGCGCGTAAACGGCGCGTTAGGTTGAGATCACGCGCACTACATTCCTCGTGGTCAATGGCATCTCCATACTTTACTTATACAGCTATCTTTGGAGTGATAGAGATTCAGATTTAGTGAGACCTATCACTAGACGCGGCAAAACGCGAGGAATCCAACGGTACTCTTTATTTTGAAATTGGATGAAAAATAATGCCAAAATTCGAGGGTCCAGGTGAAGTCAAATAGATTTTAGGATGTTTGCTCCGTAGTAGAGTAGCTGTATGTAAAAAAAACTCACTGTTGTTATCCATCATAGGCCAACGTCTTCAGGTCGGTCAAGAAAGTTGTTGCTGTGCGCGTTGAGGGGAGAAAAGTCCTGGCTAGGACCGCGCGCGCGCTATTTATAATTGGGGCGAGCGTGATTGATGATGCAGAGGCGGCGGCAGAGGGGGCAATAGACAACTTTCGCGTAAGCTCTAAAGAATGTTAACGAGTTACGTTGACATATTGTGTTAAAATCAGGGCCGGCGGAGACGGTGGGGCAGGTAGGGCATTTGCCCTACCACTTTTTGGTGGTCCATACAAGAAATACGTGTGCTATGATTTTTATGTGAGATAGTGAAGTAGGCTAGCTGCGTTCGCAGTAACGCAAATTAATTAATTAAGCCCGCTAATGTACCGGTACGCTAGTCTTCGTACGCTGCGGCCGCATAATGTGTACGTCCGCGCGCGCATGCGCGTCCTTTATCCCGCACTGCAGTTGCCCTACCACCCTTTGTGGAGCTGCTCCGGCCCTGATACTGTATATTATGCATATGCTTCCTGTGTTTTGAATGATGTGATCGTACATACACATATTACACAACACAATTATTACATCCACGTTGTAAGTGTCTACCGACAATGTCAACTGTTTGGGAGTAAATTGTGCAGCCAAAATCATCCGATTCTGCAAGTGGGGTGACACTACTAGTGAGTTGTGTAAGAAGTGAGTCACAAGGTGTGAAACTACTTCTTGGTACCTCCACATGACTTGAAGCCAAGGGCAGTGTATGCTGATTGGTAGGATTCCCTACATAATTATGTGGTAATTGAGATGTCATATTTTGACACAGACAACAGCTGATGAACAACTGATTAGGAGTGAGGTTATGTTCAGTAGAAACAGGGTGGTTGTTCCACGCTTCAATAAATGATTGTAGTGCAAAATTCATGCGGGGTAAGTAAACGTAGTGCAGGCAGTAAAGATCTATTTCATTCAGTGAATCAAGCTTGTCTTGACGTTCAAGTGAGTAAAATGTGTCATAAAAAAAGAATGACCACAGACCTCTATATTTCACGCCACAAGCATTCAATGCGCTCATTGTGGATAGGTGAGCCAGTAATAACAGCAGCTCTTGAGCTATGCTGCTCCACCATATATCTCCACACTTCAACATTTTCACCGCTGAAGTCAGTATGAACACGTTCAGGAAGACCGTGGACATGAACTGCATTTATAAACTCAGACAACACTGTCAATGCACGATTATTATCTGCGCACTTCAAAAAGGTAATGGTTCTTGAGTAACCATCAACGGTCCCGTGTGTTACAAACTTCCACCTAATAAACTTGTGATGACCGTCCATGTGCCATACAGAATTGGGGCCATCAACATGGTAAACCCGTCTTCTAATTGCAATGCTTTGCCGAATTGCTGTATTCTCGGGGTCGACTCTATGAATAGAACCACGAAGTACTATAATTCCACGACTAACAAGATGTCCCATCATTAACCTCTCACCATCATTAGGATGGACATGCTTAATTCTCTCAACCTCACGATCAAGCTCAGCATCGCTGATGTTGGAATATGAGGTTGCACGATCAATACTGGCATCATCCAATCTTCGGTAGAGGGTGGCCCTACTGATTCCCATAATTCTCGCTATCTATGTAAAGGAGAACCGAAGCCCCGAAGATGTTCAACGTAAGTTAGGTCAATATCAATATTGGGCCTTCCAACACTTCTGCTGCTGCAAATTGACAATAACAGGCACAATAATAATAAACACAGCCCCCTAGTTTCATATATATAGTTTAGCCAGGATGAGAGAAGCTGGCTTAGAAGACTAACATGTTATAGTATATATTACAAAGGTCACTTTCAGGCTAGTGATGCACATAGGCCTCCCAGATCCACCTAGCTACAACAAAAGCAGATTTAGTGTGCTAGGTTCAACACTGTCGTACCTTTGCATAGCTAGGGCATCCATGATGGCCTCTTCAAGGTTCGCCTGTAAGCTCTGCACCATGACAGCGTGACATGAACTTTGACCTATGTGCCTAGTGACAGTTATTTCACATCATTGTATACAGAGGTACACTCTACCAGCCCATCTTTGTCTATTTACTAAAAGTCACAGACAAAGATATGTTGCTCTATCTGATCACTCACCACGTTCTCTAGTGTCTCTAGTCAAAGATTTAATGGAGTCATTACCAGCTGAATTATAAGCAGTGACAATGATAGTGTAAGTAGTGTCCCCTCTCAGGTTAGTTATGATGTGGCTGATAGAGCTGCCAGTAATGTTGTCACTGCCACTTAATACCCCACTGGGACACTCTCCTGATGTCCACATCACGTCATAGCTGGTTACCATTGAGCCACTGGGAACACTCCAGGAGAGGGAGATGGAGGTGGATGACTGATTGATTGTGGTGATACTAGGCTGTCCAGGAACTGGAATTATAGACACAGAAATTAATTAAAGTAGGACAAGGCTAGTACACCAAAACAATTTCCTGAGTGTACAAGGGTCTGTAAATAATTGTACAAGTATAATGTGTAATGAATTGCAGCTGGTATGCATGTAAATGTACCTAGACCAATGTTCACTGTCAGGGCGTCACTATGGAAGTATTGTGATGTGGCTACAATGGATATGTTGTAGATGTCTCCATTCTGAAGACCAATCAGTAGGTAGTTGTCTGTGGAGCCATCACTAACATCCTCACTGCCACTGCTGCCACCACTATAGTAGATCCTGTACCCAATTGTATCCCCCAGTGGAGTGGGTGGGCTCCAAGACACTCGGATATTAGTGGGACTTTCCTGGACTGCCGTCAGGTTAGTGGGAGCTGAGGCAACTGGAGGGAGAATAATGACCAACACTTATGTTGTATACATATCACACAATACATGTCTATATATAGCCACTATCTGAAATGATAGTGCTACACATCAAGTTAAAATATACATGCAGTTATTCTAGGTACATGATATGCATTAGAAAGGCAGTGGTTAACACACATGTAGTACTGCATCCTTCCATCACCTTGAACAGTGTAACTAGTTGAATCCTCAGATGGTTTATTGTTAGCCACAGTACATGTGTAGAGTCCTCCTAGTCTCCCAGTCACAGTCAGGGTGTGGGTGTACTGTGAAGTAGTGCGATTATCTAACACAGTCTCATTTCCTTCAGTGACAGTGACTGAGTCTCTGGTCCAAGTGACAGTGGTAGCAGGTCCACCAGTGGAGATACAGGTGAGAGTAAACTGAGGACTGGCTCCATTGAGGTCAGAGTCCACAGTGAATTTCATATTACCAGATATTGTGATGTCTCCTGAAAGTGAAATGAGAACATAACCACATCAATAGGACAGATGTGAAAGGGTGTGATATGTATGTAAAAGTGGGGGAGGGAGGGAAGTATGCAACATGTATATGTGGATAGCGTAAAGGATTGGGGGAGGGAAGGAGGGCAGGATTGTATATGTGAGGTGGCTGGCTGAGTAAGGAGGAAGAAGTGGAGTATGAGCTGGCTGTGTTTTCAGGAGGATATCAGCTACTACTCCACATGTTATTTTAAGTTGGGTTCCTCATATACTAGAGGTACCAAGGTGAAGTCTCAGATATCCTATTAACTGTGTATATGTATGTGTCCCAATCAACTCATGAGGTGTTGTCAGTGGCAGTACTGCTTATAGCAGCTAGAATATTATGGAACGTTTGACGTTAATATCTCAATACCTTTTCCCCTGGCATAGAGTCCCACAAAGACTGTCTCTCCAACTGATGGATCACTATCATTATGGACAGCATTAGTTGGAATAGTACAGCGATATATACCAGATGGTCCATTAGCATTGTTCCTATGGAGCAGGTGAACTACTTGAAGTTGACGATCTTCAGTAATATTACCTCCTCCACTAAAAGATGGAAGTCTTGTTTCATTGCCAGGGGCAAACCAGTCTCCATGTCCAGGGATACCATTAGGCTGTCTACGACAACATGCCACCAGGTCAGTGTGACACTGTACAGTATCACTATAACTGCTAAATCGATCATCCCCTACTTGTCTGAGGTTCACATAGGAATGGTTATGTAGAGGAGTCCCCCAGAAAGAGATGTAAGGATATTCAGTCTGAGACTGGACCTCCACCAGAGACCAGAGGAGACACAGCACCACTGGAAGTATTCTCCTCATTTGAATACCTTAAGCTTGTTCCTGATATGCAATGCTAGAAGATGAATTTGCATTACAATAAATGGCGAGCGTAGCGAGCCTTCCTAGTGATGCGAACGAGCGATTTTCTCTCTCTCTATATATATGTAACCGGTGTCACGGTAAAATGGGTTCCCCCTAAAATAGGGACCCCCGTTCCCATTAATATATCCCGGTAAAATGGGGACCCCCGTCCCATTATCCTGGTAATATGGGGACCCCCCGTCCTCATTTTACCGGTAGGATAGGGATCCCCTCGTGAGAATAGGGACCTCTAAATCTACTAATGTCACAGTGCGGTGTGGCGAATCTGGTGGTCTACAGAGGCTGTTCTTGTATACGTGACGTTTATACAACGATCTAGATCTACTACTGTCATGCAGTGTGGCGAATCAATATGTCTACGGAGGCTGTTTTTGTATGCATACAACGATGCCATTCCTCCCCTCGTGAGGATATGGACTCCGCTTTTACTATTAATAAAGTGTAAAAAACATTTCATTAAAATGTTAAAGGATGTAGGGATGGTAGTGCCAAAAATTAAAGGAACAAGATTGTAATAAGTTATTAACCCAAGTGGTGCACAGTGAACAACTGAGTATGATATGACCATACACAACTTATGTATATAGTTTGGAGTTCAGAGTTCACGCTACCACAAAGATGAATTTCAATTCATGTATGCAGACAAGGGATAATTGCATGCAACAATAACAACATGCGTAACCCCATGAAATAAAATGTAGGGAGGGGTTACGCATGTTGTTATTGTTGCATGCAATTATCCCTTGTCTGCATACATGAATTGAAATTCATCTTTGTGGTAGCGTGAACTCTGAACTCCAAACTATATACATAAGTTGTGTATGGTCATATCATACTCAGTTGTTCACTGTGCACCACTTGGGTTAATAACTTATTACAATCTTGTTCCTTTAATTTTTGGCACTACCATCCCTACATCCTTTAACATTTTAATGAAATGTTTTTTACACTTGTTTTACTAGTTTTTCTTGGGTACCTACAGTGTTCTGTACGTAGAGTAATCCCTACTTGCTTGTCTTCGCACGAGCCCCACCCGCTTCTACTCCCGCGGACCTGCGCGCGCTTGAGCCCCACCTTTCATTAAAACGTGTGCACGTGACCATATAGAAATGGCTTCCAACAAATAAGGAAAATTTGCGATTACAGAGCCCTGAGTAGAGTTACGAAGATTCTATTGGTCAAGGATCACGCATGCAAGGGAAAGGAGTCGTTTCATGTAAAAACCAAGGACGGTACTTGTGCCGCTTTTGCGGTAGGCCAGTTTAACTGAAGAAGAAGAAGAAGAAGAAGATGAAGATGATGAACAAAAAAATCCAAAAAGGGGGGTGTGGCAACTTCCGTAAGTCATTGTAGCTGTGTATTTTACGTGCTTTGAGGGTCTTAGCGGGTACAGAATCGCTCGTAGAGTACGTGTATGTGTCCAAAAGGGTTTGTAACTGCCGCGTTTGGGAGTTCTGGGCCATTCTAGTTTGGAAAATGGGCGTGTCCTGTCGGCGCCATCCCTACATAGAGAGTCTACCGACTCTCTAATTGCATTAATATAGTGAATACAACATATCAGTAGTGGCATAAGGATTAACATCCAACTGAACACACGCATTGCAAACCACTCCAAACGAGCATCTCCGTCGTATCTCCTTCCATTGTCTTGCCGTTTGTCTTCTCCGTAATATCTTTCGTCGTCTCGTACATTGTAGTTTTGCCTTGTTAATCTCATCGTTAGCTGTTTCTGTTAAAACAGATACAGCGGAGTCTTAAAAACAGTCGACTTTTATAGCCGTATTTGCAAGTTCTTTAGCATTGCTGCAACATAGGCATGCCTAATAGTATGCTATGTCTTGACGTCAAAATCGGCCCGTCGCAGTATGCTAGTACCGCGTCAGCACCTCTCACAGGCCATATTTTAGCTTCGTAATTAGCAACCCTGCCTTCCCTCTATAATGCCTTGACGTCAAAATCCACCCGTCGCATGCAGAACGCTTGTACCGCACAGTGACAGGGGTCCCCATTCTCACGAGAGGGTCCCCATTTTACCGGGAATATGGGGACGGGGGGTCCTCATTCTCATGGAGTCCCCAATATATTTGTACTGTACGCACTGTACATACCGTAATGCCGTACGTGCTTTTTGCGTGCGCTCGTCAACAATGCTTAGCATTCCACTAGTATATAGTCATGCAATTTAGTTACAGCAACACAGTTCTTGACTGAGTAGCAAACTGAAAACGCGGAGAAACTGATGAACTCTTGACTCCTTATATATTTTACAGTTTTACAGTTTACAGTTTTATCATTGTTTGTCCTTGTGCTTCTGTGTGTGTGCATTCCTATGATTAATAGAAGATGTATGTCGTGAGAATATAGTATCTCTTGGGTAAGGAGATGTAAGAGGTCAGGGGGCGGATCAGGATATTGTAAGGGAGGGGGGGGGTCTGTGTCTAGCAGCACGGCTTCGGCACACACCAGTCCAGACTCCTCAGAGAGCGTGACAGCTGAGACAGGAAGACTCTATTATGGACGTAAAATCAGAGAGCCATTCGTGCCAGTGTCGACGCCATTTCCCAGTGCAGAGAGGCAGAGAGAGACTACGATATGCTCGAAGTGCGCATGCGCGCGCAGGTAATCAGTCGCGCACGGTGCGCACTTCTCTCCAAAGGTATATAGCGTGTATGCGTGTAGTATTATGTCTCGTGTGATGGACGTATAGGCCTACGTATAGGCCATCATCATCATCATCATCATCATCATCATCATCATCAACATCATCATCAATTGACAAACGCACTCACCTTTATTTTGACAATAATGTAATGACAGATTACTACATACAATGAAAAAACCAGTGAAACAACATTTCATTATAATGTTGAATGATGTTGGAATGGAAATCAAATAAACAAAGACTAATAACAATAATTACATTAATAGACAATAATTATATCATATGCAGCAAGACAGGGTATGATGGCATACAACAGTAATACCATTCGTAACTCCTCCCTGTAGTTACGCATGGTATTACTGTTGTATTCCATCATCCCCCGTCTTGCAGCATATATACAGTCCTTGTTTATCTGATTTGTGGGGATTTCTCTGAAACCGCTTCGTTGCAGAGATGCGCCGCTTCCTGGGTTGTAGGGTACTGCAGCGACATTCCGCGCACTTTTTCGACGGCAGAGCCTTCCAAGGGTCCTAAAAAGGCTAACCGTTACCTGGAATACGACTCAATATAAGGTAGCAAGCTTCTTTCTGTTCAGTCTCCGTCTTTTGCCTAAAGTCTTCCGTTAACGTAATTAAATGATTCGCGCACGCGCGTACGCCCAGGGTTGTGCACTTCAGTGCATTCATTCAACATTTTAATGAATAATTTTTTATACTTACATATATATACTCACTAGTCACCTGACCCTCCACCTGATGCGAAGTGCAGTCAAGTTGGACTGGAATTGGACAATAGACTCTACTTTCCACTTCTTGGTAAAGATAATTATTAATGTTGGCATATAATCTATACTGCAGTTAGTGGGAGTTTCCCTCACACAATAATGTATTTTCTATAGGTGTTTTGCAGGGGGGTGAGAGGGGGGTGGCTAACCACCCCCTCTCATCCACCCCTCTACATCACTTCCTGATACATATACAGTGGAACCTCCCATAACGGACCCTCCGAGAAGCGGACACCCACGCTACAACGGACACTTGCCGTGTTACGGATTGAAAATACCATAGCTGTAATACATTAGCGACCTCCGAGAAGCGGACGCTTCCCGATTCCGGACAGCGGACAAAATCTTTGCGCCGAACGGCGCTCCACCATGCATTTTTGCCTCTAAATAGCGGACACCCGGAAGCCACTCCCCTAAAATTGCAAAGTTGCGCTTGCGCAGTACGGCGCTATGTACGAGCGCAACGTCATGTGTATACAGCAAAACTCACACGCGTTACAAGGAAGCAGTACTTGCTTTAGAAAATGTACGTGTACAAGTTTCTTGCATTTAAAGGACATGGAAAAAGTGTGTATTGGTCAGACAATTGATAGGATTGCCAATATTACACATCAATAAGCAAGACAGAAAACTTTACTAGACTATTTTACACACTAACTCATGCACAAACTTCACTACATCCACCCCATTATATAGAAAGTTTTAAATTAAAATATTTCATGAACCTCCGAGATAAGGACAACCTCTGAAGAAAGGACAAAAGTGCCGTTCCCAAAGTGTCCTTTCTTCGGAGGTTCCACTGTATTAGGCCTGGATCTACACAATGGCTAGTGCTTGCAGTGCTATTGGGAGTAGCTAATTTTTGCGCATTCATGTTTTATACCTATTCAGCCACCCCCATAGTTGCTAACTTTTCAAAATGGAATGTCGGGACAGACCACACCTACCACGGCTACAACAATCACCGCACCCATTTTTACATCCTGGGCAGTCATTTTCCGCGAGTGGAGCGACGAGTCTATGTTCAAGATTTCAAACATTATTTTACGTTCAAGATTTCAAACATTATTTCGCATATTATTATTATTATTATTATTATTATTATTATTATTATTATTTCGCATAAAAAGAAGCGCGTAATATCGATGCATGCGACGTAGAACAGGAAACCGAAAATTCGCCCATTCAGACCACTAGAAATCTCATGTAGGGACAAAACGGGACTAAAAATATCACTTCGGAACAAAATCGGGACAGTAATCGAAGCTGGACGGGAGTCAAATACTCGGGACTGTCCCGCCAAAATCGTGACGGTTGGCAACTATGCACCCCCCTTGAAATATTTCTGGATTAGCACCTGAAGAGGCTGTAGTTTTGTATTCAACATTGCTACACATACAATGATTCTGAGTGTAACATCCAGCATCTTACTGCACCAAGCTATACAAAAACCACCCTAGAAAATAGACCAACTTATCATGCGAATACTACAATATAGCTAGTATATATGTGAAGTCCCTGTAGCTGCAAGCTACAGTTAAGTGGGAGATGTCTTTACCAGCAAAGGCACAACTTACTTGTGGCTATAGCTCAACTTCCGAAGGAATACTCTTGCCTGGGCCAATCAGGTCCAATTCTAAACACTGAGATTGGATTGAAAATGAGACAGGCGTAGAACCTTTCGGCCAATGCCGCATTGAAAGGACTCAAGTTCACTCAGAATGGAGATCAGTTAAATACTACCTTATTGTCACATAGATACATGTAGAACTATCGGCCCGTTGACATGACTAAGTTGGCTCACTCTTGCTCACCAATCATTCCCTATGAACATTTATATTTACATTCATCGAACACAGAGAGAGGTTATAGTCATGCATTTGGTCATAAAAGCAACTGAGATAATGGACACACGCTTGACAGAATATCAAAACAACTGCAGTGTACATTATATATTGACTTGATATACACCAGGGCAGGAAACCATCGAACACAGAATAGTATAACAGTCCGTAAATTCAAAAGCTATACAACAATTACTCCAGTATAATAGTCAGTATCAAATAAAGACACACACAAGCACACAGCTGTTAGCAAAGTTATGTGCTTATCAATCCGACTTCACAGCCTGGTTCCTATTCCATTGCATGAAAACAATTATACAAAATACTGCAAGAATCAACATTATTACAATTGTAACATCACGACTAAAGAGGCCAAAGACATATCCAAATGCCGTGAATACTGAAAGACTTCCAATTCCAACCACCACCATAGAAATATCTGGAGGGACTGAAATTTAACATGTGCTCACACATCTGAAGTCACTACTAATAGATCTACTCATACATACTATAACTTTGAATACATACCAATTTAATGCTACACATTGATGGCGAGTGGAAGAGGCAAGGCCGCGGTCAGCCCCGGCGGCCAAAAAGCATCATCGGATACATCAATATATACATATAGAAAGCCCATGCCAGCTGTACGACTAGGTGGGCTCACTCCGCTCGCCATTAACTATTCAGTATTACTAATTAACTATTCAGTATTACTAGTTGAATGAAAAGCATTGTTGGCGAGCGCGCGAGTGCGCACGCAAAATTAGAAGCACATATAACATTACGGTATGTACCGTGCCGGTAGGTTACGAAATATCGTTCACTAGGAGGGCTTGCTCCACTCGCCAATAATACTGCCCTATTATTTTAACTTATAATAATAATAATAATAATAATAATAATAATAATAATAATAATAATAATAATAATAATAATAATAATAATAATAATAATAATAATAATAATATATCTATAGCAACAAGTGTACAATACACAAGCCAACACCAGTGACTTACTACCATTGCTATATACTAGCTAGACAACAAGACAGACAATAATATATCAAACAGAAAGTAAAGTATTTCTTTTTACAAACATATTAAACAAGCACTTAGTAATGTTACGTGAACTGTTTGCCTCCGTGATTACACTTATAAACTTGCATTGATCATCCCTTTCATCGAAAGTTGGGCAAAGTCTTCTCATATGGCTGAAGAGACTGAGACATTCCCTATCCAAAGCAATACACTTTACTGAAAAATGAATCTCCTCTTCCACTCCATCACTGCATAGGTTGCATACCCTTTGGTCAGCTGGTATACCAGTGTATCTAATCTCTAAAGGAGCTGAGCCACCCCTTAGTTTTGCTAACAAAGATCTGTGAGCTCCACAAAGCACAGTATTTGTGTACTGCTCAGTTATAAACTCTCTTTTAAACAAATGGTATGTTTGCAACTTCGCCTTACTCAACACTTCTTTTTCCCATTGTACTTTCTCCATTCTATAAAATATACTAGACAACACTTCTTTACACTCTCGGATGGTAAGATCAGTAGAAGCATTCTTATCCCACCAACACATAAGATTACAACTGGCAAGAATTGATTTCACCTGTTGGGCCCAGTTCTTAATTCCTTTCACTTCAGCATATTCTTTTGCAATCAGAAACACTTTTCTACTCATTCTGGTTTCCTCCTTTTTCATTATTGTAATCCAAAATAGAATATATTGTATACGATGTCTACACGCTGTTGGCATCCAGCACATATCACCAGCTGCTTCAGCCAGAGGATGTTTCCTCCCAGTGCCTAGGAAACACCTGTATGCTTTTTGTTGAACTCTTTCTAATAAGGTACCTGAAATATAGTGAGACCAGAAAAAGAGCCCCATAATCCAAAACTGGTGCTACCAGTGATTTTTAAACACATCTCCAGGTAAGTCTGTAATTGCACTTTGAAGGGACCAAAAGGCTTTTGTAGCCAGATCTATTCGATTTGATGCTGCTGGAAGAAAAGTAAGAAATTCATCAAGTGTAACTCCTAAGTATTTATACTCACTTACAACTGTTAAAATTTCACCACTTAAAGAAAATACTTGTGTTGATTTACAATGTGATTTAGGTTGCTGATTTTGTAGGATTAACAGTTACATCCCATATCTGACACCATTCTTGCAATGACCTTAATAACACCTGAAGGTCTTCTGCATTCTCTGCTAACAGAACTAGATCATCTGCATACAGCAGATTACTCAATAACATATCTCCATAAACCCTTGCCACTACCTTTCAATTTGTCTGGTAGGTCATTGATAAAGATATTAAACAATGTTGGTGAGAGAACACAACCCTGATGTAGCCCACGAGTTATAGTGAAAGGCCTTGTATGATATAGATTAATTCTAATAGAACTGGTAACTTCACTGTACATACACTGCAGCAATTTCAACAACTCCCCTGGGACACCATACATTTGAAGTTTTTTCCATAGAAGAATGTGCTGAATGGAATCATAGGCTTTTCAGAAATCAATAAAGGCAGCAAATGAATCAGTACCAAGCTTATTTCTTGTTTCTGCAACTGTTGTAATATTACCAACATGTTCTAGAGTACCTCTTCCAGATCTGAAACCATTTTGTTCTTCGGACATAATATTTTTATCCTCTAGCCATTGTGAGAGCCTATGATTTAGAATTTTTGCAAACACTGTATAAGGGATGGAAAGTAATGAGATACCTCTGTACTGGAGGATCTGTAGGATCTTTCATATTGTGTTTTGGAATTGGTACAATTGTTGCTGTTTTCCATGCAGAGGGTATACAACACTTTTCGAAGCAAACTGAAAAAAGAGTAGTGAAAAACACAACACAAACTTCATTCTTTAACAGCTCTGCAGGAATACGATATGGCCCTGGTGCTTTTTTAATTTTTTGACTCCATATTGCTTGACTGACTTCCTCTTTGGAAACAATAGAGTGGTAACTTATGGTGGTAAGGGAAACTCACTTTGAATTTTGTTGCGTTTGATATGCGTCTTCATCACGAGACCAGGAGCTAGGAGACCTGCAAAATCACTTTGCCATTTTTGTAAAACTGTTGGAACATCTGTAACTTTTTTGCCATATATCTAGCGCGTGCGCTTTCAAGAATTCGCGCACGCGCATACCCCGAGAATTCTGTACTTTAGTGCATTCATTTATCTGGTAGTGACTACATCATTCGTATGTTGAAGATAAGGTGTGAAGAATGGTAAAGCATATGCTGTGCATCAGCTAAAACTCTTATAAAGAAACTTATAAAGAAACTTTGGTTACATTATCCCTTGCATGTTTGTCTCAGTTGCATCAACAACTTGCTTGTCATAGTCAACTGAAATAATCATACAGGTCACTTGAGTTAAATATCCCTAGCTATATAGAGTTAGTCTCACTTTAAAAATAAGGGTCTATTTTAAACATTTTATGGGCATCTTAGTTGCATCGATTATGTGGTAACCTTATAGTAGGAAAGACCGGGTATTGAGTTTTAGCTGATGCACAGCATATACTTTACCACCTTATCTTCAACATACGAATGATGTAGTCACTACCAGATAAATGAATGCACTAAAGTGCAGAACTCTCGGCGTACGCGCGTGCGCGAATCCTTGAAAGCGCACGCGCTAGATATATCTAATTACGTTAACGGGAAGTATACGGAAGACTTTAGGTAAAGACGGAGACTGAACAGAAAGAAGCTTGCTACCTTACATCGAGTCGTACTCCAGGTAGAGTTTAGCCTATTGTTAGCCTTTTAGGACCCTTGGAAGGCTCTGCCATCGAAAAAGTGCGTGGAATGTCGCTGCGCTTCAGAGAAATCCCCACAAATGATTCGACCTCCGTTGCCTGCTGAGTACGTGACTGTATTTTCAGGACGAACAACTGCTCCAGAGGTGAGATGTGATTTAACAGACACACACACACACAGACCCAACTACTGTAACCCTAGGCCTCGCTGCGCATGCGCGCCGAGTGTTAAGAAATGCACTAAAGTGCAGAACCCTCGGTGCATGCCGCAGACCTTGCTTGGAGGCATGACCAATGGCAACTCACGAATCGAAGAAATGAGGAGGCATGACAAATAGCAACTCACGAATTGAAGAAATGACTGCTTCACGTGGTATTGACATTTTGTTTCGCAGGAAAATGGCCTACCATACATATTGCTTTATTGGATCTCTGCAACGGAGTGGTTTCAGAGAAAACCCATTTTTGACCTCCGTTGCCCGCTAAGTACGTGACAGTATTTTCAGGACGAACAGACACTCCAGAGGTAAGAGGTCACAGACACACAGACACACAGACACAGATCCAACTACTGTAACCTTCCTGCGCATGCGCACCGCGGGTTAATAAACAGTCCCAGATAAAGTTAGTAATGGCATTACAAACATACTTTATATTCGACCATATGCATACACATAAAAATACATTGCTGGTATAATAGAACTATCCATGAGCAAAATTGACTCATCATAAGCTCTCACTGCAAAAAATGAAATGCACTTATAAAGTGCGTAACCCTCGCGCAGTTATGACTACCAAGTAAATATATTAGAGCTCCTGACTCTTTTCGTGCTCTGCACATACTTGTAGCTAATGCAAAACTATATCTAACAGCAAGTCGTGCTGCTGCTGCGATCTCCAATTAATGCGCACCTTCAGGTATAAACCGCTGCCTAAAACAGATACACTTCTGACGATACAGCTCCAGACTTCCTATTACGAAGTAGCAATACTGCTTGTCAATATATCCATGTTTGGCTATCACAACAATTATGGTTCACGAAAACCGGCAATTTACCGCTTTTCTTCAACAACGGAGGTCCGGTCTCTTCTTTCCGCTCCAAACGTTAACTGTGCCGAGCGCTAACGCTACTTCTTCATATCTCCAGGTTTGGTACTTATAGCAGCCAGGGTTTACGAGAAAACATGTTTACAGACAGACAGACAGACAGACAGACAGACACACGCACACACACACACACACACCGACCGACTAATAATAACCCTCCCGCGCATGCGCGAGGGTTAATGAAAGCACCGGTGGTGCAATGCCTCGGTGGTATACGCCTACAATGCATGTGCAACAAATTGGACGCGGCTCGCTCGTGATTAATAGGCGTGGCTACGCGAGTCTAAGCACGAGCTACTCTTCCGCTTCTACTACACTAAGGCCAGAGAATATTACCCTCGTCAGGCGGCCTATTTTTAGTAGATTTTCGATTGGAGGTGTCGTAGGTGCTCCTAATGGCCTCGAAGTACACAAATTTTGCCATAACTCAAAAACAAAGCGCTATTTTACAAATCTGCCAAATTTTAAATCAAGAAAACACGGTTTTATAGCCGTATAAACATTTACTTTCACTTGATTTCCACCGGCGGAACAGATATAGCTGAAACAGACAGACAGACAGACAGACACACAAAGTGACTACCGTATGCTCGCTGCGCGCATGCGCACCGAGGCAAGTGGCTGTTTGACCAACAGGTGTGATTATACCTCAGCCGCAACATATTCCCTTATGATGACTACTACCTCCCATGAGATGTGTAGGATATCCCTTAACAAATTGCTTATGTATACAAGAGAGTATGACTGCATGCATGTGATAGTACCTTGTCTCAAGGTCACATACATAGCCCCACTGTACTCTCGATGCTGTATTACAATGTCATGGAGGAGTAACCTTTTATACACAACATATATAATGTATTTTTCATCCCCTGGGAATATTTCATACATTCTTTGAACATGAAGAGAGGTTATAGTCATGCAGAGCTAACCATACACACACTTGTCAAAACAACATATTGTGCTCAAAATATCCTGCTGCTAGAACAACTGTCAAAATAAGTTGTTTTGACAGCAATGTGTGTGGTTATCTTAGTCTCTTAAGACTAAATGCAGGACAATAACCCTCTTGCTGTTCACATTCCCAGGGAATGACATATATAGTATATATAAAAGCTACTTCTCCACGACATTCTTCCTTGACCTTCGAGTCCTGCTTAAATTGGAAATATCATACGTCCCAATTCATAGTTATCTTGCTACGACTGTCGGAAGTTGTAGCATGGCGGAGGATTGGTAGCACTCTCTAAAGTCTATTTGTGTTCACCTGGGCCCCGGAAGTCGCTGCGGTTTTACGTGTTACGCAGCGCGCGTCAATTTGACAACTTCTTGCATGTTTGCGGGTAGTGTGGTATGCGCAGGTAACTGGAGGGAAACCACGCAGCAGTGCTGAACGCTACGAGAAGTGCGTTTTTCGAGTACTGTAGGCTTGGTTAGGCCGAAGACTAGGGATAAGTGGCAATAGGTGAGCCATGACGCAGGAAGCACGTTGATCCACGATGTCAGCTGTACCGTTTTGACCGTACGCTACATCTCATTGAAAATATGGGCACCCAGCTAGTATCATGGGAGCCTAGCATTATTAACCTGAGCATTATTAACCTGAGCATTATTAACCTGAGAATCCCGGGTAGTCCCTTTTTCTTGCTGCTTTTCACACTAGCAAACGCTTCGAGCACGTAAGAAGCCTTCGCGCGTAAACGGCGCGTTTAGTTGAGATCACGCGCACTACATTCCTCGCGGTCAATAGCATCTCCATACTTTCCTTATACAGCTATCTTTGGAGTGGTAGAGATTCAGATTTAGTGAGACCTATCACTAGACGCGGCAAAACGCGAGGAATCCAACGGTACTCTTTATTTTGAAATTGGATGAAACAAAATTTGAGGGTCCAGGTGAAGTCACATAGATTTTAGGATGCTTGCTCCGTAGTAGAGTAGCTGTATGTAAAAAAACTCACTGTTGTTATTCATCATAGGCCAACGTCTTCAGGTCGGTCAAGAAAGTTGTTGCTGTGCGCGTTGGGGGAGAAAAGTCCTGGAAACGCTATTTATAATTGGGGCGAGCTTAATTGATGATGCAGAGGCGGCGGCAGAGGGGGCAATAGACAACTTTCGCGTAAGCTCTAAAGAATTTTAACGAATTACGTTGACATCTGGAGTACATTCGGAGACCGAGCGCATACACTTCAATACAAAAGCCGCAACTTTGAACAGCTATATATGGCTCAGAGTTACCGTATACTCCATTTAACCTGTTCCATGAAAAACTTCAGTGCCTCGTGAGCATTTTCAGAGGAAGAACGTTTTTTGTTAGCCTATCTCAACATGCCTGGAGACCGATGTATTGTGTGCGGATATGGGGTGCCATTTGTCTTTAAGACGCTGAAAATTTATGGCTACGTTTAGCTAAATCATCCGTAACTTTTAGCTAAATCGTCAGCTACCTTTAGCTAAATCATGGGCTACGTTTAGCTATTAGCCTTGTTCCCAGGCTCTCCCTCCTTCCCCACAAATATTGCGTATGACCTTTGACCCGCAAGTCGAAAAGCGGAGGGAGAGCCTGGAAGATTTCATTACGCGAGTAACATCACAAGGTGAGAGAACTTAATTATGCGTGGGCAAAACCAACTGCTACGCCCACGTCCTTTGAGACGGTTGCAGGACTACTTGCACGAGAGTATACTAGTAACTGCGTTAGAAACGCTAGATCTACTTCGAGCTTGGAAAACACGTGGGGTGTGTAACTGGACGGATCAACTGTACTGTACGGACCCAACGCGTAATGAATTACCAGCTCCCGAGGGTAAGCTAGAAGCTCTAGCCCCTAGCCTTAGCTCTAGCCCCTAGCCTTAGCTCTAGCCCCTAGCCTTAGCCCTAGCCCCTAGCCTTCCCTTATACGTTCGGAGGGCTACTGAAGTCATTTATATAGTAATATGCGTCTAGTCCTAACTCCTAGCCTCAGGCCTAGCCCCTAGCCTTAGCCCCTAGCCCCTAGCTTCTAGCCTTACCTTCTAAGAGCTTGGAAGTCAGAGCTAAGGCTAAGGCTAGGGGCTAGAACTAAGACGCGTAAATGTCTTCGGCTAGAAGCTAGGGTTAAGACTGGGGGCTAGAGCTAAGGCTAGGGGCTAGAACTAAGGCTAGGGGCTAGAACTAAGGCTAGGGGCTAGAGCTAAGGCTAGGGGCATAAAGCTAGGACGGGACGCGTAAATGACTTCGGAAGCCACATGTATAAGGTAAGGCTAGGGGCTAGGGCTAAGGCTAGGAGCCAGAGCTAAGGCTAGGGGCTAGACCTAGCTTCTAGCTTACCCTCGGAGAGCTGGGAAGTCATGCGTTGGGTCCGTACAGTACAGTTGATCTACTTGCCTGAGCAGTTCAAACGCGTAGGCGAAAACGGTTGCCATCCCACGCGCAATTAAATTCTCCTACCCTTGACGTCACTCACGTGATAAAATCTTCCAGGCTCTCCCTCCGATTTTTCTTGCGTGGGTCAAAGGTCATCATTTCATATACGCACGGAGGGAGAGCCTGGGAACGAGGCTATTTAGCTATATCGTCAGCTACCTTTAGCTAAATCATGGGCTACGTTTAGCTAAATCGTCAGCTACCTTTACCTAAATCATCGGCTACGTTTAGCTATTAAGCGTCAGCTACACCCAGCTGGGTTGTCGTATAGACTTTCTTGCATGACGTCACATTACCTACATTGCGCGTGCGCAGTGACTGGATTTTGGCGCTTTTCAGCTGGAAATCTCGTGGCGTCCTTCTCCTTCCGAATCCCGAGCTATGACACATCAGGCGCCGACACAGCTTCCAGTTGATGAAATCGCCGTCACTTCAGTCCTGAGCAAGATCACTCGAGATGGCAATAGTGACTCGGATGAAAATGATTTGAAGTCCCTCACCCCAAGAAGCTTAAAAAGGGAAATAAGGGGAAGTAAGTTACGTAAGTGTAAGGGGGTTGTAACGGGGCGTGAGAGCCCCCCAATATTACAGTCCTATGTGGCTGTGGGTAAGCTGATACTTTGCTTGTGGAAGCATGGCTCTAAACTCTGTGGCATGTAGTTAGCCCATAATTTACATATGATGGACTCATGCATAGTCAGTTATTATACTACTATTAATTATATAGGGGGAGAGCTGGCACTTTACCATCTTCTTTTCTGCTGAAAAAAAAACAAAAGCTCCTAAGACAAAGGGTCGATACTTCACTTATGACCGTACTATAGTGTGCCTACCCAATGATTGCTGCGCTGCGTATCTAATGTCATTCGTATACCAAGAAACAGAGAGAGCTTATATGAGGATGGTTTGATTGGCAAGATACGGCTAACTAGTGAAATGAGTGAAGACGATATTTTTGCCAAAATCCGCTCTGTCTTTCAAGTACCTATGGCAGACAATGATCGGTTTTTGTTTGATGTGCTGCAGAGTACGGGAGGTTCAAATAAGACACTTGTTATTCCAGCATTATCAAGCTCATACCAGTGGACGGCCAGTGTTATATATTGCACCAAGGAATGCAAAAAAAAAATTTATATTTTTGCAAGAGAACCACTTAAGGTGCGAAAGATTTTGATGTGCTTATATAGTGGTGGTATTGACAGGCTATTTGGCCACTACATGTAGGTGCCATTGGGGTCATGCTCTACAGTGTACATGTACATATGTAATAACTAGTTTACAGTGTATGTGTGTGTGTGTGAGTGTGTGTGTGTGTGTGTGTGTGTGTGTGTGTGTGTGTGTGTGTGTGTGTGTGTGTGTGTGTGTGTGTGTGTGTGTGTGTGTGTGTGTGTGTGTGTGTGTGTGTGTGTGTGTGTGTGTGTGTGTGTGTGTGTGTGTGTGTGTGTGTGTGTGTGTGTGTGTGTGTGTGTGTGTGTGTGTGTGTGTGTGTGTGTGTGTGTGTGTGTGTGTGTGTGTGTGTGTGTGTGTGTGTGTGTGTGTGTGTGTGTGTGTGTGTGTGTGTGTGTGTGTGTGTGTGTGTGTGTGTGTGTGTGCAATATAAACCACTTATCTTGTGTATGTAATGTAGCTGCCAAGTCATGATGCTCCTCCTGATTTGAGTGAAAGTAAGAGTGGGCTTCCTGTGGTTGATCCTACCAATGCCTCTGTTGTAAGTACTAGAGTAAGGTGTCATCTGGAAAAACAGCTATTCACAAGGGTAGGACAAATAGTACAGTAGAGCAATCTACACAATCCCCTGGGACTTCAACTGGCATCAGTAGTAATGTGGAAGAATCTACCTCCGGGACCTCATCAAGTTATGCATAAGTTTTGTGTGTTAATAAAGTTAATGGCCTTTTAATAACCTGTAGGCAATTTGCACAGGACTTACATTTGTCTAATTGATGATGATGAAGGATGGTTAAGTAGTCCGACACCCCCTTCTGTGTCACCAATAACTCCACAATCCACAGTGTATGTTTCTCATTCCTGTATGCTTGCATTATGATGCCCCCTTGTTGAGGGTGCTACCATCTTTATACTTTATAGTGTGATATTTTAACAGTTTCTTCATAGGTCTGGAGAAACAGCATCAAATCTCATTAAGCAGCATCGTCAGTTGATGCTCCCTTCTGATAGGTCAGACAAAGTTCGTATTGTTGTTCGGAGGAGTAAGATTCTTCTTCATGTCCTGAGAAATGGCTTGGATGTACTTAAACATATCCATATAACTTTTGTGAATGAGCCCACAGTAGATCAGGGAGGGCCACTGCGAGAATACTTTCGTTTGTTGCTAACGTCAGTGGCAGCCAATAATACCCTGTTTTCTGGACCAGATTCAGCACTCGCACCAAACCATAATATGGCAGAATTGGAGAAAATGACCTATTACTATGTGGGGGTCATTATAGCTTTGTCACTTCTTCATGGAGGTGCAGCCCCCCAGTTTTTCTCTTCTGCAGTTGCAGATTATATTATTTATGGTGTCAAGAAAGTGAATGCAACAATAGATGATGTTCCTAACCACACAATAAAGCAATCTCTACAGAAGGTATAATGATATCCTTGTTAGCGTTGTCCTTATTTTTTAGCTTCAGGGTGCAACCACAACTACAGAATTTCAGAGCCGCCTACTAATGTTGGATGAATTTGACTTCAGGTACGATTTAGGCATTGCATTACATGCAGACACCGTTACTATTGAGCAAAAGGAGTCAGTGATCTCTGAAGTGGTGAAGCATTTTGCTGTTTTGGCAATAAAGGCTGAGCTTGATCAGCTGTTGTGTGGGTTGTCGTCTACCCTGGGGGTACTGGGACTTTTGCATAGTGATCCTGCTATAATGTGACCACTTTTTGTTAGTTCACGTATCCCCCAGCTTACAGCAGATGAAATGTTTGATACATTTCATATACACTACTCACCTAATGGAAGTAATAATAAGGAGAAAGCAATAATGTTGTGGTTTCATTAACTTCAGACTGTGGAACGTAAGATGATTATTATTTCCATTAAATAACTATGCATAACTAAATTATTGTGACTCTCCAAGCCAAAATGTTGAATAAATTAATTTTTTTATTAGGAGCAAATGGAGTAGTCCATGTGAAGGGTGATTCATTTCAAATAAGTCTGGGTGATGTGATGATATTCACTACTGGAGTAGCAACTCAGCCTCCTCTAGGATTCTCAAACAAGCCCAATATTAAGTTCTGTGATGGTTCCTTTCCTCGTGCAAACACATGTGACATGTATCAATGCACTATATTTGCCTCTCCCTCTGAACAGTGAAGATGACGTCACCTACAACATGTGCTTTGGGATTTTCAATGCTGCTGGCTATGGACAAGTGTAGCTATAGCATGCACATTAGTTGTCCAACATAACCATATATATTAATGTATATTATGCATATGCTTCCTGTGTTTTGAATGATGTGATCATACATACACATATTACACAACACAATTATTACATCCACATTGTAAGTGTCTACCGACAATGTCAACTGTTTGGGAGTAAATTGTGCAGCCAAAATCATCCAATTCTGCAAGTGGGGTGACACTACTAGTGAGTTGTGTAAGAAGTGAGCCACACTTCAACATTTTCACCGCTGAAGTCAGTATGAACACGTTCAGGAAGACCGTGGACATGAACTGCATTTATAAACTCAGACAACACTGTCAATGCACGATTATTATCTGCGCACTTCAAAAAGGTAATGGTTCTTGAGTAACCATCAATGGCCCCATGTGTTACAAACTTCCACCTAATAAGCTTGTGATGACCGTCCATGTGCCATACAGAATTGGGGCCATCAACATGGTAAACCCGTCTTCTAATTGCAATGCTTCGCCGAATTGCTGTATTCTCGGGGTCGACTCTATGAATAGAACCACGAAGACGTGTGCATTGTAATATAATCCCACGACTAACAAGATGTCCCATCATTAACCTCTCACCATCATTAGGATGGACATGCTTAATTCTCTCAACCTCACGATCAAGCTCAGCATCGCTGATGTTGGAATATGAGGTTGCACGATCAATACTGACATCATCCAATCTTCGGTAGAGGGTGGCCCTACTGATTCCCATAATTCTCGCTATCTCTGTAAAGGAGAACCGAAGCCCCGAAGATGTTCAATGTAAGTTAGGTCAATATCAATATTGGGCCTTCCAACACTTCTGCTGCTGCAAATTGACAATAACAGGCACAATAGTAATAAACACAGCCCCTAGTTTCATATATATAGTTTAGCCAGGATGAGAGAAGCTGGCTTAGAAGACTAACATGTTATAGTATATATTACAAAGGTCACTTTCAGGCTAGTGATGCACATAGGCCTCCCAGATCCACCTAGCAGCTGCCTTCCTGCATAATCAGCAAGCCGTAGTATCCAGTTCACTGACTTCTCAGGGATGTATGATTAAGGACTGGGTACAGTTAAAAATAACTAAATTTGGGTGATTTTTTACACAATAATATCTCAGTGATGAAGTATTGCATTAAGTTGGAATAAAGTCTGTAATAAAGCCCTACTCAACCACAAAGGGGCGTGGTAAACATAAGCCACGCCCATTACCTTATTTATGGGATGTCGAGTTAAGGGCGCATAGCCTTCGTCGGCTTAAACGGGAAAAAGCGGATTTGAAGATGCTAGTTTTAGTCAGCATGTGAGGTACCATAGGAAAGCTAGCAATGTGATCTATATCCTTTCAATTTGTGGAAACGCTCTGTATAGTGATTAAAGAGAAATTCTCGAAAAACTATAAAAACCGCTCCTTGCTCCAGGTGAATATCGATCGTAGCTCTTTAGCGCAGTCGAAGATCACTTCCACAAATTGATAGGATGATTAGAGGCTACATTGCTACTTAGAACACTATGAAACATCGCCGTATGAGACCGGCAAGTAATCCGCCTGGCTACAGTAGAGACTGAACCAGCCAATGCTGACCCAGTAGTCTCCTCCCACAAATGAACTCGCGTGTAATTCGTCCTTTGTACCGTGTAAGCTTACAGTATGGCGCGTACAAGTACGATAACGCGGTAGTATAGCTGGCATATTGGCTCAGAGAACTTAGAATAGACCAGCCAGCGCTAGCTTCCTTCTTTTACAAAGACCTGCTACGCATCTAACAATACAATACACGAACATACGAGTGTGCGAGTGCAATTCTGAGCGCGCGCCCCATTATCGCATGACTACCATGGCAACTGACGTTAGAATTTCATTACCAAACCACATTACGCTAATGCGTGGGTGGGACGGCAGGACCCAGTCTTAACTCTCCTGAGGGGGGGAGGGGGCAATTTGTCTATTGACCTACTCTACTGGATTGCATATGCTCGACTCAAATACGTAGCTGGGTAAGTGTTGGGTGGAACAAGCCCCCCTCCTAACCTCCTAAAATATTGGGGGGAGGAGGGGGCAGGTTCCTCTGACCCCCCACCCCACCTGTTCCTATTCCTATGTAGTAGATTATATGATGGCAATATTGGTGACTTGCTATAGTGGTAATGTGGAGAACTCATAATGATGCACTTTGCCGACTCTGGATTGTATTTACTATATACTTTACTATATACCTTGCTTGCATTCTCCATACACAAGCAAGGGTGATTGTCTCACTTCATGCAGCAGCTCTCTAAACTTCTGATTTAACAGACAATGCAGAACACTGCTTGCAAAGGAAATGTTCCCACTGCTGTGTATTCCAGGTGGTAGAAGTATCAGCAAATGCTATAGACGTTTACTGATTCGGTCGCCATGCTATAGTCACCTGGTTATTGTGCAATGCCACAAATAAAATTGGAGAAAAAATTATTTTCATAATTAATAGCAGCTCAAGTGTACATTGAAGGAATAGTTAGTCACAGGATGTATAATTATATGAATGTCTAGTAGATGAAATATCTGTGCAGCTCGAACAAATACCTCAACGACTGAACACAGTACAGAAACTGAGACATATATGTACAGAATGTTTTAGAAGGGAATACAGGAGGCTACAGTTACTGTTAAATAACTCAGATATTACATAGTAACAGTCAGGGAAAGTGCATCTCCAACACTTGGAAGGTCAGCTCTGAAAGTAAGAAAGGCCCAAAGAGCACACTGGTAATCACACAACCATTTAACATGAACACCATCCCGAAATGTAAAAGCTGTGATGGTACACTCTGAAGTTTATACATGTACACCTGGATTTCTGGGGCTGTCTACAATCATTGGACTGGTCTGGTGGAGTCATTGAAATCGTTTACAAACTTCTTCCCAGGCATGAATTCCAATAGTTAGAGGGATTACGACAGTGACTTTTTGGATGAGACACACTCAACTATCGTCGTATTATTCTGTAATGTTTTAATTATAGGTACATGTGTACTAATGCCTGTGTCTACAACCACTGTTTCAGCTAGTACAAATCAACATGCTACATGTAGCCCGGCTCCTGCAAGCTCATCACAGACATAACGTCAGCATAAGCTTTACCTATAGCACTACATAGTAACACTTAAAATTTGGTTATACCTCACAAAAAGACTGTCTTGCTGGGATCTAATCTGTGAGTACTCTATAATTAATCCATACTATTGGAATTCATGCCTGGTAAGGAGTTTACAAACGATTTTGGCGAATCTACCAGTCCACTGTCCAGTCCAGTCCGGTCAGTGATCAAACAAGGGCCTTGTCAAACGGCCCGAGTAAGGTATCCTACCAGAATGATGACTGACGCACATCTGACAAATCGGTGTCTCCATGCACTCGGTGCCGACTGTATAAAAGTATTGGTATATCTGCATAACTTTCTGTAGTCTTCATCACTCTGCCAACGCATAGCAGCGCAATTATGATACGAAAGGTTGGGCCACCTTGCAAACTCTTTCGTTGATAATTTACCCCAGGCACATGCGCCCCGCGCAAAAGAGTGAACAGGCCGGCCGGGGGCGGAGATCAATAGGGGAGGGCGTGGCTACGCAAACTTCTTCCTGTACGCATGCGCCCCGCGCAAAAAGGTGTGGCCGGGGGCGTGGCTACATGTTCGTATTTCATTATGCACGCATGCGCCCCGCGCAAAAGGGTGGAGCAGGCCGGCGGGGTGGGCGGAGATAACCGGGTGAGGGAGTGGCCACGCGAATTTCGTGACCCATGAGTGGTTATAAAAGTCGCGGTGACCCAGTGACCGTTCAGGAAAATCCTCCGTGTCTTTGTGACCGAATTGTGACCCCGGTCTTAGCCGTGACTATTGCGTCTATGAGAGTGACCACCCCTTGCATATGCCCAACATACCAATATTTCATGAAAATTCGGTCATTTTTTGTGTAGTTTTTGTCATACTCTATCGCAATTTCAAGACTCATGCTTACTATTCACCCGTCTGTTGTTCCATCTAGAGTGCAACTGTAAGAACAAATTTGAAATGGGACGTAGAACACTAGACTAAAAACTAAGGCAAGCGGTCTATCAGTTCGGGCTAAACTCATCAAAGCGGTCGAGGTTTTCTTCTTCCGGTATTTGGCCAATGAGAAGTTTAGCCTGACCTATCGCTTGTTTGCTTCTCTCTGAGCGGCCAGAAAACGTAGAATCACCTGTCTATAGGATTTTGCAGCCCTCACACCGGTCATGTGACCGTGACACGGATTCAGTAACGGCGTATGCGCGCGTTTCCAATCCCTACCCTCTATTATCTATGGTTACATACATGTACTGGTATACACCGGTACCGTACCGCGTACCGTACAGTACGTCGCGTCGACTCGCGCGCGTTTGCAGGGACGGAATATCCGGTTGTATGCACTTAATGGTAACCAGGCCTTGGTATGAGGCTAGTGCAGTGTTCAGTCCTGCAACACAAACACTGCTGTCTGCTCCTGCTGCTGCTCTGAGCTCTGTCTAATGTAGAGGAGGTACAACTGTATTATACCACACTCATTACTACAACATAGTATCAAGTGAGGGAAGTGGGTCCGTAAAACCTACAGTCACTACATCACACCAGTCCTACTATAGTACAGTGTGCAATTCTAGATTCCAATTTCAATTCTCAATGGGCTCATACACATCCTCTTCTCCTGCCCCACCTCCAATGTCCTCCATTCTTTGGAGCCACAGGTGGGGGTGGGAGAGGTCGATGGGAGGGGAGAGGTGGTGAGGGAACCACACATCCCCCAAGGGGACTGGTGACTGGTTCATACTCGCCATCTAGTCTCTCTCCATGTTCTGTTGCTGTGTTAGCAGCAGTGGTGGCAATGTCTGCACTCTTTCCATCTGGTGAGCCTGGCAGTGTGGTCAACTCATGTCTGTCAGTGAAATGAGACATAGAGACATGCCATATGATAGTATGAGTGTAATTGTAGAAACACCTCGCTAGGCAGCAGGGCTCTGAACAAAACTCACCCATCTCTCTTGATGGACTGATCTCTATGACGATACTTCAAAACAAGAGCCACTATTGTGACAACTGTGACAGAAATAGCCACAATGAGGACTATGATGACAGCTACTGCTCCTCCACTCACAGCTACAGTGATGGATGGAGTGGAGCCTGAGACTGAGGAAGAGATGTGTTCAACATATAGGGTGACAACTGTGCATGAGGTGACACAAGAGCTTACTGTGCACAGTAACATTAGTGGCAATGGTCATAGAGGATCCATTGAGAGTGGCAGTACAGATGTACTGTCCAGCCTGAGATGTTGATATAGTACTGAGTGTGATAACACTGGACACCTCCTGTCTATTAGTAGTGGGGTCAGCTGGGGTAGGAGTTACTCCAGGCCCCTCCCATTGGAAGTCTGGAGTATCAGTTACTCCAGTTGGCAAAGTGACAGAGCAGGTGAGAGTGACATTGTCTCCAGCCATGACAAAGAAGGAGGGAGAGGAAGTGAGGGAGATGATGACTGGCTCTGGGGAAGTTGAATTGATTTAAATCCATGCATTTATCTCCCAACAATTACCTATAATGATAATTTCTGCAGCAGTCACAGTACTGGGTAGCATACTGGACGTGGCCATTATAGTAATGGAGTAGGTAGCTCCTGTCATTAGTCCAGCAATGGTGGCAATAGTGGCAGTACCTCCAGCCATCTCTGAGCCATTATGTCCTCCATCTTGCTGCTGGTAGTAGATGATGTAACCAGTCACAGTAGGTTCTCCTGATGCTGGTGTCCAGGAGACTTGTACACTGTCCACTCCATTCTGAGATACAGTCACACCAGAGGGAGAGGAGGGAGCTGGAGGGAGATAATGTGGTATACACACTTCCCTTTAGTCCACATACTATTTCCATTCATGACATAATGTACTACCTTGCATTGTGAACTGTGCTGAATCCTCAGATGGTTTATTGTTAGCCACAGTACATATATAGAGTCCTCCCAGTCTCCCAGTCACAGTCAGGGTGTGGGTGTACTGTGAAGTAGTGTGATTATCTAACACAGTCTCATTTCCTTCAGTGACAGTGACAGAGTCTCTGGTCCAAGTGACAGTGGTAGCAGGTCCACCAGTGGAGATACAGGTGAGGGTGAAATGAGGACTGGCTCCATTGAGATCGGAGTCCACAGTGAATGTCATACCATCAGATATTGTGATGTCACCTGAAATTGAGGGTTGGGACAACTTGAGTGGTGATAGTAAATCACATATAAAATATATACATGACACATACCTCCTCCTCTGCTGTTGTACAGTCCCACATAGACTGTCTGATTTATGAATGTATCATCCTCTACCACACAGTAATATATCCCCTCAGATGGACCAGATGGAGGATCACTAGCAGTCCTCCTCAGCAGTATTACCTTCATAGGATGTCTATTTCTTACAAATCCTGGAACATCACCAGTACCTTGATTTCCAACTGTAGTCCCATCTGGTGCAAACCAGTCTCCTCCAGAATGGTAGTAAGTGCTACCTGGGGTAGTAGTGCGATTACCAATACGGTTAGTATTACAGATGAGAGCAGTGTCATCAGTGGAGCCAATATTAGTGATTACCACATAGCCATGGTTAGGGATGAAGTTTCCATTCAGACTGAGAGTAACACCTAAATGCAGAGTAGATGGATATGTATATAACAAACAACAATAATGATGCTCAACTGCTGTCTGTAAGTGTTTCTGTACCCTAAGTGTGTAAGTTTTTAGTCTGTAAGTGTTTCTGTACCCTAAGTGTGTCAGTGTTTAGTCTGTAAGTGTTTCTGTACCCTAAGTGTGTAAGTGTTTAGTCTGTAAGTGTTTCTGTACCCTGAGTGTGTAAGTGTTTAGTCTGTAAGTGTTTCTGTACCCTAAATGTGTAAGTGTTTAGTCTGTAAGTGTTTCTGTACCCTTTAAAGTATACATGAGAACCAGCTCATTTTCTGTGAGCTGTGTTGTCTTTCAATTGTGTAAGCTGTCGTGTACATTAACACCACAGTTAAAATAAATATTTACTTACTTTGAAGGGTTTTTGCAGTGATAGGATCACTGTATACTCCAGTACCAGCACTGTTCACTGCTGCCACTTCAACTGTATACTCAGTAGCTGTAGATAGTCCAGAGAAGGTGTACATTCCTCCACTGGAGTCTCCAGTGGCCATCTTAACAGCCCTATTTCCATCAGCAGTCCCCTGTACCCCATATCGCACTAAGTAGCCTGTTATGTCTCCATTGTGGTCAATGCAGTTCACTGCCCCCCACAGGACCGTGATGCTGGAGAGGGTCACTGTAGATACTCTCACAAAAGTAGGAGCACCAGATGGAGCTGAAAATTCAGTATGCCTAGTGACAGTTATTTCATATCATTGTATACAGAGGTACACTCTACCAGCCCATCTTTGTCTATTTACTAAAAGTCACAGACCAAGAAATATTGCTCTATCTGATCACTCACCACGTTCTCTAGTGTCTCTAGTCACAGATTTAATGGAGTTATTACCAGCTGAATTATAAGCAGTGACAATAATAGTGTAAGTAGTGTCCCCTCTCAGGTCAGTTATGGTGTGGCTGATAGAGCTTCCAGTAATGTTGTCACTGCCACTTAATACCCCACCAGGACACTCTCCTGATGTCCACATCACTTCATAGCTGGTCACCACTGAGCCACTGGGAACACTCCAGGAAAAGGAGATGGAGGTGGATAACTGATTGATTGTGGTGATACTAGGCCATCCAGGAACTGGAATTATAGACACAGAAATTAGAAGGAGATAAGGCTAGCACACCAAAACAAATTCCTGAGTGTACAAGGGTCTGTAAATAATTGTACATGTATAATGTGTAATGAATTGCAGCTAGTATGCATGTACATGTACCTAGACCAATGTTCACTCTTATAGCGTCACTACGGTAGCGTTGTGATGTGGCTACAATGGATATGTTGTAGATGTCGCCATTCTGAAGACCAATCAGTAGGTAGTTGTCTGTGGAGCCATCACTAACATCCTCACTGCCACTGCTGCCACCACTATAGTAGATCCTGTACCCAATTGTATCCCTCAGTGGAGTGAGTGGGTTCCAAGACACTCGGATATTAGTGGGACCTTCCTGGACTGCTGTCAGGTTAGTGGGAGCTGAGGGAACTGGAGGGAGGATAATGACCAACACTTATGTTGTACATATCACACAAGACATGTCTATATATAGCCACTATCTGAAATTATAGTGCTACACATCAAGTTAAAATATACATGCAGTTATTCTATGTAAATGATATGTATAAGAAAGGCAGTGGTTAACACACATGTAGTACTGCATCCTTCCATCACCTCGAAGAGTGTAACTAGTTGAATCCTCAGATGGTTTATTGTTAGCCACAGTACATGTGTAGAGTCCTCCCAGTCTCCCAGTCACAGTCAGGGTATGGGTGTACTGTGAAGTAGTGCGATTATCTAACATAGTCTTATTTCCTTCAGTGACAGTGACAGAGTCTCTGGTCCAAGTGACAGTGGTAGCAGGTCCACCAGTGGAGATACAGGTGAGGGTGAACTGAGGACTGGCTCCATTGAGGTCAGAGTCCACAGTGAACTTCATTTTACCAGATATTGTGATGCGTCCTAAAAGTGAAATGAGAACATAACCACATCAATAGGACAGATGTGAAAGGGTGTGATATGTATGTAAAAGTGGTGTAGGGAGGGAAGTATGCAACATGTATGTGTGGATAGTGTAAAGATTGGGGGAGGGAAGGAGGGTAGAATTGTATAGGTGAGGTGGCTGGCTGAGTAAGGAGGAAGAAGTGGAGTATGAGCTGGCTGTGTTATCAGGAGGATATTAGCTACTACTCTATGTGATATTTTAATTAACTGTGTATATGTATGTGTCCCAATCAACTCATGAGGTGTGGTCAACAGCAGTACTGCTTATACCAGCTAGAATATTATGCAATGTTTGATGTTAATATCTCAATACCTTTTCCCCTGGCATAGAGTCCCACAAAGACTGTCTCTCCAACTGATGGATCACTATCATTATGGACAGCATTAGTTGGAATAACACAGCGATATATACCAGATGGTCCATTAGCATAGTTCCTATGGAGCAGGTGAACTACTTGAAGTTGACGATCTTCAATAATATTACCTCCTCCACTAAAAAATGGAAGTCTTGTTTTGTTACCAGGAGCAAACCAGTCTCCACGTCCAGGGATACCATTAGGCTGTCTACGACAACATGCCACCAGGTCAGTGTGACACTGTAGAGTATTATTTTCACTGCTATTTCGATCATCCCCTACTCGTCTGAGGTCCACATAGGAATGGTTGGGTAGAGAATTCCCCCTGAAGGAGATGTGAGGATATTCAGCCTGAGACTGGACATCCACCAGAGACCAGAGGAGACACAGCACCACTGGAAGTATCCTCCTCATTCGAATACCTTGTTCCTGATTTGCAATGCTAGAAGATGAATTTGCATTACAATAATATATAGTCATGCAATTTAGCATCCAATTCCATCTGGGGTGGCGGAAGCAAGTTTCGATTGGTCAGGCAAAACTGTGCGTAGGTTTTATAAAGCCAGCTTGTACGTGCATGCGCGTGTCATTCAGCTGGGTATACTAGCTACCCATGCCATCCCCTGCTATATGCAGTTAGTTACAGCAACACAACTTTGCAGTCATTACATACACCACTTATTGTACTTAAACTTACACTTGCATGCCGTCACTGATGTGGTACTACACAACTCTCTACTGTCACGTAGGACACTGTATTTAAAATATTATTTCCATTAGCAGTAGAAAAATAAAGTGCAGGAGGTGACAAGCACTAAGTAGACACAGAGTCAACAATAAATACATTAGTGGAGTTGTTGGATTCTGAGTCAGCCATGCTAGCTGTTACACGTACCAGACTGTCCCGGGATGTCCTCTGACTGTCATCCTGGGATGTCCTCTAACTGTTCTGGGATGTCCACTGACTGTCCTCTAACTGTCCTAGCTGGGATGTCCTTTAACTGTCCTGGGATGTCCTCTAACTGTCCTGGGAAATCCTCTGAGTGTCCTGGGATGTCCTCTAACTGTCCTGGGATGTCCTCTGACTGTCACTCAGTGTACTCCACACACTAAAACTCCTACCAGACTGTAGTGAGGGGACCCTTTCATTTCCTGCCTGTTGAATGTCACTATATGGCAGAGTGTCTGCTTATAATATTATGGTCTGAGGTCTGCTTATTGTTCTATAAGACTCAGAGTGGTTCCTGAGGCAACAGGAAACTGAGCCCCTGCAGGGTGGGGAGTGATGGCTGGTTAATGTGGCAGGTGGCAGGGGGAGGGGTGAAAGACATAGGAGTAGAGGGGGGGGGGCAAGGGGGCCTGTCCCCCCCCCCCCCCCCCCTAGGAGTAACATTCCTTAGAGACACTATACACCAAGTGTCAAAACTGAGAACACTTACATTAGCACAAAGTTAGCAGTGTACACACACAATAATCTTGAGGTGTGTATGTACTCAGTGACCGCACCTCTCATGTCACACATCACATGAGGTGTTTCAGAGCCTGCACTATGCATGTATAACTCCCTAGAACTCTTATTGCAACGTGGCATATCCAAATTGGGTAAGGATTTCATTGTGCGCACGCAGGTATAGAATGCAACTCGAAACTGTTGCCGCTGCCTTTGCTATACAATATATATACCAATGCAACCACACTTCCTCACAGCTCCACAAGGCTATAATATCCATGTGTCACCATTTCAGGCTATACATGCGTGGGCAAATCCATAATTCATGGATAAAATACTCATACTCATACTTGAAGACTGCAAAGGTAACTCAAATACACTTCTGAACTGGTTAAATATTGATAATATACTGTAAGAATTCTATACTGAGAGGTGAGTATGTTGTAGTCACCATCAGCAGATGGTGTTGACTGTGGTTATCATCTCTCTGACTTTCTGTGCCAGACTTCTCTCCTCTAGCAGTGGATTCTCAAGAACATTTATCACTGTCTTCCACGAGAACTCCAGACTCCCCTTCTTCTCCCAAGTGTCAAACACATGAGCAAAGAAGTCCATGCAGCTGTCTGGTCTCCAGCTCTGACCAGGGATGTCTGCCATTTGTTGGGCATTTTTCTTCCAATGTGAGTAAGGAAGACTGGAAGAGACAGAGGTGACTAAAGTAATGTATCATAACGAGAACCTGAAGGAAGACAAAGATGCAAAATAGACCATAATCAGTAGCCCATAAGTAATGCAGATGCAAAACAGATATCTGTTCAAAAGTGCTAATCTATAAGTAATATGATTATAAATGTGCTAATCTCAGTAGTCTATGAGATGTAAAATAGACAGAATAGACATAATTGGTAGAAAATTGTATTGGCAAAATTGATTACTTTTGGTCACCAAACACTCTCCCTCCGTTCCTCCTTCCCTTCCTACCCAATAAACATGAAGAGAAGTTCCACGACCGGCAGGAGGTAGGTAGGCAGGCAGGCAGGGAGGGAGGAGGGAGGGAGGGAGGGAGAGAGAGAGAGAGAGAGAGAGAGAGAGAGAGAGAGAGAGAGAGAGAGAGAGAAGAGAGAGAGAGAGAGAGAGAGAGAGAGAGAGAGAGAGAGAGAGAGAGAGAGAGAGAGAGAGAGAGAGAGAGAGAGAGAGAGAGAGAGAGAGAGAGAGAGAGAGAGAGAGAGAGAGAGAGAGAGAGAGAGAGAGAGAGAGAGAGAGAGAGAGAGAGAGAGAGAGAGAGAGAGAGAGAGAGAGAGAGAGAGAGAGAGAGAGAGAGACATAATATCCACTGGGACTTGACTGGAATGTCAATTTAATAGCAACCAGCTATGAATATCATCACATATTAAGCTCACTAAATTCTAAATCAATTCACTCTACAGTTCCACAAATTTCCTTGTCTTGTTTCAAAGAGACATATCCCAACAGTTGTCCAAGAGGTGAGAGAACATATATACAAAGTAGCTACATCTACTGTGATATATGTACTGGAGCTATTGCCTCTCTCATCTACAAACTAGTCTCACTACAGCCACACTCCTTCAATGGCTACAGGGATATGGGGAGGGGTGTACAGTACACAATATATGACTTCATACACTCTCTTTATAGCTCAGCCATGGCTGAAAAAACAAACTGAGTTTGCCTACCACAACATTCAACTCTACAAATCAGAGAGCCTTGGTAGTGGATCATATGGAGGGGTGTGTAAGGCCAAGTGTGATGGGCTACTGTGTGCTGCCAAAATCATGCACCCCACACTCTTTGACCTCCACGACCCTGGAACAGAATCCTACCTACACAAGTTCCAGGAAGAATGTTACCTACTTAGCTTAGCTAGGCACCCCAATGTTGTCCAGTACCTGGCTACCTACTATGACCCTGACACCCGACTGCCTGTTCTCCTCATGGAACTTTGTGATGAAAGTCTCACTGCATTCCTGGAGCGGTCTCCAGGACCACTGTCCTACCATGTTCAGCTCAACATCTGCCTGGACATAGCACTGGCTCTGGTCTACCTCCACTCCAATGGTCTCATCCACAGAGACCTAACGGGAAACAATGTCCTAATGATTGCTGGCACTCGAGCCAAGATCACAGATTTTGGCATGTCCAAGCTTGCCACTGGCAATCCTCACATGACAGCCTTGACCCTCTGCCCAGGTAATCTACTGTACATGTCACCTGAAGCTCTCGATGAAGCTAAATCCTACACAGCTAAGCTTGACATCTTCTCCTTTGGTGTAATAGTGATTCAGATCTTGACCAGGCAGTTCCCAAATCCGACCGATCGATTTCAATATATTAATGTCCCTCAATTTGAAAAAGAAGTTCGACTTGTAGTTCCTGAGACTGAGCGACGTCAGGCCCACCTCCAGTTGATCCCAGACACCCACTCTCTGAAGCCACTTGCCATCCAATGCCTAAAGAAGGAAATGCTACGTCCCTCAGCTCTCCAGCTCAGTGAGAGGCTGTCTGAGCTGAAACAAGCCCCTCAGCACACAGAGAGCATGCATCAGACACAGAATAACAGTGAAATCCAACAACTTGAGCAGCAACTTAGGGACCAGAGAATCTTGATTGAGGCTAAGACAAGGGAAGCTAGTGAAAACCAGGCACGTAGCACACAGCTACAGAGGATGGTAGAGGCCAAGGATAGACAGCTTCAGAGGACAATTGAAGAAAACCAGCATACAATAGCAACTAAGCAACATGCTATAGAAACCAAGGAGAGACAGTTACAGCAGACACAACAGCAGCTCCGAGAGTGTCAGCAGTTAGTGGAACAGTTTCAGCAGAGCCTGCAGTACAAGGACAAGACCATCAGTGACCTCCAACAGACCATATCACACCATGTGAGGGAGAGGGAGATTCAACAGGTGAAGCAGCAAGACATTGCCAGCAGTATCCAACCACAACAGCTGCCAGTCACAGCAGAAAAAACACAAACAGCTACAGCAGTATCAGTAGCTCAGAAAGATATCAGCAAGATGACCTGGAGGGAGGGGAAGAAGGTACCAGAGGGAATGACTAGAGGAGCAGCAGTAGTGGATGGGAACATAGCATACTTCAGACCACTCAACGTTTTCAGGGTATACTCATACCAGAACATTCTAGGGAATGAACAGTGGTCTAGGCTACCAGATAACCCTTATTGGAATTCCAGCCTAGCTGTTATTAATGGTCTCCTAACTAGTGTGGGTGGTTCGAACATTAGAGGTCCCACCAACACTCTCCTCAGTCTCACAAGAGAAGGTGAGAGGAAGCAGTGGTCTGAAGTCTTCCCTCCTATGCCCACACCACGCAGTCATACAGCTTGTATCACTACTGAGAAGGCTCTAGTGGTGGTAGGAGGTTATGCAGGTGTCTATGATCTGTCTACTGTGGAGGTGATGGACATTAACTCAAAACAGTGGACCATAGTCTGTCCTCTCCCACAAAAGCTAAACTCATCATCAGTCATTGTTTGTGGGGACTCACTCTACCTAGCAGGAGGCCTTACTAGAGGTATTGGGTCGACATCTGTTTTCACCTGCTCCCTTCCTGATCTCTGGCAACCTGACACACTTGGATCCAGAATACGACAGACACTTACTAGGTCAAATGTATGGAATGAAATCAGCAGTCTTCCAGTAACACACACTACTCTTGCCTCATTTGGTGGTCACCTGCTGGCTATTGGTGGGAGAGATGACTCAGGGAACCCCACCACTGATGTCTATAGATATGATTCCCACAATGAATCGTGGCATGTTATTAGTCAGATGAAGAACAAACAGTGGCTGTGCTTTTCGGTCACTTTTCCCGAAGACAGACTTATCGTAGTGGGAGGAGATACAGACAGTGTTGAGATTTTGGAGGACAAGTGACAATCAATTTCTTTTCTCTCCACATGATCACAACCTACACATTACATGTATAACCACATCCACAATATGTACTTATGACCTACCAATGATTACGTATATCTTAGACTACAGTAACTTTAAATTGACCAATCAGGTTGCGAGAAACAAGGGATCTATTTTTCATAGTCACCTCGTTAGCAGGATCTATAGTTGGCCGCTGACCCCTAGTACAGGAATCTATTGGCATGCTTGTTGGTAGCCATTTAAATGATCATTGTCCAATAGTTTCTCCGCTGTAATCTAACAGGAACTTACTTACTTACTAACAGGAACAGTTGACAATACCATCACCTCTATTTCACCTGTGAGGGAGGGAGAGGGAGATAGGGTAGGAAGAAGAGAAGTGGAAAGGGTAGGGAGGGAGAGAGAGGGCTCTCTCTTTCTCTCTCCCTCCCTTCCTCCCTCCCCTCCTCTCTCAGGTCTCACCAAGGTTGAGGGTGTTGTGCTCAAGATCTTGTTGTGGCATACAGAATGGCAGGGAATAATACTCATATGGCAACTCTGTCTTGACAGTTGTCATGCTGACTGCCTGCGAAGAGAGAGAGAGAGAGAGGGAGAGAGAGAGGGAGGGAGGGAGGGAGGGAGGGAGGGAGGGAGGGAGGGAGGGAGGGAGAGATGTCCACAAGTTGTAGAAAACAGCACCTGAAATATTAGAGAGAGAGGTAATAGGAAGAGAGGGGAGTGACGGAGGGAGGGAAAGTAAGAGAGAGGGAGGAGAGAGAGAGAGGTGAACCTGGTGAATAGTGTAAACTAGAGGAGCCATACAATTAAACACTACTCACTAGGACAACATGATGTGGGGATTCACACTTCCTTCCTGGGTACTAGCTAATTACCTAAAATATTATGTAGCTCCTCTCTCTTCCTCCCTTCCTCTCCCTCTCCCTCCCTTCTCCCTCCCTCCATCCCTCTCTCCCTCTCCCTAGTGTTTGCCATGTTCAGAGATGCCATGCAAGGCGTAGATTTTAAAATGAGGGTCACTCAGCACAACATTATTTGGCGAGCAGACGCATTGCGCGGGGACGCATGCGCAGTGGTCAGATTGTTGTGTTGAAGTGGGTTGCGTGGGTGTACACGTAACTTGTGATACATCCTCTGCAATGTGCTTAGCCTAGTTGCAAGCGTGCACGACGGAATTAAAAAAACGACCATTGAGACCACTAGGAGGGCGCTCGGCTCGCCAATACAGTGGAACCTCCGAAGAAAGGACACTTTGGGAACGGCACTTTTGTCCTTTCTTCGGAGGTTGTCCTTATCTCGGAGGTTCATGAAATATTTTATAACTTGGGGTGGAATATAAGTAATGTAGTGAAGTTTGTACATGAGTTAGTGTGTAAAATAGTCAAGTAAAGTTGTCGTCTTGCTAATTGATGTGTAATATTGGCAACCCTATCAATTGTCTGACCAATACACACTTTTTCCATGTCCTTTGAATGCAAGAAACTTGTACACGTACATTGTTTAAAGCAGGTACTGCTTCCTTGTAACGCGTGTGAGGTTTCGCTGTATACACAATCTACATAGCGCCGTACTGCGCAAGCGCAACTTTGCAATTTTAGGGGAGTGGCTTCCGGGTGTCCGCTATTTAGAGGCAAAAATGCATGGTGGAGCGCCGTTCGGCGCAAAGATTTTGTCCGCTGTCCGGAATCGGGAAGCGTCCGCTTCTCGGAGGTTGCTAGTGTATTACAGCTATGGTAGTTTCAATCCGTAACACAGCAAGTGTCCGTTGTAACGTGGGTGTCCGCTTCTCGGAGGGTCCGTTATAGGAGGTTCCACTGTAATAGGTGTCCCTACTGCGTGCGGGCTATACTGATATTTCTCTCTCCCTCCCTCCGCCGTATCCCATGCACATGAAGAAGACAATAGAAGCTGTCATAAGAGCTCCATGACTGGCAGCAGACAGTATACCAAACATGCAGACATACCAAGTGGCCCGCGAGTCGCGGGTCAGGCCTGCATTAGTACTTTATAACCCGCGTTCCCGCCTATGCTTTTTTCTCGCTCCCTCTCCCTCTCCCTCTCTTTCTCTCTCCCTCTCCCTCTCTCTCCCTCTCTCCCTCTCCACTGGGACTTGAGAGACTGAAATGTCTATGAATAATATCACATACTAATCACACCATAATTGTATTCCATATAAATCAGTCCATTGTACAGTTACAAACCACCATTTCCTTATCTAGTTTCAGAGAGACAATGTCACATACTAAATTTAAACCAGTCCACTCTACAGTTCCACCCATTTCCTAGCTTAATCCTTTAGTCGGAGACATATCTCAACACAGTTGACCAAAAGGTGAGAGAACATAGCTACAAAGTAGCTACATCTACTGTGATATATATACTGGAGCTATTGTCTCTCCAATCTACTATTAAACTAGTCTTACTACAGCCACACTCTTCCAGTACCTACAAGGATATATATGGGGAGGAGCTTTTATTAGAGTACAGTACACTGTATATGACTTCATACACTCTCTTATATACCTCAGCCATGGCTGAACAACAAACTGAGTTTGCCTACCACAACATTCAGCTCTACAAAGCAGAGAGTCTTGGTAGTGGATCATATGGGGGTGTGTGCAAGGCCAAGTGTGATGGGCTACTGTGTGCTGCCAAGATTATGCACCCCACACTCTTTGACCTCCGTGACCCTGGAACAGCCTCCTACCTACGTAAGTTCCAGGAAGAATGTCACCTACTTAGCTTAGCTAGGCACCCCAATGTTGTCCAGTACCTGGCTACCTATTATGACCCTGACACCCGACTGCCTGTTCTCCTAATGGAACTTTGCGATGAAAGTCTCACTGCATTCCTGGAGCGATCCCCAGGACCACTGTTCTACCACGTTCAGCTCAACATTTGCCTGGACATAGCACTGGCCCTGGTCTACCTCCACTCCAATGGTCTCATCCACAGAGACCTAACCGGAAACAATGTCCTAATGATCGCTGGTACTCGAGCCAAGATCACAGATTTTGGCATGTCCAAGCTTGCCACTGGCAATCCTCACATGACAGCCTTGACCCTGTGCCCAGGTAATCTACTGTACATGTCACCTGAAGCTCTCGATGAAGCTAAATCCTACACAGCTAAGCTCGACATCTTCTCCTTTGGTGTAATAGTGATTCAGATCTTGACCAGGCAGTTCCCAAATCCAACTGATCGATTTCGTACTATTCATGATCCTCGCTATGATGATGAAGTTTGTCGTGTAGTTCCTGAGACTGAGCGACGTCAGGCCCACCTCCAGTTGATCCCAGACACTCAGTCTCTGAAGCCACTTGCCCTCCACTGCCTGAAGAAGGAAATGCAACATCCCTCAGCTCTCCAGCTCAGTGAGAGGCTGTCTGAGCTGAAACAAGCCTCAAAGTACACAGAGAGCATGCATCATGCACAGAACAATAGTGAAATCCAACAACTTGAGCAGCAACTTAGGGACCAGAAAATCTTGATTGAGGCTAAGACAAGGGAAGCTAGTGAACACCAGGCATGTAGCACACAGCTACAGAGGATGGTGGAGGCCAAGGATAGACAGCTTCAAGAAAAGCAGCAGACAATTGAAGAAAACCAGCATACAATTGCAACAAAGCAGAATGCAATAGAAACCAAGGAGAGACAGTTACAGCAGACACAACAGCAGCTCCGAGAGTGTCAGCAGTTAGTGGAACAGTTTCAGCAGAGCCTGCAGCACAAGGACAAGACTATCAGTGACCTCCAGCAGATCATATCCCAACATGAGAGGGAGAGGGAGATTCAACAGTTGAAGCAGCAAGACATTGCTAGCAGTATCCAACCACAACAGCTGCCAGTCACAGCAGAAAAAAACACAAACAGCTACAGCAGTATCAGTAGCTCAGAGCAAGATGACATGGAGGGAGGGGAAGAAGGCACCAGAGAGAATGATGAGAGGAGGAGTGGTAGTGGATGGGAACACAGCCTACTTCAGACCATTTTACTCAGTCAGGGTATACTCGTACCAGAACATTCTAGGGAATGAACAGTGGTCTAGGCTACCAGATAACTCTATTAAGAATTCCAGCCTAGCTGTTATTGATGGTCTCCTAACAAGTGTGGCTGGTAGGAGCAGTAGAGGTCCCACCAACACTCTCCTCAGTCTCACAGGAGAAGGTGAGAGGAAGAAGCAGTGGTCTGAGGTCTTCCCTCCTATGCCCACACCGCGCAGTCTTACAGCTTGTATCACTACTGAGAAGGCTCTAGTTGTGATAGGAGGTAAAGCAGGTGATGATTTGGCCACTGTGGAGGCGATGGACATCAACACAAAACAGTGGACCACACTCTGTCCTCTCCCACAACATCTGAGGTCACTGTCAGGCATTGTCTTTGAGGACTCACTCTACCTAGCAGGAGGCTTTATTGGAGGTTATGCGTCAAAATCTGTTTTCACCTGCTCCCTTCCTGATCTCTGGCAACCCGAGACACTTGGATCCAGAATACGACGGACACTTACTGGGTCAAATGTATGGAAAGAAATCAGCATTCTACCAGTAGCATACTCTACTCTTGCCTCATTTGGTGGTCACCTGCTGGCTATTGGTGGAAAATATGACTCATGGAACTCCACCACTGATGTCTATAGATATTATTCCCACACTGACTCATGGCATGTCATTAGTCATATGAAGAACAAACGATCACGGTGCTTGGCAGTCACTCTTCATGAAGACCAACTTATTGTAGTGGGAGGATGGACAGGAATAGGTGAAGACACTACAGACAGTGTAGAAATTTTGGAGGACAAGTAACAATGGATATCTTTCCTCTCCACATGAACACATGCATCTATACTACTTTTCATGTACTATGATTGACCTAGAATGTACCAATGTATGTAAATGCAGCCAATCAATATATGGAACTCTAAATCACTTAATGTTTACCTCTGCTGAACTCTACATTAATTTTTCCTGTTAACAGTGGCTCTTGATACTTTTGAGTGCAGGCTAACTTCCAACCAACTATTAACTGTACATGAAATAAGGTGTGTGCAGAGCAAACCAAGCCAACAGCAGACAGCTGTTTAGGGCTTCATCAGCAACATGTATAAGTACAATGTATGTATAGCATCAAGGGTTATAGTTGCAATTCAGAAAGCCTCGGGCCCATCATTGTGCCACGACCAACAAATAATTATGCAAACTCTATACATGATCCAGACCAGCGGTGGCTCTAATGGATCCCCTTTGAAGAGCTGTCTACCTGACTACCATCTGTCCTCAAAATCTAATTTGAAGTGTGCTGCACTTTAGAGCTAGTATATGTGAACATGAAAATTACACGTCATTCTCAAGGATATTAATATGTTACCATGAAGAGTGTTAGAGAAAAGATCCAGTTTAGCACCAAATATTTGATTGAATAGTTAAAACAATGTAGCTACAATACATACAGCATACTCAAATTTATGTCCACAAGCTACTTCAGCATGGATGAGCATCAAGATTAGGGTGATAGAGACGACACCTGTAAATGGATATAATAAGAAAAGGAGCAGCATTATGCATAATATGAAATGCAGCAGTAGTAGCAGTATCTGAGAGCAGTTAGACCATGTAGGGATTGTACCCAAGCTTTAAAACAATAAAACATAAAATAGTTCAGAACTCGAGCACACTGTCACTTTTAGCCTACAAGTGCTTTAATATGGCTGTATGCTACATGTGTACAAACCTGTGCTATATTACAGTATCAGAGAGTTGGTAGACTCCCTGTGTAGGGATGGTACCGACACGACACACCCATTTTTCCATACCAGTTACAAGCCCTTTTAGACACATACACTTACTTTACGAACCTTTACGTAACCCCTCCCTATATTTTATTTCGTGGGGCTATCCATGTTCAACAGTTGTTATTGTTGCATGCAATTATCCCTTGTTTGCATACATGAATTGTAATTCGTCTTTGTGGTAGCACGAACTCTGAACTTTAAACTAAGTTGTGTATGGTCATATCATAATCAGTTGTTCACCGTGCACTACTCGGGTTATTACAATCTTGTTCCTTTAATTTTTGGCACTACCATCCCTACATCCTTTAACATTTTAATGAAATGTTTTTTACACTTTATAGTTAATTATAACTATGCCATTATATGGCAAATCAAAGCCACATACTTGATATATGAAAGCCCAGAAGCTACTGATCCAGAAATAACTGATGACTGCCTGTTATTTCATGGTAGCTATACCATCTTTTGTCTAATAGGTGTTTTGGCAACATTAGGCAACTAGCTAGCCAATTTTTAATAGTAAATCAATTTGTGAGTAGAGTGAACCTACCTAGTCATGACATCGGGTTGATTTTTCTACATATATATATGTGATGAGCACTAATCATACAGTAATGTATTCCATACTGACATTTCCAATCAGATTATTGTCAAAAACAAGGTTGGCACACTCCGCTCACCAAAGATGATGACCTAGTATGTAATGGACAGTTACCTGAAGAGCTGCTCTCTGACCAACACAGTTAATGGCTGTCACATCCACAGCAGTACTTTGTATTGGAACTGGTTGCATAAATGGCTCACCTATATTATAATAAAGAATAACTGTAACCCTGTGTTTTACCATGTAAACATCTACATTTGCTTTTAGAGTATCTTAAGAGAAAAGATTACATTGCATTTAATCTTACAAGGAAATGGATCATCATCAGTCTGGCACATTGTCCTATCAGGAAGTATGGTACTAGCAGAGTTGCAGGTTAACACATTACTACTTAGGGTACAAGAGATATCAAAAGTTTGAAGATCTTCAACAAAGGCAGCATTGATCCTGCAATCAACACATAGATTGTATATCGATACAGCAATAGTGGCACAAGATTTCTCAGCTACAGCAGTTTATAATTATGTTATCTCCGAGCAGATACACTATAACTGTATTGCATGTCATACTTACCCTGTGTAGTATTCAAGGGTAGCTCTGGACTGTGCTCTAAGGACAGGATTACATGCTTCAATATTCCTAAGAGCAGCCAAAACAGCTTCTTCATCAGCTGGAGTGAAAATACATTTCTATTTGTGCTTATGTTATACTTGTTAGTATATTCACCATGTACCTCTGGTGGGTCATGCATACATAGAACTCCCTCCCCATATTTTATATATGCGCAATAAAGATTCCTGTCTGTAAGTACTGCAGAGCTATCCAAGAATATACATGCATGGTTTCCAATCATTGTTTTCTGAAATCTAGCATCATCTCACATCACATCACCTACCATAACAGTTTTTATGCATAGTTATAGTAACACCAGATTTCTAGCAAGATTATTAGTGCGCAGTCCCTGCTAGATAATAGTTCACAGATAAAAGCAAATGGACTAGTGCTGCACAAGTTGGATAGCAAACCATGGATATCCTTATAGTTTCTGTACTATCATATTATCGATATCGTAGTTACCATTGGTAAGTTCCACATCTGGTTCTCTCCTTTCTCGGTACAAGTTTCTTCCCAAGTCAGCTGAAGGTTAGAAAATAAAAAAAATATTGCCTCAGAACTCACAGTTACAAGCTTTTTCAGACACAAAACCTGCTTTATGAGTGTTTCTATACATGATGGGGCTCTCAAAGTAGGTGAAATACACCACTATGGTGATAGCTACATGGAACATTTATAAACTCTCATCATCGTCAACATCATTATCAAAGTAAATGACAGCTGAAGTCTATTAATATGTGATACTTAGCAAAATTTCAAGACATACATAAAAGCAAGTCACTGTACTAATGCGTTGTTAAAAGCCTGTGCCATCAAAGGAATGAGCTCTGGATCTCTGCCCATGTGTGATACCATAACCTTTGAATATAGTTAAATCTATTTTTACAAAGTCTGCACCAAATATCACACTTAAACCATTGATACCTCTCTTCCTTACTATACCTCTGAGAAATAGGCAAAGAGTGATACACACATACACACATAAATAACATACATACAGTCATAAAACCAAGCTGCTTACTGTAACTCTCGAACAAGCATGCTTATATAACTACTATCTCCATAAATTAGTCATACCAGGCTCCTGATATTTATCAATGAAGAAAAAATCCTCTTCTGCAGGGACTGAGTTGAGTAATCGTGTGTTCATTGCAATGAGCTCCAGTTGTTCCTCAGCATTTGGAAGAAGACCCTGCATATGTGATAAACCATGCCATCTACAATTGCAGTTGTAGGCCTTATATGTTCAGAAAGACCTGAAATATTAACTGTTAATGCAAATCAGAGGAGTTGAGTATGATGGCAAATCATAAAAGGATGTAGGGATGGAATACATGTATCATTATTATTTGTAGGGAGGGGGATTACACAATTGTCATGATATTATTGTTGCTGTCATATTCGCTTTTTTTGTGCTTTAGTCATTTTTGGCCCTTTCATTCCCATATTCTAATGTATGTAGCTATCAATGTCAAGTTTTGGTGGAGAGTTGCAAAGCCCCACCCCCTTTCTAATAAGTATGGATCACAAGAACTTTTTGGCCAACAGACTCTTTGCAGAGCCTCTCTTGAAGGAGAGAGCCCTTTTCTGTAGTGGAATGCCATTTCACGGTAATTTGCACATGTAGTTTCACGTGACCATGAACAGAAAAGGGGTGGTGCTCACATATTCAAGATAAGTGTATTTGCAGGGTAATATTATTATATATTGCGAATCAGTGAAACAATTCATTAGAATAATTCTATATTAAGGGATGTAGGGATGACAATGCCACAAACAAGTGCAGCAAGGCAGGGGATGATGAAATGCAACAATTAGTGCCTCTCAACATTTTTATATTACACATGTTAGTATTGTTGCATGCCCTCATCCCTGTCTTGCTGCACTTGTGTTTCTGATTTGGTATTCTCATTCTGACGTCCCTTAACATTTTATCCATGCATATTGTCATCCACTGCATCGCAGGAACTACATACTCACCCTTGGATCAATGACAAATAATTGAAAGTATGCACGCCTGCGATAAATCTTTAATACACCTAAGGTAGCAAGAATATTTAAGAAGAAAGTGAGTGGAAATGCATGCATTAAAGTGTGAATAACACATGTGATTTGCATAAGATTAACATTTATGTAGTGACCAATACCTGCTCCCCGGAAATGTGGGGTCTCGTCATTCAATATTCCACCTACATATGTATTAACAGTCCCAGTAGAATCAAATGTCTTTAGTATTTTCACTCTATACCTGTAGACAAAATACCTCTATCTCAATGATTACTTCATGTTGCAGGTTATTATGCATTGATAATTAACCCTCAGCGCGCATGCGCAACGAGGGTTACGGTACTTGGTCCTCTGTCTGTCTGTCTGTCTGTCTGTCTGTCTGTCTGTCTGTCTGTCCGTCCGCCCGTCTGCCTGTCTGTCCGTCTGTCCGTCCGTCCGTCTGTCTGTCTGTCTGTCTGTTAAGTCAACATCTCACCTCTGGAGAGTCTGTTTGTACTGAAAATACTGTCACGTACTCAGCGGGCAACGGAGGTCAAATATTTGTGGGTTTTTCCTCTGAAACAGGTTGCAGAGATCTAACACTGCTCCGTTGAAAGCATACGTACCGTCGGCCATTTTCCTGCAGAAAGCGCACATGCGCAATATTTCAATAGCGCTGCGTTTTGCGTGGCACCGAGGACTTCAGTGCATTCTTATGTAAAGGTGTATGGCTCAATGTCAAAATGGTTCACAAAAAGTGGGAGATTTTTCAAATATTTAAACACTTCTCATTACATAATTCCTTGTATGATAGTAAAAGCTAACAACACATGCAACAGTTAAACGTTACATTTTTACGCTTGTGCATGGGAGGTTGATTGAGGTAAGCAGAGTGGACATACATAAAATGCCCTATAACTGCAGCATCTTGCGGCTTTATACACAATGATCATTGCCTTAGCAGAGTGTATATCCAATAAGGAAGTACACAATATTAACTTACTGAGCCACTACCCTATCATTGGGATCCAAAATGAAGAGAGTATTCCTCATATAGTTGACAGTTTGATTGTACAGAATATCTCTTTTGATGTGATCACCATCAGTACGTCTATTTGTCCTCTGCCACTCATGATCCTGTAATAGTAAAGGTGACTACAGTTGGAGTCTGCATAGAATATTCTGTACAGTATTCAAAACATAAGTGCATTTTCACATGGTTTTCAAGTATAATGAGGGAGAGAAAAGCTATATTGAGGTTAACAATCTTACAAATTTAGCTAGGTCTTTAGCTTGCTCTCTTTGTCTGTGATGTAGGGGGCTGAGTCACATTATGCATAGCACACACTCCTGAGTTGAATTCTGATGCTCTGAAGCAATCTATATAAAGTGTATTGATTTTTACACTGATAATAAATGACACGAACATAGCTATAGCAGAAAAGGCAATTGCATGATATTTACAATGTACATCGTACTTGATAAATCTCTCTCTGCAGGTTTGAAGCAAATTGAATACATCTCAAATCCTTCTCCTCGAACCTCTTCACTGCTTCGAAATACCACAGTGTAATTACCAAACTCTAGTTGCAATACAACAGCATCGGTGCTGGAGAGAGTTCCACAAACCTCAGAAATACCATATCTTCCACGTAAAATCTGAACATAATCCTGACACCTAACAGTAAAAATACAGTATACTTAGGTTCTCAATCCACCAAAGTTGAGTAATAGAATATGCAGGATTGTAAGTTGTAGAGAGTACAGTTTCAAGCCCTTATGTAAGCAAACAGGTATTTAAAGATGTGGAGCTTCGATAGTGTTTTGTAGGCAATTGCATTGCACCTATTATTTTCATGTTCATCTTTGCAGTCCTCTGGTCCCTGAATGTTGGGGTGAGTCATGTTGAAGAAGGCCAGCTCATCAGGTTCACATTGTACCAGATACTCAACACGCAACTGGTTATCATATCTGCACATTGTATAAGAAAACAGTATGAGCATTGTGTGATCATGAGTGAACACTATCCTCTCAGTGATAGCATTATCTGATCAGCTAGTTCATACATTTTGTCAAAGCTAATGGCATGCCAGTGCCACCCCTAAAACAGTCTATTCACTCTCTCCTTTAGTTCAATCACGTCCTGCTATTAATTTTGTGCAATCAGTGAAACAGAGTAAGCATATATGCATATTAAACATGTTGTAGTTGTAGAAATGTAACTATAGGTAGTAGGCTGAGTCAGGTAGTAGGCTGAGTCACATTATGCATAGCATATGTACACGGAAACAGCTTGCATACTATGTAGGCTCAGCAGTGCCATAAGCATATATGGACTGAGGAACAGACAGTCTGTATTGAGGTAGACTTAGCTACCTTTGCTTGGCCAATGAAGATACAAAAAGAGTGATACTTAGTTTAAGGAAACCAGTCTAGTGTTCTAAAAGTAGTGGAAGGAATGCTATTATCTATTCGTTATGCATATATATAGAACAGGACATAATTATAGGCAAAAGCCATGGTCAGTGGGTACAGTAACTTACTCAACGCCATTGATAAATCCTGGTGAGTACATGATGCGCATCTCATGAGTACCAAGATCAGTGATGTCACCTACATATTGTTCTTTAGCACGTACATTACACTCGGCTATACCACCAGTCTCTCTCAGTTTGGTGTGGTGGATACTGTACTGGCTGAAAGGAATGTACCAATTAATGTGGTAACATTTTGGTCATCAATTTTTAATATTATAGCCTTCACTAAAATTGTTGCAACTATATTATTAATTTAAAGGCCATGGCTATTATAGATCCCTTTGCCACCAATTAATGACTTAGCTAAGTAACGTTCACTCCTTAATTTTCAGACATACTTGTCTTCAGCTCTTTTGAGATCCTTGTTCTGGTACTTGCAAGGCAGGTAATCTTCTCTGCTGAATATACATCGCTGGATTGATTGACTTTGTACAGCACTATAGAAGTCAGTGTGTGACACATTATGACTCAAGCTAACACTAAATGCTCGCAGTAAACGTGCACAGACTTACCATAGACAAATCAGAACGACGAATGCTGTGACAGTGACACCCATCCTCCTAGGAGTCATGTGTCTATAAAAATAAACTTACTGTTTATAGTGTATAAGTGCAGAAATATCCCATGTATATATGTGGTTCAAACGTGTACCAAAGGTGTACGATTGCACACGAGTTGCTCAATCTACATGTAGCTCTCTGAATGGTATAAATGGCGAATAACGTAGACCCAATACTCGCTCGGCATTTACAATGAGTCTCATTTACAATACCATTTCCGCCCCCGCGGCAGAGAGGATATGGAGGACATCTGTGCTGTTCAGTGATTAGCTATTTCTTCAGACATGTAAGTGAATTACCTATAGCAGTGGCGGATCTGGTCAGAGGTTTCCACTTTGCTGCGACTGTATAATAGCTCACGTCTCACATCGACGAACACCGCACAGCTGACTTACTGTCGTTTCATGCTAGTTTGCGTTCGTCGCGCGCGCGAGCGTGCATTAGCGCTAGCACACTATAACAATATAGTTGCAACAATTTTAGTGAAGGCTATAATATTAAAAATTGATGACCAAAATGTTACCACATTAATTGGTACATTCCTTTCAGCCAGTACAGCGCTAGCACACTATAACAATATAGTATATCGATTATAGATTGTAATCTCAACTCTGCTCGTGACAGCGCAACTCTGCTCGTGACAGCTCAACTCTGACAGCTCAACTCTGCTCGTGACAGCTCAACTCTGCTCGAGACGACCGAGACGTGTCGACCGGGAACGTTTCGCTGTGAGAAAACGCAGCTCGTGACGACCGCCTCAGGCGTAACTCTGCTCGTGTCAGACGACCGAGAACGTATCGCTATAGATGTATAGCAAACTGGTGTTGTTTTTCATCGAGTTTCACTGGTTTCACTGGTTATTGGTGAGTGTTGTTGGCGTTGTTGCTATAACTGTTGCATTTGTGCTGGTTCTTGGCGTTGTTGTTGCTATAACTGTTGCACTTGTGTTGGTTCTTTTGCTGATGGTTGTTTCTGGCTGTTGTTATTTGCCCTGTTGGTTCTGGCATGGCCTCTAAAGGGAGTGATAATCGGTCAGCTAAGTCTGTGTTAAAACCCTCGGTTGCTTATGACAATTTTGGTTGTTATATCTGTGTTAGTTGTGGCAGTTATACTGCCCAATTCTACCTAGATAAATTTGATGAGTCTAAACGGTCTTTGGGGAAGTGTATTTTATTGAATGGGTCTTGGTTTACCCCTTCTGAGTTTGAATCTCATTGTGGCAAAAAGTCTAAGAAATGGAAACAGTCTATCATGCATTCAGGTAAATCATTGAGTGAGTACAGCTTATCATGTCCTCCTAAACAAGGTGCTAAACAGGTTTCATGTGTTGTTGACAATCAGACTCATTGTGCCTTATCACAAGATTGTAGTCAAGGCACCACAACGGCTGTTTCTCCTCTAGTGTCTCTTAACTCATCACAACTTTCTAAGCCCTTGTTGGTTAATACTGTCCTTTCCTTCATTAAGGCATATAGGCTGAGGGGTGATAATGAGTCCCTCAAAAAGAGAGTGTGTAAGCACTTTAGTCCTAATGATGTTGAGAATGCAAAAAAGATGCTGTGGGATTATTGTAGACAAGATCTTGAAGCCGCTGGCCTTCCATACCACTCACGTCGTGATTCTGATAGGCGCAGCCAAATAGCAGCAAATCTGGATGACATAGTACAGGCGTTTGTGGTCTTAGACTCATCTGACCTCATCCCATGTATTTATTGTGAAGCCACTGATCTGTTGCAAGTTCCATCCTTATCTCTTGATCCAATTTCAGAGAAGGTTGAGACTAACACTCTATCACTGCAGGACCTTGTTTCCAAGATTGACCATCTTGAAGCAAAACTATCATCTTTATTTGAGGCTAGTAGTAATGCCCATAGTCAAACCACCTACGCTGATGTTACAGCCTCTACTATTCCAATTCCTTCTGCTACTGCTTCCGTGTCCCAGATACCACAAAAGGTATTATCTAAACCTCCTTTTTCATCTGAGAGTCGAGACTGCAACCTCATTCTTTTTGGTCTCCCTGAGGGTAAGTCAATTGTTGACACTAAAGAAACTGTTGATGAGATGTTAGAGTTTCTTGCCGGCAAATTGGTAATCGTGAAGGATATGTTTAGGCTAGGAAAATATGATAGTTCTAGAGGGGCTAGGGACTCCAACCGACCTCGTCCAGTCCTGATAAAGCTCACAACTCCATGGGATCGTAAATTGATTTTGCTCCGTAAGAGTAATCTGCGAAACTTCAAGGTACCTCGACTTTTCTTACGTGAAGATTTACCTCCTGACCACAGGCTTCGTTCTAAGAATCTCAATGTACCTTCCAAGATGGCTGTTCAATTTGTGTTTAGTGGTCCATCTCTACACCCAAATACTTCATCTACTTCTATCCAGGATAATTCTAATCAATCGCAACCAAATGTGTCCACTCCTAGCTCTAACAAGCCTTCTGAATCTAGAGAATCTCTTTCTCCTCATACTTCTCTTGTCTCTTCATATTCCCCACCTCCCGAACACTTTCACTCTCTATCACCTTCAAGGTGTAATTCCTCAGCTTCCTCCTCTTCCACCATTGTCCAGGGTGATAAAAATACATCATAATGGCTGTACTTCGATGTTGTTCTTATAACTGTAGAGGTTGGAATAGTGGTGTGATCACTTTAAATTCTTTTATTGATTCCCTTGATATATGTTTCATACAAGAGCATTGGTTGACCAGCAATCTTCTTTATAAAGTTGGTGATATCTCTTCAGATTTTTTATGTGTTGGTGTCAGTGGTATGGATGATTCTTCTTTGTTGATTGGTAGGCCTTATGGTGGTTGTTCAATTCTTTATAGAAAATCATTGTCTTCGTGTGTCACTCCTTTACATACATGCTCTAATAGATTTTGTGCTATTAAATTGTGTGACATTTCTGGTTCATCAATTCTGTTGGTTAATGTGTATTTGCCTTCTGAAAGTGTTGCATCCTGTTTTAGTGAGTATTTGAATACACTTGGTGAGTTGGAGGGCTTCATAGAGTCTCAACAGTGTGATTACACTCTTATTGCTGGTGATTTTAATGTTGATTTTGTTCGTGGTGGTCCATTGGCTAGTTTGCTGGTAGATTTTACCACTGATCAAAATTTTGTTGTATGTGATTTGTCATACCAAGAGTCAGTGAATTTTACTTATGAAAGGGATGATGGTCTTGTACGCTCTTGGATCGATCATATTATATGTTCACAGTCGCTTTCCTCACTGGTCACTGATATCTATTCCTTGAAGTGTGGGACTAACTTATCTGATCACCTTCCACTTTCTTTTTTACTTCACATTCATTGTACTTCAGTGCCCATTTCTTCACCTTCTGTTACTCCTAAACCTGCACTCCGCATTGACTGGTCTAAAGTTACCCCATCTAACATCACGAAATACCGGGATATGATTTCTGAGAGGTTATCTGACCCTCCAACTGAATTTTTGTGTTGTTCCCAACCTACCTGCTCTACCCATATTAGTCTGCTTGATAATTATGCTGAACACATCATGTCTACATTACTTGATTGTGCATATTGCTGCTTTCCTTGTCGATCCTCATCCTCAAAGAAAGTTGCTGGCTGGCATGACAGTGCTGGGAAATTGAAAGAGGCCTCAAATTTCTGGTATAAAGTTTGGATAGAGGCTGGATGTCCCTCAGCTGGTGTTTTGTCCATTATAAAGAAGCAAACTAAAAAGAGGTACAAATATGCGGTTCGTCGTCTCAAGCGTAGGCAGCAGTACAATCTACGAGGTCAACTTGCACGTTCATTTGCAATGAAACGTAAAGACACTTTTTGGTCTGATATTAAAAGACTTAATAAGCCTAAAACTTCCCAGTCTTCCCCTCTTGTAGATGGTGTTAGTGATAGCTCCAACATTGCAAATAACTTTGCTTCAAAGTACAGTGCACTATTAAACAAACACTCTTCTGCTTCTCTGTCTTCGATTCTAACGTCTGTTCAGTCTTCCATGACTACTTCATGTCTAAGTGATGTGATTATATTAGAAGATCATGTTGCTGAGGCTATCTCTCAACTGAAGTCAAACAAATCTGACGCTTCTGGTATTACATCTGAGCATATAAAGTTTGCCTCACCTGTCATTGCTTACCCTCTTTCCACTCTATTTACAGCAATTCTTCGTCATGGCCATATGCCAAAGAGCTTTCGTGATTCGGTCCTTGTCCCTATTCCTAAGGGAAATAAAGATGCTTCAACTAGTTCAAACTACCGTCCCATTGCTCTCTCTTCCAGTTTCAGTAAGATCCTTGAGAGACTAATTCTTTCACAATATGGATCGTTCTTCTCCACAAATACTTTGCAGTTTGGTTTTAAACCTGGTCATTCAACCTCTCTTTGCTCTGCTACTGTTAAGAATGTCATCACACGATATGTTCAAAATGGTTCACCGGTCCTAGGATGTTTCCTTGATGCAAGCAAGGCTTTTGATCTGGTTGATCACAGTATTCTGTTTGACATCCTTCTGAATCGAGGGTTACCATTAGCAATTGTTCGCTTTTTAGTGTCATGGTATAGTACGCAAAAGATGCAGGTGCGCTGGGATTTGTGTCTTTCTGTGCCGTTTTCTGTGTCCAATGGTGTTCGTCAAGGTAGTGTCCTTTCACCATATCTTTTTGCTGTTTATCTTGATAGTTTATTGGTTGATTTGAGTAACTCTGGTGTTGGTTGCTACTGGGGATGTTGTTTTGCTGGTGCGTTTACTTATGCAGATGATGTTGTTTTGTTGGCTCCTTGTGCATCAGCCCTGAGAAAGATGTTACAAATTTGTTGTTCATTTGCTGTTACACACAAGTTGGAATTCAATGCAGACAAGACGCAACTAATATGTTTTTATGCTCCATCTGTTCGTCCTATCTCTCCATCCATCTATTTCAATGGAACTCAATTATCCTATTCTGATAAAGTAATACATCTAGGCCACATCCTTACAAGTACTTTGGATGACACTGCAGACATAATGAGAGTTGTTAAAGATATAAATCGAAAAATAAACTCACTGCTATGTTTATTCCATTTTGTTGATCCTCATGTCAAAACTTTTCTGCTCCAGAGCTATTGTTTATCTCTATATGGTAGTTGTCTCTGGTCGTTAAATGCTCCATCAATTAATCTTATTGAAGTTGCCTTAAATAAAATCTTACGCAAGATCTGGCGCCTTCCTCCTCGGTCACGCACTGCTGTTGTTCATTGTGTCGCACAAGTTCCTACTATTTCAAGCATATTGTACTATCGATCTCAATCTTTTCTGTTAAGAGCTCTTTCATCCTCTTCTCCTCTCATCAGGACTATCTTCAGTGAGTCAGTCGGCCTGATCAATTTCTTTACTGGTTATAATTTTTGGTATGGTCATACACATGTTAGAACCTTTCATGATGATCATCTCAATATCGGCAGAGCTATAAGACTTATTCGGAGTACATTTGGTTTATTTTCACCATTTGAGCATTATATTTTCAGTGTCTCATGTCAGTAAAAATGCCTATTTAATATTTATTTGGTTTCTGATTTTTAGTGTATATGTTTGTTTTTTATGTTCTGTGTCAGTTTTTAGTGTTTCTGTGATGTTCTAGTTATATTGATATGCATGCATGTACAACAAGTTCCTTCTGACAATTGTATCTATTTGGAGTGTGGGGATTAGTGGTCGGTCCAGGAGCCCTTAAGCCCTCGGTTGGCGACGGGATAGAGTCCAGAAGGCCACTATTCTTTACCATTATATTATAAATCATTTTTTCTGTCTTTCTTTTATTTCTTTTCTCTTTTGTGCACCTTTCTTGGTGTGTATGACAATAATAATAATAATAATAATAATAATAATAATAATAACGCCTACGCAGCGATTATCGATCTTCAAGGCAGCAAGGTCGTAATTCGCGCGCGTGCATATTATGATGTGACTGGATGTGGCTTCAAAACTCGCGCGACATAATACTCCCTTTGCAATATCCTTGCGTTCTTCATTGTACCACCAGCCACCACAATATTCACCTCCTAAGCATTTGTCACGGAAGGATTTGTCTATTTTACTGTCATTTGTTCCACGGAAGTATCTAAAAATAGCTCTTGCGTTTTCAGTGACACACAAAAATAGATGAATATACTAGAGTAGATTAAGCTTACGTGCAGTTTTGACTTGATGAAGAATCTTTTAGCTGGAGAATAGACACACTGCATCAGATTAGCACTCTAGGCAGACTGTAGAGTATGCACATGAAAGCTAAGCTATTTATAGAGTATCAATGAATCCTTGCAGGATTAGTAACTGGTATTATTGGCGAGCGGAGCGAGCCCACTTGGAACAGGATTTCGGGACTGTCCGCGCGCTACGCGCGCGCAAACGTAACCGGCCTTGCCTCTTCCGCTCGCCATGGAAGCTTCTTTACGGTGAGGTTTATCTAGCCTCTATCTTGTTTTCACTATTGTGAGTGGAAAATGCACACATGCAGAAAATCCTTAAAAACAAGAATGCAACTTATCAACCATTCTTTTGCATCTCAACTTCTACACCAACCATGTAAGACTGAAGTTGAGCCAAAAAGTGAGAATTTATAACACACACACACACACACACACACACACACACACACACACACACACACACACACACACACACACACACACACACACACACACACACACACACACACACACACACACACACACACACACACACACACACACACATACCACACCACACCTCCTCCTCCTTCTCTGCATTTCGCACAATGTGGCCATAGGTGATTGGTGACAGGTGATGTCTGGTCTTAACAGAATCGTGCAATGTGGGCAGAGCAATTGCATCTAAGCACTCATGTCTCAATAATTGGTACATGTTTTCCCTTGATATATACTATGTACATGTTTTATGGATGATGTAAAGATGACTCAGTTGTTGTTAATTGGGTTAGTAGTTCTGTCAGTGTAACTATGGACATAGCACTGCTCCCAGACCACCTGGAAGTGGTTAACCACATTAGCAAGTATGACTATATATACCCACACAATTATTTGCATATCTATGGTTTCTGTATGAAAAAGCAGGAAATGCCCATCACCACATGTGGGAGGTTTATAGTAGGCTGATGGAACACATGTGGCACACACACACACACACACACACACACACACACACACACACACACACACACACACACACACACACACACACACACACACACACACACACACACACACACACACACACACACACACACACCACAGACACAATAAGAAAAGTTAGAGGTACCTCCAGAATCAGTCATGGCAGTAACCACTGGAGATTTCATATGAAAAATCTTTGAAAGTATTCTCCAATAATTTGGTATACAGTCAGGTAAGTATAAATACAACTGTGACATGCAGCATATTGGGTAGTAGTAGTTTACCACTAATTGCAATCAGTGCCTAAACATTTTTAACTAGTAGCATTTCCTTTCTGTGGTTTCACGCTTCAAATTAGTTTATGTCATGTGTGGATAGCTAGTTGCATGGGGGAATATTATATAGCACACTTAAAGTGACTCAATGGTAGAACGTTGCCTAGATATTACTCTAAACTACTATATATATATATATATGTAATGTATAAACCATGGCCAAGAGGTGTATATGTCAGATATACACCTGCTTGACTATGTTGAATATTGATGAGGTGTATATGCAATATATAAACCTGCTGTTACCATAGCAACATAGTATATATATATATATTGTACACCTGGTCTCATATGTCATGTAGAGGGAAGAGGGTGTTATATGACAGGAAGTCACTTCAGACAGTGCACACTTACAGTTACAACTGAAGGTGCTATTAACACCATTACCTCATAAGGTGTTGTTGAGTCACTTTGCTCTACATTGTTAATGTCTCATGTACAATCCCTTGGAAGCCTGCCCAATATCCTGTTGACATTTTGTTTTCAATGTCTTCAGACAGTTCTTATATCACAAACTGACATATGTATACTGCATGTATCAGAGAGAATTGGTGGAGTCTCTCACTGGAAAAAATAACAGTTTTTTAGAGCAGAAAAATGGTAGGTGATAATGTATTTAAATCCTCCAAAAACTAAGCCAAGGGAAGCTAAGCAACATTGTTTATTTGATGCTCATCATGTTTCAGAATAATATTATATCAACACAAACCAGGACACAATGTGTTTATCCACATCATGAGAAAATGGAAGAAGACATATAGGTGATTAGAATGTTATTGTGACATAGTAATCATCCCATGCTCTCTGTATATGTATGAAATTACAATGTGTACATGGCTACAGTGTGTACATCATGCAAGCATTGTGTGGATATGATGCAGTGTATAACCCTAGGCAATAGTTGTAATATGTTTTGCTACATCTTGTATTTGTCCAAACAGAATATTGGAAGGAGAGTGGTGGGGAATTATAAGATTTTGATAGTCCACCTCTTGAGTCAAATGAACCCTGACCACAAACCCAGGGCAGATGTCCCTCAAACAGTGGATTTTGCACCATTTCCACATTTGCAACACTTCACTTTATGTTATGCCTGAGAGAGTCGTCATCTTATGGCTACTTCATTTCTATGAACATGTATATACTTCTGAATAGTTTTTCTTCTTCCCTCTACATAATAAAGCAGTATGTGAATAAGCTTGGTACATGGAAGCATTTCTCAAAGTATATAGTGGTATCCTATCACACAGTACGGTAGTACTGTGTATATAGGGATTGCTATGGTCTATCCCCATTGAAAACCATATATAAGGATATTCTTCATTTTCACTTTCAATTTGATGTTGATTTCACTTTTAATGATATCAGGGTAGAGAGCATGTGAAAAACAACCGGTATACAAAAATTGGTAGTAATGTGATGTGAGATATACATAATATCTGAAAAAGTGATTTCCACATTTTGTCCATGTTCTTCTTCATCTTCTTATTCTTCTTCTTCTTGAAGAAGCATACTTCAATAACCATAAAATTAATGAACTTGAATCTTTGCATGTAGAAATGTATCAATAGGCAATAAAATAAAACGATTACGTAATGAGACAAGACTCATTAATGACGTCATTTACACCTGCCGCGCATGCGCAAAAGCTTTGCAACTAGCGCTTAGCAAATACTAAGTAGCGGGTAACAACTAGGCACTGGCTGTTGGCTGACGTGTTGACGATTTGTATAGCAACTAGCACTTAGTATATACTACATAAGCAAACAGAGATGTGTTGACGATTCCCGTGCTACTCTCACCGTCAGAACACTGCGCACGCACACGCGTACAGTGTGTGGCTCTGCCTCCGCGTATGTACCTCGGTAAGCTTATATACCGTCTGCAGGAGAAACGGCACGCTATTCTATACCGATACTATATACCACCAAGCCAAAGCACTGGTGACTGATAGTACGTCGCTAGCAGGTTTGCCTATAGTTCTGTAGTTATCAAGGTGTACGCAGCTGCTGCTTGCAACCAAACCGCGCCCTCAGTACTAATCACCCATTTATACAGTAGCTCAATACTTGGCCAGATGTTTATGGATATGGATATATAGCACATACTAGGAAAAATTATTGCTTACAATAATAAAAAAAATGACAAGAGACAAGTAAATAAAAAATTAGGAAATTGAAGTGTAATATAGGGATTGCATAAAAATGAAATGAAAATGAGACAAGATTAGGACACAGACATGCTATATACATCAATGTACTAAAAGGTATATTGATGTACATAGCATGTCCGTGTCCCAATCTTGTCTCGGTTCATTTTTATGCAATCCCTATATTACACTTCAAAATTTCCTAAATTTTTATTTACTTTAGTCTCTAAATATTTGTATGAAATGTGATGATCTCAGTTTGTTTAGATGTGCTAATATGTTGATAAAAGGAGGCCAGTGTGTAATACACCACTTTTGAAACAGATTGTTACAAGAAATAATAAACCACATGCATGTGTCCACCTAATACACACACATGGAGTGATGTTATACCTTTAGCTACCCTCAAATCTCTCTTTAAACCCAAACAATGTATGTATATAGCTATACATGCTATGACATCACTGCTTGCACACAATCAATCACAATACAAATTCTCATCAATCAAATATTACCAGTAGCCGAATAAGTGCTAGTCACCAACTATCTGCTAAGCTAAAAGTCAACATAACTAAAGAAAGAGCTTTTAAACAAGTGTTTATATTGGCTGCTGCATTACACGGTCAATATCGAGGTCGAGGGTACTTCTCCTCACGCACATATTCAAATGTAGGAAATTCTTCCTCCATTTGCTCTTCGGCTTCCATTGTACATCCCATCACTTTTGCTGGTCATAAATTAAACAAGGAAAAGAACTATATCGTGGTGTTAGGTAACTATCAAATGTAGTAACCTTTACTTTAAACCATGCATTTAATATATAGCCATGTATATATACACACTATGTATATATAGTACTTACAGCAATAGTAGTATCTAACAATATAGTAGTAATTTGAGTTTTGTCCAATACATGGTCGCCCTATGTAGAAATTAATATGTACCAAGATTCACATAATGAAAATTCTAGTTATGCCACTTACTGTATTTATCGTCATAACAAACAGTAATTCCATGGAATGGATAGCTACAGCCTCCACTATTACGACTGCATGATTGAGCAACATGAGGATCTTCAATGCAGGCCCTATTTGAGGCTGAAGTAATGAAACAAATTGCAAAAGACAAAATCACAATAAGCGGTAAAAGTGTATGCCATATTTGTATACAATATATACTTACATTGCTTAACATATACATTGATTGTCCAGGTTGTATCAGTGCTGCTTTCGTAAACTGCATTTGTGTAGTCACAACCACCACAATATCCCAGAGAGAAGAGGACTCCAAGGATTGCTATTGCAAGCACAAGTTTTCCCTTCATTCTTGACAACTTCTTCCTTCAGTTGATTGCTTCCTTTGATCCTGTTAGAGAAAGTTCATGTGAATGCTTCTGCCTCATCTCTTTATATACCCATTGATCTTGTGTGTAGTTAAAATCTCACACTATGTGAGTTTTCGCTTTATAGTGCATACATCAGATACCTATACAAATAGATGACTTTACATATTATTCCAAAGACATCAACACCATGCAAATACCAGTAGATTTCCTGTCTGGTGTGCATGCCAAATGGACCAGCTATATTAATTTATTTATTATCTCACTGCAAGCATAATTGCACAAATGGATACTGTACATATACATAACCGACTTGGCAAACTGAATGTGAGAACGACACAATCACCAGACACCATATGGGCTGATTGTTGCTGTCACCCATTTTATGCTATTGAGCTAATTTTTTCAAACATGAAATCTCTAATGCTACAAAGCAGCTATTTGATTTGTGCAAAGTGTAGTGCTTTGATCATCCATATAGCTTAATTGAGGCAATTGAAACAAAAATCAGCGTATTTGCAATTGGCTGTTGCAGCATAATTATAGCTGAGTCAGACACATACAGACTAGCTATACCTCGTATTAGGTATGCACTTACACAAAGAGATAATGGAAAGGATGTAGGCATATGATGGTGCCAAAAACCCAAGGAAAGAGTGCAGTAGATCTATATATGCAGCAAGACAGGAGATAACGGAAAATCAATGCAACAATAAAAAAAAATGCGTATGTGCTACAAAGACATAGGGAGAGGTCATGCATGCTTATTGTTGCATGCCATTATCCACATTTTGCTACATGTACATGGTTTTTGGCACTGACATCCCTACCCTATATAACATTCCATTTTAAAGGAAGACAATATCAGTCACAACTGAATGTTAACCAATGTGGGTGGAAAGGAGCAAAATTTCGTAAATAGTTCAAAAGTTCAAAAAGTTCAAAAAAGTGGGAAGTAGTATCTAGGAATGCGCATGCATGCGCATTAATGATAGTGGAAGTTACGATGTTCCTAAACGTTACTCCGGAAATTCAGCGTGACTAATAAAGTGTGACACCATGTACGTACGCACGTACGCGATATGGACCCGGAGTAGCTGCCTAGCACTAATACACTCGGCAATTAACGCTTGGCGTGCTAGGCAGCGAGGGTTACAGTAGTTCTCCGGTCGGTCCGTCTGTCTGTCTGTCTGTCTGTCTGTCTGTCTGTCTGTCTGTCTGCCTGTCTGCCTGTATGTCTAAGGCACATCTCACCTCTGAAGCATCTGTCTGTCCGTTGAAAGTCATATGTATGGTCGGCCATTTTCCTGCTGAAATTCATAAGTTGACATTGGTCATGCCTCCAAGCAAGGTCTGTGGCATGAGCTCATGGCACCGAGGGTGTTGCATTCATCATGCATGCATTTCTTGTTGGGGTAGCGAGGAATGCCTACACAAGTGTCCCTACACAGTCTACTGACTCTCTGATCTGCTCTAGTATACATCCTATTAGCTATATAAATAGCAAAACCATAATACAAATCTTCAATGCTACAGGCAGCCAATTAGACTAAGTGCTAAATCAGGTAGGTAGATAAAATGGGCATCGGACGCAAATAATACTAAGCACATTTGCAATTGTTGTTAAAATCCCTTACAAGACCTAGTTGTTACAACAGGCTGATTTCTCTGGAAATGACAATGGGCATATGTGTGTGTGTGTGTGTGTGTGTGTGTGTGTGTGTGTGTGTGTGTGTGTGAGTGTGTGTGTGTGTGTGTGTGTGTGTGTGTGTGTGTGTGTGTGTGTGTGTGTGTGTGTGTGTGTGTGTGTAGTGCCCAGTGTGTGCCGTATACATACCCACGTACGCATACGTACACACGCACAATACACAAACACACACACACACACACACACACACACACACACTCACACACAAACACACACACACACACACACACACACACACACATACACACACACTCACACACAAACAAATTTACATATAGACTTTAAACATTGTAAACCTATGAATTTTGAAATCAAAGTTTTAAGGTTAGATAAGTAAGCTTAAGGCCATTCTAAGGGCTATTACTGCATTGGAAATTCAAGTGTTTAGTTTCTCATCCGGGATTTTCCCTGCCACATAGCACTAAAATAGGTGGATTATTGTGGCTTCCAGAAAGGCACTTTGAGGTTTCCTGGTAATGTTTGTGGCCTGTTATTGTTAATTACTTGTGTATTCCTGTATTGCCAAGTGAAATCAAGTACCCCCCACCACATTGAAATTGAAAACCAGAAGGGTGAGAATATACTTTATGTGGCCTAATGTGCGGTGAGATATTCAATTGATTCATGTGTTAGTTCAAACTTTATGAGGTGGTGGGTGACACACATGCAGTCAAATACACTTCAATGAGGAAGAGAAGGAGGTATTTTAGCAGCCTCTATCTGGTCTGCCAGGTTTGGGAGTTTGGTGTCTCTGAGGGTCTGGACTAGGGACTCCCACGTCACAGGCAACCCTCTCCCCTCCATCCACTCCTGTAAGATCCTCAGTATCACGTCCTCACAGTCTCCCTGACACTCCTTCTTGAAGCTGCGTACTCTACTGCCTGTCTGGTCATTGAGAAGGAAGATCCCAAATGTGGAGTAGTTAGCACCAACTCCTTGAGGTAACTCCAGACGTAGCAGCTCTGTGAGGTGAGGGAGGAAGGGAGAAAGGGAAGTAGGAACAGTTAAACAGGTGTGGACAGAGAAAGGTAAGGGAGGGAAAAGAGAGTGAGAGTGAGGGAGGGAAGGAAGATAGGGGAGGGGAGGGAGGGACAACTATAGGAGGACAGTGAATGGAGAATGAAGGATGTGTACTGTAAGTTAGGATGGTAACTGTAGTCAGAGATGATGTATGTCTTGGACTCACCAGGAAGTGTTGGTGGGTGTGGCTCAGTAGAGGATGGAGAGCCACTGGCACCTGGAACTGCAGCTGTGGAGGGAGAAGGAATTGAGAATTAGGAATGGATGTGTAAACCTGCCATTGTGAATGGTAGTGACATGTAGCCAGAGATAATGTGTGTCTGTATGTACAGAGGACTCACCAGGAAGTGGTGGTGGGTGCTCAGTAGAGGATGGAGAGGTACTGACATCTGGAACGGCAGCTGTGGAGGGAGGGGAGAAGGAGGGGGTGTGAATGGAGAACAAGGAACTGTACATATTCAGAGAACCAGATACAGTGAAGATGGTAACTGGTGTAGTCAGTGTACTCACCAGGAAGTGATGGTGGGTGTGGCTGTGGAGTTGCAGAGAATGGAGTGGTACTGACATCTGGAACTGCAGCTGTGGAGGGAGAGAGATGACTATTAAAAGAGACATGTCTTGTCAACACAGGGACAAGACCGGCCATGACATGAATGTGTAAAACAGCTCTAGCTATACACATGTAGGTCATTTCTCTACCACTGGCCCTCTCTCTCAAACACAACATCCACAAAGATAAACAGTTAACACAAAACTCACCAGCAGTGGGATGAGGTGACCCCGTCTCTTCCACAGATGAGGTTTTCTTACTCACACCCTTTGCCTCAGCTGCTAGGGACAGAGGGAAGGAGGCATGTGCATGTGGGTCTAGTCTACTTCCAGCATTCCATAAAAAGCACATCACTCACATCAACATATGAAATGAAGACATGTAACTACCACGTGAAGGCTTACTATGTGTGTTGCAGACAGTCAACCAGGGAATGGTGCCCTCTGCTAAGTCTCCATACTTTAGTGGATCACTTGAGCAGGTCCAGACATGGTCATTGTCAATGGTTGCTGGGTGGGGGTTGTGAGCTGGATTCGGATGGGCGGGGCATACGATGGACGAGACAGGGGTGTTGTTTGTGTAGCCGAGGGTCTTCCTCGCTTTCTCCAGGCCTGAAAACACTGCATCATGTGCCATCTTCCACAGCTGGGCTGCTTTCTTTGGATGAGTGCATATGTGAATTTCGAAGTGCGTGAAGTGATCGATTAGCGAAATGGCACCAGCCATCTTCGGGATGGTGAACTGGATCACGTTGCGATTGAGGCATTTCGGAGTTCCTGCATCGTCCTGCACCACTTCCCAGGGGCAGGGGTGAGCATTCTTGGAGGAGAGGAGGTAGGCCACTGTGCTGCAGAACATTCCCAGCAGGGGACCACTGTCGGGGAAGTGAAGTGCGAGGGCTTTCTCACCACTCACTTGGTATTCTGCAACCACCTCTGGTGTCTTCACTTGCAGCAGACATGGCATGAAATGCACATCCTCTGACAGATCGGCAAACACAAGTAAGCCCTTCAGCAGTGTGATCAGCTCCTTGGGTGTGAACAGAGGCTTCTCGTAGTGACTGGCAAACTTGCTCAAAAACTTCTCTGTCACTTGTCCGTGGTCGCGAAATTTTAGCTCTTCACCCTCGATAAGGAAAAGCGACTTGTCTTCCTTTGCTTGGCTCAGGCGGTAGCTCTCCTCCACCAGCTCTGTCACTTTGTCCAGCAACATCTGTGGATCCATGAACACCAGGTTGGGCAGGATGTTGGGGAAGTAGAACAGCATGTTCAGACGATTGAAGAATTGCAGAGCTTCTTCGCACGACTCCTCATCAACCTCTATTGATTCTGCCACGGACCCACACAGCTCTCGAGACAGCACCTTCTTCCCCAGACTCTCCATCACCTTCAGCAGCTTCTGGTACAGAGCATACCATCGTAACGGCACCTTTATCCCCTTCATCCCCTCCCTTTCTTTACTCAGACACCTTCGAATGGCCTCTGCACATTCCTGGTCTTTCTTTACTGGCTTGGCGGCATTCATAGTGAAGATGAAATCACCTTTCTTGTTGCAGTACACAATTTGATCCTTGAACTGAGGCAAGAGGATCTTCTTCAGCCTCTTGTGCAGAGCCTCCAGCTTTCCGGGCAGCTCACCTTCTGCCACCATGTCTGGGTGGGTGGCAAGGAACAGCAATCTGGGGAGAGGGATGTCCTTGTTCTTGGCAGTCAAGGAGGTCATGGCTCGTGTACACTGCTTCAGGGTCTCTTCGTTGGTCTGGCTGGCTTGGAACTGGAACACCAGCTTACCCTCTTTGAAATAGCGGATCATGGATCGTATATCCAGAGATTCGTGGACCTTGAAGACGTAGACAAAGTCGGATGCACCATTCAGGAACACAGGAATCAGTTCATGAAAGTGAGGCTGGCCACCCGAGTCCAGCACAAGAATCTGCCTCAGTCGGAGGATGGGCTCCGAGGAGGGAGGAGAAGTGTTGATGAGAGAGACAAACTCCTCGTCCATGTCGGTCGACTGCAGCACTGAATCCAGACTCCCTTCCACCTCAGACTGCACTGTGCCTGTGGGCTTCTTCTTGGGGGGCTCCCTGGCTGCTGCAGATGCTGTGGTAGTTGTCACCTCCGGCATTGGTTGGTCAGCTGTGGTGTGGGAAGGCTGCTGGCTGGGGGAGGATGGGCTGGTAATGTCCACCAGTGCCTCTGCTGCTTGCTTGGGCATTCGAGAACGGATAATTTCAGCAATGGAATCATTGACTTCTTGCAGTGTCTTGATCTTCCAATGAAGCTTCTTGTCCACGTCCATGAAGAGTACTTCAACGGGTCTCTTCATTAACGGGGTGCTGGACGTGATGTCGGGAGGGTTGTCTCCAAGCATTACAGTGAGGGCACACGTTTTACCACTCCCAGCGATACCAAACATCACCACTTTGTTGATGCTCAGTTCAATGTGGCCTCGTTTCATCTCCTGTGCATAGATCTGTTTTGAACGATGTCTGCCTGCATGGAGAAAGCATGTACACTACATTCCATCCTCAGAGTCCCTCAGGTATGTAATCTCACTAGCCACACTCCATCAAGGTACTACTACATGTGTCTATTGAGGGGGGAGTGGGGAGCAATTACTATATGTATATATGTACATGTATGTGACTCAACCCAGCCAGCTCAGCTGGCTGGCTGGGGGAGGGGATGTGTGTGTGGGGGGGGGGGGGGGGGATGGGTGAGGGGGGGAGTGGAGTGGGGAGCAATTACACGTACAGGACTAATCATTCCATGAGATGCTCAGAAAGACAAGGTAAGGCAACAAAACAAGAAGACAAAGCGACACAACACAAAGTAGCCCAAAGCAGCCACTTTTCATAGAACTATTGGCTGTCTCAGGTGGTATTGGAACACATGACACTCACATATAGTCTATGTACATGATTGGACATTGTGTACATGTAAATGTATATACTGTGGAGCCTCTCTAATCAGGACACCCTTGGGACAGAAGGAAGTGTAACTCTTGGTGTGTATATACATGTATGTGCAGTGAGGGTTATGCTAGTAGCATGTAGGGAGTTGCATGGGATGGGGGAAATATTAGCACACTAAAAATTGCACAGCAAGGGGGGGAACATTAGCACACTAAAAGTTGCATGAAGGGGGGAACATTAGCACACTAAAAGTTGCATGGGGGAACATTAGCACACTAAAAGTTGCACGGGGGGAGCATTAGCACACTAAAAGGTGGACAGGGGGACACTAAAAGTTGCACGGGGGGGGGGGGGGGGGAGCATTAGCACACTAAAAGTTGCACGGGGAGGAACATTAGCACACTAAAAGTTGGACGGGTGGGGGGACATTAGCACACTAAAAGTTGTATGGGGGGGTGGGTGGCTAGTAGAACATTGCCTAGATATTACTCTAAGCTACTTCCAAAGTGGGATGGGAACACATTACTCTCCAGGTGTACACACACATCCCCACTATGTAGCAATGACTTTACACCACTCACATGTACACTACATGACTATAGAGCCACTGAACAATACAGTGTACATGTTCCATATCTGACACTTCTGTAGGCACATCACTATACATGTAAGTCTATATACATGTACATTGTAAATGCATATACTGTGGAACCTCTCTAATCAGGACACCCTTGGGACAGAAGGAAGTGTCCTGATTAGTGATGTGTCCTGATTTCAGGGGTCAAAGTGTACACAAATATGGCATTTGGGACAACAACAAGTGTCCTGTTTATTGAGGTGTCCATATTTCAGGGTGTCCTGATTAGAGAGGCTCTACTGCAGACTATGAGTGACTTCTCATGTACATTACATATTTCATGTATATGTAGTGTAAACCTATGTACACATGTACATGTTAACAAAAGGATACTGAATACAATGTACATGTATATACCTGTGGGAAACAGCTTCTGAAGATTATCCAATGCTCTGAGACAATTTGCACCATCACCACCAATAGTCGATGACCCCAACTGATAGAGAGCATTGGCCACTAGTCTCCATGACAGTGCTGGATGTGAAGAGATGAGGGAGGAAATGACTGCCTGTTTGCGTTCACTGTCACAGGAATACTCTCTCTTGATCCTGTTACACTCCGACGGTGGTATGTTTACATAGACAGCAAACCACCTCCACAGACCATCATCCATGCTGTCCAGTACAGTTGAGAGGTTGTGTGTAGTGAGACTGAGCTCTGGGAACACAACAGGAGAAACAGAGATGGAGAGACGGAGTACAAAACTCTACACTATACATCTACATAACATGTATCATAGGAATGGCCTTTTGGTTGGACGATTTCATTCCTATCCACACTCACCTACACCATATTCCTATACAGATAGTACATTAGTACTAACTAACATGAAGATGTGTACATGGAAGATGTATATATAAGGAGCAAGCATGGGCACACATGCAGTCCTCTCAACTTGAAGCCAACAAGCTGTAGTGAGATGGAGACCAGAGTGGGAATTGCATTGAAATAATGTTTTTTTTGATGATTGATTCATTCCCAGGCCTCTCATGTTCACAGTATATGTTACTAGACTTCTTCCTAGGCTCTGCTTCTCAAATGGAAAGAGAAGCCCAAATTAAAGCATGTGGTGAGTACAGGAACTAAGAATGTGGAGGGACAGGTCATTTTACATGTTAAATACACATTGTACATGTGCAGTACATGATAGGCAACAACCTAGTGTGTGAGGTAGTGAAAAATGGTATGTCAAACTACCAAATAGTGGGACTTGAGAGGTGTGCACATGAAGTCACCTAATTTTTATCAACTGATTTGGGGATTCCCCTATAAGACCACAACATCACTGACATGGTTAATACAGAGGGTACCCAGGGATTTTTACCACCCCTCCTCCTCCCCCCAAATTATGTGGAGAATATGAAAACACTGAAATACAAGTACATTGAAGTTTCCTGTTCTCCATGTACACGTACAGTCCTGTATACTCTACTCACCAGCTGGGGTGTATTTCAGGAAGACCTCGGCAGCCTGCAATGCTGTCGCCTCCCCTCTGTAGTGCAGTGCTCCTGCAACATGCTGCCAGGAGGCTAGTGGTACAGTGTGTAGGTAGTAGAGAAGTAGTGCCTTCCTCTTCTCTTCCACTGTCTTGTAGGCAGGATTGTCACATATTGCATCACACACAGCAGTAGGAACATTCAGACCACCAGTATAATATCCCAGATCATACCACTCTATAACTGATGCCATAACCTGACACAGGTTTTTGATATTGAGTGTGGGGTCTGCACAGGGAGTAGGAGATATGGTAATACAGCAACCCATGTGAGGTACAATGTCATCACTCATCAATGGAGGAACAATCATGATAGGTAACATGAGAGAACCATTGTGGTCATGTCATGTACATTATCTAATGTCAGATGGTCAGCAACACTAGGTGGGCAGTATCTTACAACAATCACTAAGAGGTATACATGTAAGGGGGTGGAATGAAGAGTGGGAGAATGGAGCAGATATTCATGGCCTATTGTGTACTATGAGGGGTGGGGTCTAGTTTGTACACCTACATACTACATGTACACATCATGACATACTCCAACTACCTGTGACAGGCTCTGCCAGATGGCGTAGCTTATCTGCAACTGTCTTCTTTTCCATCCTATCCAGAGTTACTATCAGACCTCTCCAAGATGCCTCCGGATCTCGCTCCATCCAATATTGGATTAGTGACTTTCTCTGTTCAGCCACACTAGAGAACTGACCATAAATTTCTTGTCGTTTTGACACAGGGACATGCAGGTTAATCCCCAGCCTAACAGTATCCTCCACCTCCTGAACTGCCTTTAGGACATTCATTGGAGTGAAGGTCACACCTACAGCACAACACACACACATCCCACAATAATTATTGTCATACTCCAACTACATACATAAAATTAAGGTGAGCACAGACCAAACATGGCAAATGTATGCCTAGCTGTTCTGGAACATGTACAAGTAGTCAGTGATCAACTGGATGAGTCATCCCAGTCAGTGATAGGAACAAGAAGTCATCCCACAACACACACTAGGAAGGTCCTCTTACCACCTCAGCTAGGGGAGCCAGCTCATCTCACTTCAAATATCATTTCAACTCATGGCTACCCAACTACCTTATAGACAAGTCAACTCCAACCAACTGTAATATACAGCCCCCTCAGTATTCAATCCAATCAAGGGACCCCTGGATGGATGATTGCCTACTAGGTGGCTGGATGATGAGCTGAGGCTATCTACACGTACATGTAGGTAAGTAGCTGGGGAACTAGTGGAGACAGCTCCAACAGTGACATACGTACATGTATACACACGTCACGTACAGACTAAGGCAAGGCATATTTCAAACTGAGCCACTTGGCTAGTCTCAGGTGAGACCCGCCACACCCAAATCCAGGTATATAGCTAAGACATGCTCTGTACACGTCATCTCATGTCATGTTCTTACGTTTCTTTCTCTGAAACCTTGAAGCCATGTTTGATCGGCTCAAGCGTGTGTGGTAACGTCTCTGTGCAGTCAGCTGCTGGGGGCGAAGTCGAGGGGAAGTCGGGGGCGACTTTGATTTCCGCATTGCGCATGCGCAAAGGTTCTCGTTTTCCAGCCAGACTTCTCTGGCTGGCGAGAGACTAATATCATTCAATGATAATGTAAATGAACTCTAGTGCAAATTTCATTACTAGTGATGGTGTATGTTGCACAGTCTGGCCCTGTCATGTAGCAGTTTCCTGGCATATTCATACAGTTCCACATCAGCTGCATTGGCCCTGCCTATGTCAAGTCTCTCCTCCTCACTCAAACTCACTGTTCTCTCATTCTTATTCATTGCAGGGAGAGTCACTTCTCTAATCCTGCTCTCAGTGGCCACTGCAAAAAACTGAGGCAAAAGTTGCCTCATTAACTCCATACTCAACTCCATGTCTTCCATAATTCCAACAAGAGCAAAGTTTGTTCTCAAATTATTCTTTGCTGTTTTCAATGCCCGTTCGTTGCCTAATTTACACCAATATTCATGTCCACAGAAATACTTAGTGATGAGGTTACGAGTACATCCTTCATGTTCATATTGAAGGCAGGTAGAGAGAGATTCATTCTTGTGTTCTGGTTTTACCAGTTGTTGTATGCCTCTCTTTGAGCTGAAATGATAGTAGAGATATGAAGACAACATTCTGTTAATTGGATTACGAATTACTGTCACATAGGTAAAGTTTTTGAGTCCAAATGGAGTGAAATCAAGGAAATAAAAGTGTCGTGCATAAACAACTTTCTTTTTCAGCATTAATCGTCTCAAACACTTCCAAGCTACTCTCCATTTTTCATCGTCTTTCCAGTTGTAAGCACCACTGGGGTTAAACTCCATATAAAAATCAGAATATTCTTCAAGATCTTGTAGAAGATAAATAAATGATGTACTAGCACACTTAGGGAGACGTATAAAAAACAAAATATTGACTGAGGAAGGAATACAAAGACTGTAGTCTTGTTCTAGTGAGAGAATAGTGGAGTGTGAAGGGACAGAGGGAAGAGCAGATGGAGGAGCAGATGGAGGTACCTCTCTATGGACTTGCAGTGGGTGTAGCTGAAGATGTAAGCAAAGGAGAGAGAGTGAGGAAAGAGGGACACGAAATAAAAATAAAAAGAGCAAATATCCCATAGTTTATATACATACCACAGGATATAATGTATTATAGATCTAGTGGATGTATATTTAGAAGAGAATCCGTATGCTATGTATAACATAGTGACCCTTATTTCCTGGAGAGCAGTTTTGGGACTATATACAAATACCTAGATGCTAGCTGAGCTGATGTGTACCCGGCCTTGTGTCTCCAGCGGAATGCTGGCTCTCAGTTCATCACCGTACGTCAAGCCCAATTGACTCAACAGCCATCCGTGAACGCCAAACACGAACATAAGCGCAACTGATGCTGTGAGCACTGCACAACAGGAACAGCCTCTGCGACATCGTGGGGGGAGAAGTCGCCTGTAGCGTAAAACGGTCATATTCTTCGCTGTTTATGAATGTGGCTGTGCGAAAATTCACAAAACAAATTCGCTAGGCATTCAGAATCAGTGGAAGACCAACCTCCACTTCATTTCTGGGTGCCTTCATACAAAAAGATGGAAAGGCTACAGCAATATATACAGGTTGCACTGGGCCACGCCTTCACTTCTACGCATGCGCACAGTTCATCCGTTGCAGTTGTGCTCACGTAGAGAGCAACTGTTGAGAACCCACACACTAGGATCAGAGAAGAAGGTGAGCACTACGACATAAATCAACAGTGTACCCAGATGCATAAAGCCTTCACTGTAAAAAATGGGTAGTTATTTTAACCATTAGGTATGGTTACCTCAGTTGGAACATAGCTATTTTTTGTAACTACGAACTCCCAAGAGGTATAGGATATCCATAAGGAATGATGTCTGTATATCTTGAGATACTCCTTGTAATTATTACCTTATCTCACAGATGTAGTCACGTACACAACCCCGCTGTATTATACTTCTGTATTAAAATGTAATGGAGGAGTAGTTCGTACTCATGTATGCAATCAGATAAATTGCATAATAATTATGTTTTACATATCTTTTGAATACCAAGGCAGGTTATAGTCATGTAATGCGTACTGAGGTGACCAACACACTGGTCAAAACAACCACCTCTTTTTTGCAGTGTTTTATAGCACTATGCATGGATTTCTCGTTTTTTTGCTGTACACTGCAAAAACATAATGGTTATTATTTTAACACAAGTGTTTTACCTCAGTTGCATGTGTAGTCACTTATTCACGTAATTGACAATTTAATGGATGTTGAACTTTTAGAGGAGAGCCAACAAGGCGCAGAGCATAAACTTATAGACTGAGTATATAGTTATTTCAATTTAATATGACTCAAGGATGTCATGTTAGGGAATATGTGAGGTCCAATGATATAATCACTCAGCCAGTAAATTATGGTGATGAAAATTAATGATTACATGTGCTGTTGTTACATTCCAAGTTGAATGTCAGCCATTGTACACAGCATTCTGTCAAAATACACAAGACGGCAACTGAGATAACTATACAACTTTGTTCAACAGCCATTAAATTGTGAATGATCGTGAGTGATTACACAATTGACATGCAACTGAGTTAACAACATTTTGTGTTAAAATAAGTATCATGTTTTTGCAGTGTAGCTAGTTTTTCAGCGATGATGTTACAGTGTTACAGTAATGAACTAACCTAAGGATCTCAATAATGTGTGTAGTCTAGTTATATAGACAGCTCTCTGTTTGAATTTCCATGTTTTCCACTGGGAATTTGGCCTGTCTTTACATAACAACATGACTGTCATATATAAAAATATGAATTATATATATATTGGCGACAGTATATATCAACCTCCCAATCCCTAGCTTCAACCCAAGCTTCATGTTCTCAATGTGTTGCACATAAGATATAGTTGTAAGTCTTCTGTTCTCATTCACCAGAAATATATTATATTAACCCTTCTCTGACTATTGTTAACTCCTTCATGACACACGTCTATGGACAGTCTATAAAGTGAAACACAATATTTCTGTGGCTATGCTGACTAGTACTGTGTTGTTGATAGGATCTGGAGAAACAAATACTCAACCAGCTCTAGAGTCTCAGTGTCTTGTCTGGGTTATCCTTAAGATATTAACATCCATCCTACACTCCTCTGCTACAAGAGATCCAGTGGCTCAGTGGTAAGAGTGACTGACTTGTAATCAGAAGGTCCTGGGTTCATATTTAATCCCAGCTGGATCCTGAGTTTCTTTAACAATGACTTAGCATTGATGTAGGTTGATAGTGTTTCCATCATTTAGGCTATTTAATAACTTTACTTGCATAAACAACTTTCGGTTCCATTTTTTGTTTTCCGGTTGTAAGCACCACTGTAGTTATACTCCATATAAAAAATCAGAATATTCTTAAAGATAAAGAAATGATGTACTACCATACTTAGGGAGACATACTATATATATATATATATATATATATATATATATATATAGAAGAAAATGTTGGCTAAGGTATATAGGGGTATGTACAGAGACACACTATATATGAGGTCACCATGCACACTTCATGCAATCACTGCAAAAAGTTAAAGGTTGTTTTAACCTGTGTACTAGGGCCACTAAATTCTATTTTAATGAGTGAGAGACAAAATATTAGCAGTGGCATGACTTTTGACTTTGAGTAACCTAGCTGGCTTCTAATAACCTCCTGCATGGTTTGCTGAACTTTCTTTACACCTGTATGCCAACAAATAATGACAACTTGGGAATGAGTTTCTCCTCATTAATGGAGAGCCTGAGTATATAGTGGCAGTATAATGCTTTATTCTATAACAAAACATGCAACTGAGGCCACTACATGCAACTGAGGTTTTACTGCTATTCCTTTGTTAATGAGAGGGTAACTTGATGAATTGCTATATTACTACATACATTCCTGAGTTGTCATGTGGTTGGAGTTCCTCAAATCACTAGTGGATGGTGGTTTTCACAAGCCAGCTGCAGGTTGCTCATAGTTCTATCTATGTTTGTCTCGAAAGCATTTGAGTGTAGAGCTGTAGCTATAGTATACTCAAGTTGCAACTCAAACAACCACAGAAGGGTTAAAACCACCTTTAATTTTTTACAGTGTTGCTGGTCAAAGCAACCACCCATTTTTGCAGTGATACTACCATACTACCCACACTGTAATAAATGCAGGCATGCCCAAGTATGCAGAAAAAAATTACAAGGCTGAGTAGATCTAGAGTTACTCAATTTTATCTCCCATTAGTTACAGGTTATGATAACTCATTTCATGGATGATTGGAAATGATGAGGAAAACACACTGCAATAATTTCTGTATACATCAAATGAAGAATGAAATGTGTTCTGCTACAAATATAATTGCATGAGCTCACACACATTCCAAGTACATTACATTTTACCTCCATACACATACACATGGACTATAATGAGAATTAGAATCAGAAAAAGTATTGAGGAAATGAGGGCAAGTATTAAGAAAGGCAGTCTTTGAGGGGTCGACAATCCACTGCTGGAGTCTCCTGCAAAACAAAACCATACTTTTATAAATACCCAGCCTATATATCCCACCTTCTATTTGTCCCTTAGTCCTCACCCTATCCCATAATGTACATGTCAATTTACCTGGTAGTACTGGCATGGAGGTCTGTGTCTTTGGTCTGTATCTTAGTCCACTCTCCTCTGGTGGGTCTATTAGTACAAGGGATACAACAGTCATCAACTGTGTAAGATGACACACATGCACACACACACACACACGCACACACACACACACACACACACACACACACACACACACACACACACACACACACACCAGTCACAATAGTACTATACAGGTTTCCATAAATCTAAGCCATATTCGACATACACAATACACACACTACATCCTTCCACCTAACCACATCCTTCTGATTAACACATATACATGCAGTGTATATAGTAACATGACATTCCATAGACCACACTGCACAAGTGCCTGCCTTATAAATACCTACACACCACCTATTAGCCTATAGTTTGCCAAAGGGAACTACAATACCAAGGTGAGTTCTTCTGCATGGTTCAAAACATGTGTATGTACACTGGTACAACATACATGTACACTGGTTGTTTCAACGATTGCAATCGTTAGATTTTTCGTATTAGCTTTGTCTGTATACTAAATGCCAATCATCAGGGGAGTACCCAAGCTACTGTACACCAGCCATGAGTTTCAGTCCCTTAACCTCCCTACTCATGGCCAGCAGCAGTAGAGGTGGGACTGAGTCCGGCAGTTTTCACCTAGAAGCTCACGTGACATGCAGATTACGTAATGGTTTATCACAATAGGTTGCCAGTTGTGCTTAGTGCATACACATCTGCCCAAAACAGTAGCATGATATACATACATTAAACCTATCATGGGACCTATGGGGACTGTGACTAGGCCAACCCTGTGCGCGGACACCTGGGTAGCCACATGTTTGGAAATGGACAAGCACCTCCCGTAATCTGCACTCATTTTTTCTTCCACAATTTCCCTCTCTTTCTTATTTTCACCCACACAACACACACACACACACACACACACACACACACACACACACACACACACACACACACACACACACACACACACACACACACACACACACACACACACACACACACACACACACACACACACACACCTGTGATGGGATGAGGTGTAGTATCGGACTTGGTAGTGAAATCATCAGTTGACTCATTGAGATCCTCCTCATCGACTATCCCCACTTCATGTTCCTCTCCAACTTCTGTTCCTTCGCCTTCCTCTAGCATTGATGCTGACAGAAAGGGGCAGAAGGGGGAGGGGATATGAACACAAGTACACATAGCTAAGACTACGGTAGGTTGAGGTGGTACACACACACACACATACACACACACACACACACACACACACACACACACACACACACAGTGGGTTTATTATCTTCCACAGAGACTATCTCCCCATCCTCCTGCCAATTCCGTCCACTCTTTGTCACCAGTTGTTCCACCTCATTGGCAAGAGTATTGAACTCAGCATTCTTCAGAACCTCCACTAGAGTGGCCCAGTTGGCTGGTTGTCTCCCCTCCCCTCCCAGCCACTTCTTCATCATGTCGGTACAACATGCCATAGGTTTTGACTGATTATGCGTATTGATTAGATCAATGGTGTATCCAGTGGGGTCAAAGTTGAAGAGCGCCCCGACTGTCTTCCACTTGGCTGCAATATTTTTGATAATCCTCACTTCTTTCCCAGAGGGAGCCACCATGTAAGTGAGCTGCTGTAGAGTAGGCTGTGTGTCTGGAGGAGGTGTGGGAAATAAAATACACATCATTTCCAACAACACATGTACATATTGATATTTCAACAGCAGTAGATTATATATACGTATATACTTTATATACAGAGAGCAGGGCTCACCAGGATGTGATGGTAGGGGTAGGGGTAGGGGCTCAGTAGAGGATGGAGAGCTACGGACAGCTGTGGAGGAGAAGGAATTGAGAATTAGGAATGGATGTGTAAACCTGCCATTGTGAATGGTAGTGACATGTAGCCAGAGATAATGTGTGTCTATATGTACAGAGGACTCACCAGAAAGTGGTGGTGGGTGTGGCTGTGGCGCAGTAGAGGATGGAGAGTTACTGACATCTGGAACTGCAGCTGTGGAGGGAAGGGAGAGGGAAGGGGAGTGTACATATTCAGTGAACCAGACACAGTAAAGGTTGTACTTGGAGATTATGTGTGTAGAGAGAACCGGACTCACCAGAAAGTGGTAGTGGGTGTGGTTGTGAATCTGCAGAGGATATGATGCCTGGAACTGCAGCTGTGGAGGGAGTAGAGTGGGAATGACAAGGAACTGTACATTTTCAGTACACCAGGTACAGTGAAGGTGGTAATATAGCTGGCGTAGTCAGAGATGATGTGTACTCACCAGGAAGTGTTGGTAGGTATGGCTCAGTAGAGGATAGAGAGCCACTGGCACCTGGAACTGCAGCTATGGGGGGAGAGGGAATTGAGAATTAGGAATAGATGCCATTGTGAATTGTAGTGACATGTAGCCAGAGATGATGTGTGGGTGTATATGTACAGAGGACTCACCAGGAAGTGGTGGTGGGTGTGGCTGTGGCTCAGTAGAGGATGGAGAGGTACTCACATCTGGAACTGCAGCTGTTGAGGGAGGGGAGAGGGAGGGGGTGTGAATGGAGAACAAGGAACTGTACATATTCAGAGAACCAGATACAGTGAAGATGGTAACTGGTGTAGTCAGTGTACTCACCAGGAAGTGATGGAGGGTGTGGCAGTGGAGTTGAAGAGGATGGAGTGGTACTGACATCTGGAACTGCAGCTGTGGAGGATTAAAACAAGACATGTATTGTCACCACGGGGCCAAGACTGGCCATGACATCAACATGGGTTGGCAGGCACAGTTGATAGTTTCACTACACATGAATGTGTAAAACAGCTCTAGCTATAGACATGTATCTCACTTCTCTACCACTGGCCCTCTCTCTCAAACAAAACTTCCACAAAGATAAACAGTTAACACACAACTCACCAGCAGTGGGATGAGGTGACCCTGTCTCTTCCACAGAGGAGGTCTTCTTAGTCCTACCATTTGCCTCAGCTGCTACGGACAGAGGGAAGGAGGCATGTACATGGGGGTCCAGTCTACTTCCAGCATTCCATATAGAGCACATCACTCACATCAACATATGAAATAAAGACATGTAACTACCACGTGAAGGCTTACTGTGTGTGTTGCAGACAGTCAACCAGGGAATGGTGCCCTCTGCTAAGTCTCCATACTTTAGTGGATCACTTGAGCAGGTCCAGACATGGTCATTGTCAATGGTTGCTGGGTGGGGGTTATGGGGTGAGGTCGGATTGGCGGGGCATACGATAGATGAGACAGGGGTGTTATTTGTGTAGCCGAGGGTCTTCCTCGCTTTCTCCAGGCCTGAAAACACTGCATCATGTGCCATCTTCCACAGCTGGGCTGCTTTCTTTGGATGAGTGCATATGTGAATTTCGAAGTGGTGAAGTGATCGATTAGCGAAATGGCACCAGTCACCTTCGGGATGGTGAACTGGATCACGTTGCGATTGAGGCATTTCGGAGTTCCTGCCTCTTGTACCACTTCCCAGGGATGAGGGTGAGCATTGTGGGGGGAGAGGAGGTAGGCCACTGTGCTGCAGAACATTCCCATCAGGGGACCACTGTCAGGGAAGTGTAGAGCGAGAGCTTTTTCACCACTGACTCGATATTCTGCAACCACCTCTGCTGTCACCACTTGCAGTAGACATGGCATGAAATACACATCCTCTGACAGATCGGCAAACACAAGTAACTCTCTTAGCAAGGTGATCAGCTCATTGGGAGTGAACAGAGGCTCCTCGTAGTGACTCTTGAACTCACTCAGAAACTTCTTCGTTACCTGTCCGTAGTCGCGAAACTTCTTCCACTCTCCCTGCTTGGGTTTCACCTGCTGATCCTTCTTCTCTTGGCTCATGCGGTAGCTCTCCTCCACCAGCTCCGTCACTTTATCCAGCAACATCTGTGGCTCCATGAACACCAGATTGGGCAGGATATCGGGGAAATAGAACAGCATGTTGAGACCGTTGAAGAACATCAGAGCTTCCTCGCACGACTCTTCTTCGATATGCATCGACACCGCCACCAACCCACACTGTTCTCGAGATAGCACCTTCTTCCCCAGACCCTCCACCACCTCCAGAAGCTTGTGGTATAGAGCATACCATCGCAACGGCACATTCACCACCTTACTCCCTTCCCTCTTGCCACTAAGACACCTCCGAATGGCCTCTGCACACTCCCTGTCTTTCTTCACCGGCTTGGCTGCATTCATGGTGAAGATGAAGCTCTCCATGTTCTCGTCGCAGTAGATGATTTGATCCTCGAACTGAGGCAAAAGGATTTCCCTCAGCTTCTTGTGAAGAGATTCCAGCACTCCAGGCAGCTCACCTTCTGCCACCATGTCTCGGTGGGTGGCCAGGAACAGGAGTCGGGCGAGAGGCATGTCCGTGTTCTTGGCAGACAGGGAGGTCATGGTACGTGTACACTGCTTCAGAGTGTCTTCGTTAGTCTGGGAGGCCACGAACTCGTACACTAGCTTGCCTTCACGGAAATAGCGGATCACCGTTCGAATCTCCAGTGACTCGTGGACCTTGAAGACATAGACAAAGTCGGATGCACCGTACAGGAACACAGGCATCAACTCGTGAAACTGAGGCTGGCCGCCGGAGTCCAGCACAAGGGTCTGCCTCAGTCGGAGGATGGGCTCCGAGGAGGGAGGAGAAGTGTTGATGAGAGAGACAAACTCCTCGTCCACCTCAGTCGACTTCAGCAGAGAATCCAGGCTCACTTCTACCACTGTGCCTGTGGGCTTCTTCTTGGGAGAAGGTGTAACCTCCCCAGCTGCTTCAGGTGTAGCGACATCTTCTTTCTCTGGTGCTGGTTGGAATGACTGGCTGCTTGTAGCAGGGGAAGGCTGCTGGCTGGGGGAGACTAGGCTGACACTGCCCAGTGGTTCTGCCTGTTGCTTTGGCATTCGAGAATGGATCACCTCTGCGATGGAATCACGGACTTCTTGCAGTGTCCTTATCTTCCATTCCAGTTTGTCGTCAACTTCCATGAACAAGACTTCAATGGGTCTCTTCATCAGCGGTGTGCTGGATCTGACGTCGGGAGGGTCATCTCCGAGAAGTACAGCAAGGGCGGAGGTCTTCCCACTTCCAGCGATACCAAACATCACCACTTTGTCGAGGGCAAGTAGGATGTGGCCTCGTAGCATCTCTACCTGGTAGATCTGTTTAGAGCGATATCTACAGTAGGCGACAAAAAAACGTTTCCGTTTCCATTGGACGGTATAGTACGTTTTACAGCGTAGTACGCTCCGTACTATTGTATAGTGCAAGTACGGTATCTTAACGGTACGGTTAAATTACGGTAAAAGTACGCTGTTATTACTACCACGGAACGGTGTGAAATTCCGCATATAGGGCGAGGTATCGAGCTACGGACGTGAGTATATCGTTAGCAAGGATGTACAGCTCCTACAAGCGTCAACGGATCCTGTATCACTATAAACACGGCCTAAGTGCCCCAGGTATCTGTAAGCGCTTGAACGAAGAGAGACTAACTGCTACTAGACAAGGTATTCGGAAGTTTCTAAATAAATTTGAGAAGACAGGTACGATCGCAAGAAGCCCTGGGTCCGGTCGACCATCCAGTATAACAGCTGATGTAAAGGCTCTAGTGGAGCAACAGATGCGTCATGACGACGAAACAACTGCCGCTCAACTCCACGCTCTTCTCGTTCGCGAGGGTCATGCTATCAACTTGCGAACGGTACTACGTTGTAGAACAGACCTAGGCTGGACGTTTCGAGGCAGCAGCTATTGCCAGTTGATCCGGCATGCAAATAAGCAGAAGCGGCTGGACTGGGCACGGCTACATCTCGCGGACAGTTTCGAGGATGTCATTTGGACCGATGAATGTACAGTGCAGATGGAGTCGCACCGTCGCTTCTGCTGTAGGAAGCGTGGGGAAGCTCCTCGACCAAAGCCTAGGTAAATAAGCTTGGACCATAAGCCTTATATAACGTAGTACGTGTGCATGTTTGTGTATGTGCATAGTGTGTGTGCTTTAATTTGCTTTGTTTCTACTTCAGTGAACGTACATATTTCTATTTTCATCTAGACCCAAACATCCCCTTAAGGTCCATGTATGGGCTGGGATAAGTAAAAGAGGACGTACTGCCATCTGCATTTTTGATGGAATTATGGATCGATACTTGTACGTACAGATCTTGGAGAGCACACTACTTCCATTCATACGTGATGTTTACCCAGATTCGCATCGGTTCATGGCAGACAATGACCCGAAGCATACATCCCGTTATGCACAGGATTTTCTGACATCCAATGCCATAGTCTGGTGGCGTACACCAGCCGAATCCCCAGACCTCAACCCCATAGAGAACCTGTGGCACGAGTTAAAAGAGTATATTCGACGAGAGGTTAAACCTAAGCAAAAAGAAGAGCTTGTGCAGGGTATTGAGAGATTCTGGGCCACAGTTGATGTAGCCAAATGTTTGAAGTATATAGGCCATCTGAGAAAAGTTATGCCTAAGGTCATTGAAACAAATGGAGAACCAACTGGTTATTAGTGATTGTGTTGTTTTACATTGATATTTGTTGTACAATGTGTTAAGAAATGGATCATTTGTTGTACAATGTGTTAAGAAATGGGATCATGGCTAAGTACATTAGCAAAAGAAATAGTAAAGTGATGCGTACATGTCTATGAAAAATATAGTATACATGAATTGGGGTGACGGGTAGAGAATGTATGTACATACATTCTGCGGATCACAAAGCATTCATTCTTTTGCAAGAGAAGCACCTTGTTTGCGACGCAAACTTGAACAAGCCTGGCCAATTGCAGCAATACAGTCGCTCCACAATGGCTCGAATTCTGTGGGATTGCTCCAAAACCCTGTAAGGCGTGAAAAGATGTACTGCTTCAGTTCCTGTAGTTCTGCCACAGGTAAACCTGGAAAATCCCTATGGCCAAGAACGGTACACTGAACCATTACGTCCTCTCCAAAAAATGATTTCTTTGCCAGCTTAACTGCGAATGTCGCTGCCTTGCTTGGTTTTACAAGTTTATGGTTGGCTGCAGCTATGTCATCCGGGGGGAAAAGTTTGCTTTTGGATATGGCTGATGAAGGAAGTGCTTGATTCCCTCTTTGTAGTACTTTTGCACATGATGGAACTGAATGTTGTCTGTGAGGGAGCTGAGATTGACTGCGATCAGATAGTCCCAAGTGGCGATTTCTGTGCATGTAATGATGGTTGGATGACACTGAGTGTCGACTGCTCTTGTCATAGTGGCTATCGGTCAATCTGAATGTACAATTGAGGGGTGTGTCAAGATTGCTATCGGAAAACCTGGAATTGCGATTGTAGTGCACGTCAAAATTGGTAGCTGACAATCGTGAGTCATGATCGTAGCACAGTTCATGGTTCATAGCTGGCAACCTGGAGTGGCGTGTGTCACAGTTGCTAACAGTCAACTTCGAGTGGTGACTGTGGTAGACATCATGGTTGCTATCGGACAATCCAGAGTAGCGATTATACTGTGAGTGACGACTTTCACAGGGTGAAGTAGTGGAATATGATGACAGGCAATCATAACTATTAGGGCTAGCTCCTCCAAGAAATGTCTTGTCGAAAACACTGTCTCGAGACATATGTCCATCTGAATGTTCTATAACATGATTCTCTAACTGCTCCATGCGATTCAAAAGCTCCTCTTGTGATCTCTGAATGATCGCTTGGGCATCGAAAACAGATTTCAATTCTGAACGCAGTGATTCCACAGTAGATCGAAGTTCAGCTGAATAATACAGAACAAAATACATATTACACGTACTTGTATCTGTACGTGGTCATGTATATACTTTGTACGTACATGTGTATATGAGTCTAGGCAACCTAAGGACTACCTTGGGTTAGATGCTCTTTGCTGTATTGTTCTGTGTGTATCATGTTACATACATGTACAACTCACCAAGTCCCAGAACAGGGAATGTCGGAGCGTGAGAAAAATCCTCGTAAAATAGCTGTTTGGAATGTACAGATAAAGAAGGAGAGGGGCTGTGTGAGTTGTTGGGTGTGGAGTGAACAAGAATAGGGCGGTGTGAGTGGGATTTTGGTGTAGAGCATCGAGGGGAATTCTGTAATGGGGGCTTGTGAGTAGATGGATTGAGAGACCGGCCTTCAGGTACTACCAAAGAGGTGGGGGGTGGGGGGTTGGGAGACACAGGGCGTTGGGGAGAAGTGTGCGACACAGGGCGTTGAGGAGAAGCGTGCGACACAGGGCGTTGAGGAGAAGAGTTTAGTGATTGAGGGTTGGGAGCAAGAACTGCTGGTGCCACCAAAGAGGTCAGGGGTGGGGAGTTGTGTGTAGAGTTAGTGGGGCTTCTTGGAGAGTGGTTCTGTAATGCTGAACCTTCAGGAACTGCAGGTGCAACCAAAGAGGTTGGTGAAGGAGAACATGGTTTGGATGATGGAGATATTGTCACGGGGGGTTGGGGAGAAGGATTTTGTGATGGAGGTTTGGTCGTAGAGTGTTGGAGAGATGACTCTTTCGAAACTGCAGCTGCCTCTAAAGAACGGCTTGTAGAAGATGTTATTTCTGCTGGTTTAACACCACCATGATTTGACACAAGTATAATTCCTCCTACAGGAAGAGACAGTCGACATCAACAATAGCCACATACATGTACATGTATGCATGCATTTGCGTGGGGGAAGGGGGGGGGGGGAGTTGTCTATGTTATTGGGTTGGGTTCCTTTTTTCGCTCTTTCTACATGCTATCTGCTAGTGTACTATATATATGTACATGTACATGTATCTTCATGTATATGCAATCATGTATTGACCTTTAGTCTTCTGTTTTGTTGCTTTCTGTCCTTTCTGTTTGGACTTCTCAGTAGAGTTCTCTTTCTCATTTCCTATGTACAAAGAAGTGTCGTGTAAGCAAATACATAGATCACGGCACATATGCATGTGCAGGTGCAACACACACACACACACACACACACACACACACACACACACACACACACACACACACACACACACACACACAGGAACAACCCAATTCTTACCTTTACTTGTCTCTCCTTTTGATGGTCTCTTCGTAGTCTTGGCTTTCTTTTTAGAGCCTCCCTCCTCAGCACCATCTATATAGCAGTAGTGAAGAGAAGCATAATTACACAATTCTAGGGTAAGAGATGACATAACAAGCCTAATAATTGCACAATGCATGATGCCTACTGCACAACAGTGCATTCCAGTGGAATCTTGCACATCTACTTTGCATATACATATAAGGAATAACAACACTTAACACCTCTTAATTAACACACAAAGTGCTTACCAGGAGGGCTCAGATCAGTCCCTTTAGTCTTGGCTTTCTTTTTACAGCTTCCCTCCTCAGCACCATCTATATAGCAGTAGTGAAGAGAAGCATAATTACACAATTCTGGGGTAAGATGACATAACAAGCCTAATAATTACACAACTCTAGGTATACATGTATATACCTAGCTTCCTCTTGACATTTCTGCTCCCATCTTCTGCATCACATCTATCCCATGGGAAATCCCAATCTCCTTTGAGGTAGTCCTGTAGAGTGTCTCGCATTTGTTTCTCTGACCCTGGTGATGATACCAAAGAAACCACTGAATACAGAACATACAGTACACATACACATACAGTATGCATATGGTACACATACACATTTAGTGGAAGTTACTAGGTAACCCCATGTATGAGAGGACTTCGAGGTGTAAATATATTATAGTTACATAGACCAGACTGGCATGTAACTATTTTGTTGGATGGCTTTCTACTCATTGCTAAATTATGTACACATAGATACATGTAACTACTGTAGTTGCTCACTTTAATCCAATTATCATCCAAAAATTACCATACATGCCCTATACACACCCACTGTTTTTATTATCAACCACAAATGAGCACTATGCCCATCCCACTCTATGCCCTTCCACTAAATTAGTTGCAGAGCCCTTACAGGGCTCATACATTTCAGTCTGGGCTCTGCAACTACTATATAGTACACATACACATATACATGTAGTACACATATACTGCACATACAGTTCACAGCACTAGTTACATGTATGAATTACATGTACATTTACGGTGTACCTATGGCTGCAACTCTTGCCCTGTACTTAATCTCTGCAAACCACACCACATCTAACTCCTTCCCAATCACAATAACTTCCGTCTGTACTTGCTGCCTTCTCACAACCGTAACAGTTCTTTCCACAGTCCACATCACAAAGCAGTGAGACCCTGTAGTAAACACGATGGTATTGAATAACCTAGTACGTACATGTACACACAAATGTACGTGTGTACATAAAAGCTTTCCCATACATAAGCTTAGTCTTAAATTCGGCCTTTCGTGGAGCCAAGCCATGTAGACCTGGTTACACACCAGTCAAGTGCTCCACGAAGCGCCGCTGCATGAATGTACGAAGCGTACTTACCCGAAGAATCGAGTTCCTGCCAGCAAGCAAGACGGATTAACGTGTAAGTCCGCCTGGCTATACTCACAGTACTCCCCTCAATCGGGCAAGTGCGCTTGAACTGGCTAGGTCTCTATGGGTTACATCCCCTCACCTTGGTTATTCTCTCTCAACGCTGTGCGTAGTGTCATCTTGAAGCTCGCTGTAGTCGGAGTAGTAGTAAACTGCCACGCATCAACAGTACCCGAATGATTTTCAGACCGTACTCTTTCCGTACTTATTCCGCACCGTGACCGCAGCATTTCCTGTTTGGTACCGTTCCGTAATTTATACGTAATATACAGGTATACACGTCAACCGTAAAACGGAAACGGTACGGAGCGTACTTGAACCGTACTGCGGTGAATAACGGAAACGTTTTTTTGTCGCCTACTGTACCTGCATGGAGAAAGTCTATACCAATTACTACATGTAAAACACATAAGGGGTAGGGCTAGATAAATTATTCCAGCATAATTTTGAGAATAATAGGTGTACAAAAGAATTGAGAATAATTCCGAGAATAATAGGCAGTATCTTGCAATAAGTAGGCGTGGTCCTATCCACACATGCACAGTTGACACAGTACGTGGTGAAAAAATGGCGTGTACTACAGTAGTAGCCCAGAGAAATCATACTTTCACTTTTGATGAAAGTATTTGGTCATCTTCAAGAAGCATTATTATATATCTACACTACAATATAACAAACGAGGATTCATATTCAATCATCTTTTTGTGAAATTAATGTTTTTTTTGAGAATAATTGAGGTGTACTTAAAAGAATAATAGGTATACTTAAAAGAATAATAGGTAGAAATACAAGCATAAAAGAATAGAATAATAGGCTGAAAAAAAATTGTTTATTCACCCCTAATAAGGGGAGTACAAGTGGCCTTTCCAACTGTACACAAATTTACATGTGGAGAGGAATTCTAGCTATATATGTAGCTTCACTCGAGAGTGTTTACAGTATACACCTGGATGGGAACACATTCCTCTCCAGGTATACACATACATCCCCACTATGTAGCAATGAATGCACTGACCCTCCGTAAAATTATGCGCATGCATATGATGTTTATGAAAGTCATCTACCAATTATTACATGTAACACACATAAGGGGAGTACAATCAGTGTCTTTAGCTAGTGGCATGTAAGGAGTTGCACGGGATGAGGAGGGGGGGGGGGGGACATTAGCACACTAAAAGTTGCACAGGAAGGGGGGATACAGCTGAATGGGAACACATTCCTCTCCAGGTGTACACATACATCCCCACTACGTAGCAATGAATGCACTGAAGTGCAAAGCCTTCTGTGAGATAATGCGCATGTGTGTGATGTTTACGAAAGTCATCTTATAGTGTGTGTCCCTGTCTTTCGGTGTGCATGCACAGTGAGGGTTACAGCACTTGTTGCAATCAGTGTCTAAAACATTTTCAGCTAATAACATGTAGGGAGTTGCACGGGATGCGGGGAACATTAGCACACTAAAAATTGCACAGTGAGGGGGGAACATTAGCACACTAAACGTTGCACAGGGGGGAACATTAAAGTAGCACAGGAAGGGGGTAAGATTAGCACACTTGCATGGGGGGAGCATTAGCACACTAAATTTGTTCAGGGGGGGGCATTAAAGTTGCACAGGAAGGGGGGGAACATTAGCACACCAAAGTGACTGGTAGAACATTGCCTAGATAATACTACCAAAGTGGGATGGGAACACATTCCTCTCCAGGTGTACACATACATCCCTACTATGTAGCAATGACTTTACACCACTCAGTTCTGATACACATGAACACTACATGACTAAAGAGCCACTGAACAATACAGTGTACATGTTCCATATCTGACACTTCTGTAGGCACATCACTATACATGCAAGTCTATATACATGTACATTGTGTACATGTAAATGTATATACTCTAGTCAGGACACCCTTGGGACAGAAGGAAGTGTCCTGATTAGAGAGGTGTCCTGATTTCAGGGGTGGAATTGTACACAAATATGGCATTTGGGACAACAACAAGTGTCCTGTTTATTGAGGTGTCCATATTTCAGGGTGTCCTGATTAGAGAGGCTCTACTGCAGACTATGAGTGACTTCTCATGTACATTACATATTTCATGTATATGTAGTGTAAACCTATGTACACATGTACATGTTAACAAAAGGATACTGAATACAATGTACATGTATATACCTGTGGGAAACAGCTTCTGAAGATGATCCAATGCTCTGTGACAACTTGCACCATCACCACCATAACCAGCACTAATAGTCATATACCCCATCTGACACAGAGCATTCGCTACTAGTCTCCAGGACAGTGCTGGATGTGAAGAGATGAGGGAGGAAATGACCGCCTGTTTGCATTCACTGTCACTGGAATACTGTCTCCTGATCCTGTCCTGCTCAGACAATGGTATGTTTACATAGATGCCAAACAACTGCCACAGACCATCATCCATGCTGTCCAGTACAGTTGAGAGGTTGTGTGGAGTGAGACTGAGCTCTGGGAACACAACAGGAGAAACAGAGATGGAGAGACTGAGTACACAACTCTACACTACATCTACATAACATGTATCATAGGAATGGCCTTTTGGTTGGACAATTTGGACAATCTCATTCCTATCCACACTCACCTACACCATATTCCTATACAGATAGTACATTAGTACTAACTAACATGAAGATGTGTACATGGAAGATGTATATATAAGGAGCAAGCATGGGCACACCTGCAGTCCTCTCAACTTGAAGCCAACGAGAGATGGAGACCAGAGTGGGAATTGCATTGAAATGATGCTTTTTTGATGATTGATTCATTCCCAGGCCTTTCATGTTCACAGTATATGTTCCTAGACTTCTTCCTAGGCTCTGCCTCTCAAAATGGAAAGAGAAGCCCAAATTAAAGCGTATGGTGAGTACAGGAACTAAGAATGTGGAGGGAGAGGTCATTTTACATGTTAAATACACATCGTACATGTGCAGTACATGATAGGCAACAACCTAGTGTGTGAGGTAGTGAAAAATGGTGTGTCACACTACCAAATAGAGGGACTTGAGAGGTCTGATTTTTATCACCTGATTTGGGGATTCCCCTATAAGACCACAACATCACTGACATGGTTAATACAGAGGGTCATCAGGGATTTTTACCACCCCCTCCTGATTTCCCCCCAAATTATGTGGAGAATATGAAGAGAACTGAAATACACGTACATGGAAGTTTCCTGTTCTCCATGTACATGTACAGTCCTGTATACTCCACTCACCAGCTGGGGTGTATTTCAGGAAGACCTCTGCAGCCTGCAATGCTGTCGCCTCCCCTCTGAAGTGCAGTGCTCCTGCAACATGCTGCCAGGAGGCTACTGGTACACTGTAGGTAGTAGAGCAGTAGTGCCTCCCTCTTCTCTTCCACTGTCTTGTAGGCAGGATTGTCACGTATTGCCTCACGCACAGCAGTAGGAACATTCAGACCACCACCATAATTTCCCAGATCATACCACTCCATAACTGATGCCATAACCTGACACAGGTTTTTAATATTGAGTGTGGGGTCTGCACAGGGAGTAGGAGATATGGTAATACAGCAACCCATGTGAGGTACAATGTCATCACTCATCAATGGAGGAACAATCATGATAGGAAACATGTTACTAGTGGAATGGTGGGCATTGTGGGAGAGAGGGAGAGAACCATTGTGGTCATGTCACCACATGGCAGGCATGTACATTATCTAATGTCAGATGGTCAGCAACACTAGGTGGGCATGCTCAGTATCTTACAACAATCACTAAGAGGTACATGTAGAACAGAGTTCTCCCCTCCCCCAAATGTCTGTTGGTGAGCTAGGTGGGCATCCTTCCACTAGCCCAATACAGTTGGAGAGTTACAACAATCACTAACATTCATAAGAGATACATGCAATAATTTGTAGATAGCTTTGTTGTTACTGACACTTTCCGGTAGACAGGTATGGTTGGGAAAGGGTTAAACATCAGTAAAACTATATGAACTTTAAACCTTACCTATTACAGTAGAGGTTAATGAACAACACATGTACATGTCACACAGTACATAGCAGACAGGCAGACCAGACACTTGGGAGGTCTAAACCCACTAGCTAAAGTCTTGCACTACTGTACTGTGGATATACTTCAGTGAGGAGGAACACAAGTAACTTGGTAACACTTGGGATTGTACCATGCATGGGATAGTGGGTGTGGTCTACACACTGACCAATCGAATTGCTGGCTACCACGTGATTGAGACCATCATTTCACCGATATCAAGACTGCCATGTACATCTGTACTAGCTACATGTACTGTCTCACTAGCTGGAGACTACTACATGTATACCACAGTACAGACAGTACTACCTCCGCTGCTATGGAGACTGTGGCTAGGGCAGGCCATGTACTAGTAGTCAAGTGAGAAAACAACTCTGCACTGAGCTGTCTTGGACAGAGGCAACTATTGGAGGAGGGCAGAGAGCCTGACAGACAGTATGTAGCCACAGTTGGTCAACTCAATGGTGACTATCTGTATAGGTGTACATGTACATTTCATTTTCACCCATGATGTAAAGCTGGCCCAGTCAACAGGTCCATCCCACAATGCAAAACATTTTACATTGTACATGTACATGTATATACATGTAAGGGGGTGGAATGAAGAGTGGGAGAATGGAGCAGATATTCATGGCCTATTGTGTACTACGAGGGGTGGGGTCTAGTTTGTACACCTACATACTGCATGTACACATCATGACATACTCCAACTACCTGTGACAGGCTCTGCCAGATGGCGTAGCTTATCTGCAACTGTCTTCCCTTCCATCCTATCCAGAGCTACTATCAGACCTCTCCAAGAGGCCTCCGGATCTCGGTTCATCCAATATTGGATTAGTGACTTTCTCTGCTGAGGGACACTTGAAAACTGGGCATAAATTTCTTGTCGTTTTGACTCAGGGACACGCAACTGCTTGCCCAACTTATCAGTATCCTCCACCTCCTGAACTGCCTTCAGAACATTAATTGGAGTGAAGGTCACACCTACAGCACAACACACACACACCCCACAAAAATTATTGTCATACTCCAACTACATACATAAAATGAAATGCACTTGTAAAGTGCGTAACCCTCGCGCAGTTATGACTACAAAGTAAATGTATTAGAGCTCCTGACTCTCTTCGTGCTCTGCACATACTTGTAGCTAATGCAACTATATGTAACGGCAAGTCGTGCCGCTGCGATCTCCAATTAGTGCGCACCTTCAGGTATAAACCGCTGCCTAAAACAGATACACTTCTGACGATACAGCTCCTGACTTTCTATTACGAAGTAGCAATATTGCTTGTTAATATATCCATGTTTGGCTATCACAACAATGATAGTTCACAAAAATCAGCAATTTACCGCTTTTCTTCAACAATGCAGGTCCGGTCTCTTCTTTTCGCTCCAAATGTTAACTGTGCCGAGCGCTAATGCTACTTCTTCATATCTCCAAGTTTGGTACTTATAGCAGTCACGGTTTACAAGAAAACTTGTTTACGGACAGACAGACAGACAGACAGACACACACACACACACAGACCGACTACAATAACCCTCCCGCGCATGCGCGAGGGTTAACTAAGGTGAGCACAGAACAAACATGGCAAATGTACGCCTAGCTGTTCTGGAACATGTACAAGTAGTCAGTGATCAACTGGATGAGTCATCCCAGTCAGTGATAGGAACAAGAAGTCATCCCACAACACACACTAGGAAGGTCCTCTCACCATCTCAGCTAGGGGAGACAGCTCACCTCACTTCAAATATGATTTCAACTCATGGCTACCCAACTACCTTATAGACAAGTCAACTCCAACCAACTGTAATATACAGCCCCCTCAGTATTCAATCCAATCAAGGGACCCCTGGATGGAAGATTGCCAGGCTACTAGGTGGCTGGATGATGAGCTGAGGCTATCTACACGTACATGTAGGTAAGTAGCTGGGGAACTAGTGGAGACAGCTCCAACAGTGACATACGTACATGTATACACACGTCACGTACAGACTAAGGCAAGGCATATTTCAAACTGAGCCACTCGGCTAGTCTCAGGTGAGACCCGCCACACCCAAATCCAGGTATATAGCTAGGACATGCTGTGTACATGTCATCTCATGTCATGTTCTTACGTTTCTTTCTCTGAAACCTTGAAGCCATGCTTGATCGGCTCAAGCGTGTGTGGTAACGTCTCTGTGCAGTCAGCTGCTGGGGGCGAAGTCGAGGGGAAGTCGGGGGCGAGTCGCGCGACTTTGATTTCCGCATTGCGCATGCGCAAAGGTTCTCGTTTTCCAGCCAGACCTCTCTGGCTGGCGAGAGACTAATATCATTCAATGATAATGTAAATGAACTCTAGTGCAAATTTCATTACTAGTGATGGTGTATGTTGCACAGTCTGGCCCTGTCATGTAGCAGTTTCCTGGCATATTCATACAGTTCCACATCAGCTGCATTGGCCCTGCCTATGTCAAGTCTCTCCTCCTCACTCAAATTCACTGTTCTCTCATTCTTATTCATTGCAGGGAGAGTCACCTCTCTAGTCCTGCTCTCAGTGGCCACTGCAAAAAACTGAGGCAAAAGTTGCCTCATTAACTCCATACTCAACTCCATGTCTTCCATAATTCCAACAAGACCAAAGTTTGTTCTCAAATTATTCTTTGCTGTTTTCAATGCCCGTTCGTTGCCTAATTTACACCAATATTCATGTCCACAGAAATACTTAGTGATGAGGTTACGAGTACATCCTTCATGTTCATATTGAAGGCAGGTAGAGAGAGATTCATTCTTGTGTTTTGGTTTTACCAGTTGTTGTATGCCTCTCTTTGAGCTGAAATGATAGTAGAGATATGAAGACAACATTCTGTCAATTGGATTACGAATTACTGTCACATAGGTAAAGTTTTTGAGTCCAAATGGAGTGAAATCAAGGAAATAAAAGTGTCGTGCATAAACAACTTTCTTTTTCAGCATTAATCGTCTCAAACACTTCCAAGCTACTCTCCATTTTTCATCGTCTTTCCAGTTGTAAGCACCACTGGGGTTAAACTCCATATAAAAATCAGAATATTCTTCAAGATCTTGTAGAAGATAAATAAATGATGTACTAGCACACTTAGGGAGACGTATAAAAAACAAAATATTGGCTGAGGAAGGAATACAGAGACTGTAGTCTTGTTCTAGTGAGACAGTAGTGGAGTGTGAAGGGACAGAGGGAAGAGCAGATGGAGGAGCAGATGGAGGTACCTCTCTATGGACTTGCAGTGGGTGTAGCTGAAGATGTAAGCAAAGGAGAGAGAGTGAGGAAAGAGGGACACGAAATAAAAATAAAAAGAGCAAATATCCCATAGTTTATATACATACCACAGGATATAATGTATTATATATATCTAGTGGATGTATATTTAGAAGAGAATCCGTATGCTATGTATAACATAGTGACCCTTATTTCCTGGAGAGCAGTTTTGGGACTATATACAAATACCTAGATGCTAGCTGAGCTGATGTGTACCCGGCCTTGTGTCTCCAGCGGAATGCTGGCTCTCAGTTCATCACCGTACGTCAAGCCCAATTGACTCAACAGCCATCCGTGAACGCTAAACACGAACATAAGCGCAACTGATGCTGTGAGCACTGCACAACAGGAACAGCCTCTGCGACATCGTGGGGGGAGAAGTCGCCTGTAGCGTAAAACGGTCATATTCTTCGCTGTTTATGAATGTGGCTGTGCGAAAATTCACAAAACAAATTCGCTAGGCATTCAGAATCAGTGGAAGACCAACCTCCACTTCATTTCTGGGTGCCTTCATACAAAAAGATGGAAAGGCTACAGCAATATATACAGGTTGCACTGGGCCACGCCTTACGCATGCGCACAGTTCATCCGTTGCAGTTGTGCTCACGTAGAGAGCAACTGTTGAGAACCCACACACTAGGATCAGAGAAGAAGGTGAGCACTACGACATAAATCAACAGTGTACCCAGATGCATAAAGCCTTCACTGCAAAAAATGGGTAGTTATTTTAACCATTAGGTATGGTTACCTCAGTTGGAACATAGCTATTTTTTGTAACTACGAACTCCCAAGAGGTATAGGATATCCATAAGGAATGATGTCTGTATATCTTGAGATACTCCTTGTAATTATTACCTTATCTCACAGATGTAGTCACGTACACAACCCCGCTGTATTATACTTCTGTATTAAAATGTAATGGAGGAGTAGTTCGTACTCATGTATGCAATCAGATAAATTGCATAATAATTATGTTTTACATATCTTTTGAATACCAAGGCAGGTTATAGTCATGTAATGCAACTGAGGTGACCAACACACTGGTCAAAACAACCACCTCTTTTTTGCAGTGTTTTATAGCACTATGCATGGATTTCTCGTTTTTTTGCTGTACACTGCAAAAACATAATGGTTATTATTTTAACACAGTGTTTTACCTCAGTTGCATGTGTAGTCACTTATTCACGTAATTGACAATTTAATGGATGTTGAACTTTTAGAGGAGAGCCAACAAGGCGCAGAGCATAAACTTATAGACTGAGTATATAATTATGTTGTTATTTCAATTTAATATGACTCAAGGATGTCATGTTAGGGAATATGTGAGGTCCAATGATATAATCACTCAGCCAGTAAATTATGGTGATGAAAATTAATGATTACATGTGCTGTTGTTACATTCCAAGTTGAATGTCAGCCATTGTACACAGCATTCTGTCGAAATACACAAGACGGCAACTGAGATAACTATACAACTTTGTTCAACAGCCATTAAATTGTGAATGATCGTGAGTGATTACACATCAGGGTTCTATCCAGTGGGGGGGGGGGGCAGGGGGGAAGCTTCCCCCCCAACACCCCAACTTCTCCCCCAAACATTCAATCTTCCCCCCCTGTTAGTGTAGCTTGTATGCATGCAGTAACCTAGTCTATTTGACTTCATGTTTATTTGTGCACCTAAGAATGTTAAATATACTGGCTCTTTGCACTAGATCACATCTCTTGCAATGCAAAATTCAAAATTTTCCGGGGGAGGATGCCCCCAGACCCCCCTACTCTGTGCTCGATGCTAGTACACCTCATAGCTTCTCCCCCAAACCAAAAATCCTAGATAGAACACTGCACATGCAACTGAGTTAACAACATTTTGTGTTAAAATAAGTATCATGTTTTTGCAGTGTAGCTAGATTTTCAGCGATGATGTTACAGTGTTACAGTAAAGAACTAACCTAAGGATCTCAATAATGTGTGTAGTCTAGTTATATAGACAGCTCTCTGTTTGAATTTCCATGTTTTCCACTGGGAATTTGGCCTGTCTTTACATAACAACATGACTGTCATATATAAAAATATGAATTATATATATATGTGACCATGCAAGCATAAACCAACCTTATGCCGCAAAGCATAATTTTCAGCATGAGTGAAAATAGTTTGCACTTTCCCATTATACCCCATACAAATACAAAACACAAAACTCTTCATAACTTTGGAATAGAAAGTCCAAGCAAAAATCTAAAAACATCACTACAATCAGCTCGAAAATCGTTATTCAATGCTATGCTTATCTCAAAAAGGATAAAATGCAGCAAAAGGTTGGTTTATGCATGCATGGTCACATATTGGCGACAGTATATATCAACCTCCCAATCCCTAGCTTCAACCCAAGCTTCATGTTCTCAATGTGTTGCACATAAGATATAGTTGTAAGTCTTCTGTTCTCATTCACCAGAAATATATTATATTAACCCTTCTCTGACTATTGTTAACTCCTTCATGACACACGTCTATGGACAGTCTATAAAGTGAAACATCATATAATATTTCTGTGGCTATGCTGACTAGTACTGTGTTGTTGATAGGATCTGGAGAAACAAATACTCAACCAGCTCTAGAGTCTCAGTGTCTTGTCTGGGTTATCCTTAAGATATTAACATCCATCCTAATTGCTGGTCAAAGCAACCACCCATTTTTGCAGTGATACTACCATACTACCCACACTGTAATAAATGCAGGCATGCCCAAGTATGCAGAAAAAAATTACAAGGCTGAGTAGATCTAGAGTTACTCAATTTTATCTCCCATTAGTTACAGGTTATGATAACTCATTTCATGGATGATTGGAAATGATGAGGAAAACACACTGCAATAATTTCTGTATACATCAAATAAAGAATGAAATGTGTTCTGCTACAAATATAATTGCATGAGCTCACACACATTCCAAGTACATTACATTTTACCTCCATACACATACACATGGACTATAATGAGAATTAGAATCAGAAAAAGTATTGAGGAACTGAGGGCAAGTACTAAGAAAGACAGTCTTTGAGGGGTCGACAATCCACTGCTGGAGTCTCCTGCAAAACAAAACCATACTTTTATAAATACCCAGCCTATATATCCCACCTTCTATTTGTCCCTTAGTCCTCACCCTATCCCATAATGTACATGTCAATTTACCTGGTAGTACTGGTATGGAGGTCTGTGTCTTTGGTCTGTATCTTAGTCCACTCTCCTCTGGTGGGTCTATTAGTACAAGGGATACAACAGTCATCAACTGTGTAAGATGACACACATGCACACACACACACACACACACACACACACACACACACACACACACACACACACACACACACACACACACACACACACACACACACACACACACACACACACACACACACACACACACACACACACACACACACACACACACACACACACACACACACACACACACACACACACATACACACACACACACACACACACACACACCAGTCACAATAGTACTATACAGGTTTCCATAAACCTAAGCCATATTGACATACACAATACACACACTACATCCTTCCACCTAACCACATCCTTCTGATTAACACATATACATGCAGTGTATATAGTAACATGACATTCCATAGACCACACTGCACAAGTGCCTGCCTTATAGATACCTACACACCACCTATTAGCCTATAGTTTGCCAAAGGCAACTACAATACCAAGGTGAGTTCTTCTGCATGGTTCAAAACATGTGTATGTACACTGGTACGACATACATGTACACTGGTTGTTTCAACGATTGCAATCGTTAGATTTTTCGTATTAGCTTTGTCTGTATACTAAATGCCAATCATCAGGGGAGTACCCAAGCTACTGTACACCAGCCATGAGTTTCAGTCCCTTAACCTCCCTACTCATGGCCAGCAGCAGTAGAGGTGGGACTGAGTCCGGCAGTTTTCACCTAGAAGCTCACGTGACATGCAGATTACGTAATGGTTTATCACAATAGGTTGCCAGTTGTGCTTAGTGCATACACATCTGCCCAAAACAGTAGCATGATATACATACATTAAACCTATCATGGGACCTATGGGGACTGTGACTAGGCCAACCCTGTGCGCGGACACCTGGGTAGCCACATGTTTGGAAATGGACAAGCACCTCCCGTAATCTGCACTCATTTTTTCTTCCACAATTTCCCTCTCTTTCTTATTTTCACCCACACAACACACACACACACACACACACACACACACACACACACACACACACACACACACACACACACACACACACACACACCTGTGATGGGATGAGGTGTAGTATCGGACTTGGTAGTGAAATCATCAGTTGACTCATTGAGATCCTCCTCATCGACTATCCTCACTTCATGTTCCTCTCCAACTTCTGTTCCTTCGCCTTCCTCTAGCATTGATGCTGACAGAAAGGGGCAGAAGGGGGAGGGGATATGAACACAAGTACACATAGCTAAGACTACGGTAGGTTGAGGTGGTACACACACACACACATACACACACACACACACACACACACACACACACACACACACCAGTGGGTTTATTATCTTCCACAGAGACTATCTCCCCATCCTCCTGCCAATTCCGTCCACTCTTTGTCACCAGTTGTTCCACCTCATTGGCAAGAGTATTGAACTCAGCATTCTTCAGAACCTCCACTAGAGTGGCCCAGTTGGCTGGTTGTCTCCCCTCCCCTCCCAGCCACTTCTTCATCATGTCGGTACAACATGCCATAGGTTTTGACTGATTATGCGTATTGATTAGATCAATGGTGTATCCAGTGGGGTCAAAGTTGAAGAGCGCCCCGACTGTCTTCCACTTGGCTGCAATATTTTTGATAATCCTCACTTCTTTCCCAGAGGGAGCCACCATGTAAGTGAGCTGCTGTAGAGTAGGCTGTGTGTCTGGAGGAGGTGTGGGAAATAAAATACACATCATTTCCAACAACACATGTACATATTGATATTTCAACAGCAGTAGATTATATATACGTATATACTTTATATACAGAGAGCAGGGCTCACCAGGATGTGATGGTAGGGGTAGGGGTAGGGGCTCAGTAGAGGATGGAGAGCTACGGACAGCTGTGGAGGAGAAGGAATTGAGAATTAGGAATGGATGTGTAAACCTGCCATTGTGAATGGTAGTGACATGTAGCCAGAGATAATGTGTGTCTATATGTACAGAGGACTCACCAGAAAGTGGTGGTGGGTGTGGCTGTGGCTCAGTAGAGGATGGAGAGGTACTCACATCTGGAACTGCAGCTGTTGAGGGAGGGGAGAGGGAGGGGGTGTGAATGGAGAACAAGGAACTGTACATATTCAGAGAACCAGATACAGTGAAGATGGTAACTGGTGTAGTCAGTGTACTCACCAGGAAGTGATGGAGGGTGTGGCAGTGGAGTTGAAGAGGATGGAGTGGTACTGACATCTGGAACTGCAGCTGTGGAGGATTAAAACAAGACATGTATTGTCACCACGGGGCCAAGACTGGCCATGACATCAACATGGGTTGGCAGGCACAGTTGATAGTTTCACTACACATGAATGTGTAAAACAGCTCTAGCTATAGACATGTATCTCACTTCTCTACCACTGGCCCTCTCTCTCAAACAAAACTTCCACAAAGATAAACAGTTAACACACAACTCACCAGCAGTGGGATGAGGTGACCCTGTCTCTTCCACAGAGGAGGTCTTCTTAGTCCCACCATTTGCCTCAGCTGCTACGGACAGAGGGAAGGAGGCATGTACATGGGGGTCCAGTCTACTTCCAGCATTCCATATAGAGCACATCACTCACATCAACATATGAAATAAAGACATGTAACTACCACGTGAAGGCTTACTGTGTGTGTTGCAGACAGTCAACCAGGGAATGGTGCCCTCTGCTAAGTCTCCATACTTTAGTGGATCACTTGAGCAGGTCCAGACATGGTCATTGTCAATGGTTGCTGGGTGGGGGTTATGGGGTGAGGTCGGATTGGCGGGGCATACGATAGATGAGACAGGGGTGTTATTTGTGTAGCCGAGGGTCTTCCTCGCTTTCTCCAGGCCTGAAAACACTGCATCATGTGCCATCTTCCACAGCTGGGCTGCTTTCTTTGGATGAGTGCATATGTGAATTTCGAAGTGGTGAAGTGATCGATTAGCGAAATGGCACCAGTCACCTTCGGGATGGTGAACTGGATCACGTTGCGATTGAGGCATTTCGGAGTTCCTGCCTCTTGTACCACTTCCCAGGGATGAGGGTGAGCATTGTGGGGGGAGAGGAGGTAGGCCACTGTGCTGCAGAACATTCCCATCAGGGGACCACTGTCAGGGAAGTGTAGAGCGAGAGCTTTTTCACCACTGACTCGATATTCTGCAACCACCTCTGCTGTCACCACTTGCAGTAGACATGGCATGAAATACACATCCTCTGACAGATCGGCAAACACAAGTAACTCTCTTAGCAAGGTGATCAGCTCATTGGGAGTGAACAGAGGCTCCTCGTAGTGACTCTTGAACTCACTCAGAAACTTCTTCGTTACCTGTCCGTAGTCGCGAAACTTCTTCCACTCTCCCTGCTTGGGTTTCACCTGCTGATCCTTCTTCCCTTGGCTCATGCGGTAGCTCTCCTCCACCAGCTCCGTCACTTTATCCAGCAACATCTGTGGCTCCATGAACACCAGATTGGGCAGGATATCGGGGAAATAGAACAGCATGTTGAGACCGTTGAAGAACATCAGAGCTTCCTCGCACGACTCTTCTTCGATATGCATCGACACCGCCACCAACCCACACTGTTCTCGAGATAGCACCTTCTTCCCCAGACCCTCCACCACCTCCAGAAGCTTGTGGTATAGAGCATACCATCGCAACGGCACATTCACCACCTTACTCCCTTCCCTCTTGCCACTAAGACACCTCCGAATGGCCTCTGCACACTCCCTGTCTTTCTTCACCGGCTTGGCTGCATTCATGGTGAAGATGAAGCTCTCCATGTTCTCGTCGCAGTAGATGATTTGATCCTCGAACTGAGGCAAAAGGATTTCCCTCAGCTTCTTGTGAAGAGATTCCAGCACTCCAGGCAGCTCACCTTCTGCCACCATGTCTCGGTGGGTGGCCAGGAACAGGAGTCGGGCGAGAGGCATGTCCGTGTTCTTGGCAGACAGGGAGGTCATGGTACGTGTACACTGCTTCAGAGTGTCTTCGTTAGTCTGGGAGGCCACGAACTCGTACACTAGCTTGCCTTCACGGAAATAGCGGATCACCGTTCGAATCTCCAGTGACTCGTGGACCTTGAAGACATAGACAAAGTCGGATGCACCGTACAGGAACACAGGCATCAACTCGTGAAACTGAGGCTGGCCGCCGGAGTCCAGCACAAGGGTCTGCCTCAGTCGGAGGATGGGCTCCGAGGAGGGAGGAGAAGTGTTGATGAGAGAGACAAACTCCTCGTCCACCTCAGTCGACTTCAGCAGAGAATCCAGGCTCACTTCTACCACTGTGCCTGTGGGCTTCTTCTTGGGAGAAGGTGTAACCTCCCCAGCTGCTTCAGGTGTAGCGACATCTTCTTTCTCTGGTGCTGGTTGGAATGACTGGCTGCTTGTAGCAGGGGAAGGCTGCTGGCTGGGGGAGACTAGGCTGACACTGCCCAGTGGTTCTGCCTGTTGCTTTGGCATTCGAGAATGGATCACCTCTGCGATGGAATCACGGACTTCTTGCAGTGTCCTTATCTTCCATTCCAGTTTGTCGTCAACTTCCATGAACAAGACTTCAATGGGTCTCTTCATCAGCGGTGTGCTGGATCTGACGTCGGGAGGGTCATCTCCGAGAAGTACAGCAAGGGCGGAGGTCTTCCCACTTCCAGCGATACCAAACATCACCACTTTGTCGAGGGCAAGTAGGATGTGGCCTCGTAGCATCTCTACCTGGTAGATCTGTTTAGAGCGATATCTACAGTAGGCGACAAAAAAACGTTTCCGTTTCCATTGGACGGTATAGTACGTTTTACAGCGTAGTACGCTCCGTACTATTGTATAGTGCAAGTACGGTATCTTAACGGTACGGTTAAATTACGGTAAAAGTACGCTGTTATTACTACCACGGAACGGTGTGAAATTCCGCATATAGGGCGAGGTATCGAGCTACGGACGTGAGTATATCGTTAGCAAGGATGTACAGCTCCTACAAGCGTCAACGGATCCTGTATCACTATAAACACGGCCTAAGTGCCCCAGGTATCTGTAAGCGCTTGAACGAAGAGAGACTAACTGCTACTAGACAAGGTATTCGGAAGTTTCTAAATAAATTTGAGAAGACAGGTACGATCGCAAGAAGCCCTGGGTCCGGTCGACCATCCAGTATAACAGCTGATGTAAAGGCTCTAGTGGAGCAACAGATGCGTCATGACGACGAAACAACTGCCGCTCAACTCCACGCTCTTCTCGTTCGCGAGGGTCATGCTATCAACTTGCGAACGGTACTACGTTGTAGAACAGACCTAGGCTGGACGTTTCGAGGCAGCAGCTATTGCCAGTTGATCCGGCATGCAAATAAGCAGAAGCGGCTGGACTGGGCACGGCTACATCTCGCGGACAGTTTCGAGGATGTCATTTGGACCGATGAATGTACAGTGCAGATGGAGTCGCACCGTCGCTTCTGCTGTAGGAAGCGTGGGGAAGCTCCTCGACCAAAGCCTAGGTAAATAAGCTTGGACCATAAGCCTTATATAACGTAGTACGTGTGCATGTTTGTGTATGTGCATAGTGTGTGTGCTTTAATTTGCTTTGTTTCTACTTCAGTGAACGTACATATTTCTATTTTCATCTAGACCCAAACATCCCCTTAAGGTCCATGTATGGGCTGGGATAAGTAAAAGAGGACGTACTGCCATCTGCATTTTTGATGGAATTATGGATCGATACTTGTACGTACAGATCTTGGAGAGCACACTACTTCCATTCATACGTGATGTTTACCCAGATTCGCATCGGTTCATGGCAGACAATGACCCGAAGCATACATCCCGTTATGCACAGGATTTTCTGACATCCAATGCCATAGTCTGGTGGCGTACACCAGCCGAATCCCCAGACCTCAACCCCATAGAGAACCTGTGGCACGAGTTAAAAGAGTATATTCGACGAGAGGTTAAACCTAAGCAAAAAGAAGAGCTTGTGCAGGGTATTGAGAGATTCTGGGCCACAGTTGATGTAGCCAAATGTTTGAAGTATATAGGCCATCTGAGAAAAGTTATGCCTAAGGTCATTGAAACAAATGGAGAACCAACTGGTTATTAGTGATTGTGTTGTTTTACATTGATATTTGTTGTACAATGTGTTAAGAAATGGGATCATGGCTAAGTACATTAGCAAAAGAAATAGTAAAGTGATGCGTACATGTCTATGAAAAATATAGTATACATGAATTGGGGTGACGGGTAGAGAATGTATGTACATACATTCTGCGGATCACAAAGCATTCATTCTTTTGCAAGAGAAGCACCTTGTTTGCGACGCAAACTTGAACAAGCCTGGCCAATTGCAGCAATACAGTCGCTCCACAATGGCTCGAATTCTGTGGGATTGCTCCAAAACCCTGTAAGGCGTGAAAAGATGTACTGCTTCAGTTCCTGTAGTTCTGCCACAGGTAAACCTGGAAAATCCCTATGGCCAAGAACGGTACACTGAACCATTACGTCCTCTCCAAAAAATGATTTCTTTGCCAGCTTAACTGCGAATGTCGCTGCCTTGCTTGGTTTTACAAGTTTATGGTTGGCTGCAGCTATGTCATCCGGGGGGAAAAGTTTGCTTTTGGATATGGCTGATGAAGGAAGTGCTTGATTCCCTCTTTGTAGTACTTTTGCACATGATGGAACTGAATGCTGTCTGTGAGGGAGCTGAGATTGACTGCGATCAGATAGTCCCAAGTGGCGATTTCTGTGCATGTAATGATGGTTGGATGACACTGAGTGTCGACTGCTCTTGTCATAGTGGCTATCGGTCAATCTGAATGTACAATTGAGGGGTGTGTCAAGATTGCTATCGGAAAACCTGGAATTGCGATTGTAGTGCACGTCAAAATTGGTAGCTGACAATCGTGAGTCATGATCGTAGCACAGTTCATGGTTCATAGCTGGCAACCTGGAGTGGCGTGTGTCACAGTTGCTAACAGTCAACTTCGAGTGGTGACTGTGGTAGACATCATGGTTGCTATCGGACAATCCAGAGTAGCGATTATACTGTGAGTGACGACTTTCACAGGGTGAAGTAGTGGAATATGATGACAGGCAATCATAACTATTAGGGCTAGCTCCTCCAAGAAATGTCTTGTCGAAAACACTGTCTCGAGACATATGTCCATCTGAATGTTCTATAACATGATTCTCTAACTGCTCCATGCGATTCAAAAGCTCCTCTTGTGATCTCTGAATGATCGCTTGGGCATCGAAAACAGATTTCAATTCTGAACGCAGTGATTCCACAGTAGATCGAAGTTCAGCTGAATAATACAGAACAAAATACATATTACACGTACTTGTATCTGTACGTGGTCATGTATATACTTTGTACGTACATGTGTATATGAGTCTAGGCAACCTAAGGACTACCTTGGGTTAGATGCTCTTTGCTGTATTGTTCTGTGTGTATCATGTTACATACATGTACAACTCACCAAGTCCCAGAACAGGGAATGTCGGAGCGTGAGAAAAATCCTCGTAAAATAGCTGTTTGGAATGTACAGATAAAGAAGGAGAGGGGCTGTGTGAGTTGTTGGGTGTGGAGTGAACAAGAATAGGGCGGTGTGAGTGGGATTTTGGTGTAGAGCATCGAGGGGAATTCTGTAATGGGGGCTTGTGAGTAGATGGATTGAGAGACCGGCCTTCAGGTACTACCAAAGAGGTGGGGGGTGGGGGGTTGGGAGACACAGGGCGTTGGGGAGAAGTGTGCGACACAGGGCGTTGAGGAGAAGCGTGCGACACAGGGCGTTGAGGAGAAGTGTTTAGTGATTGAGGGTTGGGAGCAAGAACTGCTGGTGCCACCAAAGAGGTCAGGGGTGGGGAGTTGTGTGTAGAGTTAGTGGGGCTTCTTGGAGAGTGGTTCTGTAATGCTGAACCTTCAGGAACTGCAGGTGCAACCAAAGAGGTTGGTGAAGGAGAACATGGTTTGGATGATGGAGATATTGTCACGGGGGGTTGGGGAGAAGGATTTTGTGATGGAGGTTTGGTCGTAGAGTGTTGGAGAGATGACTCTTTCGAAACTGCAGCTGCCTCTAAAGAACGGCTTGTAGAAGATGTTATTTCTGCTGGTTTAACACCACCATGATTTGACACAAGTATAATTCCTCCTACAGGAAGAGACAGTCGACATCAACAATAGCCACATACATGTACATGTATGCATGCATTTGCGTGGGGGAAGGGGGGGGGGGGAGTTGTCTATGTTATTGGGTTGGGTTCCTTTTTTCGCTCTTTCTACATGCTATCTGCTAGTGTACTATATATATGTACATGTACATGTATCTTCATGTATATGCAATCATGTATTGACCTTTAGTCTTCTGTTTTGTTGCTTTCTGTCCTTTCTGTTTGGACTTCTCAGTAGAGTTCTCTTTCTCATTTCCTATGTACAAAGAAGTGTCGTGTAAGCAAATACATAGATCACGGCACATATGCATGTGCAGGTGCAACACACACACACACACACACACACACACACACACACACACACACACACACACACACACACACACACACACAGGAACAACCCAATTCTTACCTTTACTTGTCTCTCCTTTTGATGGTCTCTTCGTAGTCTTGGCTTTCTTTTTAGAGCCTCCCTCCTCAGCACCATCTATATAGCAGTAGTGAAGAGAAGCATAATTACACAATTCTAGGGTAAGAGATGACATAACAAGCCTAATAATTGCACAATGCATGATGCCTACTGCACAACAGTGCATTCCAGTGGAATCTTGCACATCTACTTTGCATATACATATAAGGAATAACAACACTTAACACCTCTTAATTAACACACAAAGTGCTTACCAGGAGGGCTCAGATCAGTCCCTTTAGTCTTGGCTTTCTTTTTACAGCTTCCCTCCTCAGCACCATCTATATAGCAGTAGTGAAGAGAAGCATAATTACACAATTCTGGGGTAAGATGACATAACAAGCCTAATAATTACACAACTCTAGGTATACATGTATATACCTAGCTTCCTCTTGACATTTCTGCTCCCATCTTCTGCATCACATCTATCCCATGGGAAATCCCAATCTCCTTTGAGGTAGTCCTGTAGAGTGTCTCGCATTTGTTTCTCTGACCCTGGTGATGATACCAAAGAAACCACTGAATACAGAACATACAGTACACATACACATACAGTATGCATATGGTACACATACACATTTAGTGGAAGTTACTAGGTAACCCCATGTATGAGAGGACTTCGAGGTGTAAATATATTATAGTTACATAGACCAGACTGGCATGTAACTATTTTGTTGGATGGCTTTCTACTCATTGCTAAATTATGTACACATAGATACATGTAACTACTGTAGTTGCTCACTTTAATCCAATTATCATCCAAAAATTACCATACATGCCCTATACACACCCACTGTTTTTATTATCAACCACAAATGAGCACTATGCCCATCCCACTCTATGCCCTTCCACTAAATTAGTTGCAGAGCCCTTACAGGGCTCATACATTTCAGTCTGGGCTCTGCAACTACTATATAGTACACATACACATATACATGTAGTACACATATACTGCACATACAGTTCACAGCACTAGTTACATGTATGAATTACATGTACATTTACGGTGTACCTATGGCTGCAACTCTTGCCCTGTACTTAATCTCTGCAAACCACACCACATCTAACTCCTTCCCAATCACAATAACTTCCGTCTGTACTTGCTGCCTTCTCACAACCGTAACAGTTCTTTCCACAGTCCACATCACAAAGCAGTGAGACCCTGTAGTAAACACGATGGTATTGAATAACCTAGTACGTACATGTACACACAAATGTACGTGTGTACATAAAAGCTTTCCCATACATAAGCTTAGTCTTAAATTCGGCCTTTCGTGGAGCCAAGCCATGTAGACCTGGTTACACACCAGTCAAGTGCTCCACGAAGCGCCGCTGCATGAATGTACGAAGCGTACTTACCCGAAGAATCGAGTTCCTGCCAGCAAGCAAGACGGATTAACGTGTAAGTCCGCCTGGCTATACTCACAGTACTCCCCTCAATCGGGCAAGTGCGCTTGAACTGGCTAGGTCTCTATGGGTTACATCCCCTCACCTTGGTTATTCTCTCTCAACGCTGTGCGTAGTGTCATCTTGAAGATCGCTGTAGTCGGAGTAGTAGTAAACTGCCACGCATCAACAGTACCCGAATGATTTTCAGACCGTACTCTTTCCGTACTTATTCCGCACCGTGACCGCAGCATTTCCTGTTTGGTACCGTTCCGTAATTTATACGTAATATACAGGTATACACGTCAACCGTAAAACGGAAACGGTACGGAGCGTACTTGAACCGTACTGCGGTGAATAACGGAAACGTTTTTTTGTCGCCTACTGTACCTGCATGGAGAAAGTCTATACCAATTACTACATGTAAAACACATAAGGGGTAGGGCTAGATAAATTATTCCAGCATAATTTTGAGAATAATAGGTGTACAAAAGAATTGAGAATAATTCCGAGAATAATAGGCAGTATCTTGCAATAAGTAGGCGTGGTCCTATCCACACATGCACAGTTGACACAGTACGTGGTGAAAAAATGGCGTGTACTACAGTAGTAGCCCAGAGAAATCATACTTTCACTTTTGATGAAAGTATTTGGTCATCTTCAAGAAGCATTATTATATATCTACACTACAATATAACAAACGAGGATTCATATTCAATCATCTTTTTGTGAAATTAATGTTTTTTTTGAGAATAATTGAGGTGTACTTAAAAGAATAATAGGTATACTTAAAAGAATAATAGGTAGAAATACAAGCATAAAAGAATAGAATAATAGGCTGAAAAAAAATTGTTTATTCACCCCTAATAAGGGGAGTACAAGTGGCCTTTCCAACTGTACACAAATTTACATGTGGAGAGGAATTCTAGCTATATATGTAGCTTCACTCGAGAGTGTTTACAGTATACACCTGGATGGGAACACATTCCTCTCCAGGTATACACATACATCCCCACTATGTAGCAATGAATGCACTGACCCTCCGTAAAATTATGCGCATGCATATGATGTTTATGAAAGTCATCTACCAATTATTACATGTAACACACATAAGGGGAGTACAATCAGTGTCTTTAGCTAGTGGCATGTAAGGAGTTGCACGGGATGAGGAGGGGGGGGGGGGGACATTAGCACACTAAAAGTTGCACAGGAAGGGGGGATACAGCTGAATGGGAACACATTCCTCTCCAGGTGTACACATACATCCCCACTACGTAGCAATGAATGCACTGAAGTGCAAAGCCTTCTGTGAGATAATGCGCATGTGTGTGATGTTTACGAAAGTCATCTTATAGTGTGTGTCCCTGTCTTTCGGTGTGCATGCACAGTGAGGGTTACAGCACTTGTTGCAATCAGTGTCTAAAACATTTTCAGCTAATAACATGTAGGGAGTTGCACGGGATGCGGGGAACATTAGCACACTAAAAATTGCACAGTGAGGGGGGAACATTAGCACACTAAACGTTGCACAGGGGGGAACATTAAAGTAGCACAGGAAGGGGGTAAGATTAGCACACTTGCATGGGGGGAGCATTAGCACACTAAATTTGTTCAGGGGGGGGCATTAAAGTTGCACAGGAAGGGGGGGAACATTAGCACACTAAATTAGCACACCAAAGTGACTGGTAGAACATTGCCTAGATAATACTACCAAAGTGGGATGGGAACACATTCCTCTCCAGGTGTACACATACATCCCTACTATGTAGCAATGACTTTACACCACTCAGTTCTGATACACATGAACACTACATGACTAAAGAGCCACTGAACAATACAGTGTACATGTTCCATATCTGACACTTCTGTAGGCACATCACTATACATGCAAGTCTATATACATGTACATTGTGTACATGTAAATGTATATACTCTAGTCAGGACACCCTTGGGACAGAAGGAAGTGTCCTGATTAGAGAGGTGTCCTGATTTCAGGGGTGGAATTGTACACAAATATGGCATTTGGGACAACAACAAGTGTCCTGTTTATTGAGGTGTCCATATTTCAGGGTGTCCTGATTAGAGAGGCTCTACTGCAGACTATGAGTGACTTCTCATGTACATTACATATTTCATGTATATGTAGTGTAAACCTATGTACACATGTACATGTTAACAAAAGGATACTGAATACAATGTACATGTATATACCTGTGGGAAACAGCTTCTGAAGATGATCCAATGCTCTGTGACAACTTGCACCATCACCACCATAACCAGCACTAATAGTCATATACCCCATCTGACACAGAGCATTCGCTACTAGTCTCCAGGACAGTGCTGGATGTGAAGAGATGAGGGAGGAAATGACCGCCTGTTTGCATTCACTGTCACTGGAATACTGTCTCCTGATCCTGTCCTGCTCAGACAATGGTATGTTTACATAGATGCCAAACAACTGCCACAGACCATCATCCATGCTGTCCAGTACAGTTGAGAGGTTGTGTGGAGTGAGACTGAGCTCTGGGAACACAACAGGAGAAACAGAGATGGAGAGACTGAGTACACAACTCTACACTACATCTACATAACATGTATCATAGGAATGGCCTTTTGGTTGGACAATTTGGACAATCTCATTCCTATCCACACTCACCTACACCATATTCCTATACAGATAGTACATTAGTACTAACTAACATGAAGATGTGTACATGGAAGATGTATATATAAGGAGCAAGCATGGGCACACCTGCAGTCCTCTCAACTTGAAGCCAACGAGAGATGGAGACCAGAGTGGGAATTGCATTGAAATGATGCTTTTTTGATGATTGATTCATTCCCAGGCCTTTCATGTTCACAGTATATGTTCCTAGACTTCTTCCTAGGCTCTGCCTCTCAAAATGGAAAGAGAAGCCCAAATTAAAGCGTATGGTGAGTACAGGAACTAAGAATGTGGAGGGAGAGGTCATTTTACATGTTAAATACACATCGTACATGTGCAGTACATGATAGGCAACAACCTAGTGTGTGAGGTAGTGAAAAATGGTGTGTCACACTACCAAATAGAGGGACTTGAGAGGTCTGATTTTTATCACCTGATTTGGGGATTCCCCTATAAGACCACAACATCACTGACATGGTTAATACAGAGGGTCATCAGGGATTTTTACCACCCCCTCCTGATTTCCCCCCAAATTATGTGGAGAATATGAAGAGAACTGAAATACACGTACATGGAAGTTTCCTGTTCTCCATGTACATGTACAGTCCTGTATACTCCACTCACCAGCTGGGGTGTATTTCAGGAAGACCTCTGCAGCCTGCAATGCTGTCGCCTCCCCTCTGAAGTGCAGTGCTCCTGCAACATGCTGCCAGGAGGCTACTGGTACACTGTAGGTAGTAGAGCAGTAGTGCCTCCCTCTTCTCTTCCACTGTCTTGTAGGCAGGATTGTCACGTATTGCCTCACGCACAGCAGTAGGAACATTCAGACCACCACCATAATTTCCCAGATCATACCACTCCATAACTGATGCCATAACCTGACACAGGTTTTTGATATTGAGTGTGGGGTCTGCACAGGGAGTAGGAGATATGGTAATACAGCAACCCATGTGAGGTACAATGTCATCACTCATCAATGGAGGAACAATCATGATAGGAAACATGTTACTAGTGGAATGGTGGGCATTGTGGGAGAGAGGGAGAGAACCATTGTGGTCATGTCACCACATGGCAGGCATGTACATTATCTAATGTCAGATGGTCAGCAACACTAGGTGGGCATGCTCAGTATCTTACAACAATCACTAAGAGGTACATGTAGAACAGAGTTCTCCCCTCCCCCAAATGTCTGTTGGTGAGCTAGGTGGGCATCCTTCCACTAGCCCAATACAGTTGGAGAGTTACAACAATCACTAACATTCATAAGAGATACATGCAATAATTTGTAGATAGCTTTGTTGTTACTGACACTTTCCGGTAGACAGGTATGGTTGGGAAAGGGTTAAACATCAGTAAAACTATATGAACTTTAAACCTTACCTATTACAGTAGAGGTTAATGAACAACACATGTACATGTCACACAGTACATAGCAGACAGGCAGACCAGACACTTGGGAGGTCTAAACCCACTAGCTAAAGTCTTGCACTACTGTACTGTGGATATACTTCAGTGAGGAGGAACACAAGTAACTTGGTAACACTTGGGATTGTACCATGCATGGGATAGTGGGTGTGGTCTACACACTGACCAATCGAATTGCTGGCTACCACGTGATTGAGACCATCATTTCACCGATATCAAGACTGCCATGTACATCTGTACTAGCTACATGTACTGTCTCACTAGCTGGAGACTACTACATGTATACCACAGTACAGACAGTACTACCTCCGCTGCTATGGAGACTGTGGCTAGGGCAGGCCATGTACTAGTAGTCAAGTGAGAAAACAACTCTGCACTGAGCTGTCTTGGACAGAGGCAACTATTGGAGGAGGGCAGAGAGCCTGACAGACAGTATGTAGCCACAGTTGGTCAACTCAATGGTGACTATCTGTATAGGTGTACATGTACATTTCATTTTCACCCATGATGTAAAGCTGGCCCAGTCAACAGGTCCATCCCACAATGCAAAACATTTTACATTGTACATGTACATGTATATACATGTAAGGGGGTGGAATGAAGAGTGGGAGAATGGAGCAGATATTCATGGCCTATTGTGTACTACGAGGGGTGGGGTCTAGTTTGTACACCTACATACTGCATGTACACATCATGACATACTCCAACTACCTGTGACAGGCTCTGCCAGATGGCGTAGCTTATCTGCAACTGTCTTCCCTTCCATCCTATCCAGAGCTACTATCAGACCTCTCCAAGAGGCCTCCGGATCTCGGTTCATCCAATATTGGATTAGTGACTTTCTCTGCTGAGGGACACTTGAAAACTGGGCATAAATTTCTTGTCGTTTTGACTCAGGGACACGCAACTGCTTGCCCAACTTATCAGTATCCTCCACCTCCTGAACTGCCTTCAGAACATTAATTGGAGTGAAGGTCACACCTACAGCACAACACACACACACCCCACAAAAATTATTGTCATACTCCAACTACATACATAAAATGAAATGCACTTGTAAAGTGCGTAACCCTCGCGCAGTTATGACTACAAAGTAAATGTATTAGAGCTCCTGACTCTCTTCGTGCTCTGCACATACTTGTAGCTAATGCAACTATATGTAACGGCAAGTCGTGCCGCTGCGATCTCCAATTAGTGCGCACCTTCAGGTATAAACCGCTGCCTAAAACAGATACACTTCTGACGATACAGCTCCTGACTTTCTATTACGAAGTAGCAATATTGCTTGTTAATATATCCATGTTTGGCTATCACAACAATGATAGTTCACAAAAATCAGCAATTTACCGCTTTTCTTCAACAATGCAGGTCCGGTCTCTTCTTTTCGCTCCAAATGTTAACTGTGCCGAGCGCTAATGCTACTTCTTCATATCTCCAAGTTTGGTACTTATAGCAGTCACGGTTTACAAGAAAACTTGTTTACGGACAGACAGACAGACAGACAGACACACACACACACACAGACCGACTACAATAACCCTCCCGCGCATGCGCGAGGGTTAACTAAGGTGAGCACAGAACAAACATGGCAAATGTACGCCTAGCTGTTCTGGAACATGTACAAGTAGTCAGTGATCAACTGGATGAGTCATCCCAGTCAGTGATAGGAACAAGAAGTCATCCCACAACACACACTAGGAAGGTCCTCTCACCATCTCAGCTAGGGGAGACAGCTCACCTCACTTCAAATATGATTTCAACTCATGGCTACCCAACTACCTTATAGACAAGTCAACTCCAACCAACTGTAATATACAGCCCCCTCAGTATTCAATCCAATCAAGGGACCCCTGGATGGAAGATTGCCAGGCTACTAGGTGGCTGGATGATGAGCTGAGGCTATCTACACGTACATGTAGGTAAGTAGCTGGGGAACTAGTGGAGACAGCTCCAACAGTGACATACGTACATGTATACACACGTCACGTACAGACTAAGGCAAGGCATATTTCAAACTGAGCCACTCGGCTAGTCTCAGGTGAGACCCGCCACACCCAAATCCAGGTATATAGCTAGGACATGCTGTGTACATGTCATCTCATGTCATGTTCTTACGTTTCTTTCTCTGAAACCTTGAAGCCATGCTTGATCGGCTCAAGCGTGTGTGGTAACGTCTCTGTGCAGTCAGCTGCTGGGGGCGAAGTCGAGGGGAAGTCGGGGGCGAGTCGCGCGACTTTGATTTCCGCATTGCGCATGCGCAAAGGTTCTCGTTTTCCAGCCAGACCTCTCTGGCTGGCGAGAGACTAATATCATTCAATGATAATGTAAATGAACTCTAGTGCAAATTTCATTACTAGTGATGGTGTATGTTGCACAGTCTGGCCCTGTCATGTAGCAGTTTCCTGGCATATTCATACAGTTCCACATCAGCTGCATTGGCCCTGCCTATGTCAAGTCTCTCCTCCTCACTCAAATTCACTGTTCTCTCATTCTTATTCATTGCAGGGAGAGTCACCTCTCTAGTCCTGCTCTCAGTGGCCACTGCAAAAAACTGAGGCAAAAGTTGCCTCATTAACTCCATACTCAACTCCATGTCTTCCATAATTCCAACAAGACCAAAGTTTGTTCTCAAATTATTCTTTGCTGTTTTCAATGCCCGTTCGTTGCCTAATTTACACCAATATTCATGTCCACAGAAATACTTAGTGATGAGGTTACGAGTACATCCTTCATGTTCATATTGAAGGCAGGTAGAGAGAGATTCATTCTTGTGTTTTGGTTTTACCAGTTGTTGTATGCCTCTCTTTGAGCTGAAATGATAGTAGAGATATGAAGACAACATTCTGTCAATTGGATTACGAATTACTGTCACATAGGTAAAGTTTTTGAGTCCAAATGGAGTGAAATCAAGGAAATAAAAGTGTCGTGCATAAACAACTTTCTTTTTCAGCATTAATCGTCTCAAACACTTCCAAGCTACTCTCCATTTTTCATCGTCTTTCCAGTTGTAAGCACCACTGGGGTTAAACTCCATATAAAAATCAGAATATTCTTCAAGATCTTGTAGAAGATAAATAAATGATGTACTAGCACACTTAGGGAGACGTATAAAAAACAAAATATTGGCTGAGGAAGGAATACAGAGACTGTAGTCTTGTTCTAGTGAGACAGTAGTGGAGTGTGAAGGGACAGAGGGAAGAGCAGATGGAGGAGCAGATGGAGGTACCTCTCTATGGACTTGCAGTGGGTGTAGCTGAAGATGTAAGCAAAGGAGAGAGAGTGAGGAAAGAGGGACACGAAATAAAAATAAAAAGAGCAAATATCCCATAGTTTATATACATACCACAGGATATAATGTATTATAGATCTAGTGGATGTATATTTAGAAGAGAATCCGTATGCTATGTATAACATAGTGACCCTTATTTCCTGGAGAGCAGTTTTGGGACTATATACAAATACCTAGATACTAGCTGAGCTGATGTGTACCCGGTCTTGTGTCTCCAGCGGAATGCTGGCTCTCAGTTCATCACCGTACGTCAAGCCCAATTGACTCAACAGCCATCCGTGAACGCTAAACACGAACATAAGCGCAACTGATGCTGTGAGCACTGCACAACAGGAACAGCCTCTGCGACATCGTGGGGGGAGAAGTCGCCTGTAGCGTAAAACGGTCATATTCTTCGCTGTTTATGAATGTGGCTGTGCGAAAATTCACAAAACAAATTCGCTAGGCATTCAGAATCAGTGGAAGACCAACCTCCACTTCATTTCTGGGTGCCTTCATACAAAAAGATGGAAAGGCTACAGCAATATATACAGGTTGCACTGGGCCACGCCTTACGCATGCGCACAGTTCATCCGTTGCAGTTGTGCTCACGTAGAGAGCAACTGTTGAGAACCCACACACTAGGATCAGAGAAGAAGGTGAGCACTACGACATAAATCAACAGTGTACCCAGATGCATAAACTGCAAAAAATGGGTAGTTATTTTAACCATTAGGTATGGTTACCTCAGTTGGAACATAGCTATTTTTTGTAACTACGAACTCCCAAGAGGTATAGGATATCCATAAGGAATGATGTCTGTATATCTTGAGATACTCCTTGTAATTATTACCTTATCTCACAGATGTAGTCACGTACACAACCCCGCTGTATTATACTTCTGTATTAAAATGTAATGGAGGAGTAGTTCGTACTCATGTATGCAATCAGATAAATTGCATAATAATTATGTTTTACATATCTTTTGAATACCAAGGCAGGTTATAGTCATGTAATGCAACTGAGGTGACCAACACACTGGTCAAAACAACCACCTCTTTTTTGCAGTGTTTTATAGCACTATGCATGGATTTCTCGTTTTTTTGCTGTACACTGCAAAAACATAATGGTTATTATTTTAACACAAAGTGTTTTACCTCAGTTGCATGTGTAGTCACTTATTCACGTAATTGACAATTTAATGGATGTTGAACTTTTAGAGGAGAGCCAACAAGGCGCAGAGCATAAACTTATAGACTGAGTATATAATTATGTTGTTATTTCAATTTAATATGACTCAAGGATGTCATGTTAGGGAATATGTGAGGTCCAATGATATAATCACTCAGCCAGTAAATTATGGTGATGAAAATTAATGATTACATGTGCTGTTGTTACATTCCAAGTTGAATGTCAGCCATTGTACACAGCATTCTGTCGAAATACACAAGACGGCAACTGAGATAACTATACAACTTTGTTCAACAGCCATTAAATTGTGAATGATCGTGAGTGATTACACATCAGGGTTCTATCCAGTGGGGGGGGGGGCAGGGGGGAAGCTTCCCCCCCAACACCCCAACTTCTCCCCCAAACATTCAATCTTCCCCCCCTGTTAGTGTAGCTTGTATGCATGCAGTAACCTAGTCTATTTGACTTCATGTTTATTTGTGCACCTAAGAATGTTAAATATACTGGCTCTTTGCACTAGATCACATCTCTTGCAATGCAAAATTCAAAATTTTCCGGGGGAGGATGCCCCCAGACCCCCCTACTCTGTGCTCGATGCTAGTACACCTCATAGCTTCTCCCCCAAACCAAAAATCCTAGATAGAACACTGCACATGCAACTGAGTTAACAACATTTTGTGTTAAAATAAGTATCATGTTTTTGCAGTGTAGCTAGTTTTTCAGCGATGATGTTACAGTGTTACAGTAAAGAACTAACCTAAGGATCTCAATAATGTGTGTAGTCTAGTTATATAGACAGCTCTCTGTTTGAATTTCCATGTTTTCCACTGGGAATTTGGCCTGTCTTTACATAACAACATGACTGTCATATATAAAAATATGAATTATATATATATGTGACCATGCAAGCATAAACCAACCTTATGCCGCAAAGCATAATTTTCAGCATGAGTGAAAATAGTTTGCACTTTCCCATTATACCCCATACAAATACAAAACACAAAACTCTTCATAACTTTGGAATAGAAAGTCCAAGCAAAAATCTAAAAACATCACTACAATCAGCTCGAAAATCGTTATTCAATGCTATGCTTATCTCAAAAAGGATAAAATGCAGCAAAAGGTTGGTTTATGCATGCATGGTCACATATTGGCGACAGTATATATCAACCTCCCAATCCCTAGCTTCAACCCAAGCTTCATGTTCTCAATGTGTTGCACATAAGATATAGTTGTAAGTCTTCTGTTCTCATTCACCAGAAATATATTATATTAACCCTTCTCTGACTATTGTTAACTCCTTCATGACACACGTCTATGGACAGTCTATAAAGTGAAACATCATATAATATTTCTGTAGCTATGCTGACTAGTACTGTGTTGTTGATAGGATCTGGAGAAACAAATACTCAACCAGCTCTAGAGTCTCAGTGTCTTGTCTGGGTTATCCTTAAGATATTAACATCCATCCTAATTGCTGGTCAAAGCAACCACCCATTTTTGCAGTGATACTACCATACTACCCACACTGTAATAAATGCAGGCATGCCCAAGTATGCAGAAAAAAATTACAAGGCTGAGTAGATCTAGAGTTACTCAATTTTATCTCCCATTAGTTACAGGTTATGATAACTCATTTCATGGATGATTGGAAATGATGAGGAAAACACACTGCAATAATTTCTGTATACATCAAATGAAGAATGAAATGTGTTCTGCTACAAATATAATTGCATGAGCTCACACACATTCCAAGTACATTACATTTTACCTCCATACACATACACATGGACTATAATGAGAATTAGAATCAGAAAAAGTATTGAGGAAATGAGGGCAAGTATTAAGAAAGACAGTGTTTGAGGGGTCGACAATCCACTGCTGGAGTCTCCTGCAAAACAAAACCATACTTTTATAAATACCCAGCCTATATATCCCACCTTCTATTTGTCCCTTAGTCCTCACCCTATCCCATAATGTACATGTCAATTTACCTGGTAGTACTGGCATGGAGGTCTGTGTCTTTGGTCTGTATCTTAGTCCACTCTCCTCTGGTGGGTCTATTAGTACAAGGGATACAACAGTCATCAACTGTGTAAGATGACACACATGCACACACACACACACACATGCACACACACACACACACACACACACACACACACACCAGTCACAATAGTACTATACAGGTTTCCATAAACCTAAGCCATATTCGACATACACAATACACACACTACATCCTTCCACCTAACCACATCCTTCTGATTAACACATATACATGCAGTGTATATAGTAACATGACATTCCATAGACCACACTGCACAAGTGCCTGCCTTATAAATACCTACACACCACCTATTAGCCTATAGTTTGCCAAAGGGAACTACAATACCAAGGTGAGTTCTTCTGCATGGTTCAAAACATGTGTATGTACACTGGTACGACATACATGTACACTGGTTGTTTCAACGATTGCAATCGTTAGATTTTTCGTATTAGCTTTGTCTGCATACTAAATGCCAATCATCAGGGGAGTACCCAAGCTACTGTACACCAGCCATGAGTTTCAGTCCCTTAACCTCCCTACTCATGGCCAGCAGCAGTAGAGGTGGGACTGAGTCCGGCAGTTTTCACCTAGAAGCTCACGTGACATGCAGATTACGTAATGGTTTATCACAATAGGTTGCCAGTTGTGCTTAGTGCATACACATCTGCCCAAAACAGTAGCATGATATACATACATTAAACCTATCATGGGGCCTATGGGGACTGTGACTACGCCAAGCCTGCACGGACACCTGGGTAGCCACATGTTTGGAAATGGACAAGCACCTCCCGTAATCTGCACTCATTTTTTCTTCCACAATTTCCCTCTCTTTCTTATTTTTACCCACACAACAAACACACACACACACACACACACACACACACACACACACACACACACACACACACACACACACACACACACACATACACACACCTGTGATGAAATGAGGTGTAATATCGGACTTCATAGTAGAATCATCAGTTGACTCATTGAGATCCTCCTCATCGACTATCCTCACTTCATGTTCCTCTCCAACTTCTGTTCCTTCGCCTTCCTCTAGCGTGGATGCTGAAGGAAAGGGGCAGAAGGGGGAGGGGATATGAACACAAGTACACATAGCTAAGACTACGGTAGGTTGAGGTGGTACACACACACACACACACACACACACACACACACACACACACACACACACACACACACACACACACACACACACACACACACACACACACACACACACACACACACACACACACACACACACACACACACACACACACACACACACACACACACACACACACACACACACACACACACACACACACACACACACACACCAGTGGGTTTATTATCTTCCACAGAGACTATCTCCCCATCCTCCTGCCATTTCCGTCCACTCTTTGTCACCAGTTGTTCCACCTCATTGGCAAGAGTATTGAACTCAGCATTCTTCAGAACCTCCACTAGAGTGGCCCAGTTGGCTGGTTGTCTCCCCTCCCCTGCCAGCCATTTCTTCATCATGTCAGTACAACATGCCATAGGTTTTGACTGATTATGCGTATCGATTAGATCAATGGTGTATCCAGTGGGGTCAAAGTTGAAGAGCGCCCCGACTGTCTTCCACTTGGCTGCAATATTTTTGATAATCCTCACTTCTTTCCCAGAGGGAGCCACCATGTAAGTGAGCTGCTGTAGAGTGGGCTGTGTGTCTGGAGGAGGTGTGGGAAATAAAATATACATCATTTCCAACAACACATGTACATATTGATATTTCAACAGCAGTAGATTATATATACGTATATACTTTATATACAGAGAGCAGGGCTCACCAGGATGTGATGGTAGGGGTAGGGGTAGGGGCTCAGTAGAGGATGGAGAGCTACGGACAGCTGTGGAGGAGAAGGAATTGAGAATTAGGAATGGATGTGTAAATCTGCCATTGTGAATGGTAGTGACATGTAGCCAGAGATGATATGTGTCTATATGTACAGAGGACTCACCAGAAAGTGGTGGTGGGTGTGGCTGTGGCGCAGTAGAGGATGGAGAGTTACTGACATCTGGAACTGCAGCTGTGGAGGGAAGGGAGAGGGAAGGGGAGTGTACATATTCAGTGAACCAGACACAGTAAAGGTTGTACTTGGAGATTATGTGTGTAGAGAGAACCGGACTCACCAGAAAGTGGTAGTGGGTGTGGTTGTGAATCTGCAGAGGATATGATGCCTGGAACTGCAGCTGTGGAGGGAGTAGAGTGGGAATGACAAGGAACTGTACATTTTCAGTACACCAGATACAGTGAAGGTGGTAATATAGCTGGCGTAGTCAGAGATGATGTGTACTCACCAGGAAGTGTTGGTAGGTATGGCTCAGTAGAGGATAGAGAGCCACTGGCACCTGGAACTGCAGCTATGGGGGGAGAGGGAATTGAGAATTAGGAATAGATGCCATTGTGAATTGTAGTGACATGTAGCCAGAGATGATGTGTGTGTGTATATGTACAGAGGACTCACCAGGAAGTGGTGGTGGGTGTGGCTGTGGCTCAGTAGAGGATGGAGAGGTACTCACATCTGGAACTGCAGCTGTTGAGGGAGGGGAGAGGGAGGGGGTGTGAATGGAGAACAAGGAACTGTACATATTCAGAGAACCAGATACAGTGAAGATGGTAACTGGTGTAGTCAGTGTACTCACCAGGAAGTGATGGAGGGTGTGGCAGTGGAGTTGAAGAGGATGGAGTGGTACTGACATCTGGAACTGCAGCTGTGGAGGATTAAAACAAGACATGTATTGTCACCACGGGGCCAAGACTGGCCATGACATCAACATGGGTTGGCAGGCACAGTTGATAGTTTCACTACACATGAATGTGTAAAACAGCTCTAGCTATAGACATGTATCTCACTTCTCTACCACTGGCCCTCTCTCTCAAACACAACGTCCACAAAGAAGAACAGTTAACACACAACTCACCAGCAGTGGGATAAGGTGACCCTGTCTCTTCCACAGAGGAGGTCTTCTTACTCCCACCCTTTGCCTCAGCTGCTAGGGACAGAGGAAAGTAGGCATGTACATGTGGGTCTAGTCTACTTCCAGCATTCCATATAAAGCACATCACTCACATCAACATATGAAATAAAGACATGTAACTACCACGTGAAGGCTTACTGTGTGTGTTGCAGACAGTCAACCAGGGAATGGTGCCCTCTGCTAAGTCTCCATACTTTAGTGGATCACTTGAGCAGGTCCAGACATGGTCATTGTCAATGGTTGCTGGGTGGGGGTTATGGGGTGGGGTCGGATGGGCGGGGCATACGATAGATGAGACAGGGGTGTTGTTTGTGTAGCCGAGGGTCTTCCTTGCTTTCTCCAGGCCTGAAAACACTGCGTCATGTGCCATCTTCCACAGCTGGGCTGCTTTCTTTGGATGAGTGCATATGTGAATTTCGAAGTGCGTGAAGTGATCGATTAGCGAAATGGCACCAGTCACCTTCGGGATGGTGAACTGGATCACGTTGCGATTGAGGCATTTCGGAGTTCCTGCCTCTTGTACCACTTCCCAGGGACGAGGGTGAGCATTGTGGGGGGAGAGGAGGTAGGCCACTGTGCTGCAGAACATTCCCATCAGGGGACCACTGTCAGGGAAGTGTAGAGCGAGAGCTTTTTCACCACTGACTCGATATTCTGCAACCACCTCTGCTGTCACCACTTGCAGTAGACATGGCATGAAATACACATCCTCTGACAGATCGGCAAACACAAGTAACTCTCTTAGCAAGGTGATCAGCTCATTGGGAGTGAACAGAGGCTCCTCGTAGTGACTCTTGAACTCACTCAGAAACTTCTTCGTTACCTGTCCGTAGTCGCGAAACTTCTTCCACTCTCCCTGCTTGGGTTTCACCTGCTGATCCTTCTTCCCTTGGCTCATGCGGTAGCTCTCCTCCACCAGCTCCGTCACTTTATCCAGCAACATCTGTGGCTCCATGAACACCAGATTGGGCAGGATATCGGGGAAATAGAACAGCATGTTGAGACCGTTGAAGAACATCAGAGCTTCCTCGCACGACTCTTCTTCGATATGCATCGACACCGCCACCAACCCACACTGTTCTCGAGATAGCACCTTCTTCCCCAGACCCTCCACCACCTCCAGAAGCTTGTGGTATAGAGCATACCATCGCAACGGCACATTCACCACCTTACTCCCTTCCCTCTTGCCACTAAGACACCTCCGAATGGCCTCTGCACACTCCCTGTCTTTCTTCACCGGCTTGGCTGCATTCATGGTGAAGATGAAGCTCTCCATGTTCTCGTCGCAGTAGATGATTTGATCCTCGAACTGAGGCAAAAGGATTTCCCTCAGCTTCTTGTGAAGAGATTCCAGCACTCCAGGCAGCTCACCTTCTGCCACCATGTCTCGGTGGGTGGCCAGGAACAGGAGTCGGGCGAGAGGCATGTCCGTGTTCTTGGCAGACAGGGAGGTCATGGTACGTGTACACTGCTTCAGAGTGTCTTCGTTAGTCTGGGAGGCCACGAACTCGTACACTAGCTTGCCTTCACGGAAATAGCGGATCACCATTCGAATCTCCAGTGACTCGTGGACCTTGAAGACATAGACAAAGTCGGATGCACCGTACAGGAACACAGGCATCAACTCGTGAAACTGAGGCTGGCCGCCGGAGTCCAGCACAAGGGTCTGCCTCAGTCGGAGGATGGGCTCCGAGGAGGGAGGAGAAGTGTTGATGAGAGAGACAAACTCCTCGTCCACCTCAGTCGACTTCAGCAGGGAATCCAGGCTCACTTCCACCACTGTGCCTGTGGGCTTCTTCTTGGGAGAAGGTGTAACCTCCCCAGCTGCTTCAGGTGTAGTGACATCTTCCTTCCCTGGTGCTGGTTGGAATGACTGGCTACTTGTAGCGGGGGAAGGCTGCTGGCTGGGGGAGACTAGGCTGACACTGCCCAGTGGCTCTGCCTGTTGCTTTGGCATTCGAGAATGGATCACCTCTGCGATGGAATCACGGACTTCTTGCAGTGTCCTTATCTTCCATTCCAGTTTGTCGTCAACTTCCATGAACAAGACTTCAATGGGTCTCTTCATCAGCGGTGTGCTGGATCTGACGTCGGGAGGGTCATCTCCGAGAAGTACAGCAAGGGCGGAGGTCTTCCCACTTCCAGCGATACCAAACATCACCACTTTGTCGAGGGCAAGTTGGATGTGGCCTCGTAGCATCTCCACCTGGTAGATCTGTTTAGAGCGATATCTGCCTGCATGGAGAAAGTCATCTTATACCAATTACTACATGTAACACATATAAGGGGAGTACAAGTGGACTGTCCAACTGTACACAAATTTACATGTGGAGAGGAATGCGTTCCAGTCTAGCTATATATGTAGCTTCACTCGAGAGTGTTTACAGTATACAGCTGGATGGTAATACATTCCTCTCCAGGTGTACACATACATCCCCACTATGTAGCAATGAATGCACTGAAGTGCAAAGCCCTCTGTGAGGCGCATGTGTATGATGTTTACGAAAGTCATCTTATAGTGTGTGTCCCTGTCCTTCGGTGTGCATGCACAGTGAGGGTTACAGCACTTGTTGCAATCAGTGTCTAAAAACATTTTCAGCTAATAACATGTAGGGAGTTGCACGGGATGCGGGGAACATTAGCACACTAAAAATTGCACAGTGAGGGGGGGAGCATTAGCACACTAAATTTGTTCAGGGGGGAGCATTAAAGTTGCACAGGAAGGGGGGGAACATTAGCACACTAAAAGTTGCACGGGGGGGGGGGGGGATATTTAGCACACCAAAAGTGACAGGTAGAACATTGCCTAGATATTACTCTAAGCTACTACCAAAGTGGGATAGGAACACATTCCTCTCCAGGTGTACACATACATCCCCACTATGTAGCAATGACTTTACACCACTCAGTTCTGATACACATGTACACTACATGACTATAGAGCCACTGAACAATACAGTGTACATGTTCCATATCTGACACTTCTGTAGGCACATCACTATACATGCAAGTCTATATACATGTACATTGTGTACATGTAAATGTATATACTGTGGAGCCTCTCCAATCAGGACACCCTTGGGACAGAAGGAAGTGTTCTGATTAGTGAGGTGTCCTGATTTCAGGGGTTGAATTGTACATAAATATGGCATTTGGGAAAACAACAAGTGTCCTGTTTATTGAGGTGTCCATATTTCAGGGTGTCTTGATTAGAGAGGCTCTACTGCAGACTATGAGTGACTTCTCATGTATTTCATGTATATATAGTGTAAACCTATGTATACATGTGAAGTAATCAAATAGTCTAAATGATGGAAACACTGTCAACCAAACATCAATGCCAAGTCATTATGAAAGATCCTGAAAAAAACTCAGGATCCAGCTGGGATTCGAACCCAGGACCTTCTGATTACTAGTCAGACACTCTTACCACTGAGCCACTGGATCTCTTGTGGCAGAGGAGTGTAGGATTGATGTTAATATCCTAAGGATTGAGTTCAAACCCAGACAATGACTTGGTTACACAGGCAAGGCATATACAACATGCAAAGCATGTTAGACTCAAACTCCACCTTAGTTGCACCATAACTAGGCGATGTACATGTTAACCGATTAATGGCCAAATTTACGCGCACCCGCGCATGCGTAAACGCCGAATAAATTTTGTGAAATCCGGATGCGTAAACGTCTTTCAAAAACACGGGCATAAGTAAAAATCCATAAAAGTTTTATACAGACAAAGTCACGTTTTTTGAAAGCTAGGTCCACGTGCTGTCTTCTGATGTCCAACATGGCTGTGTACCTCCTGAGCTCAGGGTGATCTCGAACGAATCTCCCGCCGAGTTTACTAAAGCGGTAAGTGAATTTGTCTATATATTTTGATGTATGTGATATCCTCTGTTTTGATGGATTAGAATGCATGTCGGGGCCCTTCCTAACCTGTACTGCTGTTCTAGTATGTAGACAGAAGGAACTTGCGCCTTTTACGAGGTAGGAAAACAGGGGATCTCTGCCTTCCCCGCGTTGTTGACATTGCTACGTGATCGAGAATCGCGCGGTGACCTAACGATGGAGTGTAGTGTACTGGTGCTCTGAATATGATAACATGCTAGTAGCTGGATGCTTGTACACATGACTATCAATGCTGGAGCCTTTCTAAGAACCGTACAGCAAGATAAGCTAATGAATATAAGCCTCCAACATTTCAAGTTGCACGTTGTATATATCCTTGTATATATACATGTACTTGTGGTACAGAATGTGAATGACGCTGCATACATGTACCATCAATTTTACTATATTTGTTATTCTCTCACACACACTTCACTCTTTAGTGATACCAGTCATGTTAGCCAGCACAAGGCTGTTACCATCGGGGACCACGTGGAGGTATGACTGGATTCCCCCCGACTAACACACAAACAAACAGTACGAAGACAACACACACACACACACACACACACACACACACACACACACACACACACACACACACACACACACACACACACACACACACACACACACACACACATACACCTCCGACGCACACAGGATGAAGCCTGGGATGAGGTTAGTCTTGGAGGGCGAGTAGCTCCAGGCACCAAATCTGAGAGGGGGAGAGAGCCTCCGGGCACCGAGTCTATGAGTGCAAAGTTTACGAAGGTGAGTGCCTCCGGGTGCCGAGTCTGGGAGGGGGAGAGAGCCTCCGGGCGCCGAGTGTGGGAGGGGGAGAGAGCCTCCGGGCACCGAGTGTGGGAGGGGGAGAGAGCCTCCGGGCACCGAGTGTGGGAGGGGGAGAGAGCCTCCGGGCGCCAAGTCTGGGAGGGGGAGGAGCCTCCGGGCGGCACCGAGTCTGGGAGGGGGAGAGAGCTTCCGGGCACCGAGTCTGGGAGGGGGAGAGAGCCTCCGGGTGGCACCGAGTCTGGGAGGGGGAGGAGCCTCCGGGCGGCACCGAGTCTGGGAGGGGGAGAGAGCTTCCGGGCACCGAGTCTGGGAGGGGGAGAGAGCCTCCGGGTGGCACCGAGTCTGGGAGGGGGAGAGAGCCTCCGGGTGCCGAGTCTGGGAGGGGGAGAGAGCCTCCGGGCGGCACCGCGTCTGGGAGGGGAGAGAGCCTCCGGGTGCCAAGTCTGGGATGGGAGAGAGCCTCCGGGTGCCAAGTCTGGGAGGGGAGAGAGCCTCCGGGTGCCAAGTCTGGGAGGCAGAGAGAGAGCCTCCAGGCACCAAGCCTTCGGGCACCGAGTCTGGGAGGGTGAGAGAGCCTCCGTCTGGGAGGGGAGAGAGCCTCCGGGTACCAAGTCTGGGAGGGGAGAGAGCCTCCCGGCACCGAGTCTGGGAGGCGGAGAGAGCCTCCGGGTGCCAAGTCTGATAGGGAGAGAGAGCCTCCGGGGCACTGAATCTGAGAGGGTGAATGCCTCCAGGTGACGAGTCAGAGGGAAACACACACACACACACACACACACACACACACACAAACAAGACAAAACACACATCACATACACTGTCACAGTCACACAAACACACAAGTCACTGGACATGTTCCGGGAAGGAGTGGATGTCCTTGTGGTACTGCATGAAGCAGTCAGTGTCAATGATCCCTGTGTGACACAGGTGGATATTACACTCCCTACAGAACCACTGAGTGTCTCGGCGTTGCTGTCTGTGGTGCTGACAATACCAGCACCGACGCCTGATAGGAGTGCTGTCTGGACACTCTACATATCGTAGAGGGTAGTGTCGTAATGGCAGGATGGTGGGTGCAGCAGAGCATCTTCCAAGGCGTTTCTTGCTGTGGTAGTCTCCTACAAGGCTCCTTGCAAGCTCGAGTCGAAACTCCTTGAACTTTTGCCTCTTTTCTGCACCTGAGTATCTGGAGTGGAGGATGTGGGCGTTGGCAATGGACACCTCAAAGAGAAACCAAAATATATATCTGTAGAACTTCCTACACTTCATCCTCACATGGTAGTACCCACGCAGTTGATCATTCCTGTCAACTCCTCCCATGTAGGTATTATAGAGCGCCATTGCTGCAGGGCATGGTACACTTCTGCGAGTACCATCACTTTCTCTCCTCTGAACGCTGTCTGACTGCTGTGGCTGAGCATTGGTGGAGAGAAGTGTGACGACACGATTGTCACGCCACAACAGTGCCACTACTCCACCCTTTTGGAGAATTTGTGAATCTCCTCTGGAAGTAGAAAAGAAAATAGGTGAAGATGCACCAGGTTCATGTATATTATAAAGCTCCCTAAGCACAGACACGATATAAGCGATGTGCATGATACACTGATATACATGAACATAATTTCAGTGCATAAACATGTATTTGGTTATATTTACTTTTGATGTTGAAATACACAGGCTGAAGAAAGCAGGAGGGAATGAGAAAGACAAACTTCTGTCCGGAGTCGAAAACAGGTCTAATGACCAGCAAACCAGCACACCAGACACTGTGCCACGATCGCCAGACAAAATTTTGTCCCCTCATTTCCTCTTATAACGTGGCTCAGTGTCTGGTGTGCTGGTTTGCTGGTCATTAGGCCTGGATTCGACTCCGGACGGAAGTTTGTCTTTCTCATTCCCTCTTGCTTTTTTCAACATCAAAAGTAAATACATCTGTTACCAGGTCAACTAAGATATTTGACATGCATTTGGTTACCTGTTGCTGAGCCCATGTCTGTTCATCTCTCTCTGACTTTTCCCATTCATCTTTAGGGCATCAGGAAAGTCGCGGTAGTTTTGCCTCGCTGTCCCACAGGCATAGAGTCCCTTACCCAACAATGCATCAAGGAGAGAGACAGAAGAGAAGAAGTTATCAAAGTACAGGTGGTACTTCTTTCCTTCCAATCTCCTTGCCAAATCAAGCACCACCCTCTTCCCTAGCCCGCTCTCTGCCGAGTCTGATTTTCCTGTGTACACCTGCACCTCACACATGTACCCATTATGTGCATCAGCCCGGCACCACACCTTGATACCGCGCTTGATGGGCTTGGCAGGCATGAACTGCTTGAGGGTACTGCGACCCTGGAAAGGTATCATCGCCTCATCAATCGAGACTTCACAGTGTGGTTGGTAGACCTCAAGGAACCTCTCTTGCAGCATCTCGATCATTGGTCTCACTTTTCCCAAGCGATCATACCCAGGGTCACCATGTTGGAGGAGGGTTCTGTTGTCGACAAAGTGCAGGAAGCGGTGAATTTCTCTGAATCTCTTCCTGGAGATTCTGTCAGCAATAGGGCTGTAGTGCAGCAATGGATCACGGCGCCAGTAGTCGTCTATTGCTGGTAGTGGGACAAGACCCATCAACACCATGAAACCAAAATATGCCCTCAACTCTTCCACAGTTATCTTCTCCCACTCCACATACTTGTCCCCCAACACCTGTTCAGCGAAGAGATTCGACTGCGCAGTGATGACTTCGCAAATCTCATCAGTGAGAAAGAGGGTGAACACATCCAATTCTGACTGAGGAATAGACACAGTTGGTCCCACAGGCTGTACAAATGGTGCAATGTCCACTGGTGAGAGAGTACTAGTCCACTCTTCTCTTTCTGTAGATGAAGGACCTGGCTGTGTTGCTTGCTGCCGAGGTCGAGACACTGTACACACAGTTGGTCGCTGAGTCACAACTGGAGGTTGCCTGAAGGTTGGCGATGTGTGTCTCTGAGGAGGTTGTGTACCAACTGTGGTGAGTGTGGGAGGAGGTGCATGTTGAAGTGTCATTGCTGACTGCAGGACTGATGTCAGTGTTGACAGTGGCAGTGAAAAGTAATGACAGAGGGGGAGGGAAAGGGGATCGACTTGCCCTGCATTGAGAGAGAGGTCTGTTAGTGGAGTCACACTGTGACAGGGAGGGAATGGGGGAATCGAGCCTCCAGGCGCCATCATACTCAGGGGTGGAGTGAAGGAGGGAGTTGAGCCTCCAGGCGCTGTCACAGTCACAGAGGTAGGAATGAGGGGAGTTGAGCTTCCCGGCACCATTAAACTCTCAGTAAGGATGGGAGAGTCAATCCTCTGAGCACTGTCAAATTCAGTGACTAATCGAGGGGGTGATTGGATGCTCTGGGCACTCAGCGAGGGAGGGGGGGGAGCATGGGATTCAGTTATGACATTGAAGTCGTCTTCCACTATACCCCATTCATCCCTTTGTTGCTCTGTGCAAGTGATGTCATCAAATTCATCATCACTGCCAACTGTCATTGGGCCATCATCTTCATGATCAAGCTCCAACATCACCTCTTCGACAGAGAGCCTAGCTCTTTTAGGAGCTGGTTCAGCCATAGCTAGATAGCTAGTTGCCTATTGATAATGTATTGTACAATTATTATTATAGCCTAGAATTGCTTTTATTATTATGAAATCTTAGTGTTTTACCTAGAAATGCATTTATTACTGCTTGTTTACTATGCATTTCTGCATGCTTACCTTGTTTGTAAACTGTGGTTACTATACGCGTGTCACTTGTATTGCAATAAGACGTTGCAGCTGTAATCGTTTCAACCTTGACCTTTGGCCGCCAGTTACTCCGCAAAAGTTTATGTAAAGGTCATGTGCGCTGTTATTATATCGAAAGCCCCACCCTTTCTGCATGCGCTGGTGAAGAATAAAGACATTCCCCCCAGGGGTCGAGGTGCTAGCGGCGTTCTTACAGACGAGGTGAGGTTGACGCATATTTGCGTCTATGGCTGTTAATGGGAGTATGCGCGTTTGACGCAAATATGCGTCTATGGCCATTAATCGGTTAACAAAGGATACTAAAAAACAATGTACATGTATATACCTGTGGGAAACAGCTTCTGAAGATGATCCAATGCTCTGTGACAACTTGCAACATCACCACCATAACTAGGCGATGACCCGATCTTATACAGAGCACTGGCCACTAGTCTCCAGGACAGTGCTGGATGAGAAGAGATGAGGGAGGAAATGACTGCCTCTTTGCGTTCACTGGCATTGGAATACTGTCTCCTGATCGTCCTCTGCTCAGACTCTCGTATGTTTACACGGACACCAAACACCTCCCACAGACCATCATCCATGCTGTCCAGTACAGTTGAGAGGTTGTGTGGAGTGAGACTGAGCTCTGGGAACACAACAGGAGAAACAGGGATGGAGAGACTGAGTACACAACTCTACACTACATCTACATAACATGTATCACAGGAATGGCCTTTTGGTTGGACAATTTGGACAATCTCATTCCTATCCACACTCACCTACACCATATTCCTATACAGATAGTACATTAGTACTAACTAACATGAAGATGTGTACATGGAAGATGTATATATAAGGAGCAAGCATGGGCACACATGCAGTCCTCTCAACTTGAAGCCAACGAGCTGTAGTGAGATGGAGACCAGGGTGTGAATTGTATTGAAATAATGCTTTTTTGATGATTGATTCATTCCCAGGCCTCTCATGTTCACAGTATATGTTCCTAGACATCTTCCTAGGCTCTGCCTCTCAAAATGGAAAGAGAAGCCCAAATTAAAGCATATGGTGAGTACAGGAACTAAGAATGTGGAGGGACAGGTCATTTTACATGTTAAATACACATTGTACATGTGCAGTACATCATAGGCAACAACCTAGTATGTGAGGTAGTGAAAAATGGTGTGTCACACTACCAAATAGTGGGACTTGAGAGGTCTGCACACTAAGTCACCTGATTTTTATCACCTGATTTGGGGATTTCCCTATAAGACCACAACATCACTGACATGGTTAATACAGAGGGTCCCCAGGGATTTTTACCACCCCCCTCCTGCTTCCCCCCAAATTATGTGGAGAATATGAAGACACTGAAATACACATACATGGAAGTTTCCTGTTCTCCATGTACATGTACAGTCCTGTATACTCCACTCACCAGCTGGGGTGTATTTCAGGAAGACCTCTGCAGCCTGCAATGCTGTCACCTCCCCTCTGTAGTGCAGTACTCCTGCAACATGCTGCCAGGAGGCTAGTGGTACAGTGCGTAGGTAGTAGAGCAGTAGTGCCTCCCTCTTCTCTTCCACTGTCTTGTAGGAAGGATTGTCACGTATTGCATCACACACAGCAGGAGGAACAACCAGACCACCAACATAAGGTCCCAGCTCATACCACTCCATAACTGATGCCATAACCTGACACAGGTTTTTGATATTGAGTGTGGGGTCTGCACAGGGAGTAGGAGATATGGTAATACAGTAACCCATGTGAGGTACAATGTCATCACTCATCAATGGAGAAACAATCATGATAGGAAACATGTTACTAGCGGAATGGTGGGCATTATGGGAGAGAGGGAGAGAACCATTGTGGTCATGTCACCACATGGCAGCCATGTACATTATCTAAAGTCAGATGGTCAGCAACACTAGGTGGGTATGCTCAGTATCTTACAACAATCACTAAGAGGTACATGTAGAACAGAGTTCTCCCCTCCCATAAATGTCTGTTGGTGAGACTACAAGACTAGGTGGGCATCCTTCCACTAGCCCAATACAGTTGGAGACTTACAACAATCACTAATATTCATAAGAGGTACATGCTTACTGGTCAGACGTCCCATCTAGAGCCTCTTCTAAATACAGCATAACCGAGGAAAAGCTTGTTGAACTTGTGGAATACCTTATCAATAATATATATATATACATGTAGGTAATAGAGTTTACAGACAGTGCGTGGGCATTCCGATGGGCACTGATTGTGCACCATTGCTGGCAAACCTCTTCTTGTTCTATTATGAGTATAGGTACATGAAAAACCTCATCAAGAACAACTTAACTTTATCTAAAAAATACTCTCATACAGTGAGGTACATTGATGATTTATTAACGTTAAATAATAGTGGATTTGAAGATACAATAAATGACATCTATCCACCAGAGCTTGAACTCAAGAAGACTACGGACTGTCCTACAACATTGTCTTACTTAGATATACGTATTTCAATTGCTAATGGGAAATACTTCACAGCGGTTTTTGATAAGCGGGATAATTTTAATTTTACTATTGTCAATTTCCCTCACATGACTAGCAACATCCCTTCAAAGCCAGCATATGGGGTGTACATTTCGCAATTGATACGCATTGGTAGAATTTGTAATAGTTTTGTACAGTTTAAAGATAGACACTATAAGCTGACTGAGAAACTGATCAAGCAAGGATATTGGTACTCAGGATTATGTAAGGCTTTTAAAAAATTTTCAAGATCTCATACAAGCATTTTCTCAAAATATAAGTGCAGTGTTCGTAAACACATTGAAGAGGGGATATGCTTGCCAGCCATTCTTTGCAAGAATATCAACACCTGCAGAGAATGTTGTATGTTGGCTTGTCTGGTGATGTGTGAACTTGTATTCAAAGATTAGTGGCTCTATGGTGAGTTGTGTACATATCTCTATTTTTCTATTTCTATTTTTTTGTATTTTACACTATTTTTCTAAGTCTTGGGACTGTTACATACAATGTATATTACTAGAATATTTTTCTACCCACCTTTTTTGACTGCTTTGTGTCATATTTGTCTAATTGGGGGGTGCTAGGATGTGTGGGGAGAGTTGGCTAGCCGTAAAAGACTCTTTAACCCACCATCCCAGTTCTCAAGGCTGGGCATCCTGACACCCCTTAATTGATTGTTTTTTGGCCTGTATTTACTTTTGTATGTTGCATGTGTGAATTGGTTTGTTCTTTTTTTTGTATGGTTGGTGAAATCTATGTCCTGTATGTCCTGTTTGTGTGGTCTGGGTGTTATATGTCATGTTTGTCTGGGTTGCCTTACTTTTTCTTCCTACTTCTTTCATAGCTAGTGTGCTATGCACATTTATTTCCATGTAATAAGTTAGTAACACACTCTGGTAGACAGGTATGGTTGGGAAAGGGTTAAACATCAGTAAAACTATATGAACTTTAAACCTTACCTATTACAGTAGAGGCTAATGAACAACACATGTACATGTACATCCCACACAGTACATAGCAGACAGGCAGACCAGATACTTGGGAGGTCTAAACCCACTAGCTAAAGTCTTGCACTACTGTACTGTGGATATACTTCAGTGAGGAGGAACACAAGTAACTTGGTAACACTTGGGATTGTACCACGGGAGAGTGGGCATGGTCTACACACTGACCAATCACATTGCTGGCTACCATGTGATTGAGACCATCATTTCACCATCTGATGAGATCAAGACTGCCATGTACATCTGTACTAGCTACATGTACTGTCTCACTAGCTGGAGACTACTACATGTATACCACAGTACAGACAGTACTACCTCAGCTGCTATGGAGACTGTGGGTAGGGCACACCATGTACTAGTAATCAAGTGAGAAAACAACTCTGCACTGAGCTGTCTTGGACAGAGGCAACTATTGGAGGAGGGCAGAGAGCCTGACAGACTGTATGTAACCACAGTTGGTAAACTCAATGGTGACTATCATGATGTAAAGCTGGCGCAGTCAACAGGTCCATCCTACAATGCAAAGCATTTTACATTGTACATGTACATGTATATACATGTAAGGGGGTGGAATGAAGAGTGGGAGAATGGAGCAGATATTCATGGCCTATTGTGTACTATGAGGGGTGGGGTCTAGTTTGTACACCTACATACTACATGTACACATCATGACATACTCCAACTACCTGTGACAGGCTCTGCCAGATGGCGTAGCTTATCTGCAACTGTCTTCTCTTCCATCCAATCCAGAGATACTATCAGACCTCTCCAAGAGGCGTCCGGATCTTGCTCCATCCAATATTGGATTAGTGACTTTCTCTGTTCAACCACACTAGAGAACTGACCATAAATTTCTTGTCGTTTTGACTCAGGGACACGGAGATACTCTCCCAGCGTATCAGTATCCTCCACCTCCTGAACTGCCTTAAGGACATTCATTGGAGTGAAGGTCACACCTACAGCACAGCACACACACACCACAATAACTAGGAGGATGCAAAGCATTTGTGGGCGAGCGCAACGAGTGGAAGAGGCAAGGCTGGCTACGTTTGCGCATTGCGCAGGGACGCATGCGCACTGACCGCGGTCGGTTAATGACATACAAACATACATACATACAAACAAAATTGCCATTGAGTTCACTGGTATGGGCTCGCTGCACTCGCCCAATTATTGTCATACTCCAACTACATACAAAAAATTAAGGTGAGCACAGAACAAACATGGCAAATGTATGCCTAGCTGTTCTGGAACATGTACAAGTAGTCAGTGATCAACTGGATGAGTCATCCCAGTCAGTGATAGGAACAAAAAGTCATCCCACAACACACACTAGGAAGGTCCTCTTACCACCTCAGCTGGGGGAGACAGCTCACCTCACTTCAAATATCATTTCAACTCATGGCTACCCAATTACCTTATAGACAAGTCAACTCCAACCAACTGCAATATACAGCCCCCTCAGTATTCAATCCAATCAAGGGACCCCTGGATGGATGATTGCCTACTAGGTGGCTGGGTGATGAGCTGAGGCTATCTACACGTACATGTAGGTAAGTAGCTGGGGAACTAGTGGAGACAGCTCCAACAGTGACATACGTACATGTATACACACGTCACGTACAGACTAAGGCAAGGCATATTTCAAACTGAGCCACTCGGCTAGTCTCAGGTGAGACCCGCCACACCCAAATCCAGGTATATAGCTAGGACATGCTCTGTACATGTCATCTCATGTCATGTTCTTACGTTTCTTCCTCTGAAACCTTGAAGCCATGTTTGATCGGCTCAGGCGTGTGTGGTAACGTCTCTGCGCAGTCAGTGGCTGGGGGCGAAGTCGAGGGAGAAGTCGGGGGCGAGTCCACAGAGGGGGCGGAACTCATTAACCTTTGAGTGATTATTGCGAACTCTTAATGCCTTGCCGTTTTGCTGACTCGGCAGAAAAAAGATATAGCTGTAGCTCGAGTTTCTGTTTTTCAATCTAGTAGTCTCTGAGATCTAAGTATGACTGAAAGGCAATTAGAACGACTTCTGTCAACTCCCACTGTCTCAGATACTATATTTCTAAAGTCTTCTCGCTGTAGTCTCGATAGCTGGTAATAACCCGCTAGCGAGACCCTCCCAAAAGCGGGAGAGGGTCTGGCTAGCAAGACTATCTCGCGTTGGACGGATGAGGAGTTGGGTCAGGTTTGGTGGACGTCACTGAAGCCTACAACCTAGATACGGCTCATAAGTGCTTTCCGCCGAGTCAGCAAAACGGCAAGGCTGGAATGTTCATTAAATAAGCGGTGACGCAATTGTTTTACGTTCATATATTACACAGTACTGCCGTACTGTGTAATATTATATGGATGCCCGTGGGAGAAAGAAACATCTGTAGTGGTATTAGTCTGGTACCCAGACCCTACGTACAAAATTACGCGCATGCGGTAGTCGCATGCGCTAGCGGAAAAGAAGGGTCTGGTACAAAACTATACCCTAACGCGGACCAAGGCTGGAATGTGAGAAAAGGTGTTAGAATGCAATTATAGACTGCAGCACTATAATAGGGGGCAGGGTCTTGGGTGGAGTTCTAGAAACACAGTGCAGATCAAGGAGAAGCTAGCTCGATTGAGGCTGCCATTATTCTAGTCAGTATGGAGACACTAAAACCACTTCAGCGAGAGGCAATACGAGCGCTTGTGTGGAGAAAAGGGATGCATTTACTTTACCCACTGGATTCGGCTAACCTTGATCTTCTCCTACTCGTGTTCGACTAACTGCGCCGCAAAGAAGGGTCGATTTCTCTGTAGTTTGACAGTTCTGAAAGTATAGAAGGACAACAGACTGTATTTTCATTTTTAACACACTAATAGAAATGTCTAAAGCAGAAAATACATCGCTATTTGTGTGCTTTGTTGACCTCAAGAAGGCATTTGATAGTGTAAATCAGAATCTTTTGTGGGAAAAGTTGAAATCTCATGGTTTCAGCTACCAAATGCTAAAAGTTCTACAATCAATGTATTCGAAAGCCACTTCGCGTGTAAGAATATCAGCATCTGAAGCAACAGATTCATTCCCATGCAAGAAAGGTGTTAGACAAGGCTGTAATCTTAGCCCACTACTCTTTAGCCTTTTTTTGACTGGATTGGAGGTTGAACTAAAGAAGAATAGAGCGGGAGTTGTATTAAATGGAGCTGTTCTAGATGTTATGATGTTTGCTGATGATATCGTTCTATTTTCTTGTACTTCAGAGGGATTAAAGAAACACTTACTGACTCTGGAATCTTTCTGCAACAAGCATATGTTGGAAGTAAATACATCAAAAACAAAAATATGTGTTTTTGGGAAGAAGTATAACCAACACTACAAATGGAAGGACACAGATTTGGAAATTGTTAACGCCTATAAATATCTAGGTGTGTGGATAAACTCAAATGGCAATTATAATACAGCGAAAAAGTTTCTTGGCAATCAGGCAAGAAAGGCAGTATATTCTGCTAAAAAGAGCATTTTGTATTTACAGTTCCCTCCTCCTGTCATTTCATTGAAGTTATATGTCACACTTGTGAAACCAATTCTTTGTTATGGTTGTGAAATTTGGGGCTTCAATAATGACCGAGAGTTAGAGTTAATTGAATTGAAATATCTAAAATACATTCTTTGCCTCCCACTCAGTACAACCAATGCAGCAGTACGTGGTGAACTAGGACAACTTCCACTTCACTTGTTTTGGAAAGAGAGAATAATAAAATACTGGCATCGCCTTAGCTCTGGATTTATTCCTTCCCTTCTTCAACATGCACTATCTGAGCAATTGGCATTGGATAAAGGTGGCAAAGAATGTTGGCTCTCTAAGACCAAAGATATATACGACAAAGCAGGATTATCCACTCTTCATGTATCTGCTAACATGGACAATATAAAAGATCATGTTAATACAATCATGACAAGGTATAGAGATCAATATGTTCAAGAGTGGTTTGCCCAAATACAGAGACCACTGAGTATACGAGGAAACGCATTGAACAAACTCAGAACGTACAAACTATTCAAGCACCAATTTCAACTAGAAAAATACTTACTTTGCATTAATATAACGAAGCATCGTATAGCCCTTACCAAATTAAGAGTCAGCAGCCACTGTTTAGCAATTGAAACTGGTAGATACCACAAGCCAACATCACTTCCTGTTGATCAACGGTTATGTGCCGAGTGTGGTGTGCTAGAAGATGAAGCTCATTTTCTGTGTGACTGTGTCCGTTACTCATTTCTAAGAGAGGACTTGTTTTCAGCAGCTATTCCATATTTCCCCGAGTTCTCAATGTTAACTTCAAGAGAAAAGTTCTTATTTTTGCTACAAACAGAATATACATGCATATTGAAAGCACTAGGGAGTTTTGTGTACAGAGCTTTTAAACTGCACCATTGATATTTATGTATTGGTTGTTATTGTTGTTGTTGTTGTTGTAGTTGTTGCTGTTGTTTTCTGTCAGTTGACATATAGCCACCCTGGCTGTAAATGTCATTAAAATTTATTATTATTATTATTCTAATGACGGCTTCCACTGCACTTTGACCTTTTGTGGCACTTTGAGATAAGTGTCTGCCCAAAATTCCAGGGCCCGCGTTAGGGTATAGTTTTGTACCAGACCCTTCTTTTCCGCTAGCGCATGCGACTACCGCATGCGCGTAATTTTGTACGTAGGGTCTGGGTACCAGACTATAGTGGTATAGAAAGACGTAACAATGGAGGAGGACTCATGCAACCCCTGATTTACAGACGTCCTGCATAGGCGGATGAAGATTACTACAACGGGAGGCACGCTAACTGTTTGACCTTTGAATTTCAGAAATAATTGTTCACGGGAGCAAATTGCATTCGCGGCACACGTTTCGGCAGGGAGAGATTTTTAAATATGCAGAGAAGAACGCGGCGCTTCCTCCAATTTGTCGATACATGAAGAGTAGATACCTCTTGGAGGCATTCTGACGAGCATTCTGACAAGTAAACTAAAGTGAGTTGTTACTCAGCTATGATCAGAAGTATATATATATATATGTACAAGGGAGGGAGGGGGCGCAATACAGTATATGATGATTTCAAGAGGGGTGGGGGGCACGTGCTCCAGTGCCCCCTCCGTTTCCACCGCCTATGTCATGACATTAATAAGCAGAACAATCGGTTAATGGCATATATAAACTACGCGCCCATGCGCATAGGCACGGAGGATCCATGGGCGCTTACGGAACTAGCTAAGGCGGAGGGGCCTGGGGGGTTTTGGGGGGTACCCCCCATCTAGGTAATTTGCCTCTTCGTGCCTTGGTTTGTGACGGGGCCATTACGCGAACAATCATCCGCGCGCGCGCATGCACTAGCGAACTCTCTTGCGAAATGCCTTGCGAACCGCGTACTCTGCGTATATACATAATAAGCGAGTGCACGAGCACCTGGCATACATTTTAAGGGGGTTCTATAGTTTTTGGTACTGTCATCCCTACATCCTTCAATGAAAATGCTGTTTACGGAGACTACGCACCAACTATATAGAGATGCGCGCGCTGTACAATTAATATGTTACTATGAAGAGTGTTAGAGAAAAGATCCAGTTTAGCACCAAATATTTAATAATGTAGCTACAATACGTACATCATACTCAAATTTATGTCCACTAGCTACTTCAGCATGGATGAGCATCAAGATTAGGGTGATAGAGACAGCACCTGTAAATGGATATAATAAGAAATGGAGCATCAGTATGAAATGCAGCAGCAGTATCTGAGAGCAGTTAGACTATGTAGGGATTGTACCCAGGCTTTAAAAACAATAACACATAAAATAGTTCAGAACTCCAGCACACTGTCACTTTTAGACATATAGCCTACAAGTGCTTTAATATGGCTGTATGCTACATGTGTACAAACTTGTGCTACATTACAGTATCAGAGAGTTGGTAGACTCCCTATGTAGGGATGGCACCGACAGGACACACCCATTTTTCCATACCCAAACGCGGCAGTTACAAGCCCTTTTAGACACATACACTTACTTTACGAACCTTTACGTAACCCCTCCCTACATTTTATTTCGTGGGGTTATGCATGTTCAACAGTTGTTATTGTTGCATGCAATTATCCCTTGTTTGCATACATGAATTGTAATTCATCTTTGTGGTAGCATGAACTCTGAACTTTAAACTAAGTTGTGTGTGGTCATATCATAATCAGTTCTTCACGGTACGCCACTCGGGTTACTACAATCTTGTTCCTTTAATTTTTGGCACACCATCCCTACATCCTTTAACATTTTAATGAAATGTTTTTTAAACTTTGTAGTTAATTATAACTATGCCATTATATGGCAAATCAAAGCCACATACTTGATATATGGAAGCCCAGAAGCTACTGATCCAAAAATAACTGATGACTGCCTGTTATTTCATGGTAGCTCATTTTTTGTCTTATTAATAAGTGTTTTGGCAACATCAGGCAACCAGCTAGCCAGTTTTTAATAGTAAATCAATTGGTGAGTAGAGTGAACATACCTAGTAATGACATCGGGCTGATTTTTCTACATATATATGTGATGAGCACTATTCATACATCTGTAATGTACTAATTTAATGTGCATACTGACATTTCCAATCAGCTTATTGTCAAAACAAGGTCAGCACACTCGGCTCACCAAAGATGACCTAGTATGTAATGGAAAGTTACCTGAAGAGCCGCTGTCTGACCAACACAGTTAATGGCTGTCACATGCACAGCAGTACTTCGTATTGGAATTGGTTCCGTAAATGGCTCACCTATATAATAAAGAATAACTGTAACCCTGTGTTTTACCATGTAAACATCTACATTTACTTTATAGAGTATCTTAAGAGAAAAGATTACATTGCTTTTAATCTTACAAGGAAATGGATCATCATCAGTCCGGCACATTGTCCTATCAGGAAGTATGGTAGTAGCAGAGTTGCAGGTTAACACATTACTACTTAGGGTACAAGAGATATCAAAAGTTCGAAGATCTTCAACAAAGGCAGTATTGATCCTGCAATCAACACATAGATTGTATATGGATACAGCAATACTGGCACAAGGTTTCTCAGCTACAGCAGTTTATAATTATGTTATATCTGAGCAGATAAACTAACTGTATTGCATGTCATACTTACCCTGTGTAGTATTCAAGGGTAGCTCTGGACTGTGCTCTAAGGACAGGATTACATGCTTCCTTATTCCTAAGAGCAGCCAAGACCGCTTCTTCATCAGCTGGAGTGAAAATACATTTCTATTTATGCTTATGTCATACCTGTTAGTATATTCTTTGGTGGGTCATGAGGTTGTTAATACAACACTTATATAAAACTCCCTTCCCATATTTTATATGCACAATAAAGGATTCATTTTCCTGTCTGTAGGTACTCCAAGAATACATGCATGGTTTCCAATCATTGTTTTCTGAAATCTAGCACCATCTCACATCACATCACCTATACAGTCATTAACGCATAGTTATAATAATACCAGATTTCTAGCTAGATTTATTACTGCGCGGTCCCTAGCTAGATCATCACATATACTGGTTCACAGAAGACGGCAAGTGGAATAGTGCTGCACAAGTTTCCATTATCATTTTGGATAGCAAGCCATGGATATCCTTATAGTTTCTGTACTACCATATCGATATAGTTACCATTGGTAAGTTCCACATCTGGTTCTCTCCTTTCTCGGTACAATTGTCTTCCCAAGTCAGCTGAAGATTAGAAAATAAAAATATATATAACGCCTCAGAACTCACAGGTATAAGCTTTTTCAGACACAAAGCCTGCTTATGAGTGTTTCTATACATGATGGGACTGCTTATGAGTGTTTCTATACATGATGGGACTGCTTATGAGGGTTTCTATACATGATGGGACTGCTTATGAGGGTTTCTATACATGATGGACTGCTTATGAGTGTTTCTATACATGATGGGACTGCTTATGAGTGTTTCTATACATGATGGGACTGCTTATGAGTGTTTCTATTCATGATGGGACTGCTTATGAGGGTTTCTATACATGATGGGACTGCTTATGAGGGTTTCTATACATGATGGACTGCTTATGAGTGTTTCTATACATGATGGGACTGCTTATGAGTGTTTCTATACATGATGGGACTGCTTATGAGTGTTTCTATTCATGATGGGACTGCTTATGAGTGTTTCTATTCATGATGGGACTGCTTATGAGTGTTTCTATACATGATGGGACTGCTTATGAGTGTTTATATACATGATGGGACTGCTTATGAGTGTTTCTATTCATGATGGGACTGCTTATGAGTGTTTCTATTCATGATGGGACTGCTTATGAGTGTTTCTATACATGATGGGACTGCTTATGAGTGTTTCTATACATGATGGGACTGCTTATGAGTGTTTCTATACATGATGGGACTGCTTATGAGTGTTTCTATTCATGATGGGACTGCTTATGAGTGTTTCTATACATGATGGGACTGCTTATGAGTGTTTCTATTCATGATGGGACTGCTTATGAGTGTTTCTATACATGATGGGACTGCTTATGAGTGTTTCTATACATGATGGGACTGCTTATGAGTGTTTCTATACATGATGGGACTGCTTATGAGTGTTTCTATACATGATGGGACTGCTTATGAGTGTTTCTATACATGATGGGACTGCTTATGAGTGTTTCTATTCATGATGGGACTGCTTATGAGTGTTTCTATACATGATGGGACTGCTTATGAGGGTTTCTATACATGATGGGACTCTCAAAATAGGACTATGGTGATACACAAAAAATTTATAAACTCTCATCATTGTCATCATCATCATCAAAGCAAGTGACAGCTGAAGTTTATTAATGTGTGATACTTAGCAAAATCTTAAGACATGCATAAAAGCCAGTCACTGTACTAATGCGTTGTTAAAAGCCTGTGCCGTGGAAGGAATGAGCTCTGGATCTCTGTAATAGGCCTGGTGGTTTTCATTGTAAGCAAATAATTTTTGAACGAAATGTCTATAGTGAAAAGTCTGCCACCATATCACCATTGAAAGCTACTGTAGCTACTGTAACTCTCATTACAAGCATGCTTATATATAAGTGTTCTTATCTTACTCCATAAATTAGTCATACCAGGCTCCTGATATTTATCAATGAAGAAAAAATCCTCTTCCGCAGGGACTGACTTGAGTAATTGTGTGTTCATTGCAATGAGCTCCAGTTGTTCCTCGGCATTTGGAAGAAGACCCTGCATATATGATAAACCATGCCATCTACAATTGCAGTTGTAGGCCTTATATGTTCAGAAAGACCTGAAATAACTGTTAATGCAAATCAGAGGAGTTACTATAGAGGATGATGGCATGCAGCAATCATAACAAGATGTAGGGATGGAATGCATGTACAATGTATATGTTTACAATGATGTTAGGGAGGGGGATCATACAACATTTTTGGCACTTTCATTCCTATATTCTCATGCATATATATAGCTATCAATATCAAACTTTGGTGGAGAGTTGCAAGCCCCACCCCCTTTCTACTGTTCTGGCCAACTGACTCTGCCGAGCCTTTCTTCAATGAGTGATGCTGTGATACCACTTTTGTGCAGTGGAATGCCACATGCACATGTAGTTCACATGACCATGAGCAGAAAGTGGGTGGGACTCACACGGGCAAGATAAGTGCATAAGTGCATTGGGTAATATACAATGAAAATCAAAACAAGTGCAGCAAGGCATAGAAGGATGACATGCAATCTTATGCATCTTTAAATTACAGATGTTAATTAACCCTCGGCGCGCATGCGCAGGAGGGTTACTGTAGTTGGGTCTGTGTGTCTCTCTGTCTGTCTGTCTGTTAAGTCACATCTCACTTCTGGAGCGTCTGTTCGTCCTGAAAATACTGTCGTGTACTCAGCGGGCAACGGAGGTCAAAAAATTTGTGGGGTTTTCTTTGAAACCGCTCCGTTCAAGAGTTATGGCGTGAAACGCAAGCTAAAGAGCCAATATGCTAATTTGATCTAGCCTACTCTAGCTTACCCGCGATCAGGTATTCCTGCTCGATGTACGAAGCACCAGCGGTTACTGCATGAGGGAGTACAAGCATGGATACTGCTCCGGTCAAAGCAATAGCGCTTCCAGCAGTGTACAGAGCCAACCTTGAATTTCAATCGCACGTGCCTTTCCAGCATTCGCGCACGCGTTCAAGGATTCATGCACGCGCGCGGACGCCGAGGGTTCTGCACTTACTTTAGTGCATTCATTGTTGCATGCCCTCATCCCTGTCTTGCTGCACTTGTCTCTCTGATTTGGTATTCTCATTCTGACATCAATTAATATTTATATTTACAAATCATCCACTGCATCGTAAAAACTGCATACTCACCCTTGGATCAATGACAAATAATTGAAAGTATGCACGCCTGCGATAAATCTTTAATACACCTATAAGGTAAGAAGAATATTTAAGAGAAAAGTGAGTGGAATTCCATGCACTTGTGATTACATATGATTGCATAAGAATATGAAAGTATCACTCATGTAGTGAACAGTACCTGCTCCATGGAAATGTGGGGTCTCGTAATCCATTACTCCACCTACATATTTATTAACAGTCCCAGTAGAATCAAACGTCTTTAGTATTCTCACTCTATACCTGTAGACAAAATACCTCTATCTCAGTGACCACTTCATGTTGCGGCTTATTATGCATTGATCATTAACTTAGGCAAAGCATGTATGGCTCAATGCCAAAATGGTTCACAAAGTGGGATATTTTTCAAATATTTAAACACTTCTCATTATTAGTAAGCTACTAATACATGCAACAGTGAAACATAACATTTTACACTTGTGCATGCATGGGAGGTTGATTGAGGTAAGCAGATTGCATGGACATACATAAAATGCCTCTATTACTGCAGCATGTTGCAGCTTTAATTTATATGCAATGATTCCTTTTGCAAAGTGTATGCAGTAAGTAAGTACACTATATTAACTTACTGAGCCACTACCCTATCATTGGGATTGAAAATGGAGAGAGTATTTCTCATATAATTGACAGTTTGATTGTACAGAATATCTCTTTTGATGTGATCACCATCAGTACGTCTATTTGTCCTCTGCCACTCATAATGCTGTAATAATAAAGGTAACTATAGTTGGAGTCTGCATAGAATATTCTGTACAGTATTCAAAACATCAGTGCATTTTCACATATTTTTTCCAAGCACATAATGAGGGAGAGAAAAGCTATATAGAGGTTAACAATCTTACAAATTCAGCTAGGTCTTTAGCTGTCTTGAGGTCTGCTGGGTAACCAGGAAAGAGATCAGGATAGGAAGTGTCAAATTCTTCTCTTTCCTCCATAATTTCTCCTTCTGGATAGGGAGTGTCAAATTCTTCTCTTTCCTCCATAATTTCTCCTACTGGAGAGTAGGTGTAGAGGCAGTCAAAACCGGTCAAGTCCGACCCAGACCGGATATGAAGCCTTACGGGTACCATACTTTCATTGGTGCTAAGTAAGTGTCAATCTAAGGGTAAACCCTGGGGTAGAACTAATTATCTCAATTGGCTACCAATAAGCTGTCTGAGCTAGAGATTTGGGCCAATACCACAGTTGATATGTTCGACCTCACCTTCTTCATATAATCCAGAATAGATGGCACCCACTCTGTCGGCTGAGCCATTCTGTAATTCTTCTCTTTCCTCCATAATTTCTCCTACTGAATAGGAAGTGTTAAATTCTTCACTTTCCTCCATAATTTCTCCTACTGAACAGGAAGTGTTAAATTCCTCACTTTCCTTCATAATATCTCCTAGTGGATGTAGGGAGAACAATGCTCTATAATATACTAGGTGATACAATAGTTAATAAGGAGCTATGTTTGAACCATTTATGTAAACTGGCATATACTAACACTGTAATGATTTCGATCTATAGTACAGTAGTAAAGTTGATTTCAAAGTTGTTAAAGTAATGTCATGTGTACCTGCTGCTCTCTTTGTCTTTGATGTAGGAGGCTGAGTTTCACTACGCACAGCACACACTCCTGAGTTGAATTCTGATGCCCTGAAGCAATCTATACAAAGTGTATTGATTTTTGACACAAGATGTTAAATGACACACACATAGCTATAGCAGAAAAGGCAACTGCATGATGTTTACAAAGTACATCGTACTTGATAAATCTTTCTCTGCAGGTTTGAAGCAAATTGAATATATCTCAAATCCTTCTCCTCGAACCTCTTCACTGCTTCGAAATACCACAGTGTATTTACCAAACTCTAGTTGCAATACAACAGTATTGGTGTCTGAGAGAGTTCCACAAACCTCAGAAATACCATATCTTCCACGTAAAATTTGAACATAATCCTGACACCTGCAGCAAAAATACAGTATACTTTAGGTTCTCAATCCACCAAAGTTGAGTGATAGAATATACAGGATTGTATAAGTTGTATACAGTTTCAAGCCCTTATGTAAGCAAACAGATATTTAAACATATGGACTGCAGGAACTCCGATAGTGTTTTGTATAGGCAATTGCATTGCACCTATTATTTTCATGTTCATCCTGGCAGTCTTCTTGTCCCTGAATGTTGAGGTGAGTCATGTTGAAGAAGGCCAGCTCATCTGGTTCACACTGCACCAGATATTCAACACGTAACTGGTTATCATATCTGCACATTGTATAAGAAAACAGTATGAGCATTGTGTGCATGAGTGAACACTATATAGCTATCCTCTCAGTGATAGCATTATCTGATCAGCTAGTTCAGTACATGTTGTCAAAGCTAATGTCATGCCGGCGGTCTACAATCACTGGACTGGATCAGTGGACTGGACTAGTGGACTGGACTGGTGGACTCATTAGAACCATTCGCAAACTTGTTCCCATGCATGAATTCTAATAGTTAGAGGGATTTATAAATGTAAGAAGATAGTGACCTTTCTGTGAAGTATGTTCTTGGATGAGGCACACTGTCGTTTTAATACTTATAGGTACATGTGTACTAAGGCATGTGTCTATAGCCACCGTACCAACATAAATCAACATATGCTACATGTAGCTCTGATACCCCAAATCCTGCAAGCTCATCACACAATCCTACATAACGTCAGCACAAGCTTACCTATAGCACTACTAGTCTTGTGTACAATAAAAGGCGCAAGACTATAGCATAATGCAAGACTATAGCACAACACAACTGGCGCAAGACTATAGCACAACAGAGTAACACTTAAAAAGTTGGTCACAAAATCACTGTCTTGCTCGAGTCTAATCCTGTGAGTACTCTAAATTAGCCCACACTATTGGAATTTATGCCTGGTAACGAGTTTACAGACGATTTCAATGAGTCCACCAGTCCAGTCCACCAGTCCAGTCCAGTGATTGTAGACTGCCTGTAAAGGCCGGTGCCATCCCTAAAACAGTCTAGTCACTCTCACACATAAAAGTCTAGTGCAATCATGTTATTAATTTTGTGCAATCAGTTATTTAAGTGAAACAGAGTAAAGTATATAGGCTCAGCAGTGCCATTAGTATGAACAGATGAACAGACAGTCAGTATTGAGGTAAGACTTACTTTTGCTTGGCCAATAAAGATGCAAAAGTGATACAGTTTCAACAATATTAACGAAAAAAGTCTAGTGTTTTAAACTAGCAGACTTGCCTAGACCCAATTACAGCCATGGCTATTTTGCATTAGTCATGGACTACATATGTAATAATAACTTAGAAATAACTTAATAACTTAGAAATAACTTACTCAATGCCATTGATAAATCCTGGTGAGTACATGATGCGCATCTCATGTGTGCCAAGGTCAGTGATGTCACCTACGTATTGTTCTTTAGCACGTACATTACACTCGGCTATACCATTAGTCTGTCTCAGCTTGGTATGGTGGATACTGTACTGGCTGAAAGAATGTACCAATAAGGTAACATTTTGGTCGATCATCAATTTTAATTTTGTACAAGCTAACCATCACTAAAATTGTTGCAACTCTATTATGGGGTGCCACCAAATAATCACTTAGCTAAATAAATGCACTAAAATGCAGAACCCTCAGTGCCACTAACTACTTTTTTCTGGTGTGTATATTATTTTATACAGCAATTAAAGAAAAGGAAAATAAAGCAATAATGTCAAGACAACATGCACAAATGAAACAAGACAAAACAAAACAATACAACACAAAACAAAAATGAACAGCGACTACACAACACCATCAAGAGATGGAGGGGGAAATGGGTGGTGGTGCAGCCAAAGGCAGGCATTGCCACACCTCAGGGCAATGGCAACCCTGCCAAACAAGTGTTCGGAGGTGGAGGAGGGGTCAGGTGAGCCAGAACGATCAGCAATAGCATGGCCAATGGCACCAGCAGTCTGAATAATATCCTTTGCCAGGCCACCCAGGGTCTCAGCCATGAGAGGAATGAAGTCTGTCCCTGTAGAATGGCAGGTGGGCTGTCAACTTGGGATGGACACAAATTTGTAGGGCATGGCCAGGGGTCTGTGAAGTGTCCACAATAGTCTGTTGCTGGAGGGGGCTGATAACGTGTATATCCAAGGCAGCAGGGTGGCCACTACACCAGTTAGGAAGGAGAACATCTGGTGGACGAGACAGAGAGTTGGGTACTATGCCAGGAGACTCCTTGGAGGGTGCCAGAGCAGCTGACTGAGCTGCAGAGAAAATAACATCTTGGATGGTGTTGTGGCGAGAAATGCTGTCTCCATTGCCAACACAGCCTACTTGGTGGTCTCCAAATATGTTGTCAGGGCTGTGGCATCCTGGACAGGGGAATGGGCTCCAAATACCACTACCGTAGCCAGCACTAAAACTCATGTCTTGGAGGTGGAGACCAAGATTAAACGACAAAATGAATTGAGCCAATCCCGAGACTAGATGAAAGAGTCAGAGTACGGCATCAGATGGAGGGAGAATTAGATAGGAGATGCTGAAAAGAGGCCTCATCGATCGAGAGGGAGAGAGAGTGCTGAAGTAGGGTGACATCAATGTCATCCAGGCAATGCCAGTCAGGATGGGCTGCCGCTGTAGCGAGTGCCATTACCACAGGGCCAGTGGGCCAACTGAGTGTCTGAGCATCCTTTCTACCAGGGGCACAGCAGCCGAACAGGAAGCCAGAAAAGCAGTGGTGGCATGAAGAGAGGCACTTCGGAGGTGGCCACCCCGACTACTAGGAAAGCAAGCCTTGAGCCACGACCAGTCTGACAGGAGCCTGCCCAAAATAGACACCACGGTTTCGCGGAAAGCCTTGACTTGTCAAAGTCTGCAGTGGAACGGCATATATAGTTGGGGGGGGGGGGGGGGGGGCAGGCACACAGGGCATAAGAGACTTTGGGGAGAGCAAGGCATGAACGGAGAAGAGAAATCTCCCAGGGAGAGCTCCACATTTTTGACAGCCTGGCTTGAAAGACCTCCTTACAGAAGTCAGGGGGCCAATAAGGCATGCAGCCCAGTAGTGAGAAGCCGCAGCGGGTGACAGGGATGTCTGGAGGGAGAGGTGATATGGATTCATCGGCATCCTCAGGAAGGAAGAGGAGAGACTGGCACCTGTTGAGATGGAGACCAAGGGAGGGGCCATCCCTTTCTATGATGTGAAGAGCTGAGGCAGGATCTTGTGGACGACCCATGTGAGTGTGAGGTACCAAGCATTTAGGGAGAGACCAGGCACTTCCCCACAAAGGTTATTATTGCTCTGACCCACAGGGTATAGCAAAATGACACAAACACACACATATGCAAGAGACAAAAGAGACTTTACTTGGTACAGATATAACCATTGTCATGGCTATGATAGAGCCCTCACTCCGATCCCATTATGAGATATACGTGCCCCTGCTCTGGTTGACACTGCACATTCAGCAGACCCCTATTAAATCTCTTTTTCTTTACTTCGCTGCTAGACAAGTCATCTTGCGTTGAATGGCTTGAAACTTTGGTTACCTGTCACAGGAGTATCGTTGAAAGTGACTATAGTCTGGCTAAGCCACACTCCAATCGCACGCGAAAAAGGGGTCTGGTGACAAGCCTATACCGCGTTTGTACCGTGCTGCAGAAATATTGCAATTCAATCAGATTTCAGAACAGCTAATTCATAAATTCCAAATTTAACCCTGTAAATTTGCAAAACCGGGACAGAGATGTATGTAGCACGCTACCCTTCCCATAAAGTCCAGGAAGTGCTGTTAGGGAATTGGGATACCAAGATGTAAAACCTGAACAAATGAAAGTGGTAGAGGCTTACGTTCAGGGACGCGACGTGTTTGCCGTTTTGCCGACTGGGTACTGAAGGAGCTTTTTTTTTTTTAAAATAATTAATGTATACAGATGCAAAGGATATAAAAATAGCAAGTATAGGCTAATACTAATTATACCCTTTATTATGTAAAGTACGGTATTAAATTATACTGTAAACATGTATGAGAGCAGTGAATGTTTGAAGGATGGCAATGAAGGAGATGATGAGATGTCGGCAGGCAGAGCATTCCAAGCTGAACACATCAATGGTACAAAAGAATATTGAAAAGCATTAGTTTTAGCAAATGGTTTGATGAACTGGTGACCTTGTGATGAGCGCAAAGCACATAACTGTTTAGGTACAAAAGGATTAGAATAAAAGTGAACGGGTTTATGAATAATGCAGTACATGACACATAGCTAGAGCGAGTTAGATACAGTCTGCGATTTTCTAGTGTTAGGATGTTAAAGTATGATAGCAGATCCGTGTAACTTGCATTCCATTGCTTATAACACATACGTAGAGCAAATTTTTGTACCTTCTCAAGCTTTTCTTTTTCTCTCATAACATGAGGGTTCCACACTTGGCAGGCATATTCTAGGTGTGGTCTTACCAAGGCAATGTATAATTTAAAGAGGGTTGTCCGATCAGTAGCTTGTGCTACGGTAGCCTCCTATCGTATTCAACAAGCTCATTGAAGGCCACGAAGAATACCATTCGATAGTTAGTCGTTACTCCCTTAACGGCAATTTATATGGAAAATCAGGTAAGCATAGTACTAAGCTCCCCGTAGCATAATACTATAATACTACTAGAAAAAATACAACATAGCAGGAGTTTGTGGACCGTTGACCGCCGATGTAATACGCAACTATTAAATTTACATTCCAGCAGTAAAAACGCGGTATAGGCTTGTCACCAGACGCCTTCCGCGTGCGATTGGGGTGTGGCTTAGCCAGACTGGAGAGTGACACGAAACATTTACTCAGAGAAAACTTCGGTATATAGGACCGAAGCCACAGGCCGAGCATCGAGTTGACACCAACGCCTGCAGAATAAGCTGGCCACCACGAGGCATATTAATAATAATAATACTTTTAATGACTATACAGGGCCGGAGCAGCTCCACAAAGGGTGGTAGGGCAACTGCCAATGGTGCGCATGCGCGCGCACATGTGCCGTTCTGCCACCTCTGCTGTATTGCTATTACGTTGTCAATCGTATTTACATAACCAGATTTATCAGCCTTGTCCCCAGACCCCTCTACATATGTATATCCATCAGCTGTGTATGGTTGAACCTGCTCATTACGCGGGCATTACGCGGCCGCAGCGTACGAAGCGAAATCTATGGTGGACGAGAGGGCATTCCTGACATATCGCAGCGACGCTCTCGACATATCGCCGCGAGGCCCACGCGATTGTCATAGAAATCAGACGACTCTGGACTAGGCAATACCGCTTACCGCTACATTGCGTGACTGCGAACGCAGCTAACCTACGTACTTCAGAATCACTATCTGGGATAAAAATCATCGCACACGTCATTTCCTGTATGGACCACCAAAAAGTGGTAGGGCAAATGCCCTACCTGCCCCACCGTCTCCGCCGGCCCTGCTATAGAGGCCAGAAGGCCCATTTGTCATACAAACAGTAACAACAACAACAACAAAAAACGAAAACAGAGAATATATTATCTACTCTTAAAAGCAACATGTATAAGTTTAGCTAAACTGAATAGTAATTAGGGCAAGACATAACTGTTTTAAACTTTGCATCTATGGAGAGCATATTATAGCTTTGTATTTCCCTTTCACAGGTACTTAAAAAGTGCTTGTATTCTGGCAATCTTTGTGTTGAAGAGCAGTTTAACAGAAAATGTTTTTCGTCTTCCATGACTCCACATGTTTGACATACTCTTTCCTCTGGAGGTAAAGGTGGCCTGGTATATCTTCCTGTTTCAATGGCTAATGAGTGGCAACTTATTCTGAACCTTGCAATTGCTGTACGCAGGTGGGATGGTAGAAGCAAATAAGGTTCTAGGTTGTAGTTAATCTTGAATAGTTGGTAGGTTCTCATTTTTCGAGAGTATGTTATATCCTGTCTCCACTTTTGCAAATATTGATCATATAACTGTTCTTTGACTCTAAGTATTACCTCTGCTGGCTCTAGTCTGGACACTTCATCATAAATATAGGATAAACCACAATGATTCAATACCGACCGTATATATGATAACCAAAATTAATTGAACTCTTGGTGTTTTCTATAGCAGGCCCACAATATGGGAGATATATTGTGTGATGTTGAAAGACGTAGCCAATATTTATATTTCTTCTTATTTTCAGTGGAATCCTGCCCAATTCTCCATAAACGCTGATATTTGATATTGATATACCACGAGCCTATACCGCACTACTAGGATGCGCATGCGCATTATTGCCTCGCGCCATGGACGCTTGGCGTCGTATATGCGGAAGTTTCCGTTCCTAAATGACATTTCTAAACGTTACACGAGGAAATTGAGCTTGACTAATGACATTCCTAAAGCGTGATACCACGTACGTACGCTGTACGTACGTACGCACGAACGCATTGGTCGAGATGTGGACGCAGCTGCCTCACGGTAATGCGCTCGGCAATAATGCGTATGCACGCCTGAATACGGGGGCTAACCTTCGTTCTGGCCAGCGCCGTCGCTTCTAGACAAAAACACAGAGATCGGGATCGCGATTGGCCCGTGAATCACGCTCCGGTTTTGATCTTTCGAAAATGCACAAACACGGGAGATGGTGCTCGTGTTATTTGCATAAAGGCTTGTTCGCTTGCTTTTAACGCCATATAACTCTCTAACGAAGCAATTTCAGGTAAGTCGCTAGTTTTTTTTTGAATATTGTAAGCTGTCTCTGTGTCTCTCTGATGCGGACTGACACACACACGCAAACACACACACACACACACACACACACACACACACACACACACACACACACACACACACACACACACACACACACACACACACACACACACACACACAAGTAACAAGTACCGTAACCCTCGCCCGTGCGCCGAGGGATAACGCTACACCCCATATGTCATAATTTACTTGTCTTTAGCTCTTTTGAGATTCTGCTTCTGGTACTTGCAAGGCAGATAGTCTTCTCTGCTAAATATACATCGCTGGATTGGTTGACTTTGTACAGCACTGTAGAAGTCAGTGTGTGACACATTATGACTCAAAATTTAAACGTGCACAGACTTACCATAGACAAATCAGAACGACAAACGATATGACAGTGACATCCATCTTCTTAAGAGTCATGTGTCTATAAAGAATAAACCTAAATGATTCGGTACAAATAGTGCAGACGTCTGTGGTTCATATACAGACGTGTACCAAAGGTGTAAGACTGCGCATGCGTGCCTCAATCTACATGTAGCTCTCTGAATGGCGAATGACGTTGACCCCGCTCCAATACTCGCGCTCGGCATTTACAATACCATTTTCCGCCCCCGCAACGGAGATGATATAGATCTAGAGGACATGTGCTGTTCAGTGTTTAGCCATGTTTTCAGATATATTTTTGTTCCCATACCTGGCACTATAGGCGTAGCCTTTTACAATGAACTGGGACGCTGCAACCTCGCCTATTGAAATATCGCACACGTGTAACTTGTGAGCCGACCGCCGCGCTCTAGACCAAAAAAATTGTATCTTAATTTTAAACATGTAGGATGAATTCTTCATTGTATCACCAGCCACCACACTATTCGCCTCCCAAGCATTTGTCACAGAAGGATTTGTCTATATTTGTGTCACGGAAGCGTCTGAAATAGCTCTTGGGTTTTCAGAGACACGTAATAATACATGAATATACTAGATCTGACTGTAGACTACGTACCGTTATGACTAGATGAAGAAACGTTTAGCTGGAGTATATCCACCACTGCATCAGATTAGCACTCTAGGCAGGCTGCAGAGTATGCACATGAAAGCTAAGCTATTTATAGAGTATCAATGAATCCTTACAGAATTACTGGTATTTACACGTGCACAATCTGTAATGGAAGGAGCTTCTTCACGTTGAGGTTTATCGGCTCATGTAACGTAATTGGCATTACGTCATTCCCGAAACGGATTCAGCGAGGTGTAGGGCTACGGCTAATAGAGCGAGGCCCGCGTATATTGAATGACGTAATGCTAATATCGCGCCTACGTTACATGCTTGTTTTCACTATTGTGAGTGAAAATGTACACATGCAGACAACGATACACACACATACTTGGTACATGTTTTCCCTTGAGTACATGTTTCATGGATGATGTAATGATGCAATTGAGTTAGTAGTTCTGTCAGTGTAAGTATGATTACTATAGACATAGCATTGCTCCCAGACAACCAGGAAGTGGTTGACCACATTAGCAATGTATAACTATATATACACTGCAAAAATTAAAGGTTGTTTTAACCATTCAGTTGTTATCTTAGTTACAAGTTGAGTATAGACTGTGTATTAGTATCCCCTCTGCTAATTAAGTCAACAAGGAATGTAGTGGCAGTAGTAAATAATGCTTCATAACTGAACATGAACCTGAGACTACAACAACCTTTATTTACTCATTTGTAGTGATACATGCACTGCATCCTACTGCTACTAATTTCTTTATCTGTGAGAGATGAATCACTAATTATATTATATTACTATGTACATTCCTGTGTTGTCATGTGTTTGTTACAAACAAGTTCCTCAAATCCCAAGTAAGTGGTGGGCTGGTGGCTGGGCTACTCATAGCTCATAGTCTGTACTCATTACAAAGAATTTAGTGGCTGCAGTATACAGTCTATACTCAAGTTGCAAGTCTAACCACCACAAAAGGGTTAAAACAACCTGTAATTTTTTACAGTGTACCTACACAATTATTTGTATATCTACGGGTACTGCAGGAAATACCCATCCCACATGTGGGAGGTTTATAGTAGGCTGATGTGGTAATAATGGGCACACACACACACACACACACACTGTCAGAAAAGTGAGAGGTACCTCAAGGATCATGATTATTTTTTTATGCAAGCACAAAATTATCATTCTTACGATTTACAAGAAGTAGTAAGATAAAAATGTTAGGCAATATATAAAGTAGTATTTTTGTTATGCATTTATGCATGTGTAGTGGAGTTACTAATCATCATCTTTGGAGGTGTGATTAAGTGGTGACGATGTCGATGACAGTTGGTGACCTCATTGCACATCCATGGGAGGATCTAGCTCCTCTGATTGATTGGATGGATGAATGGCTTTAACCACTACTGGGGTATTATTGTATACACTTGGTTTCATATGTCATGTGGAGGGAAGAGGGTGTTATATGGCAGGAAGTCACTTCAAACAATGCACACTTACAGTTACAACTGAAGGTGTTATTAACGACAAATGTTACCTCATAAGGTGATGAGTCACTTTGCTCTACATTTTTATTTTCTCAGGTACAAACCCTTGGAAGCCTCCTCAATTTCTTGTTTGCATGTTTTCCATGTCTTCAGGCAATTCTGTTACATCCCAACTGACATAATGTTAATTTTTCAGAGTCCACTGACTCTTCCCTGATAAAGAGTCTCTCTGATAAATCTAGCGCAATAATATGTGTGCTAGATTTATCAGAGAGGGTCGGTGGACTTTTTTAGATAAGAAATGACAGGATCTCCTACAGAAATAATAGATGATTATGTATTTATGTCCTTATAACTTTTTCAAAAACAAAACACAGAGAAAGAGCAAGATTCATTAATTACACAATAGCGTATAGGTTCATTGCTGTTTTCAGCCAAACAAAAACGGCTCTCAACTGCCAGAAACGCAAGATTTGGCCCATGTGAGGTGATAAGACGTGCATACGCATCGATCTGTGCCTTCACATTTGCCAAGAAGTTAGAACTGCCCATGGAGTCTGTATGTGAAAAAGGTCTTTTTTTACTGCTTCGTATTACTTCTACTATTACTACTACTTCTACTAGATCTAGCTGCGGCTACTAATTTTAGCGTAGCAAAAGCGCGCCATCTATTCGGGGCGGTGTCTATTACTTATGTAAAGAGCGATTTACACTCAAGTCCGCTGGAGTTTTCTTCTTCGTCATCCATTCGCAGTTTTCATTAGATCTATTTGGTAACCTCACATTGGAGCGCAGCTAAAGGTTATGAAAGAGACTTTGCAGTAACAAGAACCAATTCGCTTGGTGTTTTGTGCATTTTAGAAGCACGTGCATTGCGCATGCGTACTGTAGTAATATTCGGCCATGCGGCGTTTATTCGACGACGCTATTATCTACGTCAAACAACGCACGCGTTCTTCTGAGGTCGAAGATCAACAAAATGGCCGCATTGCCAACAGGAGTGAATAAGTCGCTTTCTGCAAAATACTTGTATGAGCCTCTACCACGATATACTCATGTTTCACAAAGTGTTGGTAACAAAGTGTTAGTACAGGGTGGACGAACAAAGGACTTTTCAGAGAAAGGCAAACAACTTTTATCTTCAGTTGTAGAGATCTTCAACCCATACTCGTACATATGGGAGCAAAAAGAAGTCAAAGGAGAGGCACCACCTCCTGGAACACTTGGGTCAGCCAGTGCTTCGGCTAATAATGAATTGTTTACATTTGGTGGTTTTGATGGGCGTAACCGCTTTAACATGGTGCATAAACTTGACACAAAGACGTGGCAGTGGAACCAACTGTCTTCTCAGAATGCTGAAGGGGCTCCTATGCCTAAAGCGGTGTGTGGAACAGTATTGTTTAGGGATAATTTGGCCGTGTTTGGTGGTTATGGACAATCTTGTGGACCCACAGTGCCAGGATCATTTATGAAGACCGCCAAAGATTCTCCTATTAGAACTGGATGGACGAATGAGTTCCATGTCTACAACCTGAACAAAGGTTTAATTATCTGCACCCACAAGTGAATGACTGTCATAGTAAACAGAGGTCATGTGATATAACACACTTTACTAGTACTTGTCAAACGCAGTAGCTATAAGCCCCTTTCGACACATAACATGGCTTATGAGTGCTTCTATACACGATAAGACTCAAAGTTAGTAAAATACACCACTACAATGACATTGTGACATTAAAAACCCTCCTCCTCCCCCTTGAAATGGCCTAGAACAATATTTTTATAAGTATTTACAAAAGTAAGCACAAAATGTTGGATGTAGGGATGACAGTGCCAAGAATCTGAGAAACAAGTGCAGTATTATGTAAATGTAACACGACAGGGGATGAAGGCATGCAGCAATGGTAATATCGTACATCTTTTTATTATGGGATTTATATGCATGTTATTATTGTTGCATCCCTCATCCCCTGTTCAATTTTACATCTATGTCATGTACTTCCATTTGAGACGTAAGCTACTCCATAGTTAATCATAGTTACATGCATAGAATGAGGCATATCTTACAAGCTTTCATGAATGTACGTATGGTGCCACAAGGGTTGTAGTGCATCATCTTGAGGTCATTCAACCCTACATATTTTACAGTTGATTTGTAGGGACAGAGACTGATTAATGCACATGCAGTATATGTTTACCAATACCGCTAAAGATGAACTCCTGTTATGTACACTATATACTCTTACTTTTATGCCCTGCATATATACACATGCATAGGTATATGGAACTGTCCTGCTACCACTGGAGAGATACCTCCTCCCTGTGCTCTTTTCACCTTTACTGGAATAGATGAGAGGAGAGCAGTGTTGTTTGGGGGGTTCAATGAAAAACAAAGACACATGAATCATGTGTACATCATTGACTTCCACTCTATGGTAAGGTATACAACAACACGATGGCAATTTTTTGAAAGCTGAAAGTTTACATTTACGGATCGAATAATGCTTGTGATTCGTGTTCAGACTCAAGCTTACATACAAAAGCTAGGTTTTTTTCTGCTACTTTGGTTGTGCAATCTCTGTATATGGGCATGTAGTTTGCCATATGTAGTTGTGTACATGTGTATATGTGCAACAAGCCTACTATACCACCACTGACACTGATACTCTTCTCTGCTACCATATATTTTCCTATGCTACCCATGATTCTCTAATGCATGCACAGCAAAGTGGGCATGTTTTTCTGTCACTGTGTGCATGAACTTCACTCTCACAGATGCTTAGAAAGGCCAAGCAATTGAACAAAACAGAAAGGCAAAGCTACACAATACAAACTCACATGACACAGCTAAAATTGGCTGCTTTGAGTGGGATTCGAACCCATTCTATGTGACGCTCTTGATCAGCTGGCTCTGCCAATCATGTATATATCCAGGCAAAATCTCCACTTACGGGCATAACTAGGAGTAGGAACATGTTTGAATAATCCAGCACCCTTCGCATAATAAGTAAAAGGTGTGGCTCCACGATCCTAATATGTGTGCTACTTTGCTATATACCTGTATTTAATATGTATGCAAAATGTGTGACAGGTACATGTTATATGATTACAATGGCTGAACAATTATAGTACACTTAGCCCAAAATTTGGAGGGACTGTAGCACCACCACCCCCAGTCTTACTGGTTCCTACATTTAAATGCACAGAGGAATTGAAGCTTAGCATGGCTTTCTGTTTAAAGTTGAGTGAAAAGAGTACTTCGACTATATTTTAAAATGGCATTTTATGTGCCTGAGACTTGGATGGTAATATATATATATAAGGGAGTAAAAACATTTCCATTAAAATGTTAAAGGATGTAGGGATGACAGTGCCAAAAAGTAGAGAAACAAGTGTAGTGTATATATATACAGCAACACAGGGAATGAGAGACTATATTTATATGCAGCAAGACAGAGGATGAAGGCAGTACATTATATGCACCAAGACAGGGGATGAGGGCATGCAACAATAATAACATGCGTAACCCCATAATGAAAGATGTAGGGAGGGGTTACGCATGTTATTATTGTTGCATGCCCTTATCCCCTGTCTTGGTGCATATAATGTACTGCCTTCATCCCCTGTCTTGCTGCATATAAATATAGTCTCTCATTCCCTGTGTTGCTGCATATATATACACTACACCTGTTTCTCTACTTTTTGGCACTGTCATCCCTACATCCTTTAACATTTTAATGGAAATGTTTTTACTCCCTTGTTTCACTGTTTTTTTTGTTGTATAGAAACAGTCGTATGCCATATTATGTGTCTGTAAGGCCTTATAACAGCACCGTTCAGGAGTTCTGCGCTGTTCAATTAAGGCTTTATGGGCGTGTCGGCCCCCAGACACTTCCAAAGCCAGTACGCGCGATGGAGAGCGGGGACACTGAGAAAAAAAACAGCAGATTCTGAGAACAGAGTCGATCAACACCTGTAACGCAAACCGAAGTTACACTAACCGATTTGCTGCACACCTATGCTGTAGCTCTTTCTTCGAGAGCCTGGGTACGACTATGCTGCGAGCTCGAATACGTGCACAAAATAAAAATGGCGTACAACAGAGAGGAAGTCTGTGGGCGTGGCTCTGTGTTGTACTTTACATAACCATTTTTTGGTGAAAGGCACTGCGCCGGCCAAAAAGAAACCGATTTGTGCAAAAATGAAGATAAATACTTAAGCCGATTTTGAGTTATGCCTGTTTACTGAAGAAGAAGAAGAAGATGTTGAAGAAATCGGGTTTTAGCAAAATCACGCATATCATTATAGCGATGTATTTTACCACCTTTGAGGGTCTTATCGTGTATAGAAACACTCGTAGGCCATGTTATGTTTCTAAAAGGGCTTATAGCTGCCGCGTTGGAGAGTACTGAGCCGTTACATTTCTTAAGGCTTAATGGGCGTGTCGGCGCCATCCCTACATAGAGAGTCTACCGACTCTCTAATATATACGATTGACTAACCAACCAATGTATAAAATATGTACTTCATATAGGCCCCCAGGGTGCCCCCGTGCTACACACAAATGTAGCCAGCCTTACCTCTTCCACTCGCCCACAATGTGTAGCATTCCACTACTTTATTTATTTAGTGTGGTTTCGTCATTCTATGATACCTGAAGGCATGTAAACTCACTACCTTCCCATATAAGGTAAATATTCCACATACCTTCTGGGGATGTCTCGGGAGTAGTGTAATCTAATATTCAGTATATGCTTTCACAATATCAACAGTATGTGCCATAAGGTGGCAGCTTTAATACACCTATCCTGGTTCCAATTTATGTGCACAAGCACAGGGAAAAACATCTATGAATACGCCCTTCTATAGGCCATATTCACACCGTGTGGACGCCGTATGTACATTGTGAATGTCCGCCGTCCCACCATGGACTTACAGGGAGTTGTGTGTGAACTTGCACAATGTGTGTGCGGTGTGCACATGGCACAAATACAGACTATCCTGATACTGTTGAAGCCCATATTCATGGACGTATTGGATAGGGAATTGTTTTATACGTAATATCATTATTATGTATATATCATCCAAGAATGCTATATTAAAATCCATGAACTTAGACCCAGGAGGCCAAATGTGTCAATAGTGTGAAGTTTTAGTGACATTTAAACCCCAAGATTCGAAGCTGGTATATTTTATCATCATGACAAGGTAGAGTTATGTGTAGCCAGCGAAGCCTACGAAGTGATTATTGCCCACACATTTGTGCATTTAGCTTGCTGCGAAGTATATAGGCTGTGAAATACAACTTGCAGCAGGTGAAAAGAGCTATTGCTAAATAGCCATTTCAGCCAAAGTTTACATGTATCTGTACAAGGCTAACTTCGTACTCTAGGTACGTATGCAGAACATATCTCCTAGACTGCACTATTTTAAACAAAAAACATTCACACAATGACATGAATAAAGAAAATACATAGCCTAACTAAGGCAGAGCGATATCTCACAGGTACCAGTGCTTTGTTGCATGCATCTAGATGCACAAGTGATATAGTCAGTGCTATTTCATTCACACATGATTATGTCTCTACCCGACATTACTCCGACTCCCTCCAGGGGCGGATCCAGAACACTAGTAAGGGGGGAGCTAAGGACGATACGCGCGCGAGAAATTCTTGGGCCACGCCCACAAATTGTTAGACCACACCCCCTAATCATCTTTCGCGCTGTTGTATATACGCGTATGTATACGCTCTTGCAGTAATTCGCGCGCGTGTACCGCTTGCGCACGTTAATTAGAAGAACTACCATCGAAGCACACTGTTGTATGAAATCCGGAGCGAATTGAACTTGAGAATACCACGAAACAGATACTTAAGTTACTGTATGATTTACGAGACACGCCTTGATTGGACATTAGCACTATAATTTATATTATTGGGGGCCAGGGGGAGGGTGCTTCAGCACCCAGAGCACCCCCCCTGGATCTGCCCCTGCCCTCTCTTTTTCCAACAATGCTTAGAGCAACTAGCATCTACACCTAACAACAGTATTGCTTTTATTACAACAGAATGCCTGATTCGTAAAGTGTAGATAGATTTAGACTAAGTGGATTTTTGAACATAACTCTAACTGGCTCTCCATATGTAGTATGTGCACTGTATCACTAGATTTGCTATCATAGCCATTCACAACATCTGAATCCCACAACCGTGTGGGTACCCTACAAATTGTGTATAAAATGAACATTTGTATATTAGTTTGCACCTGCAGTACATGGTTGTGCTGCGATCATTCAGAATATACTCCACTAAGCATGGAAAATATTTTATGCTCTACTCAATCTTGTTGGGTTGAATTAACATAGTCTAAGTTTTAATTATACTTTGTATAGCACTGGACACAGTTGAAGAAGTCGGGCAAAGGACCCTGGCCAGAGGAGAGGGCACGCCATGCAGCTTGTTGTCTCAACTATGGCAAGGACTACCCTCAAATACTTCTCACTGGTGGAAGAGACAGACATGACAAACCACTGACTGATGCTTGGATTCTTGATGTTGACAGAAAGAAATGGAGGAAAGTAAGTTTGATATAGTACCAATTAGCTAGAAATGTACCTGGCTCTATTACAGGATGAGTTGTTGACTCTCCTTGCACTAAAACTCAGTTACTTACATGTGTAAGCCATTTTAGACATATAATCATATATGTGTGTGGTTCTGTACACACATAGATGCTCCATGTTAAAGTATCTATTGAAAGCTATACATGGCCAATTCAGAATACTGTCTGATATGTATCACAAAGACATGTTCGACTTTTCGATAAATATCTAGGATTGCCATGGACTATCCCGGGATGTCCTATGTCCCCTATCTGACAACTAGTTAACCCCGTCTGAGGAACAGCCACAGCCCCTCCCCATCAGTAAAGGGGATGGAGCTGAATGCATGGTGAAGCACCACCCCCTTTTGATGGGGAGGAGGCTGGGCTCGCAATGAAGACTGCGCGGAAGAGGATACATATGTATGTATAGATGCATATGATATCCTAGGACATCCTGGGACTTTGATGGCAGTCCCAGATAACCCTAGGACTTTTCAGTCTTCGTCGGGTGACAAGTGACACATCTGACGAAGACTAAAAAATCGAAACGTTGTGTCTTTGTGTTTTTTGATGACAGACAGAATTCTGAATTGCCTTCTATAGCTTTCTATAGATACTGAGTTATATTGTTGTTAGCTATAATTTCAGATCTAAAGCACAACTGCTTTCCTATAAATGAAAGTTGTGGTGTCATTTGCTTACTGTGAAGTCATCAGGCCTATTGCAGGGATACAGAGCTCGTTCCTTCAATAGCATAGGTTAATAAGACTGTTCAAAAGCTAACTGGATATGAGCTAGTGTAGTGCAGCAAACTTCTCTAGCTTTATCTGTGACTGTGCCAGTATATCAATCGCTATTATCTGAGAGGCGGAGTTTTAATGGAAAATATAATATGCATGCAACTCATGTGCATCATCTCTCGCTGCACCCAGGGTTTGCACTTTAGTGCTTTCGTATTTACATGTGTAGGTGACTACTACTCTTAAGCCTCGTTGTGGTCATTCCCTTACTGCCTCCAATCTTGACCCTGGAATGACTGAGGTGACCATGTTTGGAGGGACTGCTGAATCTTGGGCTGGAGGTCATGAGAAACAACCAAAATTAGCCGACACAACGCTACTTCAGTTTAGTGAGTTTTCACTTGTTGTGGCTACATGTTAGTTGAAATGTATTGCATAAAAACTATTTACTTATATATACTCCCTCAGTATTTGCTCTTCTTACTGTACATAATTGAAAAGTGTAAATATTCTCTGTTGGTTTGTAGAGTGTTCTGATTATGAGTGGGAGCTGGATTCTGTAGTCAAAAACACCGAGCGAGGGTCACTGGAGCGAATAGTTGAGAAACTCGACTACATGGTCAAATGTAAACTACCTGCCACTGAAGAAATAGCCCTGCTAGCAAAGGTGAGAAATGATGAGCTGCAGTTGAGGTTAGAAGAGGCAGTTGAAGAAAGGGACAAAATGAGGGTTGAAAAACAGAAAGTGGAAGATGAGAGAGACAGGTTAATGGTAGAAATACAGGAGATGGAGAGGGAAAGGGATAGGGCAAGGGTAGAAAATCATTGTGCACAAGAGAGAGCTTCTGAACTGCAACAGAGATTAGTTATAGTACAGCATGAGAAAGATGAGTTAATGGAAAAGTTTCAGCAAGCACAAGCTAGACTAAATGAGCTACGAAGTAGGCTACATGAAGTTGAGTTAAGGGAGCATGAGAGATTAGCAGTTCAAGAGCAAGCTACTGCTGCTGAGCAGCGAGGTCCATCATGGAAGGTGAATGAAGAAGACCTAGAATCTACTGAAAAGGTTCTTGGTACTGGTGGCTGGGCCGAAGTGCGAATTGCTCATCTGAAGGTTGCTGCAAAGTACCTACATTCTGGGCTTGTTTATGACTACCATCGTCAGCACTTTCGGCGAGAAATGGCAATTGCTGCTCGTGTTTGTCACCCTAATCTACTCCGCTTCCATGGAGCTAAGATGGATGGTGGTATGGCTATTCTAACAGAATTAATGCCTACCAGCCTCAGAGCACTCATTAACAGTGACCATGAACGACACCTTCCTCTAGAACATATTCTCTCCATAGCACTTGATGTTGCTTGTGCTCTGAACTACCTTCACCACATGACCCCTGACCCCATCATCCATAGGGATCTCAGCAGTGCCAATGTTCTCCTACAACCTACTCCTGATGGAGGGTGGCTGGCTAAGGTATCTGATTATGGATCTGCTAACTTCCAGCGACTGCTTCGTACAGAGAATCCTGGTAGTCCGGTTTATGCTGCTCCAGAAGCATGTGATCCTGATCGTCAATCTTCCAAGATGGATATCTACAGCTTTGGTGTGCTCCTTGTGGAGATGTGTACATGTGAACTTCCTGTTCCTGAGAGTCGTGATGATTTGTTGAGAGCTATTGAACATCGTCAACTGTTGGACTTGATTCAACAGTGTTTGAACAGTAAGAAAGAGCTTCATCCAACAGCTGCACAGATTGCTGACATTCTGCAATCTATGCGGTAAATTATTTACCTCTGAAAACAAAAATGCAATATTCATCACTTTTCCAGCTATTATGCACATCTTACAGCATACATCCAATTTTTGTATGCTAGTTGTTTTTCACATGCTTTCACATGTTCTCCACCTTGGTGTCACTAGAAGTTGAAATTTAAATAATGAAATAATTTATATCAGAGAATTGCTGGATACCATCGTCCTCTGCCTTGTAATGTTGCATAGATGCTTCTTGATACTTCTTTCCCTACATTTTTTAGTGAAAATATGTTTCTTTATCCTTAATTGTGGCAAGCCTCTGCAGTGATCATGTCTATTGAATTGCTCTTGCGTCTGTCCATCTGATGGCTTTGTCTAACTTGCCAAGACTAGTTTGCGCATGTGCAAAGTCATGTGATAGTTATCATATATAGCTAAGCATGTTATATACATCTTGTAATAGATCTATAACCTGTTATCAACTTGGTATGCTATACTGGATTATAACTTGTTTTCACACAGTGATTTTATGCAGACTGTTAGAGGCCCAGCCGCCCATCCGCGAGGGAGGCTGAGAAACGTCTAGTATTGAAACAGTCCTGTGGTTTCTGAAATTCACATGCAAAATGTTTAGATATAGCGCTAGGACTCCTAGGAGTATAATGCCACTCACGGCAGCCCTGTTTTGATCTTATTGGCCTTTCTGTAGCCGAGCATTTGAAGAGCCAACAAAATGGATGCTTCAACAGCTTCAAAAGCCACAGGTTTGCTGAGTTATGAAGCACTAATTTCATCTGTCACGTGCCATTACATCACCGATCTGCAATCTGATTGGTAATCTCAATTTTGAGATGGAGGACCAAGAAAAACGTCAATAGTTCCCAGACCCATACTTTTCTCTTTGAGGCAGGGTCTGGGCATGAGACTATGTCACGGGCTGGATTGACAAAGACAATGGGAATGGCATAGACATGCCAGAGATTGAGACACCTAAAGAGAGAGATAGAAGACCGACTGGAGACACACAGTGTCTGTTGGATTTGTTAAGTCATTAAACCAATATGAATTTTATATACAGGACAGGATTGCATGGTTAAATGATGCAGTTATAATACACACAGCATACTCAAATTTATGTCCACTACTTCAGCACATCACATATGGATGAGCATCAAGATTAAGGTGACAGAGACAATACCTGTGTATAAATGGATGAAATACAGCAGCAGTATCTGAGATTTGGTAGACTCTCTATATAGGGATGGTGCCTACACACATACACCTTAATTAGCACACAAGTGTTTCTAACAAAAGTAAAGCTAGTAATCCCTAAATGCACTTGCAGTGTTGTGTGACTATGAGGGGTGGAACTCTTGCATATATATGATTGACTGTATTTGTGAGGAAATGTACAACAAAAACTAGTAGCTAATAACGAAAGAGATGTTCAAGGATGTAGCAATGCTAGTGTAGAAACAGGATGCAGTATATATGTAGGCAAAGCAGAGTGAGGTAACCTAACATAATAATATATGTGACAAGCACTGTCTGTACATGTTATACATGAATTCTACATAGTTTAACATGCACACTAGCAATCGGTTCATTGTCATGATTAAGTGGGATCATTCCTCTCACCAATAGTGTACTGCATTCACCTAGTATGTAAGTTGTACATGAAAAGTTACCTGAAGAGATGCTCTCTGACCAGCACAGTTAATGGCTGTCACATTCACAGCAGTACTTTCTATTGGAACTGGTTGCATAAATGGCTCACCTATAATAAAGGTTATGAATATAATACTAACTGCATGAAACCCATTGTGTTTTACCATGTAAGTACTATAGAGCACCTTACTAGAAAGGATTACACTGCTTATCTTACAAGGAATTGGATCATCATCAGTCTGGCACATTGTCCTTTCAGGAAGTATGGTACTAGTAGAGTTGCAGCTTAGCATATTACTACTTAGGGTACAAGATATATCAAAAGTTCGAAGATCTTCAACAAAGGTAGCATTGATCCTACAATCAACACATAAATACAGTACTGGCATAAGGTTCTCAGCTATGGCAGTTATATGTGGTATATCACACTACAATTGCTCGGGCATGTCATACTTACCCTGTGTAGTAGGCAAGGGTAGCTCTGGACTGTGCTCTAAGGACAGGATTACATGCTTCCATATTCCTAAGAGCAGCCAAGACCGCTTCTTCATCAGCTATGGTGAAAATAGTACATTGCATTTCTATTTATGCTTATGCCATGCTGGTATATTCACCATGTACGTTTAGTGGATCATGCACTTGTTAATACAACTCCCTCCCTATATATACATGTGGTTTATAATCCACAATAAGGATTCATTTTACATTTCAACAGTTACTGCAGAGGCATCCAATAATTATACATGCATGGTTTCCAATCATTGTTTTCTGAAATCTAGCATCATCTCACACATCACCTATGCATATCTAACACAGTTATAATCCCAGATTTAGATTTATTACTTTGTATGCATGCAGTCCCTACATCATTGCAATAGTTCACAGATATAAAAGCAAATGGACTAGTGCTGCACAAGTTTCCATTATCATTTTGTATCCAAGGCCATGGATGTCCTTTATATAGCTTCTGTGCAGTACTACTACTTCCATATCATACTTACCATCAGTAAGTTCCTCATCAGGTTCTCTCCTTCCTCGGTACAAGTCTCTCAAGTCAGCTGAAGGTTAGAAATATATAACGGCTCAGAACTCCTGGATGTTACAGTTATCAGACACAAAACCTGCTTTACAAGTGCTTTTATACATGGTGAGACTCTCAAAGTGGTGAAATACACCACGTCACTACAGTGACACACGGAAAATTTATATACTTCTCATCATCATTATCATATCATCAAAGCAAGTGACAGCTAAACTTTATGTGTCATACTTAGCAAATCTCAAGACGTGCATAGAAGCAAGTCACTGTACTAATGCATTGTTAAAAGCCTGTGTCATCGAAGGAATGAGCTCTGGATCTCTGTAATAGGCCCATTGTAAGCAAATAATACCATAACATTTGAGTGAAGTGTCTATAGTGAAATCCTTAAAAAGTCTGCACCATATCACAATTAAGCTATTGATAGCTCTCTTCCTTACTACCTTTGAGAAATAGGCAAAGAATAGGACACACACATACATGTACACACATAGATAGCACAGATACGAGTATAGCTACTGTAACTCTCACATAAGCATGCTTACACTGTGACTCTCGCACAAGCGTGCTTATAAGTGTACTTATCTTACTCCATAAATAGTCCTACCAGGCTCCTGATATTTATCAATGAAGAAAAAATCCTCTTCCGCAGGGACTGAGTTGAGTAATTGTGCGTTCATTGCAATGAGCTCCAGTTGTTCCTCAGCATTTGGAAGAAGACCCTGCATATATGATAAACCATGCCATCTACAATTGCAGTTGTATGCCTTATATCATGAGTGGAATGCCACATGCACATGTAGTTGACCATGAGCAGAAAGTGGGTGGGACTCACACGGGCAAGATAAGTGCATAAGTGCATTGGGTAATATACAATGAAAATCAAAACAAGTGCAGCAAGGCATAGAATGATGACATGCAATCTTAGGCATCTTTAAATTGCAGGTGTTAATTGTTGCATGCCCTCATCCCTGTCTCACAGCACTTGTCTCTCTGATTTGGTATTCTCATTCTGACATCCATTAATATTTTACCCATTTATATTTGCAAATCATCCACTGCATCGTAAAAACTACATACTCACCCTTGGATCAATGACAAATAATTGAAAGTATGCACGCCTGCGATAAACCTTTAATACACCTATAAGGTAAGAAGAATATTTAAGAGAAAAGTGAGTGGAATTCCATGCACTTGTGACTACATATGATTGCATAAGAATATGAAAGTAGCACTCATGTAGTGAACAGTACCTGCTCCATGGAAATGTGGGGTCTTGTAATCCATTACTCCACCTACATATTTATTAACAGTCCCAGTAGAATCAAACGTCTTTAGTATTCTCACTCTATATCTGTAGACGAAATACCTCTATCTCAGTGACGACTTCATGTTGCGGCTTATTATGCATTGATCATTTACTTAGGCAAAGCTGAGCATGTATGGATCAACATCAAAAATGGTTCACAGAGTGGGATATTTTTGAACACTTCTCATTACATAATTCCTTGTATGATAAAGGAGAACCTATCAACACATGCAACAGTGGAAAGTAACAGTTTTACACTTGTGCTTGGGAGGTTAATTGAGGTAGGCGGATTGGACATACATAAATGCCCATAACTGAGTTATGACAGCATGTTGTGGCTTTATACACAATGATCATTGCCTTAGCAGAGTGTATACGCAATAAGGAAGTACGTATACACTATATTAACTTACTGAGCCACTACCCTATCATTGGGATCCAAAATGAAGAGAGTATTCCTCATATAGTTGACAGTTTGATTGTACAGAATATCTCTTTTGATGTGATCACCATCAGTACGTCTATTTGTCCTCTGCCACTCATGATGCTGTAATAATAAAGGTGACTGTAGTTATTCAAACATTTACATGGTAATGAGGGAGAGAAGAACTATATAGAGGTACAATCTTACAAATTCAGCCAGGTCTTTAGCCATCTTGAGGTCTGCTAGGTAACCAGGAAAGAGATCAGGATAGGAAGTGTCAAATACCCCTCTTTCCTCCATAATTTCTCCTAGTGGTGCAAGGGAGAACACTGCTCTATATACTACGTGATATAATTGTAGATATAAGGAGCCAAGTCTGGACTGGCATACGTACATATACTGCTACGGAAAATGTTGATTACAAAGTTGTTAAAATATTGTCTGTATACCTGCTGCTCTCTTTGTCTGTGATGTAGGGGGCTGAGTCTCATTATGCATAGCACACACTCCTGAGTTAAATTCTGATGCCCTGAAGCAATCTATATGAAGTGTATTGATTTTTTACACTGATAATAAATGACACGCACATAGCTATAGCAGAAAAGGCAATTGCATGATATTTACAATGTACATCGTACTTGATAAATCTCTCTCTGCAGGTCTGAAACAAATTGAGTACATCTCAAATCCTTCTCCTCGAACCTCTTCACTGCTTCGAAATACCACAGTGTAATTACCAAACTCTAGTTGCAATACAACTGTATCGGTGCTGGAGAGAGTTCCACAAACCTCAGAAATACCATATCTTCCACGTAAAATCTGAACATAATCCTGACACCTGCAGTGGAACACAGCAGCTACACTTTTGGTGCAAAATCCACAAAGTTGAGCAACAGAAAAGGGATAGATTGTATACGTATAAAGTTGTGTATAGTAAAGTTTCAAGTCCCTGCATAAGTAGACAGTAACAGATGACAGCTAGATTTGAAAATATTGATTGCAGGAATTCTGAGAGTATTTTGTAGGTAATTTCATTACACCTATTATTTTCATGTTCATCCTGGCAGTCCTCAGGACCCTGAATGTTGAGGTGAGTCATGTTGAAGAAGGCCAGCTCATCAGGTTCACACTGTACCAGATACTCAACACGTAACTGGTTATCATATCTGCACATTGTATGGGAGGATATAAGAAAACAGTATAAAACAGTGATAGCAATATATTATCTGATCAGCTAGTTCAGTACATGTTGTCAAAGCTAATGGCATGGCAGTGCCATCCCAAAACAGTCTATTCACTCTCTCATATAAAACTCTAGTGCAATCACGTCCTGTTATTAGTATTTTACAGTCAGATATTTCAGTGAAAGAAAGTAGTAAGCAAGCACGTTAACATTGTTACAGTTAGTAGCTGAACAACTATAATACAATGAAAGGTATATGTACACGAAACAGAGCTTCACAATTGTGCATAGTATGTTAGGCCGTAAAGCAAATGAACAGATGGTCAGTACGTATTGAAGTGAGACTTCTGCTTGACTATTGAAGATGCACAAGAGTGGTATATACTTAGTGAAACAAGTCTATTGTTTTAAATTCAGCAAAAATATGCTATCTCTGTAAAAATATATTATCTCTGCACTCATATACATGTAACTTTATTACATGAAGACCAGAACTAAGGGCAAAAGCCATAGCCATTAACAATAGTAACTTACTCAACGCCATTGATAAATCCTGGTGAGTACATGATACGCATCTCATGTGTGCCAAGGTCAGTGATGTTACCTACATATTGTTCTTTAGCACGTACATTACACTCGGCTATACCACCAGTCTCTCTCAGTTTGGTGTGGTGGATACTGTACTGGCTGAAAGAATGTACCAAATTGAATGTAGCAACATTTTGGTAATCAATTTTTTAATATTATAGCCATCGCTAAAATTGCTGCAACTATATAAAGGTGATATATTATAGGAAAAAATCTGTTTGCCACCATTAATTACTTAGCTAAATAACATTCACTACATATTATATTTTCCAACATACTTGTCCTCAGCTCTTTCGAGATCCTTGTTCTGGTACTTGCAAGGCAGATAGTCTTCTCTGCTGAATATACATCGCTGGATTGGTTGACTTTGTACAGTACTGTAGAAGTTAGTGTGTGACACATTATGACTGACAATAAACGCTCGCAGTACACGTGCACCTATATGCAGACTTACCATAGACAAATCAGAATGACGAACGCTACGGCAGTGACATCCATCCTCTTAGAATCATGTATCTAAAGAATAAAACCGAGCGTTTAACTAACCCTTTGGTATAAATACGTACAGCGTAGTGCAGAAATATCCCACGTGTGGGGTACGAGTACATTTCTTGAATGGCGAATGACGTAACGAAGAGAACATATAGGATGTCTGTGCTGTTCAGTGTTTAAATGAATTGGTCCCCAATTCACCTACCTGGTACTATTGGCTTAGCTCTTACAGTGAACCCGGACGCTGCCACCGATTACGCCAGCGCGAGTACTCAAGCGCGGAAAATTTAATATCGCGCTCCACTTGTGGGGCGACCGCCGAGTTCATGGCAGAAAGGTATGTATCTTACCTTGTATCTACATTTTAAATGAAAAAAAATTTAAACATGTAAGATGCATTCTTATTGTACCACCGGCCACCTCAACTATTCGCCTCCTAAGCATGCATTTGTCACATTATAAGTCACTTGTGCCACGGAAGCACCTGAAAATAGCTCTTGCGTTTTCAGTGACACATAAAAATACACGAATGCATATATCTGTTGATTAAGCTTACGTACCGATATATGACTAGATAAAGAATTTTAGCTGGAGAATAGCCACACTGTATCAGATTAGCACTCTAGGCAGGCTGTAGAGTATGCACATGAAAGCTAAGCTATTTATTGAGTATCAGTGAATCCTTACAGAATTAGTATCTGGTATTACACGTGCGCAATCTGTAATGGAAGTTATACAGCTTCTTCAAATTGAGGTTGTCCAGCCTCAATCTTCTTGTGGGTGGAAAATGCAGACCAATCCCATTGCAAAAACAAGAACCCAATATATCAACTATTCTCCTGCATCTTATCTTCTGCACCAGACATGTTTCTATCCAAACACTGTAGTTGAGCAAAAAAAAAACGAAATCCTTGTGTGATAAAAGAGAGGCAGCCAATACAATGTCACTTAACAATGTGTGGGAGGTGGGATGTACCTCTATGTATTGGGGTGGGCAGATGATATACGTGCACACACAGATACACACGCACATACATGCAGACACATACACACAGTGACACCTCCTGCATTTTGCACAACATGCTATTTCATGGGCCACAGTTAGGTGACGGGTGACAGGTGATGTCTGGTCCTCACAGCATTGTAAGTCGACAAACGCACTAAATATTGGCAGCAACTGCACCTAAGCATTCATGGTATGATGATTAATTAATTAGGCCAGCTTTGCTTAGCAGTCACATTCATGCACACACACACACACACACACACACACACACACACACACACACACACACACACACACACACACACACACACACACACACACACACACACACACACACACACACACACACACACACACACACACACACACACACACACACACACACACACACACACACACACACACACACTTCCAATTATGACATCTCTACAATAATTGTTACATGTTTTCCCTGCCATGGACATGTATCATGGTTGATGTAATAATACCTCACTTAGCTTGTTACTTGGGTTAGTAGTTATGATGGACATAGCATTGCTTCCAGACAACCACGAAGTTGTTAACTACATTAGCAATGTATACCCACACAATTATTTGCATATCTATGTTTTCTGTGTGAAAAAGCAGGAAATACCCATCCCCACATGTGGGAGGTTTATAGTAGGCTGGTGGAACATATGTGGCACACACACACATACACACATACACACACCACAAACACAATCAGAAAGGTTAGAGGTACCTCCAGAATCAGTCCTGGCAGCAAACTGGAGATTTCATATTATGTTCCAATTTTGGTATACAGTCAGGTAAGTATAAATACACCTGTGACATGCAACATATTTGGTAGTAGTAGTTTACCACTAATTGCAATCAGTGCCTAAACATTTTTAGCTAGTGGCATTTCCTTTCCGTGGTTTCATGAATTATGTTACCAGTGGGGAGTGGGATGGGGGAATATTAGCACACTAAAATGATAGAAGATTGCTTAGATATTACTCTAAGCTACTACAAACTATATAGCTATTATTTAATTACATACTATACCTTGTACACTTGGTCTCACATATCATGTGGAGGAAAGAGGGTGTTTTATGACAGGAAGTCACTTCAGACAGTGCACACTTACAATTACAACTAAAGGTGTTATTAACAACATTGTCAAGTGTTACCTCATAAGGTGTTGTTGAGTCACTTTGCTCTACATTGTTATTGTCTCAGGTACAATCCCTTGGAAGCCTCCTCAATTTCTTGTTTACATTATCTCTTCAGACAGTTCTCTTACATTACGAGCTGACATGTGTACTGCATGTATCAGAGAGAGAATTGGTGGAATCTCAAACTGGAAAATATAACAGTTCAGAGCAGAAAAATGGTAGGGTTTCCAAGGTGTCCAAAAAACTAAGACAAGGCTTCATTGTTTATTTAAAGCTCGTCATGTTTCAGAATAATATTACATCGACACAAACCTAGTGAAAATATATATTTTGTGTTTATAGCTGTCATGCTAGGTACTGTAACCATGAAAGTATACCTTTGCAGTGTTTCTATGGTCATTTGGAAGGGGGGGGGGGGGTGGTAGCTAAGTATGACATATACTTGTTTTATGTTTCAACACTACCCATGCAGTCGCTTCATTGCATTTCTTTCTGACAGATTCTCATAAGTCTATTTGAAATTGGAGAAAAGTGTAAGAACTGTGAACCAGAGCATGAAAAGGACGTCAACATGACAGAACGTGTTCATTCACATCATAAGACACTGGAAGAAGGCATGGAGGTGATTAAGTAAAGAATGTTATTATGACATAGTCATCATCCCATGTTCTCTGCATGTGTATGGAATTACAATGTGTACATCATGGCTACAGTGTGTACATCATGCAAGCACTGTGTGGATATGATGTAGTATATATAGCCCTAGGCAATAGTTGTAATTTGCATCCTGCTACATCCTGTATTTGTCCAAACAGAATATTGGAAGGAGAGTGGTGGGGAATTATAAGATTTTGATAGTTCCACCTCTTGAGGCAAATGAGTCTATCGCAAACCCAGAGCAAATGTACCTCAAACAGTGGATTTTGCACCATTTCCATATTTGCAACACTTAATACTTTGTCGTCACTGAGAGTCGTCATCTTATGGCTACTTTATTTCTATAGTTTGTATATATGTACTTCTGAGCTATTTTTAGTTTTCCTTCTTCCCTCTACGTAGTGAAGCAGTATGTGAATAAGCTTGGTACATGGAAGCATTACTCAAAGTATATAGTGGTATCCTATATATAATCTCTTAATATTTGTATGAAAAGTGAGGATCTCAGTTTGTTGTTTAGATGTGCTAATATGTTGATAAAAGGAGGCAAGTGTGCAATACACCAGATTGTTACAAGAAATAAACCACACCACCTAATATACACACATACAGTTATACCTATACCCTCAAATCTCTCTTTAAACAAAAACAATGTTATGACATCACTGCTTATACAGTATGTATATATACATGCTATGACATCACTGCTTGCACACAATCAATCACAATACAAATTCTCATCAATCAAATATTACCAGCAGTCGAATAAGTACTAGTCACTAACTAACTGCTAAGCTAAAAGTCAACATAACTAAAGAAAGGAGTGTTTCATATTTCAATATTGACTGCTGAGTTACATGGTCAATACCTAGGTCGAGGGTACTTCTCCTGACGCACGTATTCAAATGTAGGAAATTCTTCCTCCATTTGTTCTTCGGCTTCCATTGTACATCCCATTACTTTTGCTGGTCATATATTAAAACACAAGGAAAAGAAACTATTGTGGTGTTAGGTAACTAACAAATGTAGTAACCTTTACTTTAAACCTTGCATTTAATATATAGCCATGTATGCACATTATGCATATATACTTACAGCAGTAGTAGTTTGTAACAATATGGTAGTTATTTGAGTTTTGTCCAATACATGGTCGCCCTAGAAATTAATATATGCTGAGATTCACATAATGAAATACTAGCTATGCCACTTACTGTATTCGTCGTCAAAACAAACACTGATTCCATGGAATGGATAGCTACAGCCTCCACTATAAGGACTGCATGAATGTGCGACATTAGGATCTCCAATGCAGGCCTGATATGAGACTGAAGTAATGAAACAAATTGTAGAAGACAAAATCACAATAAGCAGTAAAACTGTATGCCATGTTGGTATATACATGTACTTACATTGCTTAACGTATATATTGATTGTCCAGGTTGTACCAGTGTTGCTTTTGTAAACTGCATTTTTGTAGTCACAACCACCACAATATCCCACAGAGAAGAGGACTCCACAGATTGCTAGTGCAAGCACAAGTTTTCCCTTCATTCTTGACAACTTCTTCCTTCAGTTGATTGCTTCCTTTGATCCTGTTAGAGAAAGTTTATGTGAATGCTTCTGCCTCATCTCTTTATATACCCATTGATCTTGTGTGCAGTTAAAATCTCACACTATGTGAGTTTTCGCTTTATAGCTAGTGCGTACATGAGATACCTATACAAATAGACGAATTTACATATTATTCCAAAGACATTAAGACCATGCAAATACCAGTAGATTTTGTTTCTGGTGTGCATGCCAAATGGACCAGCTATATTATCACTGCAAGAATAATTGCACAAATGGATACTGTATACATATGCATAACAGACTTGGCAAACTGAATGTGAGAACGACACAATCACCAGACACCAAATGGGCTTGATTGTTGCTGTCACCTATTTTATGCTATTGAGCTAATTTTTTCAAACATGAAATCTCTAATGCTACAAAGCAGCTATTTGATTTGTGCAAAGTGTAGTTCTTTGATCATCTATATGGCTTAATTGAGGCAATTGAAACAAAAATCTGCGTATTTGCAATTGGCTGTTGCAGCATAATTAGCTATAGCTCAGTCAGACATGTACATACCTCGTATTAGGTATGCACTTACACTAAGAGATAATGGAAAGGATGTAGGCATATATGATGGTGCCAAAAAACCAAGGAAAAAGTGCAGTAGATCTATATATGCAGTAAGACAGGAGATAATGGAAAATCAATGCAACAATAAAAAACAATGTGTATGTGCTACAAAGATACAGGGAGAGGTCATGCATGCTTATTGTTGCATGCCATTATCCACATTTTGCTACATGTATACATATTTGCATGGTTTTTGGCACTGACATCCCTACTCTATATAACGTCCCATTTTAAAGGAAAACAATATCAGTCACAACTGAATGTTCACCAATGTGGGTGGAAAGGAGCAAAATTTCGTAAATAGTTCAAAAGTTCAAAAAGTTAAAAAAAGTGGGAAGTAGTATATATCTAGGAATGCGCATTTGCAGAAGTTACGATGTTCCTAAACGTTACTCCGGGGAAATTGTGACACCATGTACGTACGTACGTACGCGATACGGACCTGGAGTAGCTGCCTAGCGCTAATACACTCGGCAATTAACCCTTGGCGCGCTAGCGCAGCGAGCTCAGGGTTACAGTAGTTCTCTGGTTGGTCGGTCTGTCTGTCTGTCTGTCTGTCTGTCTGTCTGTCTGTCTGTCTGCCTGCCTGTCTGCCTGTCTGTCTGTCTGCCTGTCTGTCTGTCTAAGTCACATCTTACCTCTGAAGTGTCTGTCTGTCCGTTGAAAGCCATACGTATGGTCGGCCATATTCCTGCTGAAATTGTTGGAAAGTTGACATTGGTCATGCCTCCAAGCAAGGTCTGTGGCATGAGCTCATGGCGTATAATCATATGCTGCAGCCAAATACGCCCGTGCACTTCAAAAAATCTATATTGATGATCAAAGTTAAGTCCATCATGTTTGATAATTAGGATGATGATTTATAATTGAATATGCAGCCATAATTACATGCTATAGCCAATTATGATAATTTTTCGTGCATTTTAAAATAAGCTATACAGATGATCAAAGTACTATACATTACATGAGTCAATTACATCATGATTATTAGGTAAGGTTAATGGTCTACATGTGCTGATGAGGGCCAACCAGCTGTCCTCCATTTGCCCGCTTTGCTCTGCCCACACGTTTCCCATGTATATCACAAAAATGATGACAGCTGCAATATCATTATTATAGAAAGATTCTTGGAGGTTATACACACAGTAGTTACAGCAAACTTGAAAGGTCTATAGACCATTATGACCTTCATCAGCTACAATAAACCAAAAAACACACAAGAAATAATATCGTAAAGGTCAAGGGTGTCAAGGTTTACAGTAATGAGGTCCAGGTGGCATTTAAGGTGATACGAGGACCTGTGTTTATACATGTAGTTGTTGGGATTTCATTGATATAGATGGCTTCTTTAATTCTCTTCTTCTCCCAGTTATAGATTCCTGGTCTATATATTACTCCAGCTACATTCCATGGTTGCATTTGGTGGTCCAGACAAGTACTGCCAAAGCATCAATTTTCCTCACTGCCCTCTTGTACTCATATTGGCGTTGTTCCAAAATTCTACTTTGTAAAATATGTAATTTGGTTTTCCAGTCATAACAGTAACCTGTTACATGAACTACAAAGTAATTAATGACATAGCTGTAAAATTAGTGAGATTACAAAATAATATGGTAACTGTACACAACTGCTTTGGAAATGAGTTATAGAAGGCGGTATATAAAGAGGTGAGTATAGAGTTAGAAGCATTTCACATGAGAAGCATTTCACATGAACCTTTCTCTAACAGGATCAAAGGAAGCAATCAACTGAAGGAAGACAGCTACCAACAATAATGAAGGGAAAATCTGTGCTTACAGTAGCAATAATTGGGGCCCTCTTCTCTATAGGATACAGTGGATGTGATGCTTGTTGTGAGAACAAGAGAGCAACTTATAAAAGCAACACTGGTACAGCCTGGGCAGCCAATGTATATGTTAAGCAGTGTAAGTATATTGTATATTTCACCACCAATTGCATGCATTTTTACTGCTTATTTTAATTATTCCAGCCACAAATCAGGCCTGCATTGACTACTCTTATATTCAACATTCATGCAGTGAAGAAAGTGGAGGCTGTAGCACTCCATTCCATGGAATAAGTATTTGCTTTGATGAGAACTCCAGTAAGTAGTATAATAATGCTGGTTTAATTTATCGGTAAGTGAATATTTCACATATATTTCTAGGGCTAGCATGTGTTGGAGAAAACTCAAATAACTTCTATATTGCTTCATTTGATACTTGCCGTAAGCCATATATAATACATTGATTTTATGGTTAAAGTAAGGGTTGCTACATTTACCAAATTAATATGAAACAGGAATGGCTGCTTCTTTTCCTTATATTTTATGAGCAGCAAGCTATATTGGATGCACAACGGAAGCCAAAGAGCAACAACAGGCAGAATTTGAATATATGCGTCCGAAGCAGTACCCTTCTCGGCATCGATATCGTTATTGACTGGTGTAAATCAGCAGCCAATAGAGACATGAAACATTTCTTTTCTATATAGTCGAGTGGACTTCAATTTATATTTAGCAGTTAGTTAGTGTTATATGAAGTTCTTATTTCTTTCCACCACCACCACAACAGCAACAATAATGAATGCACTGATGTGCTAACCCTCGGCGTGTATATAACGTGCGTACGCTTGAGCGAAAGCGCTAATAATGCGCATGCGCAGTTTCCAAATGCCAGGAAGTGACGGTGTATCTCTGCAACGGAGCGGTTTCAGAGAAATCCACACAAATTTCGTCCTTCGTTGCCGTGGAGTAAATTTATACGTGATATCATTTTCAGGAAGAACAGACGCTCCTCAGGGGTGAGATGTTGATTAACGGACACAGACAGTAGCCAACTATACAGTAACCCTCGCTGCGAATGCGCCGAGGATTAACAGCATCAATAAGGGTATAGCTGCACAAAATATTGACAATTCAGGTAGATTTATACATTAAGTGATGCAAGAAAAGTAATACTTCGTGGGTTTCAGATCGTTTATTGTATCTCCATTGGTAAAAGTGAAGGTGTATATATGATGAACACACAGTTAGCGCAGTAGCTATCGAATGCAGCAGCCAGACTATTGATCAGACAATCACGTATAGAAGTGACCGACCATCGCACGATTTTATTTCAAATATTCATAAAGCAGAAACCTATTTTGCTACACTTTCTCCACTACCTGATTGACTTTATACTTATTAGGACGATACATAAATATTTTTCAGGCAAGTCTACCTGTGACGCTTAGAAGATTTCAATTTTCGGACAACTTGATCAATTACTGGACTTGGGAACGAGGCTATTGCCTTCTCATAGCACATAGATGCTTCAATTAGTACTTGTGCTATGAACCAACGCAACGCGCTCGCTAGCTTTGGTTTAATATCTCGGCCAAAACGTGACGGGTCGGAGCGGCGATGCCGCGCCTGTCCAGAAAGAAGAGGGCTACAAGGATTGCTAAAGTAAGCCAAAGTTTTCCCTTCATTCCTGTTGACAACTTCTTAAGTTTTCTTCAGTTAATTGCTTCCTTTGATCCTAGCTGTCGTGTGCAATGTACAGCCATTGAGTTCAAATCTCACATACTACGTGATTTGGTTTTATAGTGCATAGCTAGATTCAAATAAACTACTTTGCAAAGACATCAACGCCATGCAAATGTCACATTGACTTTTGTGTTATGATTATTTTGTGTGCATGCCAAATGGACCAGGCATTTTTATCATAATGTCACTGCAACCATAATTGCGCAAATGGATGCATGTATATGTAGCTAGCATACTTGGCAAACTCAATGTGAAAATGATACAATCACCAGACACCAAATGGGCTTGATTGTAGCCGTCACATATATTCTATACAATTTGAGCCAATTTCAAACATGAAATCTCAGACACATCAAAGCAGCTATTTGATTTAATTTGTACAAAGTATAGTGCTCTGATCATCCATACAGCTTATTTTTGAGGCAATTCATTCAGTGCATTTGGCTGCAGCATAATTATAGCTGAGTCAAACACATACATATTTCAGCTCATATATCAGGGTTCTATCCAGTGGGGGGGGCAGGGGGGAAGCTTCCCCCCCAAACACCCCAACTTCTCCTCCAAACATTCAAGCTTCCCTCCCTGTTAGTGTAGCTTGTATGCTTGCAGTAATCTAGTCTACGTATTTGACTTCATATTTATTTGTGCACCCAAGAATTTAAATATATTTGCTCTTTGCACTAGATTGCATCTCTGGCAATGTAAAATTCAAAATTTTCTGGGGGAGGATGCCCCCAGACCCCCCTACCCTGCTCAGTGCTAGCACACCTCACAGCTTCCCCTCAAAACCAAAAATCCTGGATAGAACACTGTATATACCACATCAGAGAGTCAGTAGTTATATTATATAGACTCTCTATGTAGGGATGGCACCGACAGGCCCATGCAAGCCCTAATAACTACTCACAACTCCCAAAATGCTGCAATAATATATAGACTTCTTCAAGATCCTCATGTTACATAGGAGGAAACCAACTTCAATAATAGTTACAGGCAATGAAGTGAAAACAACATACAAGAAGGCCCTAGGGCAACAAGGATCCATAAGAAGACTGTGAAAACACAGGTAACTAGTTGGGCTTGGCAAGGGCAGTACACACATCTACATGTACATAAATTTAAGAGGGTAATTACAAGTTAAGTCTGCAGAGTTCTGTTATTGTTCCAGGTCGTGCTCTAAAGATAGCATGTGAGCAGGTGATTGATATCTTGCTGGCGTCATCAAACAGATGTCTCATCTGGCTCTTTGTAAAGCAGGGGAGTACATGTCTAAGGTCTGAGTGAGTTTGTGGCAGTAAATGGCCAAGGGCACCAACTTCCAATGTGATCAGGGAAGCTTTGAGCCCTAACCTATCCAGCTCACTCAAAACCAACTGATAGTTCTCTTTATTTCTCTTCCTCTGACGAGCATTGCTCAGAGACTCAGATGAGTTGTACGGAATCGTGAGCTCTAATAGAAGAACCTCCTTCTCCCGTATGATGACAAGATCAGAACAGGCTGATGTAGGCATGATATCCTGGGGAATGGTAGTAGGTGGATTATAACAGACACAGTGGTTCGGAAGATCAGCATATAACCTCTCATCCTTTGACAGAGCAGGTATGGCACCAAGTGAATCTGCCCTGATTTAAGGAAGTTGGACAGGTGTTAAGGATGTGGAGCACTGTAGGGCTGGCAGAACCACAGAGACTACACTTGGAATCGACACATAAAGAGGAGTGGGGAGAGTGTCTGAAGCTGCTCGCAGGATGAAAGACAGCTGACACGGGGACAAGCCATCCAATATGCGATTCCACACCCTGTTTTCCTTTTCAAGAGAACAGGCATCACTGAACTTTCTCTGGACTATCAGCTTGTCCAGGTTGGAATCCCACTTCTCCTTTCTGGCTTCCACATGGATTGAACATGCTGACTTGTGCAATGTCTTCCTGTTGATAGACGCCATAGACGTGACAGAATTAATGGCTGTGGACAGTGCATCCCTGGCAAGATTGGAGATTTCATGGGCAGGCCAAAGTTGCTGGACAGGGCGATACGTGAGATTTCCTCAATTATTGGGTCCGAAGAGAGGGTTACAGTAGCAAGGCAGGAAATCTTAGCTGAGGTGGAGCAGCTCTCAAGGGTACGGATGTTGAGAACAGAGGGATGGTGGATAACAGCTACAGTAGTAGAACATGAAAGACCCAAACATTTCTTTATTCATCTGGTGGCGAGCGAATTTAGTTTCCTGGTGACAGAGACTGATGTTCCATTAACTGACAGCTCATAATGCAAAGATGGGATCAAATATCTTCTATATATCCACACTTTATATTCCCCTCTTATCGGAGAACCATTAAGTCTTTCTAGGCGAGTTTTGCATTAGAGGCCTTTTTTCTGGACCCAGAGCTGCCAGCAATTATCGAACCAAGAAAGGTAGTGGGCTTCTTTTAATATTAGTGGTGATACCTCTGCCAACACTGATGATAGGGTTGTTTTTGGTGGCCTGAATTCCCATCATATATCAGGGAGTAACACTTGTCTGGTCGCACATGGAGACAGATATCTTTACATCTATCATCCACCATGGTGATAATTTCCTGGTGGTCGGCTGGTGACGACGAAATGCTGGTAAGGTCATCAGCATACCCTTTAACCTTGTGTGGCTTGCTGTAAACCATAGGGGGTGGTTTAAGGGAGGGAGGATCACAGGAATGAGGCAAGAAACATTTCCCGTTGCCCTTTGCCGGCACCCATCTGATTCCTGAAAGATTTATATATTCAGTGTGACCACCCTTTCTGTACTGCAACCTGGCCTGACCCTGGTCATCTACAGATAGAACTTTGGCAAGGTACCAGCCAGGTGGCTCAGTAGAGTTTTCTTCTTCCCACAGAGCATAGACGTGACTGTTTTGGCATGGTAGGGCATGCTTGTCTGTCTCAGACTGTTTTTGCAGCTTAAAGGCAAAGCCTCTGCTTGGATGAACTCCCACAGATTGTATGATTGGATTGAAGGCTATCAAAAACAGAAGTGGGGATAGTGTGTCCCCCTGAAATACTCCCTTGCTGATTGGAAAGGATTGTGTCTTCCAATTCTTTGTAGAGATGTTGCGCAGAGATAGATGAGTACAAGTTGCTCACATAGTTGGTGAATTTGGGAGGGAGTCTGATAAATCTGAGTATATTGGTGATATAAGCATGGGATATTGATCCAAATGCATTCTTCAGATCGATAAAACTCAAAGTGAGTGGTAGGGAGTGCTCCATGGCATTGACCAACATTGATTGGATGGCAAACACATGTTCAATGCATCCATTCACTCCTCGAAGGAACCCTTTCTGTATTGACTTATCGACCATCGAATTAGAGACCAAATAGTTTTCCAACCTGATAGCTAGGATTTTGTGAAACAGCTTCCCCAGCGACGTAGCCAGGGGGGGCAGAGGGGGCTCGAGCACCCCCCTTTCAGTTGCGCACTAGCATATCCCAGGAAGTTGGTAGTATGTATTTGTGACGCACCTTCGGCTTAGCTAAGCACAGCAGGCTTCTAGCTACAGTAGATTCGTAGCATGTCGGCTCGCGCGTACAATAACAAGCGTTTATATACATGTAGTTCAAAGGACAACTAACACCTGTGCATGGATGCATATTCATCATCGCTTGGCCTGACAAGCATGATAGGGATCGTTTCGCTAAAACTGCATACAGACGAGACGCCGAAGTAGGTCCAATAAATCTTATATAGCGGGTTCGAACGAACCCCCCTCTAAATGAGCCCTCTAGTAGCTATAGCACTCGGTACAGCATTACAGTGTACGTGTAGCTACTGCTGGAGCTACGCATCTCGCGATCATGGTCCAATGGTCTCAAAATGAGGGCGTGGCTTAAAAATTTCGCCGCGCTTCGCGCGCGCGACTAATTATGCTTAAACTTGACGTCGCCGAGCCCCCCAACTCTCTAAATCCTGGCTACGCCCCTGTTCCCGATCACTGATGTCAAGACAATAGGGCAGAAATTCGCGGGGACTGTGGGGTCACCTTTCTTGTGTATCATGATGATTTTCGCATGGGTCCAGAAGTTGGAGGAACTTGGGAGTGTAGAAGTATTTTTGAAAACAAAGTGGCCAGAAAGTAGTGGGTGGATGGCATATCTTAAGATGGTGATATGTTATCCCATCAACGCCAGGGGCAAAGCCAGAGGGACGCTTCTTCAACACTTTCTTGATCAAGGATGATGTGATTGGTGACAAATCCAACTCAAGCAGATCTTCATCACTAGGCACATGTTGTACATTAGCTACCCAAGAACGGAGAGCAGAGTAGCCCCCATCATCCCTGAAGTTTTCCGCAAAATAGGCAAAGGCGCTATCAGGGGAACAGTCAAGGCAGGTTTATTCGAGCTGTCTGCGCAGACTTTCTTGGCGTAGTGTCAGGCGTTGGATCTGAAGGCCTTCTCATGGTAGCCTCGGTTCCCAGGTCTTCCCTGTTGCGCGCGTAATTGTGCGCGTTTTGATTGTGCGGGGGACGCGCACAATTACGCGCAAAGGGGAAGGCTTGGGAACCGAGGCTATTCTCATGGTATCTCAATGTGCTATCTGTGGCAAGCTGGTCACACAACTTCTTGGCTTTGTTATGAGCTCTCAAGACATTGTTAAAGGAAGGTTTGTCACGTCTCCTCATCTTCCTTTGGGTGTTCTTTAGCCTCCTTAGCCGCTCAGTAACCTTCTCCATCCTCCTAGATCTTCTCACCACCTTGCTGTTATCGGAATGATTTAGGATATCGTACCTCTCAAGGTGTGCTCTAAATAGAGATAAAACCGTATCCCCCGCTTCTGATATCATCAGAGGCCAGGCGGGCGGAGGTTGAGAGAATAGACCTGGATTCTGCATCTATGGCATCCCAGTGTCCATGAAAGTGGTCAGTCGTGGCTGTAGCGCCCGCAGGATGCGAGAGGGGAGAATCGCCTTGCGCCTACCATCACGCGACGCCTATTAGGACTTGCTGTAGCGGTGACTGTGGCTCTGTTATGGAATAAATGTTTGCCTGATGACTGATTCATACTGCAAGTGGTGCTAATCCTCGAGTGCTCCAGTTTTAGGCATTTTTAGTCACAACAACCTGTACTCTATTGAACCTAGGCCTGACAATACTCTAAAAGTGTGTAAAATATATACACAAGGTGAATACAATGGCTACAACAAAATACGGAGGGTGGTAGTGCCCGGCAAAATTCGTAATCTTATATGCAGCCAAAGTCTAAGAGCTATTATATGTAATTAGCTATATATGTACCTCACATACTGCTTGTAAAATCCAATAATATGTAGAGTAGTCTAGGTAAGCCAAATAACAATTTGTAGTTAGTTGAATTGTTGGCAAGCGGAAAGTGCGCACGCCAAATTAGAAGCACTTATAACGTTACGGTATGTACAGTGCCCGTCACATAATAAAAAATCGGCCATTGACACGACTAGGAGGGCTCTCTACGCTTGCCAGTTAGTCTTCATGCTATAAAAGAAGTACTTTACATGAACCTTTCTACTAACAGGATCAAAGGAAGCAATCAACTGAAGGAAGAAATTGTCAAGAAAAATGAAGAGAAAATATTTGCTTTCAGTAGCAATCCTTGGAGCCCTCTCCTCTCTGGGATATTGTGGGGGTTGTGACTACAAAGATGTAGCTTACAAAAGCAACACTGGCACAACCTGGGCAGTCAATGTATATGTTAAGCAGTGTAAGTATATTGTATTTCATGCACCAATGTGTGTGCATTTGTCTTCTGCAATTTGTTTCATTACCAGCTACAAATCAGGCCTGCATTGAAGATCCTCATGTTGGACATTCATGTAGTATTTATCATGGAGGCTGTAGCTATCCCTTCCATGGAATTAGTGTTTGCTTTGACGACCAAAACAGTAAGTGGCATAATAATACTGGCTTAATTTCATTACGTGAATCTTTGCACATATATCTCTAGGGCGACCATGTGTTGGAGAGAACTTTGAAAAATATGATATTGTTACAGCCTACAACTGCTGTAAGTACAAAATGGTCCATATGCATGTGCATTAATGTTTCATGCATGGTTTAAAATAAGGATGACTGCATTTGTTTTTTTACCTATAATGCCAATTGTAATGTTTTGTTTTTTTCCTTGTGATTTATGTGCAGTAAGCCTTATTAGCTGCACAACGGAAGCTGAAGAGCAAGTTGTGGTAGAATTTCCCAAGATAGAATACGTGGATTGGCCCCCTAGGCGTGGGTAACGTTTTGTTATTGACTTATATAACTCAGTATGCCAATATAGAGACATAAAACAGAATTCTTTTTTCTAACATTTAGTTTAGCTGTTAGTTGGTGACTAGCACTTATTTGACTGCCTGCAATAATTTTTTTTTATGAAATTTGTGCTGTGATTCTCTGCATGTGTAGCTAGTGGTGCAATAAAGTTCAAGATTAGTCTCATGCCCATTTCCCCCACCCACAAGGGAAGGAACATCTGGTGATCATATAAGCTGATATATAAAGCAGGCAATAAGAGATTGTGTGCGCAGTATATATATATATATATATATATATATATGCTACATATACATATGCATGTAGTGAATATACTCAGAATTGGCAGACTCTATGTAGCTAGGCACTGACACGTCCATTTGCCTTATTGAACCCACCAGCTCAGAACTCCTAACTCCTGCTACAACAGTAATGTATGCATCATTCCATGTGGCTATCAATCAGCATCAGTGACAACACCACAGAGACAAGCGAGTATATGAAAATGTACACTAAAGTCTAGTTTACTTGCCTACAGGAGAATAGTTGGCGATAGAGTAAGCCACCGTATAGATGACTATACTATTGGATGGAAGACACAAGCAAGGACATAAGCGACCGTAAACTTCTAGAGAATACGTACCCCGCGGCGAGTTCGGTCGCTACATATTATAGGCATGCTCTTCGTAACTTAATCATCCGTGTATCCACGTAATTTGATAATATGGTAGGCGGAGCGAACTTGGTTAATTTTTGGAACGGCTATATAGCAGTGCACTCCCCGAGAAAGAAACCACCGCCCAGGAAGGGAAGTAAATACGTTTTTCTCTTATAAAATAATGTTTTTAAAGCCGTATACTGTGCAAAGTGGACGGATTTCAATATTTTTTTGACGACTGACTGACAGACAAAACATTTAGAACGTTCCAATAATTATTAATATTTGCCAATAGGTATAAATAGTTTTAAGAGTTTGGCTAATATTTGATAGTATACAAAGATGCAGAATGTACATGACTATTTTAAACATGCATTGTTTCATGGCAAGTTCTAAGTAAATACTCAAATGCACTACATGTCCACTATACTTGAGGAAATAGTGATGAGCTTCAAGATGTTAGTGACAGTACCTGTAAAGTGATTATATGAAAATGTAGTAACTTCAAAGATAGTCAGTCGGTCGCATCAGCTAATTATTAATGACATATTCAATAAAACCTGTAGTCATGCTCAAAATTTACCTCGAGATCTGCTGTCTGACCAGCACAGTTAATGGCTGTCACACGCACTGCAGTGCTTACAAGCATTGCAGTGCTTTCTATGGTTACTAATCCTGAAAATGGTTCACCTAAGAGTGTGATATAACAATAGAGAAGATTTGTGTGCATATATTATTTATAATAGCTGTAATATAAATATTTTACTGTGCAAATTTGGTCTATATCCACTGTTTATGCAGATATATTTGATACATTTGGGCTGAGCATTTACAGTGATGTAATCTTAACACATTTACGATAATGTAATCTCACTCTTACAAGAAAATGGGGCGTTGTTGTTGATTTGACACATGGTCCTTCCTGGCAGTGTTACACTGTCAGAACTACAATTCAGTGTATTACCAATTAGGCTACAGGAGATGTCAAATGTTTGAAGATCTTCAACAAAGCTTGCATTCAATCTATAAATAAAACATTTAAGAATGCATGTGAATGTAGAATTTGCACATTATGTGAGCTATAAGCTGCAAATATAAATGTTTTTCAATGAGAACAAGGCATCTTAATTGGTAGACCTTTCTAGCACAATCTAAGTGGATCATTACTCTATATGCTACATGTATATATATTTTTGTCAAATACTCACTCTGTGTAGTACGTAAGAGTAGCTCTGGACTGTGCTCGCAGGACGGGGTTGCATGCTTCCTTGTTCCTAAGAGCTGCCAATACTGCTTCGTTATCAGCTATTAATAGTGAAAAAATGAATGTTTACTTGATGTTATACTCATGCATGTGGTATATATCATACTGATGTATTCACTACCTTTTATATGGATGCTCTTGATACTATAGATCTAACATTTTTAGACATTTCTTTAAGTTAGATATGTAAGTATGTAGTGACTTGTGCAGTGCTTGTAATTTCATTTCACAGAAAGTCCATAAAGCAAAACATTAGTGGCTTAAATGTGATGACAGCATTAAAATGTTTAGTTTACACATCTCATACTTATAAGTATTTAACGGAAACTACTATATAGCTACATAAACTAGGAGTGCATTAGAGGCATTTGTATGTCTACAGAAGTACTGTGTGCAAGGATAACCCCTCACATAATGATTTGGCCCCGCTCATTTCTCATATAACGTAAAAAGGCATCATAGGCTGTATATATATATCACGCCACAGTGAGATTACATACCATTAGTAAGTTCCTCATCCACTTCTCTTCTTCCTCGATACAAGTATCTTCCCAATTGCAAGTCAGCTGAAGATACAGTAAAATCATCATGTACAAGTCACTCTAGGCATGACATATTGCCTCGAATTCACAATGTGTACAACATATATGTGTGTATGTCTGTATGAATGCATGCACATATGGATGTATGTGTGTAAGGTACTATAGTCATACCAGGCCGTTGATATTTGTCAATATAGAACAAATCATCTTTTGCAGGGACAGATTTCAGTAGCTGTGCGTTCATTGCAATAAGCTCCAGTTGCTCTTCTGCATCAGGAACAAGACCCTGTACATAATATACAAGAGTAACAATAAAAATAATTATGTTAAGATAACAACGCCAAATTAAAAATTGTAGAAACAAGATGCAATATATATGCCAGCCCAACAAAGGCAGTACTATAGTGATGATGGCATGGAAACATGATGCAGTAGAAAGCAAAGGTATACTGGGATGCAACAATAATACTGAGGGAGTAGGTATATTATTGTGTAAATATGATGTGCGTTATCATAGATTTTTTGATAGTGATTGTACATAGATCATTTACCCTGTCATAAAGTTACAATATTGATTGTGTTGCATTTCCCATATATAATGCTCACCCGTGGATCAATGACAAACAACTGAAGATATGCACGTCTCCGATATATGTTCAACACACCTGAAATAAGTAATGCAAGTATATGCATTTAACAGACAATGAGCTGAGTAGAGATGCATATGTATGTGTTTCCACTTGTACATGCATGCATAAAAGAGTAAAACAAATCTAAGGTTGTAGGGATGTGAGTGCCAAAAATCAGAATTGTAGTGATATGTATGCAGTAAAGCAGTAAATGATGGTGTAATAGCATGTCTAATCTCTCAATCAGAGAGTCAAAAGAAGAAGAAGAAGAAGAAGAAAATTGCTCATTCCCAGATCAAATTGACAGGCCACATGCTTAGTTGAGTCAGTTATGCTTAGTAACATCGGTTCCACAACAACAGAATCTCAATTACCCATCCAACTACACGCTTATTCTGCAGCTATATCTTGTAATTTGTGTCCTGAGAGACTTAGAGTCATATATAGCATTTGGAAGTTCAAAGTCTTTTAAGGCTAATAGGTATGTTGGTACCATTTTACACAGGGAGGTTATATACTAACTCTGATCTATGCAGCAAACATTTATGTTATGATGTATGAGATTCAGGAATAGGCATATTGGTGGTTACCTGCTCCATAGAAATGTGGAGTACTGTAATTGGCTATTCCACCAACATATCTCTTGAGAGTTCCAGTAGAATCAAATGTCTTTAGTATTCTCACTCTATATCTGTAAAAAAATTAGCTTTCTTAGAGGTCTTTTTTAAATTTATTCCACACAACCTTACTACAAATTAATTTTACCCACTCACAAATCTACATATGCAAGGGTGTAGCCTGCTGAAATATGCACTTAGTTACTTCAATTCACAGACTAATTTACATGAAATCAACTTACTGGGCCACTGTTCTATTATCATCTCTGTCCAAAATGAAGAGAGTATTCCTTATAAAGTTGACAGTTTGATTGTAGAGAATATTTATAGTCATGCGATCATCATTAGTTGACCTCTTCATCTTTTGCCACTCATGATGCTGCAACAATAAATGTTCCGAGCTGTTAGACTTTGTGGCAATGCATGTCTTTAATGTAATGCAAGACTCCATATGCACATGTCCAGGTAACAAGCTGGTTGTGGTTAAACTTATAATTCTTACAAATGTAGCTAGGTCTTCAGCCATCCTTAGGTCTGCTGGGTAGCCAGAAAAGAGATCTGCATAAGCAGTGTCAACTCCCTTATTCTTCTCAATAGCATCATTAATAACTTGGGCTGGTGGGTAAGTAACAAGGAAAACATCGTTTAAATACATTATTGAACAATACTCTGTATATACTCTCTTTCTCTCCTCTCCCCCTAGATCCCTCTTCCTCTCCTCCCTCTCCTCCCTCTCCCTCCTCCCTTCCCCTTCCATGAATCATTTTTACCTGCTTCTCTCTTAATCTGTGCTGTAGGGGACTGAGTACCACTTGATGCAGCACACGTATCTGAGTTGAATTCTGATACTTCAAAGCAATCTGTATAAATGTGTTGATTTATATGCCAATAGAGAGATACACATATTAACTCCACTGTGTTCATGTACAGAGCAAAGGTAAGCATTTTGTTCCATCTATCTATATATCAGTCTGATATATGACTTATTCATATTTCTTCTAAATGTACTGTGATTCTGTGAATGCTTAGCATTAATTGTGGGTAAGCAGATCAAAACAAACACAGTCATAAAATGAATGAGCTGACACCTACCAAATTACAAACTATAATTTATTCAACTAACATAGTAACTTTCTGTTGTCCTGTTATATATTATCCAAAAGTTCATGCATTACATATCTATGTGTCATACTTGGTAAATCCTTCTCTTCAGCATTGAAGCATATTGAGTACATCTCAAATCCTTCTCCTCGATCCTCTTCGCTTGTTCTAAACACCACAGTGTAATTGCCAAACTCTAGCTCCATGACAGTATCAGTACTGGTGGTGTCGCCACAAACCTCAGATACACCAAAATTTCCACGATCAATTTGGACATAATCCTGACATCTGCGGTAAATACAATATAATATTATAAACACAGTTAGAAGTGACAGCATATCCTATACACTTTTCTACATACATTGCAGAGAGACTGGTATAGATCTGTACAAAATGAGATTATACCTAAAATTTGAATCTTCATCCCTGCAATCCTGGCCCTGAATGTTGAGGTAGGTCATATTGAAGAAGGCCAGCTCATCAGGTTCACATTGCACCCGATACTCAACACGCAACTGATTATCATATCTGCACATAGATGTTAATATATACTCCCTATAGCTATTGAACTTCAAATTTACAATGCTCAATTGCTGTAACAATGCAAGTGGATAGAAAGGACAGGATCATCAGGGTAAGTTATATACAGCAAAATATGCTGTACGCTTCACGCATACTCTTATAGGTATATGCAAATTCATTATCTATGCATGATCAGTATAATATAGATACACATCTATATTTAAAAGGTGTATAATATTCATAAGTGCGTAGTTTAGGAACCATTCTAAACGTTAAAGCTAGTAGAGTGTTGTATTAATTTTCCCAAGGTAATCAGAAAGGGTGATACTGAGGAAGGTAGCTACATGTACATATAAACTCTGCAAAAGCTCTGGTAATAACTTACTTAACGTCATTGATAAATCCTGGTGAGTACATGATACGCATCTCATGAGTACCAAGATCAGTAATGTCAGATATCAATTGTCCTTCAGCACGGACCCTGCATTTAACTCCGCCATTTTTCTTTTGCCCAAGGTAGGTGTGGTGTAAACTGTATTGACTGAAAAGAGTGTAACAATTTTCGGTAATAATTCGACTGTAAAATATTGGATATCATGCTGACAAAGTTCATTGCTTGATTCCTATTCTCACCCACATGGTTTTGTTCAGGCATCACATTAAATTTCTCTTTTAAACAAGGGAATCAAATGTTATGGCCTTATTAACGAGCACTAGTATAATATCATTAACCCTCGGTGCGCATGAGCAGCGAGGGTTACTGTAGTTGGGTCTGTGTGTCTGTGTGTCTGTTAAGTCACATCTCACCTCTGGAGCGTCTGTTCGTCCTGAAAATATTGTCACATACTCAGCGCCGAACGGAGGTCAAAACATTTGTGGGGTTTTCTCTGAAACCGCTCCGTTGCAGAGATTCAGCACTGCTCCGTTGAAAGCATACGTACTGTCATGCGCATCATTAGCGAATGCGTTTTCAAGGGTTCGCGCACGCGTGGCGCCGAGGGTTCTGCACTTTAGTGCATTCATTATTCAAAGTATAGTTGAAAACAGGCCAAGTAATAAACAGCTTATTACGTGGTTCATTTGGCGTTATTTCCCACGTAATAAGATAATATATACATATGTACTTGCAACCATACTACTTGTGCATCACGTGACCGCGTGCATCAAAAGGGGTGGGGAACACACACGCAAGGTTTTGCCAGTCAAATAAGAGAATCTATAAAATTTCTGTTGGTAAAGGGCACGGATCACAGTAATTAGAAGATGTTACTGTACTAATTTTGTTCTAGGTTGAGCATTTAATTGCCTACTTAGAGAGCCTTATCAATATGTAGGCCAAGTCACGTGTCTAAAAGATTTATTTTTACGCGCAGCGTTTGTGAGTTCGGAGCTATAGGGCGTGTCTGGCCGTCGGCGCCATCCCTACTCATGACACCGACTCACTGATAAGACTATATAGCTATGTGTCCACACGCCATGCCTGCGTATAGCTATACGTACATTGAAGTGGACTTGATTTCCCAGTTGTTTGTTTAACATACTTTTCTCCAGCTCTTTCAATCCATTTCTCCTTGTACTTGCAAGGCACGTAATCTTCTCTACTGTATATACAACGGTCCTGCTGCTGACTTGGTACAGCACTGCAAGAAATTCAAGCAAAAGTGACTTGCTATATATTGTATAGTTGTAAGAGGGTACACTAGATTCTAGATATAGATCTACACTAGAAGTTACGTGTGTGTGCATTAGGCCAACATTTGTTGATTATTAGTTTCTCATGAACCACCCGCATCAAGTTTTCCAAGCCCAAGAATTTGAGCGTTTCCTCATTATTTCTTACTGCGCATGCTCAGATCAACTGCGTGTGTCCAGCTGTATACAGCGTTTTTTTCTGAGCGCGATTTCCTCTCCAGTACAGTCTAAACGATGCTTAACTATCACGTATTTTGTATGTCCAGGAAAAAAATACTTGTCCCCTGGACCATTGAAAAGAGAGATTATTTAATATCATCTCTATCTGTTTATTGTTCTTTGTCGTGCAACTTGCTTTAATGAATAATGATAATGAACTTCCCGCCCTCATGTAATTCACGTGACACTTCGATGAGAAACTAGTAATCAACAAATGTTGGCCTTATCAAATATATATATACTGACTTACAACAGACCAAACAGAATGATACACGTTATGGTAGTGAACTTCATACTCTCCAAGCAATTGTTTACCTGTAGTACATTTAAGGACTGTTTAGTTTTGATGATTATGACTGCGTATCATATACAGCTGGCATGCGGAAGACACACAATAATTGCAGTAGCTATATTAACTATATAGCTTCCATTCGCCTGTATAGCATGCACATCATCAACACCTAAGAATATACGTAGAGAATTAAATACTAATGTCGTACATCTATGCATCACGCTTTCCGTTTATGAGTCGGTGACAAATAAATATAATGATACAACATACCGAGAGAAGAAATACCGATGAGTCGGTGACAAATAAATATAATGATACAACATACCGAGAGAAAGAAGAAATACCGTTGGTAAGGACCGATCACCAGCTTTATACTCCCACTGTTAGACTGTTAGGTGTAGCTACAGAGAATGCATAAAACGTTAAGCCATTTATATATTGACAACTGTAGGGATTTGTTCCGTTGTGGGCAAGTACTGAATAGCGTGTCAGGAAACCGAGTTATACATAGACGGCTTCTTCGCCGTGAGACTACCCCAACCGCAGACAATTAGAGTTCATTCATGTTAAAACTTGTACACTAGCTGGATCTTACCGATGTTCACAGACCTCTAATTATACAAGTCCATATATGACTCTCTTAACTGTTACGTGGATATAGTGACGTAGAATATTCAATAAACTACCAAAAACTGCAAAATAAATAGCTAGCATTAATTTTTATTCACCTTGTCTATTCACCTTGACAATTTGTGTCTTCATTTCAGGCGTTGACATAACATTTGCATGATTTGTGACTGTCATTTAGTGGAGTGTGTGCAATATTTCAATCGAAGTCTTCTTGTTATTATTACAATATACAATCAATAACAAGGTATACGTTAGCAGGCCTTCCCCATTGCGCGCGCGCGCAATTGTGCGCGTTTTAAAGACATCACGTGAGGGATGACGCGTAGCGCGCGCCCGGTTGACCTCGGTGTCATTATTACGTAGCGTATATATATTACATACTCACAAGCCACGTACGTCGAACGTCTGAGGTCTCGCGAGCATGTATAAATTTGTGATTGAGGTCAACAGCGGCGCGCGCTAGCGCGCGTCTACCGTACGTCCAGTTTCATCCCAGGCCTTTCCCAATTTCAAATGTTTCCCTCCCCCGCACAATCAAAACGGGGAAGGCCTGGGAACCGAGGCTAGTATACGTAGCTGTGTTATGATAGTTACTCCCAGACAACCTGGCTGCATGGGAAAGACCATTAGGTAACAATATTAACAGGGTAAGTCATAAGATTCCCTACTTCTTGTTTGTGGTTTCCATACACAACAGAAGGAAGTATCACAACTCCCTGCTGTGGGGGTTGTATATTGCTTGGTGGGATTTCATGATGAAAGAGCAAACATGAAGAAATGATCCACAATGTGAATCAACACAGGATGCTGGTTACATATTATAGTTGTAAGTATGCTGTTTGTAGCTACTTCCTGATCTATAATACCCATGCATCAGCAAAACCTCAAGCATAACTATTTATAACTATTTATAGTAATGCACAAATACCCCGCCCATGCTCATTGCATGGTTTGCTGCTGTTATGATACACTGGGGAGTGAGCACGAGTGATTCCCTACCTCCATATGAAGGTCTAGTGGTCTAACCTGAAATTTACCCCTTTAAAATTCAATAAGTGTGTTTCAAAGCTAGGGGAAAATCACTAATCAAAAATATTTCATACTCATTTAATTCATATTTGTGCTACTTGGACAATTTCCCATTCTTAATTCAGGGATAGACCACTTTGATTCTGAGTCCTTCACATGTCCCTGTTTGCCTATATGAATGTGAATGAATTTCCATGCAAAAGAATCCTATTGAAATTGGCTGTTGTATTACTACAAACTCAAAATCACTTAAGATTGTACAGCTTGGAAGGAAAACTCAGTTCCATGACGGAATCAGATGTTGATATATATAGCTAGTAGGAAGTCACAAGATATGTTGAAGGTGGATTGGGAGAATGGAGACCTGCATAGTGATGGATAGCCAACATAGGATCATTTATCACATCTAGTTCATCCTGGGGGACATGGCCTTATACATACTATGGTCCTTGACTCACAAGGCACCAATGCACTGCAAGCCTTGTAGCTATACCACACACTAAACAGCACTTACTTGGCTTTGACTTAGGCACAAGTAACTTTGCATCATGCTTATTTACATTTTACATACCCTGTGAGTTCAAACTGGTGAACATTAATTGTTGCAAACCTCCCTAATATATTGGAGTCTAACATGGTTTTCTGAGACAGTGATATAAAACAGCAGTGTATACTTCAGAAGGGACAACTGACATTCACTCCATTGTGCCAATTCCCGACCAGACCTGTTAAAGCTAATTTCCTAACGATCCCATACTTTTCTTGGCAGATTTAGTACAGAGATTGATTGAGAAGGTATATGTAACAGCTTTGACTCAAATGCTAGCTATAGTGACTCAGTACCCTATATATAGCTACCCACCTTTGACTGGCATGAAAGAGAATATTCAGAATGGTCAAAATAATAGATTTGCTTTAACAAAAAGTTAATAACTAATGTACAATAGTTAATAAACATGTTTACGGAAACTTCTATACACTCTCTTAAACATGTTAATTCTATTTTCTTGAAGAAAGAACAGTGGCCCCTGCTGGAGACGGATCTCAGTTAAACCAAGTGACTTCATTGTGTGATCAAGAATATCTCGGGAGGCTCTTGGGAGATCTGAAGAAAGCTAAGTTACAGATACGGAAGTATAGATGAATGAAAGTGCATGACGTGTCATATTATTCTTGTAAAGGGCTGCTTTTAAAATTCTCTACCTGTGCATATATCTGTTGAGGGTTGAGTATGCTTGCCAATTCCATATGGTTTCTCTTTTCTGCTACTTCAAAAGCTCTAACACCATTCTGAGTATGAAGGAAAATGTGAAATGGAGAGTTAATGTCAACAGTGTTGACTGTATGAATAACCTCATCTGTTTGGGATATGTCAGCTCCATATTTTTTCAGCAAAACTGCAATTTCATCAAATTCTAAATCACTTGCTACCAGTAGTGGGGGCTCAGATCCCTGTGTAAATCATAATACTAGTGACTATTGTGGGCAAAATTTATATTGTGTGTATTTCTAGGATGATGAAATATCAAAACAGCTACAAGTTAACTACTGAAAATCCTTGTTAACCCTCGGCGCGCATGCGCAGCGAGGGTTACAGTAGTTGGTCCTGTGTGTGTGTCTGTTACTCAACATCTCACTTCTCGAATAAGTAATCGTGCTATAAAAAAAAACTACATTCTCAGTGGCATACGATCATCAAAAATATTGTGGGGATTTTTCTGAAACGACTGCGTTCAAGAGTTATGGCGTGAAACACAAGCGAAAGAGCCAATATGCTAATTACTCTGGCTTACCCGTGATCAGTTTTTCCTGTTCGATGTACAACGAAGCACCAGAGGTTACTGCATGAGGGATTACAAGCATGCGTACTGTTCTGGTCAAAGCTATAGCGCTTCCAGCAGTGTAGGTGTACAGAGCCACTTGGTTTGCTAGTTAGCCTATTACGCGCACGGTACGCGAGGCGGAGTTTACGTTTTGCGCATGCGCACCGCCGAGGGTTCTGCACTTTTAGTGCATTCATTAATTAAGAAGTGACTTCTATTTAAATACACTAGTCAGAAAAATGTTTATATATCCATTTTGATATTTGTCTCAGAATGCACCAGAATTGACTTCAGAGCATACAAATGTCCTGGGGCAGCATGTCCCCAGACCCGAGTAGGTCTAGGTACATGTAGGTTGTACCACCATAAGGTCATGCAGCCCCCCACACCAAACATTTCGACTGTTGCTAAAGTCCTCCTCCTCAGTGGTGAGTACAAAAAATCAGGTTAGTGATAGCAACATTCAAAACATTTGGTGTTTTTCTCTAAGTATATTTTTCTTTCTGACTATAGAGTATAACTATTAGCCTTGAGTTATAAGGTATATGACATTCAGTATTGAGTTATAACTAGCTAAATATCTAGGTGCACAACTAGGTCTACATAGATGATTAGCCCTCGGCACACATGCACAAAGAGGGTTACAGTACTTGATCTGAGTGGGTGTGCACTGTGTGTGTGTGAGATGCACATTTTCTCAGACACGGTAATCTTACATGTTGAAAGGAAGGTACCAACAGCTTTGGCTCAACATGGCGCAGATTAAGAGAATTTGCTTTAGGCAATTCCTTCAAAAGTTATGGTGTTATTTGATCACTGTAAAAGCCACAAGGCCTATTATAGCAGTCCAGAGCTAGTTCCTCCAACGGCACAGGTTGTTTAAAACACTAAACGCTGCATAAAATATGAGCTAATGTAAACTACTATTGTGAGCTTCGCAAGCCTTCTCTGTCGATGGGCCAGTATACTCTTCGCTATCGAGTGTTTGCACTTTAGTGAATACGTGTTCTCAATATGACACATATAAATATTACAAGAGCAGCAACTCTTACCAACTTTGAGTCAGCTCCACTCACTAGCAGCTCTTCCACAATCTCCCTGTTACCATTTCCTATCGCAATCAGAAGAGCAGTATCCCCATCCTAGGTGTAGGTGTAAGTACATTCACGTAATGTTTCGATAATGGTCCATGCATAATGCAGAAAAAATCCTACAAATTCACATGTGTCCAATGTTGCTATACACTGTCTCTTGTCATCCATGAAGATCAGTTTTTATAGTACTCTACCTAAGCACAATTACTGTGATATTACTGGTCCATCCATGGATAGCCGTACACACACTACCTCCACCCTTTTTCAGAGCATAATACAGTTACTATGACATTCCTGGTCCATTTACATACATATGGCCAGATACGTACACTACCTACTCCCTTGTCAGAGTATCCATGCAGTTTCAGTGACACTCTTAGCCATAGTTGTGTAAAGCAGGCTTGTGTAAAGCAGGTCTATGGTATCTCTTCCATGAATTGTACTGTTAATAATTATTCAGCATTGGAACAATTGTCACATATAGGACAATATGTGCCAAATGTTTTGGCTACCATATGATGATCTTCTAAATTCATGACAAGTGACATACAGATGCCACTTGCCATTGAAAAAGGTCTTGGCGGCCAAACACTTGGCACATATTGTCTTATCATAAGCTTGTGACTAACAGTATAATTTATATGTCAATTTAAACTCACCTTATTGGCAATGTTAGGGTTGGCTCCCATGGATAGTATTCTCTTGACAAACCTAAGGTTTTTCATCTTGCAAGCATATATGAGAGCAGTCTCTCCATACTACAAACATGAAAATGTATGTACATGTACAGAAAGTGATAGCAGAACAGGAACATACATTGTCCTGTAAGTCAAGCGGAGGGTTACAATCCAAAAGGGTATCAACGACTTTTTCTAGTTCCTCTTTGGCAATGGCTAGCAGGAGAGCATTGGTTTTGTTCTGCACATGCATGTGAGAGATATATCATATATGTGTTTAATGATAAGTTTGTTAATAATTGGGTGAGCGGGAGCAAGCTAACCCAGTTGTCTCAATGAGCTGACATTTCTATATCAGAGGGTCAGTAGACTAGCACTCTATGAAGGGAATCCTCCCTACATCTTTTATTGGTATGGAGTTACTGGACAGGAAATGATGGCATACAATATGCATAAACTCCAAACCATGTAGGGAGGTGTTATGCATAGTATTACTGTTGTATGCATACCCTGTCTTACTGCATATATACAGTCCCTTGTTTCCCAGATTTTTGGCACTACCATTCTTATATATACATTCTTCAATTTTCTAATGAGAATGTTTTTACACATGTATACATATGTTTTTGATGGGCACTGTAATGTTATACGTAGTTCTAATTTTATGCCAGGTGGTGCACATGCATTCCTCTGCAACGTGCAAATGTAGCTGGTCTTGCCTCTCCCACTCGCCCACAAATGCATAGCAGCAGCATTTCACTATTATATGAGAGATTGGCTCACTGCATCCTGGATGTGCGGTATTGCTCCAGCTTCAATTAGTCTCAGAGCAACATCTTTATGAGACTTGTACACTGCTGCCATTAGTGCTGACCATCCAGTCTGGTGATCAATGTATTTGTAACAATTTGCATAGTGAAGCACAGTGTATGTATAGCTACATATACCACCCACTGAAAACATATCAAAACATCACCACATGAAGTTACTGATAATTATGTGGTATGATTATCTAAAACAACCCTCCATATGCTTATTTAGGATATTTGCATACACACTACTACTGCAAAGGATTGCAGGGTATTTGTAGACATGGAGTTAGCAAGCCACATGATACCTTTACATGTCTAAACCTTTACAGTTGAAGTGCACAAATGCATAGAGAAAATGGCTGTTGAGTTAGCTACATTTATAGAGAGACTGAATGGCTCACATGATCTTGTAGGTCTGGGTCGGCTTCATACTTCAACAGAATATCCACAACTTCATATCGACCATTATTGGCTGCTGCCATCAGTGCCGTCCAACTCTCCTGTAAGTTGAGATACTGTTAGGAAGTGCTCTGAGCAAAGACAAACTACCATTCTCTCATGGTGTTTAGGAGTAAATACACATTTTGCAACTGTACACATATCTGCATCAGTTCTCACACTATTAGTCTGGTCGGGGTTAGCATCATTTTCAAGCAGCAATTGCACAATTTCTGTGTTCCCAGATCTACTGGCTTCCATTAATGGAGTGAAATCAAACTAAAATCAATGAACAGGAACAACTATGAGTTATTCCAATGCCCATAACAACACAAATTACAATTTATAATTCACCATTGGTGGATGGGCATCAAGATTTGTTCCCTTTGCAATCAACCTCTCCACCTCTACTTTATTACTATTTCTGACAGCAAAAAACAGCGCCTAGAATTTGAACAATAAAATTATCAAAATCAACTGTCCTTCACAGCTGCAATTACTCATGAACTTACAAAGGGGTCAAAAACATATTTTGTTACAACAGATGATACTGAAGATATAAGACTATAGGGGCGAAGTGCAACAGAAGAGTCTTGATTTTCATCAACGTCACCGTCTTCTACTTCTACTACTTCGTTGCCATTCTCTTCACATAGAGGAATCCACAGGGTGATGATTACGGATCCTAACCCAATGTGCTTACAAAATACCAAGCATTCCTCTAGCTTGTGTTTGCATGCTATTTCTCGTCGAAACATTTCAACATCATGTAATGTTCTTAAGTCTTCTTTTTTCCATTTCTTCTCCTTGAACCCTTTTGGAACTTTATTTCTTGATGTTTGGGATAAAAATGCTTTGCAATACACTTCTATATATGTATGCCTCCTAAACTGATCCATCTCCCTTACATAGCACTTCATACGCTTTTTGAGATCATCATAACCATCACTTGGCCTTGTCATGATGATTTTTGCCAAAGGGTAGTAGTTGAAGGGATCCCAATACCCATCAAGTTTGAATAAAAGCCTTTTCATATTTGCTGCTTCCTCAAGTGATTTAAGAATTGCAAGAGGCATAGGGGCGAACTCGCCACCTGAAATGTGTAGAGTCCCAACTATACTTATTGGGTCATCTTTACTTTCCCATAGAGCACGTTTTATATCTCCAACCATGTCAAAAAAACGAGTACTAAAATCAAGTGCTCTCTCCCTCACCTCTGGCCCTACAAAAGAGCAAACAATATTTATGGTGCACTTGTAATATTTCCAACATTGAGAGGTACATGCAGCTATTTGTATGTATATAAAGTACAAATGTAGACTAGTACGTTTACATGTATAGTAAAAGCAAGTACATTGATGAAAGCACTATAATTATACCTGTTAACATTTCATTTGAAAAGGAATGTGGAGAGATAGAAGAGCTACTACCTTGATTTCCTGTAGCTAAAAATAGCAAAATAGACAAAATTAGACATTAGACAGTCTCCCTTACACGCTTACTAGATTAATGCAGAGCAGTATAGGCAAAACAGAGGGAACTCGCCTAGTACACATGTAAAATGACAATTCATGTATAACACTATGATATGTACAGTAGCTAACAGTGTGAGTTATTTGTATTAACCTGTTGTCAAGACTATACCAATTTTTATAGTGCACCTTCACATCTTGGTTCACTTTCCTTGTGATCCACACTTTTCTCAAAGGCACATTATCCTTCCTTTACTCTAAGGCACTCATACTCTAAGGAACAACATCCTCCTTCTACTCTAAGGAACACCATCTTCCTTCCACTCTAAGGACACAATCCTCCTTCTACTGTAGGGTACACTTGCCCTCTATTATGTAAGTGGTAGTCAATTTCTATCCATTTCTTAATTGAACTATTAAAAGTACAGGTATACCATCATCAGGGCAAAAGAGAAGGAAGATGAGGTGACAGAAATACAGTGATAGAATGAGTATACTGAAAGATTTGTCATAAATTTTTTATTTCTGTCACCTCATCTTCCTTCTCTTTTGCCCTGATGATGGGTATACCTGTATAGTTACTGAAATGGTTTTTATTCTACTAGTGAACAGTTCAAATAAGAAATGGATAGTCCAGTTTTTAGTCATAGGATTGTATAAAGCCTTTCTAATCATATTTTGTTAGGAATATAGTGTAGACCATCTGCCTGAAATTTGTGGGTGCTAACTACTCACCTTTTTCCATTTTAGGTTGTTTCTTTGGATTTGTTTTGCTTGAATGCTCATCTGAAAAGTAGAGTGACATGCAAATTAAAGCTAATTGGCTATATAACAGTTGGCTTAAGAATTGCCTCTACTCTAAGGAATACCATCAACCTTCTGCTGGAACATGTTTGTGCATTTACCTTTTCTTCTTTTAAGGTTCCTTTTAGAATCACTTCGGCTTGAATGCTCATCTGAAAAGTAAGAAGTGTAAGTCTCAGTCATACATGTTACGCAATCAGTCAGTATCATACTCTACTCCATCTCCCTCTATACTCTAAGACACCCACACCCCCTCTACTCCAAGACGCACATTCTCCTACTGGCACACCATCCTTCCTTTACTCTAAGGCGCACCATTTCTCCATCTACTCACCAACCTCCCTTAGCTCTGTGGCACAGATTCCTCCCTCAGTTCTATGGCATTGCATCCTCCTCCTACTCTAAGGAACATCACCCTCTTTCTACTCTAGGGCACACTTGCTCTAGGTGCTAGTCAATTTCATATTTTGTTAGGAATATAGTGTAGACCATCTGCTTGAAATTTATGGGTGCTGACTACTCACCTTTTTCCATTTTAGGTCGTTTCTTTGGAGGATTTGTTTTGCTTGAATGCTCACCTGAAAAGTAGAGTGACACGTAAATTAAAGCTAATTGTCTAATAGTTGGCTTAAGAATTGCCTCTACTCTAAGGAATACCATCAACCTTCTGCTGGAACATGTTTGTGCATTTACCTTTTCTTCTTTTAAGGTTCCTTTTAGAATCACTTCGGCTTGAATGCTCATCTGAAAAGTAAAAGTGTAAGTCTCAGTCATACATGTTACGCAATCAGTCAATATCATACTCTACTCCATCTCCCTCTATACTCTAAGACACACCACCTCCCCTCTACTCCAAGACACACATCCTCCTACTTTAAGGCACACCATCCTTCCTTTACTCTAAGGCCCACCATTTCTCCATCTACTCACCAACCTCCCTTAGCTCTGTGGCACAGATTCCTCCCTCAGTTCTATGGCACTGCATCCTCCTCCTACTCTAAGGAACATCACCCTCTTTCTACTCTAGGGCACACTTGCTCTAGGTGCTAGTCAATTTCTAATCATATTTTGTTAAGAATATAGTGCAGACCATCTGCTTGAAATTTATGGGTGCTGACTACTCACCTTTTTCTATTTTAGGTCGTTTCTTTGGATTTGTTTTGCTTGAATGCTCATCTGAAAAGTAAAGTGACACACAAATTAAAGCTTTATAATAGTTGGCTTAAGGATTACCTCTACTCTAAAGCATACTATCCACCTTTTGCTCTGGAACATGTATACTAGCTTCAATTTTACCTTTTCTTCTTTTAGAGTTCCTTTTTGGATTACTTTGGCTTGAATGCTCATCTGAAAAGTAAGAAAAGCAAGTCTTCTGAGATATGCTATGTAATTGGTCAGTATTGCACTCCAATGCATCCTCCTCCCTCTACTCAAAGCACACCACCCCCTCTCTAAAACACACATTTTCCCTCTGCTTCAAAGCACACCATTCTCCCTCTAATCTAATTAAGGCACACCATCTTCCCTCTACACTAAGGCACACCATCCATCCTCTACTCTAAGACACACTGTCCTCCCTCTACTAAGGCACACCATACTCCCCCTACTCTAAGGCACACCATCCTCCCTCTACTCTAAGGCACACCATCCTCCCCCTACTTTAAGGCACACCATCCTCACTTATCTAAGGAACACCATCCTCCCTCTACCCTAAGGCACACCATCCTCCCTCTACTCTAAGGTACACCATCTGCCTTCTACTCTAAGGCACGCCATCCTCCCTTTACTCTAAGGCACACCATCCTCCCTCTACTCTGAGGCACACCATCCTCCCTCTACTCTAAGACACACCATCCTCCTTATACTCTAAGGCACACCATCCTCCCTCTACTCTAAGGCACACCATCCTCCCTCTACTCTAAGACACACCATCCTCCTTCTACTCTAAGGCACACAATCCTCCCTCTACCCTAAGGCACACCATTGTCCCTCTACCCTAAGGCACACTATCATGGACCACCCTCTACTCCAAGGTAAACTATCCTTCCTCTACATGAGGCATAGCATTCTTTGTTTATCTTGATTGCAGTGGGTAAAGTCATCACACAGTACAATAGTACTGTGTATATAGGGATGGCCATGGTTTACCATTGGTTGTGTATATAAGGAAATCTGAAATAATACTTTCGTTTTGTGGTTTTCTGAGTGACACCAGCCCTATATTGTCGCATTATATGACACACGCGCACACACACACACACACACACACACACACTCACACACACACACACACACACACACACACACACACACACACACACACACACACACACACACACACACACACACACACACACACACACACACACACACACACACACACACACACACACACACACACACATACACACACACAGCAACTGTGACTCTAAAGTACATTGCACTTTCCCTTGCAACAATATAGGGCTGGTGTCATTGATTTTCTTGGGCAGGGAATTATGTAGACACTGTCTGATCTTGTCTCCTGTACTTTTTAGGCCAGCCCTATATTCCATTTTCAAAATTTATCAATTTTTGATTTACTTTTATATAGTGCAGGGCTAAGTTGCTCATAGCATATATATGGCTTGAATGATGAGTACACTGTACATTTCACTTGCATCTGAAAGTAACCACATGGCTACACCACTAATTACTACATTCTTATCAATAATTGGCAGCCTAATAATTGGCATTCAAACATCTGGGACGAGGACAATTATTGGCATATAGCCAGGTAGTAAGATATAACCGGTTGCAAATATGTGGGTTAGCACACTAACATGTTTTTCTAATCATAGTTGTAGCTAGCTGGCAAGCAGGAAAAGGATTCAATATGCACACAGTACACGAACACATACGTACCTTTCATCTTCTTGTAAGTGTCTGTAGGAATAATCAAACTATAATAATAAGTATACCAAATCTACTAATGCAGAACAAATACCTTCAATATTCTTACAAATGATGTCCATTCCGAACACAGCTTTCAACATCTCAATGAAAACATCATACTGACCAGCATCACTTAGAATTCTATCTAGCACTTTGTCAACAAGTGCTTTAGGATCAGGACTTCCACCAATATCAAGCCATCTTTTTTTCTTATACTGTTCAGTCAACGATTCTTTTGCATCCTCGTTCACTCTAAGGTGTCTACGAATGTTATCCATATGTTCCTCTATACTCCTATACTCTTTTGTTTCTCTGCCACTCCTCATGGCCCATGCAATTGTCTCCTGCATTAGCAGCATTATATTGAGTTGTCCGCAGCAGACACACACACATAGACAGACACCACAAAGCATGCATTGGTCTGCAATAGTAGAGCTTGTATATAACGCTGACGGTACTAGTGATATTGCTAGAACGGAGGCGCAGACTACTAAGGTCTCTACATCTTCCGCAGTTGTACCAGTCTGGTGCAGGGACCGTAGACAAAAGGTCTGGCAGTGCACTCATGGGGCCCTCCATAATACACAAGTTTAATTATATGACTTACAGAGTCAGTTCAGAAGACTTTCTCGAACTTATATAGCCTTTCTTGACTTATGAGGTTGGGCGTAACTATAGGTTTGAACTTTGAATCCTGGGGGAGGTTTACTAAATTAGTCTACATACCCGCGCATGCGCGTACAACCGTATAATACGCGTGACAATGTAGCCTCGGTTCCCAGGTCTGTCCCCGCGTGCACGTAATTGTGCGCGTTTTGATTGTGCGGGGGAAACATTTGAAATTGGGGAAGGCGTGGGATGAAACATCACGTGAGGGTAGACGTTGGGTAGACACGCTAGCGCGCGTCGCTGTTGACCTCATTCACAAATTGTATATACTCGCGAGAGCTGAGACGTTCGACGTACGTGGCTGGTGAGTATGGAGTATATAAACGCTACGCTTCACACTGGCGTAAGTCTAGCTCTATTTTCAAGCGAGAAGCTTAGGTAGTGACATCGAGGTCAATGGGGCGCGCGCTACGCGTCATCCCTCACGTGATATTTCATCCCAGGCCTTCCCCGATTTTAAAAACGCTCACAATTACGCGCGCAACGCGGAAGGCCTGGGAACCGAGGCTAGGTACAATGTACAGCGCGCATTAAGCTTACACTAGTACGTGACCCTTTAGCTTGCGTGAACGCACTGACTGTGCTTTCATTGAGTGTCTATCCCCATGGCCGTAGCAACGGGGTGAGCAGGCGAGGCCAGGGCCCCACCACTTTTTTTGGAACAAGTTAGTCTAATGGCCACCTGGCCTCACCACAACAACTTTAGTCTAATAGCTGCAGTATAGATCCACTAGCGCTCTGTGTAACTACTACAGCCTGTGTAGGATTTCGGTCTATGAACGGCTTACGTCTGACGTGAACTGAGCGATGAGCGATGTAACTCTAGCTTCTATATAACGCACACTATATATAATTATATGGACTTAGTCTAAACGGCTAGTTATTTTGAGGCAGCTACGTATACTATATACATCATAAATCATGTTGAAAGAATTAATTTTTAGTACAAATCACTTGTTACTGCAACACTCCCCTTACATTGCACCAGATTCGATCTGATAGTGCCTAAAATCTTCCGGGGGGGGGGGGGCATACCCCAGGACCCCCACATATGGCCTCACCACTATAGTAATGCTTCCTGCAGCCATGATCCCGCATGTTTTTACCCTCTTCCAGCGCTGCTTACTTATTCCAAAACGACGAGGCAACAGCGGTTGCTGCATATATACTGCCCTCATCCCCTGTCTTGCTGCATATATACTGCACTTGTTTTCCTACTTTTTAGTACTGTCATCCCTACATCCTTCAACATTTAATGGAAATGTTTTTACTCCCTTATATAATATAGTGTATAAAACAAAATAAGAAGTATGTAGTATTAGCTGTAAACTGTTGTCTTTGCCTTTGTCCCTAATGTGCTGAAATCTACTTATACTTACATGGAATTGGGGTCTGACTGTCTATTTGACACATTGTCCTCCCTGGCAGTGTGATACTATCAGAACTGCATTGCAGTTTACTATGACTTAAAGAACATCGGATGTCAAAAGTGTTTAGCTGTTTAACAAAACCTGGATTAAATATTCAGCATATGTACAATTTGCAGGCTGATTGCTAAATAGAGACTATGTGCATTAGCAATAATATGACAATATAATGCATGATGGCCAAAAGGTGTCGGCCTGGGAACGAGGCTAACTAAATAACTTGCTGTGAGGTCATTCATGTTTAGGGCCAAGATCTAGATCCCAAGGTGCTGCATGGATGCAATATATCCACATGTACAGCTATATTTCTAGAACATAGCTGTAGTGGCGGGTTCACAGCGCTCAACAGTTAACATATACTTTTCACTTACAAATACAAGTTCAATACACCAAATACAGCTCTACATTTATATAACCAGCAACAGAGAATGTTCTAGAATCAGATATAGACATAAAGATGGGAACATGGTAACAAGAGGTGACATACATAAACAGTTTGTGAGAATTGGGAGACTTATCAGTATACATGCATGTGATACAAAAACAAGTCTGTGAGAACCAAGATAAAGAACAGGTCATTACATAAATACATACACAAATATAAAGCGAGAAGACAGGAAGACTATAGGAGAGAAGAGAAGGAAAAAGTGTAGAACAAAGAAGAGAGAGAAGAGAAAGAAAGAAGTGAAAAATCATCCAACTGGTTGAGCAAACACTAGTGAAAAGGGATCAGCGAACATCATAAATGGAACCACCAGGTCCTCCCCAGAAGAGTGTATCCAGTGATAGACCAGAAGCAGGGAGGAAGAGAAAGGACACATCAGAAACCGGTCCTCCCAAGAAGAAGATATGCAGATACCAATGGAATATAGGTCCTGGAACAACTGACATGAAATCTACATTCTACGTATTCAATGTGAGTAGTCCGTTAATGGTTCAATCTTCAATTAATGTGTTGGACCGAACCTATAACCCAGCACAAATGAGAAAGGAACACACTATTCCTGACGAGATATTCGAAGCACTTTATTATCAAAAAGAGGAGTATATAAAAGTTATGTGGGATAATGTCATTGGAAATATTTTTTTCCTACGCTTTTCTAGTACAACACCAGCAAGTCGTGCTAAATCCGGTGATTTCATGCTGCGTAGAAGAGAAATGAGTGCTGATGATATTTTGCCACCTGTAGCAGTGCATATCCCAACCGTATCATATAATATTAGCTTTATTGATTGTGATATCACTACCAAACTAACTAGTTTGGTGGATGAAATAGCGAGCCCTGCTAATCCACCAGAGAGATGTGAAGCTCTAAGGGCAGAAGCGAAATCTATAATTGAAAATAGTATCATCGATGCACCGATCAGTGAGTTAGCATTAACCAATTGCTTGACAGTGCAACTTAAGAAATGTGGACATTTTCAAGATTTTATTGTTACCACACAAAATGCTAAGAAGGCACCATTTCATTTTAGCAAGTATGGACTCTCTCGCGAGGATGTGGTTTTGTATCATAAAAAAAAGTATGTCAGGGACAAGCATGTGGAGGGAGCAGTATTGAGTGGCTATGGAGAATATGAAGAAAGTGACAGTGAGGAGTATTTGACATACACACTTGAGGGGGCAACTGCAGAGGTGAAATTGTCTCGGAGTTCCAGCTACACCAGCCATACAAGTCTTGTGAACACCCCTGAAATAGCTCAGCTCATTGCTGGCATGGAAAAGTTGGCCGGGGACCTGGCATTCTGTGCGATGACAAGTACACAAAGGAGTCCAGTGTTGTTTACTGGCACAACAATATTTGGTGTCCTAATGAACTATGGAAGCAAAAGGAGCATTCTAGTTAAACTGAACATCGATTTTGTCAAGAGATTTTCTTCTTTCTATGTTTCAACAGATGATGTAGATATTAATGATGCTTTGGACCGTCTCCATTTTTATTTGAACAGAGATACAAATTAACTTTATTTTCTATGACCTTCTGTTGGTGACATCTTGTAGAGTTCTATCCCACTCTTGACACCAATGTAGTGGCAGGTTCACAGCGTTCAACAGTTAACATATACTTTTCACTTACAAATACAAGTTCAATACACCAAATACAGACTTATCAGTATACATGCATGTGATACAAAAACAAGTCTGTGAGAACCAAGAAAGAGAACAGGTCATTACATAAATACATACACAAATATTACATAAACCAATATTACATAGCTACCTAGCCTTGGTCTCAAGTACTTACGTACATGACTTTCAAAGTAGATAGATTATTGTTGCATATGCTATCAAACCTCTCTCTATATTTCAAGCTTTCAAGTGTGACAGTACATGCAACTTCTATAGTTAATTGATGCGATGTCACAACAAAGACAAGTGAAAGTAGATAAAAGCACAATTCACATGTTCTCTCCTACACCATCTTTACAGATCACCTGCATGTAAATTGTCAGCATAATAGCCACAACTAATTATATGCTATATATATTATAACATTTTCATATCCCTTAATATTGTCACATCAGACTGTTGATGTTCATCAATGAAGAAAGGGTCGTTTAGTATACAGGGATAGATTTGAATAGTTGTTGGTTCATTTAATAAGCTCCCATTGTATTATTAAACAATACATGTGATCAATACATACAACATCAAGTTTATTCATAATTACCTGGCCACTGTTTGATTGTCTGGATCCAAAACAAAAGTAGTATTTTCCATTAATTTATTATTCATTGTGAATACCTTTAATAATTATGCAAATTCAATAATGACGCGCGCAAGCGCACAATGCAGGAATTTGCGAGTTATTTTTGCAGCGCCCCTTGTGTATTTTTGTTCAGTTGTGGAACAGTTTATTTGTCATCTCTAATCTCTTGCATCCTGCAGCTAAAGTGGTATCAAGATGGCAGAACAAGCTCCCATGACTTTCCGTTTCGGTCCCGTTCGTCTACTGCGAGAAGCGACCCTCGGTACGGGAGCGTACGGCCAGGTGTGTAAGGCCATGTTCGGCGAGCTACCCTGCGCGGCCAAACTCCTTCATCCGACCATCGTTGACCCGACCCAGCCCAGGAATCGCGCCTTGTTCGAGCAGGAGTGCCGCTTTCTCAGCGAGATCCACCACCCAAATATTGTACAGTATTTGGGCGTGGTACAGGATTGCGCAACGGGCCTGCCCGTTCTCCTGATGGAGTTGATGGACGACTCCCTCAGTCACTTTCTGGAACTGTCCGAGGCCCGCCTCCCCTATCACGTGCAGGTCAACATCAATTATGACATTGCTCAAGCCCTGTCCTTTCTCCACACCAATCGAATCTTGCATCGTGATCTCTCCAGCAACAATGTGTTGCTGATCGGAGCAGGTGTCAGGGCAAAGGTGTCCGATTTTGGGATGAGCAAACTGACATCTTTGAATCCTCGCTTCACTCCCCTCACTTTATGCCCAGGTACCCCGGTCTACATGCCTCCCGAGGCTCTGCTGGACCCTCCCATTTACACAGAGAAGCTGGACTGCTTCCAAGCAGGAGTGCTGATGATCCAAATCATCACTCGCAAGTTCCCTGCTCCAGGTCCTGCAACGATCCGAGTGAGAGATGAGAGGTATAAAACAGGCTGGACTAATGCACCAGTCCCTGAAATTGAGCGTCGTGATAAAGACCTTCGTCTAGTGACAACCACTCACCCAATGTTCTCTCTTGCTGTGGACTGCCTGAAAGACACAGACACTGAGCGTCCTTCAGCCCAGCAAATCTGCCATCGTCTGTCAGCTTTGAAAGAGACTCCTCAGTACAGACAAAGCCGTGAAGCAGGAGAGGTAGGAGAACTAGAGAAAGATGGGGACCTTCAGGAGAGGGATCAGCTGATTGAGCAGCTCCAAAAAGAGAACAAGGAGAAAGAGGGAGAGAATCAGAGTCTTCGAGATGAGCTCCAGCAAAAAGAGGGAGAGAGACAGAAGCTGAGTCGGAGACTAGACCTAACCAATGTTCAGATCCAGCAAACACTAGAGAGACGACGTCAAGTAGAGGATCAACTGCAAAGTGAAATACATGAACTACGAGAATCTAGGACACATCTCCTACAAGAGAAAGAACAAGAGAAAGATCAATTCCTCAATGAACTAAAAAAGAAAGATGCACTCATTCGTCAGCTTCAGCAGTCCCAGCAGAGTGCCTCCCACACCTGCCATGTCAGTGGTCCTGGCCTACAGTCAGCCACTGCCAACCACCCAACACATGTCATGGTTGAGGTAACAGAGACTAGTGGTAAGCCATCTACACAGCAACAGAATGTCACTGCCAAACTGGAAATTGTTTCTAAAGCCACAACCACCAGCCCAGCTGGGTCACAGCCAATAGCATGTGATGTAGTAGCCACTACCTCTACTCCCCAAGGGACTACCAGCAAGGGTTGGTGGCCATGGTCCAGGAAGACTCCTGTAGTGGGTGGTGAAGAGACATCTCCGACTACCTCCCCTTCCCTATATGAGGTGTCATACACAGCAGTCAGTCGAGGCCAACACGAACTTCATGTGACACTCAATGACAAAGAAATCAATGGCAGCCCCTTCATCATCACTGTGTACCCTGACCCCACTCAACTAGACCACCCAGTGAGGGTTGTGACTGGAGTGAAGAAACCTTATGGCGTTGCCTCCAACAGTCGTGAGGAAGTGATTGTCAGTGAATCTTTTGGTGATCAAATATCTATCTTTGACATCAGAGGACAGAGGATTCGGACATTTGGTTCAAGAGGCAATGGACCAGAACAGATGGTATCCCCTAACGGCATAGCAATTGATGATGTAGATAACATTTATGTGAGCAGTCAGGACAAGCTGCAGAAGTTCACTAGCAGTGGTGAACTGATCAAGTGTGTCGGTCAGAACGGCAGTAAGGAGGGGGAGTTTGTTACTCCACGTGGAGTAACACTACACGACAATCAGATATACGTGTGCGACAGTGATAACCATCGTATTCAGGTATTTGACCTGGACTTGAACTTCATCCAATCCATTGGCTCACATGGCAAAGGAAAAGGACAATTAAATTCACCATTTGATATCAAATTTGACAGTACTGGAAACATGTACATTGCTGACTATTGGAATAATAGAGTCCAAGTACTGGACAGCACCGGCCACTTCATACGACTATTTGGTCAGGAAGAAGAGGGAAGATTGGCTAGGCCAGCCAGTGTTCTCATTGCCGACCAATATGTGTATGTGTCTGACATTATGTATCAATGTATTTTAGTATATACATCCTCAGGTCAATTTGTCACCTCCTTTGGGGGGCGTGGTCAGAAGAAGGGACAGTTGTCAAACCCATTCTCTATCACCTCTTGTACTGATGGGTACATATATGTATCTGATTCTGATAACAACAGAGTTCAGATATTCTAATACTTTATATCTCTTATTTTTGTAAACTAATACCTGTATATATGTACATTGTGTATTTAATCTAATGATATCAGTGATCATGTTTATTGCATATTTCCACGTTGCGTGCCTTGCCAGCTGGTGACCATGACAAACCTACAACGTACAGTAACACTCCATGGGTCAGGTTTAGGGAGGGTATGTAACATGCAACAATCATATATAACATGCGTAAGCCCATATCCCTATATAATTATGTAAATACTAAAAGGGGTTACACATGTTATGATTGTTGCATGCTATCATCCCCTGCCTTTGTCTGCATGCATGCTGCACTTTGACAGTGTTTCTTTGCTTTTTGGCACTTCAATCCCTTTTAGTGAAAATATTTTACACTTTAGTATTAGCTACTAGCTATTCACATGAGAAAAAGAGAAGGTTATTAGATTATATATCCATACAGATAATTGATTATCACTATGACATAATATTATAATACAATACTGTAACAAGTAAAACAGGCATATATTATAACTCAGTTTGTTCAGTACAGGATTGACACAGGACTCCTCTGAAATCATACATCATTATAACGGTACAGGAACCTGCAATATAACCTGAATGGATACAAGTCATTTTATCAACTGCATATTAAAAAAATGGAATGAGAGAATATACATGTATTTAGATCATATAGGCTCTCTCTATATGTAAGCAGAGGGGACAATGTGTATGCAGAGGGGACAGACTGTATACCTTCATGTCATATACATGTATATATAACCTGGATGTGAACCCAACTCAAAATCGTATTAATCCCACAAAGATAAAGTATAATCACCTCGGCTCTCTGCCCAAGACAGTTGACAGCAGTCACATTCACTAAGACACTTGGAACAGGTGATAAAGTTACACCCTCTATAACAAATGGGTCACCTAAAAAAATATGTGATGACATGCTTGTAAGTTAACATCACAACTTATGCCTTAATACTCTCCTAAACGTAATCCTCTACGTGTATATACATGTAATAAAACATATGTTTGCAGATGTATATACGAGAGTCATGTAAAATGTAGTCCACAGTCAATAAGACACAAGAAAAAAATCGGATACACATATTTAAAAGCTATAATATAGCACTGAGCTAAATATCTTGAGAGGTGGCATCTGCACATTCACCCTTAATATATTTTGTAACGAATTATAGCTTACATGGAGATGGCATAAAGTTATCAACCCGACACATAGTCCTTCCTGGGAGGGTGACGCTATCAGAGTCACACATCAACAGAGTGTTATTGTTACTCAGAGAACATGACATGTTAAATGTTGTTAGCTCGTCAACGAAAGTTGCATTAATCCTGCAAAACAAAGTGAGATCGACAATTAGCCTCGATGTTTATTATAGTCATAAAAGAAATAACTAAACTTTAGAAAGTCTCATAAATATTTCATGCATGGCATATGACAGAGATCGCCACAGAGTTGTGTATCTTCAACTAATTGCTTGTGTTGCTATACACCGATATGAGAGACCATTATGCTCCAAGTGAAATGAGAAATGAACTGCATACTAATATGACTTATGTTACGTCATTGTTACTACTGTGTACAGGTCTAGCAGACTATGGTTGTTTGGCTATATACAAGCATTCTCCAACTAAAGCTCATTTTCACAATTGTTCTATTACAGTTTCTATGGAACATGATAAAACTAGGAAGCATATCACCTTCTGAAAAATGAAAGAGTAGCTCTGGACTGTGCTCTAAGTACAGGATTACATGCCTCCACGTTCCTCAGAGCAGCCAATATTGCTTCCCTGTCCGCTATATAGAATAACAACACAACATGACCATATCCCTCACATTTATTTCTCTTGTGATATATATCTAAGTGAACACCAATACATACTCTCATTTTGTTGCGCGATATTGGCGACTTGTCTCCTTGTAATTCCAGGGATTTGACTCAAATCACCTATGATAATTAACACATACTTAAAGCAAAATCTAGAATTATTACACTACACACATATGTTCAGAGATATCATATGTGATGTATACACATACATTATTTACAGATAGATGTACATATGCATGTATTACCAGATATACATGGTGTGTACCATGCACTTCAACGCAGCAATACATATGCAATATGTACGAATGAGGTAGGAATGGCCGTGCCAAAATTCAGAGAAACAAGGGCAGTATAAATGCACCAAGACAGGGGATTTATGTCATGCAACAATAAATACCATGTGTAACCCCTCGCTACAGTTTTATTGTGTATGAAAACACTAGTAGGCCATGTTATGTACGTCTGAAAAGGCTTATAACTGTAACAATCAAGAGTTCTCAGCTGTTTAATTTATTAAAAGCTAATGGCATGTCGGTGCCATCCCTACATATAGAGTCTACCGACTCTATGATGATATTGTCTACTATGCATATAGCAATATACTAATCTCAAAAATCAAGCCCTCTGTATATGACATGTAAACCTCTGGGTACCATACCTCGCCCTGGCTCAGGATCAATGAGAACAGGATCATTCTCTACAGGAACACGATTCAGTAGCTCAGTATTCATTGCCAGTAGCTCCTCCTGCTCCTCTGGCTCTGGAACAACACCCTGCATAGATGTATAAGCTCAATATAAAAATTCACTTTGGTAAAAACACGTGACAGCAAAACTAGCTTGAGTTCCTACAATCATCAAATTGTTAATGAATCAACATTTGCACATGTGCAATATTATATGGTAGTACATGGTTAATTCCTTACCCTTGGATCTATCACAAACAGTTGAAAGAATGCATGTCTCCCCAAAATTTTCAATGGACCTGTGAACAAAGGACAATTTGTGTGTAATATATAATAATTATGACGTGTCTATGTATACATGACTTTGTACACGAGTGAGTGAACTGTGACCTGGTCCAAAGAAGTGAGGGTTCCTGTCCTCCTTGACTTTGCCCACATAGTGCTCTATAACACCATCAGAATCAAATGTCTGCAGCACTTTCACTCCCTTATGCCTGAGGACACATTACAAAGTAGCCCCTCAAATAAGAACACATCACCAATGAATGCACTAAAGTGTAGAACCCTCGGCGGTGCACATGTGCAAAATGCCTCACGATTACGTAATTGGCTAACTAGCAATCAAAAAATGTTGGGGGAATCGATAGGTCTGTGAATCTCTATAAATCAGTAACTCTTACTCTCTACTGGATTGCATATGCCCGACTCAAATAAGTAACTGGCCCCCCTCCTAAAATATTGCCCCCCCCCCCCTCCCATCCTACTCCTATATGTATGAAGTACTCGAGTTACCAAATGCTGTACATACTACAATATTACTCACATGTCAACTTTTACTCCATCAGGGCCAAAGATGAAGATAGTATCGTCAGTATAGTTAACTGTCTGATTGTATAATATATTTTCAGTAATCGGCTTCACCTTAGCTGCTCTCCTCATCCTGTTCCACTGATGATGCTGCAATAATACATAATTATATGTACCTCCTACAAGAGTGCTCTACTTTAGATCCAATGCTGGAGCCATACAGCTCTAATGTGATACTAGCTCCTATTAATTGCTGATAATTCCTTACGGCAAAGCGGACTATAGAAAACAATCTGGCTTACAAATATCAAAACCATTTACGTAACATGCAGGCTACGTATCAAGACCATAATTACAACTTTGGTTGTAAATTTTCTTACAAATTTTGCAAGGTCTGCAGCCATCTTCAGATGTGAAGGGTAGCCAGCAAAGAGACTTGCGTAAGAAGTAGCAATGTCCTCACTTTCATCAATAAAATTGTCATTATCTGGAGAAAAAAAATTTATTCATAGATGTTACAGTGCACATGTTTGTACATACATTATTACAGCTCTCTAAGATGGAATGAAGTCTGAAAAGGATTTATATTACTACATAAAAATAAAGATATAGCTCTCCCCTCTGCATGTAAATTACACTGTTTTGTACATTGTAAAAGGTGAGAAATCACGTTCTTACACTACCAAGTTTACAGTAACTCTGCTGGCTAACTATGCACACCAAGGGTTAATCATCAATGACACACATGTACACATACTTGCGGCTCTCTTGGATCGAGGGGTAGGTGGCTCACCACTGCCAACACTGCTAGCATTACCACCACTGCCAACATTGCTAGCATTACACACACCAGAAGTAAACTCAGTTGCTTCAAAGCAATCTGTAAGTGTGTAAAGTAAAATATTTAGTGCAGAAACAACATAAAACCATGTTGCTATATCATACTTGGCAAATCTCTCTCTGCAGGTCTGTAACATATTGAGTACAACTGGAACCCCACTCCTCTAACTTCCTCGCTGGTTCTGAACACTACTGTATAGTCACCGAACTCCAGCGACAGGACAGCATTAGTAGTTGGAGTTGTACCACATACGTCAGTCGTACCAAACGACCCCCGTATAATCTGGACATAGTCCTGGCACCTGCAGTGAAATGGAACACAAGTTAGATTTTATGGCACGAGTTATTGAGAGTCGATATAGACTCTCTATGACACTAACACACCTATTAGCTTTTATATATGTGATGGCTTAAAACTCCTGAACACAAAGTTATGAGCTATTTTAACATGGCCTACAAATGTTTCTATATATGCGCATGAAAAGTGAAAATAAAAAATTTTTGTAGGCAAAATACACCACTACAGTGACATATATAAAATCACCATCTTCTTCGTCAGTTAGACTGGTAGAAGTATTTTTTGGCTCACTCTTGTTTCACCACTTCTAAGCAAATTAGGTATGAAAGTTTACCTGTCATTCCCCATGTCATCCTGGCAGTTCTCTGGGCCCTGAATGTTGAGGTCAGTCATGTTGAAAAGGGCCATCTCATCAGATTTACATTGCACCAGATACTCAATACGCAACTGGTTGGTATAGCTGCAATACAGTACAGAGACATGAACACATGAATAAGAATGTAAGGATTGCAGTAAGAGTAAGTTGAGCCTGTATTACATACATAGAAGCTATTCCCACACCCTTCCTTGTCTGTGGGGTTTCATACTCTAGCTCCCTCGCCCACAGGCACAGCTGGTGTAGGGAACACAAACCACATAAGAATGGGTGCACATGGAGGAGTGATGCATTGGATGAAGGAAATGGTGCAAGTATACACACTAGACCCATCTTGTAGTGTGTACATGCTGATATAATAGAACCTCCTGTTCTAGCCCCTACAATCCTCTATGAAAAGTATTGTGTGTGTGTGTGTGTGTGTGTGTGTGTGTGTGTGTGTGTGTGTGTGTGTGTGTGTGTGTGTGTGTGTGTGTGTGTGTGTGTGTGCGTGTGTGTGTGTGTGTGTGTGTGTGCGTGTGTGCGTGTGTGTGTGCGTGTGCGTGTGTGTGTGTGTATGCATGTGTGTTTGTGTGTGTGTGTGTGTGTGTGTGTGTGTGTGTGTGTGTGTGTGTGTGTGTGTGTGTGTGTGTGTGTGTGTGTGTGTGCATGTTTGTGTGCATGTGTATGTAAATGTGGCTCCACATGTACACTACCTGAAAGAACACTCTAATGAGTACATGTACACTAAAGCACAATAATTATAACATACTTTTCTCCTTGGATAAATCCTGGTGAGTACATTATGCGCATCTCTTGAGTACCAAGATCAGTGATATTAGTAACTATTTGTTCTTTAGCACGGACATTGCATTCCAAGTATCCAGATGTGCTCTGTCTCAGTCTTGTGTAATGAATGCTGTATTGACTACAATAAAAGGAATAACAATGTAGGCAATTCATTATTAATGTCTTACTTGTTTTCAGCTCGTACAAGTCGGTTGTTCTGGTACTTGCAAAGCAAGTAGTCTTCCCTGTTTAGGAGACAGCGTGCAATCTGCTGACTCGGCACAACACTATCGAAACGTGTGCAGAGGAAAAAAAGAATTGTGACAAGACTAGTTGGAAATCACGGTCTTAATTGAGCACACACATTCTTAAGACGTGAAATTCAGTGAAGAAATTTGGGTAAATAATTATTAAGTTATTCAACTTACCACAAAGCAAGCAGACTAATAAATGTTTGGAAAAAGGCTCTCATACTTGCCTTACGTTGTGCCTGTAAGTATACACACATAGCATTAAGAACCATATATGCATATCCACAGACCTATTGGAAGCAACTTATGTACCATAGGAATTAGCCAACATCTTCAAAAGTCACATAATAATCTCATACCTAGACATATAGGACAGGGCATATGACCACGGCATGTTGATATGATCTTATTGCAGAATACTTGTTTAGGATAACCAAGAGTAAATACAAAATTTTGTGACATGCTCCGACAATCAATTTACTTGATCTGTGCCATGTCAAGCAACCAGCTTCAATTTTTCAGTTGCAAATTCAAAACCAAAGTGATATATTTAATACATGTCTACTGGCATGCGTGCACGCACGCACGCACACACACACACACACACACACACACACACACACACACACACACACACACACACACACACACACACACACACACACACACACACACACACACACACACACAAGTAACTAGAGTAATGGTGAAGCTCTACCCCATGTACTTCCATGCATACAAGCTTGCAGTCTGCAGGAATCACAATTCACAATTGAACAGATGGTTAGTTCTGTCAAGCCCACATCCTGAAGACACCACAATACAGAAGTGTACACAGCAGTGTCTGATGTGGTTTCATCATCACATACCATCCTGCACCCCTAGCCCTAGATAGCCTCATCTGCCACTGCCATATTGTGTACACGTTATGTACGGTATTATATATGAACATGAATTATAAAGATGCAGTGTCTGGACATTCATAGTTTTGTATAAGCCCTTAGTACATGATAACTAGAACTGCATGTGTGGAAGTACATTAGCAAGAGAATAAAAGCCTAGAACATCTCAGCCAATATACATGAATAGCTATTTCATTCAAGCCCTCATTATAGCAAGCATCACAAACCGTGATTTTTAAGGAACAAAAGGTAGGGATTGAGGCTATAATCGTATCCCACTGGGCATATTAAAGTGATACGACATCAAATGAATATTGTCAGTGGCTATAGTACTGACCAAGCTGATATTCACTATGACTTACAAGTAAGCATTACGCTAAAAATGATCCATACCGATTCTCAGGGAACAGAGAATAGTTCACTCGTACAACACGACAAGAAAGAGACCACACGACAAAAAAGGAGGGCTGTACACAACTGTGTACATGACAACGATATTGCGCATGCGCATGACTGTCGAGAAGGGTGGCGCGGCTATCCATGCGCTGTATTACCTCTTGCGCTGCTCGTTTTTTCATGTGTGTGACTATGATAATAACCGAGTTTAGATATATTACAGTTAGGTTTTGTCAATTGAAACAGGTAGATACAGAAGACCCCAGCCTATTCCCGTGGAGGAAAGGAAATGCATCTTTTGCAAAATTCATTTTCTCATAAATTTTGAAAAGAAGTTGGATTAAATAGAGTAGAAACAAGAGCTTTACCAGCTTAAGAAAAATGGAAGATTATTAGAAATCTAGTGGTATTAAAAATACAAATCTTAGAAACATTTGTATATACAGCTTTTAAACAAACACAGAATACCTTGAGATCTTTTTGTTGAGTAGTTTGTGTTGTGTTTGTGCCTTTCTTTGTCTTTCTTTTTACTGACTAATGGATCTCCTGGCCCCTTTTTTCTATATACTCCTCTCAACTTTGTATCATAGAGTTTTGGTTATAAATGTGGATTTTAGATCTAATCAATGCTAGTCTATATAGAGAGTGATATGTACATACCATAGACGGGACGCCTTTTCCTGACACACTGGCATAAGCATCTCCGCCAATTTTGACTTGGACATTTGAAAGGCAACGCACCGCGTGCGGGAGCACGCGACTCAGCTTTGCGCATGCGCACTGCGACTTCAGGCAAAAGTGAGAGCAAGACTTATCACGAAAGTTCACTGATGAAAGAAGTACAAAATGGAAACTGATATACTTCGCGATTACCCTGAGTTGAAGCCTTTTGTGTTATCAAATGTCGAATTCTCCCAAGTGAAAATTGGCGGAGGTGCTTATGCCAGTGTGGTGGAAGTGACAATACCAGTTTGTGGCGCTGCTAAAATGATCCACGGTATCCTTCACGACAGTTCCATTGCTCATTCAGATCATTATCGCAGCAATCCGTCAACTCAGTTTGTAAAGGAATGCCAACTGATGAGCACCCTTCGCCATCCGCACATTGTACAGTTTCTTGGAGTTTGCTTAGTTCGAAACTCGCCGCTACCAGCGCTAGTAATGGAGCGAATGCTAACAAGCCTTCATGACCTGCTAGACCCACCTCCATCCAACATGTACAGTCCTAGACCCTTGTCCTTTTTTGACATTGGCCTAAAATCTTCTGTATTGCACAACGTCGCAAGTGGTCTTGCCTTTCTCCACGGAAGATCACCGCCCATCATCCACCGAGACTTATCAGCCATGAACATACTGTTGAGTTACGATTTGCTTGCAAAGATAGCTGATCTTGGTATGGCTCGTATCATACCCCACCTAAGAGGTGCAGCTACCATGACCACGGCACCTGGAGCTTCTACCTACATGCCTCCAGAGGCCATTTCACCTTTTGTTTCTAATACTGAGATGTCGAAGTATGATTCCAGCATTGATATCTTTTCTTTTGGAGTTGTCACTCTTTTTACACTAGGAGAAAAATTTCCCTGCAACCTTCTTCCACCTAATTATGTTCAGGGTGGCACACTAACTGCTCGTAGTGAATTGGAAAGACGACGCGAATACGTGCAAAATGTCAAGAGCAAGCTGATGGTTGGCAGTCAGTTCCATATGGATCACCCTTTCATTCAATTGATAGAGAGTTGTCTGCAAAATGACCCTTTAAGGCGTCCTACTTCCACTGAGCTTCAGAGATGGCTGAATCAAGCCAGAAATGGTATGAGAAATGAAGGGAGTGAGAGAAACAAACAGCAACTGTTACAATTACTTCAAAACCGGCCCAGAGTCAAGGTATGCATTTTGTGTGGTAACTATATATCACTGCAATAATGGGTGGCTACTTTGTCCAGCAGGTGTGGTTATACCTCAGTTGCAACAACTAATTTGTTGCCATTTCTATGGTTTCCCAGCCCCTAACCACTAGCCTTATGTAATTAGTGATGTAATAAGTGTGCCACATATGATAGGTTGGCACACTTTAGCCTTTGATTTGTTACTCTACCAGGCAACAAATTCTTTTACTTATACCATGACCTATACAACCTCTAAAAGATGCACAGGACATCTTTAAGAATTACTTCTGTATATTCAAGAGTTGTTGTGATAGTACATTATCTCACAGAGGAAACGTTATAATGAAAGTGTACTGTAATGCTGTATCAATAAGATATTCCCAAGGGATGATAAATGCCTTATGGAGCAATGTAGTGTATAATTATATTATAAGGGTACTCCTCCATGATGTTATACATTCTACACATCCTTTGAATAGCAATTAAGAGAGGTTATTGTCATAAACTAAGGTAACCACACAAGCTTGTCAAACAATGACCTTTCTTTTGCAGTGATATAATATATACCAACTTACATATATCTACACAATGTCATACAAAATTATATACATGCAGAATTTGGATGGTGTTCTTCAAGATCTAGTGGGAGATGTTACTGATCTCAACAAGGAGTTACAAGCCAAGAAATTTGAAAATCAGACTCTCAGAGCACAGTTGACGAAAAAGGATATCGAGCTCACTAAAATGGTAATATAAACACTAAAAAATATTAGGGCTATTTTTAAACGATTTATGGTCATCTTAGTTGTATTCATTTTATAGTAACCTTACATGTGGTAGTAGAAAGAGGTGCTAGGTAGTTTTAGCTGATGCATAAGAATTGAATATTGATTTTTATCATTCTGACCTTCAACATAAAAATGATGTACATAGTCACTGTCACATAAATAAACAGTCCCTCTTCAACTAAGATAAAGTTGGTATTGGCATATGTTGCATAGCTTACCTTACCCATATGCATTAAAGATGTAATCACCAAGTACTTTATGTGATAAACAAACAGTGCCTCTACCACCCACTTTAAAATAAATCCAATGGCACCTTGTGCACTGAAGATGACTAAAAATGGTTAAAATAAACTTTGGCAGTGATTAATTATGTACACATATAGCTACACTAATAGTCAAAGAAGTTGATTTGTTCAACTACAGGAAATGGATAAAAACACACTACTTCAAGCTAAGGAAATGGAGCTAGCTGAAGCAAAGAGACTACAGGTAATACTTACGAGCAAATCTGGGTTCCATTTTAAGAGTGCACTTCATGTGTTTATAGGAACAATCTAGCAGAAGAAGTGATGCTCTTGGGCAGCAACTTCAATTTACAGAGTCTCTATTGGCGGAATTTCAACGAAGTCTTCTGCATAAAGAGTCAGAGCTGGAGACACTAAGGGTAAAGACTGATGTGCTATATATACACTCATCACGTTACTGTACATGCATGGTGATATACCATTGGTCTAATACAGATCACGAACACTGCAACACCATTTCCTAAGACCAAAAGGCAATCATCCTTGCTGCCAGCACAACAGGTAACTTGCATGAACCTATACATACACCTTTTTTGGGGGGGGGAGTCAGCTTTTCATCTCTTGGCTTTTCACTTACCATGCTGGTTAGCTACCTGTAATTTCATGTAAATGTAAATTTGCTATTTCATCAAACAATAAGGAAATTATTTTATCTACTCAAACCATCCATGATTATAGTTTAGTGGCTCATTGAACATGCATGATAAATATGCTGTTGTGTTCAAGAAACCACCTATTTTCTTAGAAGGTTACTTAATGAAAGTCTAGTGTAAATAACACTCAACTGATCTCTTTCTCTGTTCTCAAATCAACCCATGATAGGTGGGAGGCATGCCACCAGTGCCTACGGGGTTGACGACACCCAGGCGCACATAGTGCAATGGGGACCATGTATCACTGTAAAAAATTAAAGGTAGTTTTAACCCTTCTGTGGTTTATTTGAGTTGCAACTTGAGTATACTATAGCTACAGCTGGCAAATGCTTTCTAAATTAAAGAGACAAAGATTGAGCTATGAGCAACCTGGCTTTTGAAAACCACAACCTACTAGTGATTTGAGGAACTCAACCACATGACAACTCAGGAATGTATGTAGTAATATGTATAGCAATTCATCAAGTTTCACTCTCATTAACAAAGAATTTAGTAGCAGTAAAACCTCAGTTGCATATAGTGGCCTCAGTGGCATGTTTTGTTATAAAATAAAGCATTATACTGCCACTATATACATTTTCCGTCAATGAGGAGAAACTCAATAATGGCTATACTATTACTTCTACGTTCCCAAGTTGTCATGTATTTGTTGGCATACAGGTATAAAGAAAGTTCAGCAAATCATGCAGGAGGTTATTAGAAGCCAGGTTACTCAAAGTCAAAAGTTATTCCACTTCTAATTTGTTGTTTCTCACTCATTAAAAAGGAATTTAGTGGCCCTAATACACAGGTTAAAGCAACCTTTAACTTTTTGCAGTGTACCTATACCAGGTTTTAGCAATGACAGACCCCCCCCCCCTCTCTCTCTCTCTCTCTCTCTCTCTCTCTCTCTCTCTCTCTCTCTCTCTCTCTCTCTCTCTCTCTCTCTCTCTCTCTCTCTCTCTCTCTCTCTCTCTCTCTCTCTCTCTCTCTCTCTCTCTCTCTCTCTCTCTCTCTCTCTCTCTCTCTCTCTCTCAAATGTCAGCTGCAAGTTACTGGGCCTGGTCTACACTCAGCCACTGTGGACCACCCAACACATGTTGTAATAGAACCGAGTGAAGAAATAAAATATCCACTCAAGCTGAACATATCTGCAAAATTGGAGCATTATTCAAATTTAACTCCAACAACTCTATCAACAAACTCTTTGAAAACCACATTACCACTGACTACAATATCTCCGTCAAGGTATATGGTCTCCTATACAGCAATCAGTCGAGGACAGTATGGTCTTCATGTCTGTGTCAATGATGTGGAAATTGAAAATAGTCCTTTCATTACCACTGCCTGCCCTCATCCCACTAAAATTGTGCACCCAGTAAGAATCACTACAGATGTTAAAACACCATATGGTGCTGCTTTTAACAACTTGGGGGAAATGTTCATTACTGAGCATCAGAGCATCAGAATCATCAAGTCGCTGTAATTGATGTCAGAGGGCTGAGGATTCGAACATTTGGATCACTAGGTGCAACTGCAGCCCAGATGAGGTATCCAAAGGGCATAGCGGTCTGTAATGGAGGCAATGTATATATAGTTAGTAATCATAAGTTGCAGAAGTTTACAGGGACTGGTGAACTGACTAAGTACGTTGGTCAGAAGGGAAGTAGGGAAGGGGAGTTTAATCATCCACGTGCAGTAACACTTTTGAACAATCAAGTCTATGTATGTGATTGCCACAATCATCGCATTCAGGTCTTCGATACAGACTTGAATTTTATCAAATCCATTGGTTCTCATGGCAAAGGAAATGGTGAATTCAAAGCACCCAATGACCTGAAATTCGATAAGGTGGGAAATATTTTTGTAGTTGAATATGAGAATTCAAGAGTGCAAGTGCTAGATCAAAATGGCCTCTTCATACGGCAGTTTGGCAAGGGACATTTGAGTGCACCATCTTCTCTTCATATTTTTGATGACTATGTATATGTAGGTAGTTGTGGTAAAGGTCGTATTGTAGTATTTGACACCTCCGGTCAGTTAATCACTTCATTTGGGAAGTGTGGTCGTAAGGAGGGAGAGTTTCGTAATCCATACTGTATTACCTCTTGTGCTGCTGGTTTTATTCATGTCTGTGACTATGATAATAACCGAGTTCAGATATTTTAGCAAGAATTTGATTTTTTGATAGTAGTACATTATAAATTTGTATCACACAGTTTTGGTCATAAATGTGTACAACGAATACAATGAATACACTAAAGTGCAAAACCCTTGGCACCATTAATGCATGCCATTGTGGCTTGGAGATATGACCAATGGAACTATCTTCTCTGCACCAGCAGCTAAATGTGCATTGGTGATATCCTCCAACAAATTTTCTTCACCACCTGCAAGCTTGGTGAACCACCTTCCACTTAAGCAATCCACAAAATGTCTTGAAGTTTGGTGGAGTTCTGCCTCCTCTATATAGCAAGCAGTCCATCGAAGAACATATCTGCATAGCTCGTGCTGCATTCTTCAAGAAGTGTTGCTGAGATTTGTGTCCTCCCCGTTCTGTTGCATGAATCAGAATCATGGATACTTAATTCATCTTGCTTACCAAACTTGAGTCCTCAACTTGGCAAGCACATTTAAAGTTGCCAAAATACACTTCAAATAATATCCTCATTTTGGCCTTGAAGTGGCCTACTGTGTGTGTAAGACTGTTCTCAACTATTTACACAGTGCACGCAATGGAGAACCAAGATCTCCTAGTGCTCTAGCCTTTAGGTCCCTAGAAGCTTCGGATGTTAGGTCTACTAGCATTATCAAACAATGCAAATTCCTTGACTCAGTTCTATGTTTGGTGTTTACCAAAGAATTCCTTAAGTACACAGATATATCTGTAAGAGACCTTAAAAACTGTGTAACTTGGAAGCTGATTTTTCACGGTCCTTCATAGCCGCCAATGACCATTCTTCACAAAGCTATGTTGCTGAAGTGGCTAACAGCAATGCATATAGCTGAAGTTTTGGGATAATGCTCTGGATCATGGTGTCAAGGATATCTGTGCATCCCTCTGCACTTCTGAGAGCATGGTGTGCAACAGTATTTTCCGACACACAGTGTCCTATGGACAGTTATGATCATGTTATTCCTGAAGCTACACCACTTTGTGACCATTTTCTCAGCCACCATGTGTCCTCAGAGTCAGAAGTTATTATTCCCACTGACATAGCTCTTGTCATTTCTGTTGCATCAGACCAGGACTTTATTGCATCTGACTCAGACTCTGACCCTTTTTCAGCTACAGTTCCAAACTCTGCATTTCATCACACCCATGTGTTATAACTGTAGTTATGTATCATTATTCTGCCCATTACTGCCACTATACATCTCTCTCATCCTGAAATGGGGCATCTCAATAAAACTCACTTTTGCTTGGCCTTTTAACAGAGGGAGTGCTTGAGTGCTTTGCAACGGAGCAGTTTCAGAGAAAAACCCATTTTTTACCTCTGTTGCCTGCTGCGTATGTGACAGTATTTTCAGGATGAAGAGACGCTCCAGAGGTGAGATGTCACTTAATGGACACACACACAGACAGGCCCAACTACTGTTCAAAGGTGCAAAGGTTATTATTGCTCTGACCCACAGGGTAGAGCAAAACACACAAAACACAATATGCAAGAGATGAAAGCAATTTTAGATGGTACAGATATCAACATAATCATGGCTATCAGTTCCTACACCAGTGGCTATGATAGAGCCCCCACTCCGATCCCACTATGAGATATAGTATAGAGCCCTCTCTCTCTCTCTCTCTCTCTCTCTCTCTCTCTCTCTCTCTCTCTCTCTCTCTCTCTCTCTCTCTCTCTCTCTCTCTCTCTCTCTCTCCCCCTCTCTCCCCCTCTCTCCCCCTCTCCCCCTCTCCCCCTCTCCCTCTCTCTCCCTCTCTCTCCCTCTCTCTCCCTCTCTCTCCCTCTCTCTCCCTCTCTCTCCCTCTCTCTCTCACTCACTCTCAAATGTCAGCTGCAAGTTACTGGGCCTGGTCTATGGTGGCCCGTAAGGGTCATTCAATTGTCCACTGCCTACTTCCATCAAACTTTCATTGACCACTTCAATTCAATTTCCATTGACTACTTCAATTCAACTTCCATTTACCATTGTCGTCTTCTATCTCACTTCCACTTTCGTCCCACTTCCCACTTCTATCCTGACCACGCGAGGCGCTGCGCATGCGCAAATTCCCCCAGTTTACTTGACTTGACTTGGTTACAGTGTCTCTGGTCGAGTTTGTACTACCGGTATGCCTCTATCTTTGGCTGTGCGTGACGAGGCAATTTATTTTCTGTTTAGAGAAGGGTACCCGTACCAGCTCATTCTTTGTTTTTTGGTTGCCCTCTTCGGCATTTGTATCTCCTTAAGCACTCTGAAACGATCACTGAGACGCCAAAACTTGAAGAGAAGAGGTGTGACATATAACTTGCAGCATGTTGGAAGGTGTCTCATGGTAAGTTTTACATATCCTGACTTATGTAGGCTGCCTCTCACATAGATCTACCGCAATATAGCATGGTGAAGATCTCACCGATCTCACCGATCTCACCTATCCTGTTTTAAATTGTCTTATAGAGTGAATTAACTCAGTCTGGGGCTCAGTTGGGATATCGTAGCATGCAAGCGCGCTTGATGATGAAATATGGAGTACGTATATCAAGGTCAGTCCAGACCATGTCTGTACTAGTTCTGCATGTTCTGGGTGTTTGTGTGTACATGTGATGAAACAGAGCACTCTCTCAATATTTAGCATGTTTCTAGTAAAATAGCATGTTGAATTTTTGAAGACATGGCAATAATAACAATAAGCATTAACTTTTAGAAATGTTGTAAGGCAGATGATGGTTGCTGTGGACCCTGTCAGTGTGAGACTTCGAAAGAAGAACCGACTTGTGAGGAGGAAATATGGCTCCAAAGTAATGTAGATATAGGTAGTAGTAAATTTTTACTTACTCTGCATGCATGTATGTTTTACAGGGCCCTAACTTTTGTTGGCATATGGATGGCAATGATAAATTGAACCACTATGGGTTTTCGATTCATGGATGCATAGATGGGTGTGTTGTCAACCTATAGCTCTTATACCTTAGGTACAGTCCATTTTTTCACAACATTAACACAATGCTTAGTTTTTCACGTAAAGTGATGTGGTTGGAGGTTTCACCAACTAATAAAGACTCTTCTGTTATAGCTGGGTACTATCTACATGCAGTGGAAAATTTTGGTATGTGCATATAAATTGCAATGGAAGTCATATAATGATTATGGTTTTATTCTTTATAGGGTTACCTAGATTACTTCGATGTGATAGAGGTACTGAAAATTCCAAAGTAGCATTTTTGCAGCCCTTTCTGCGTAGAAATGGACAAGATGCATCTTCAGGAATCCGGAGTTTTCAATATGGCTGTTCCGTAACAAACCAGGTATATATAGCTAGTAATCCTGTAATTGTTGATAAATTAGTAACTCTCTCTCTCTCTCTCTCTCTATATATATATATGGCATTGTATAGAGAATAGAAAGGTTTTGGGGTACACTGCGCAAATGGTGTTTAGATTGGTGGATTGAGTTTTTTAAGGTACGTGTATGTATTATATATAGTCATGCAAGCGCATGATTTCATATCCATTTATTGGCTTCTCTTTTAAGCTTTTAAAGGACAATGGATACATGGATGAAACGAATCCCATTCATTTGTAAGGAAACATAAATTATTTGCATACGTAACCCAGTGATCTTGGTCTAAAATCTCAATTAGACACTGCATTCGTTTTTCATTCATGGACTTGATTCAGAGTGAACTTGACAACATCCGTAATATGTGGAATAATCATGTGATCAGGTTTTCAAGAGATGTAGTCACTGGAAGGCCAAATGAACTATACTATCTTTCCGACATTCATGGTATGTACTTATATCTATATAATATCTTTCATCATAACACACACACACACACACACACACACACACACACACGCACACACACACACACACACACACACACACACACACACACACACACACACACACACACACACACACACACAGGATATGAGGACTGCAAATTCACATATGATGAACAGGATCTTCAATTTTGTAAGCCATACACCTCCCCCAAACCAGCACCTGCTACTATTGAATTCCTAGAACTTGCTGATATATTGCTAGAAGAAAATAACTGGTACATTCCTACTAGGAATTGTGAAGAGTCACTTACACTTTATTTGAATTTGATAAATGAAATTGAAGCAATATAATAATGCAATAAAGTGACATATAATTGAAAGTGACACATGAGGAAAGCAGTGGGCTTATTTTAGAACCACAAGTAACTTAGTGTTAACAGTGCATGCTTCTGATAGGTACTTAGCATCTCCAACATTAACTTGAGCACCGTTTGTGTCCGTTACCCTGTTCAACTTCCAACTTCAAACTTTCTTGTGACACTGAGATGAATAACCCACAAAATAACAACTACGTAAAATATATTATATCTTTACTTACATGGAAGAGAAACATTCCTAGAAATATTGTCCTTGGTTGCTCCAACACCACTATCCCGCACTATTAAGAAAAATAAAATTCACCTTCATTTCAGGAAATTATCGTTGAACTCACCTGGGATAAATGCACTTGTATCATCCTTCACAGAGCAAACATCTAGTGACAAAAGGCCATTAAACTGCTAACCACTTCATTCCTTTCTCAATCCTACCTGTCATGTGAATGCATTTGGTTGCAGAAATATTTCCATCTTCACCTACTGAATCAAAGCACAATATATATAACTTCAACTTCCATTTAACTTCAACTTCCATTTAACTTCCACTTCCATTTAACTTCCACTTCCATTTAACTTCCACTTCCATTTAACTTCAACTTCCATTTAACTTCAACTTCCATTTAACTTCAACTTCCATCCAACTTCCACTTCCATTTAACTTCCACTTCCATTTAACTTCCACTTCCATTTAACATACCTCCCTGTTTTACACTTAACACAAATCTATGGTGGCCACAAATCTATGGTGTCCACAATCTATGGTGTCCACAACAAAAGCTGTAGGTATGAGCATACCTACTTTTACATATTTCAACGAACTCCATAATGAAATTCAACGAACTCCACAATGAAATAGTCAGCAGGCTCCTCTATGAGAGGTATGTGTAAAAAAGATATCATAAACACAGGACTACAGAACATTAGATTAACTATGGAATAACCTGGAACTGAAAAGTCTAACCCATGAAATACAACAAAGTCAATTGTATGGCCCATTGTGCATTTATATTTAGGCCATAGTTTGTGCAAACAACTGGGCTTCAAAGATCTACCACACTCTAGTACAGAATTAAGTGTGTGTGTGTTTCTCTACTTGGCACAAAATGTATGCATAATTGATGTCAGCTGTGAATACCTTGTTCTTCTGTCAACATTTTACTACCAGTCTCCATACACTCTTCTACAAGAACATTTTTTGTATTTTCAATAATGCATGTATACAGTATTGCAAGATGCTTGTGGTGTATGAGAAGTAGGCAGGCTCTCAAGTGGTATGTGGCTACCTATGTAAACACATATGCCTGTGTGGCACAGTTATTATAAAATTCATAACTAGATTAACCACAGAGTCCGCCTACATCTCATCAACCATCTTGCAAGGTGAAGTATGAGGCCAATGCGTTCAATTTGGCATTAGCAGTGAATACCTTGTTCTGTCAATATTTCACTACCAGTCTGCATACACACCTCTGCCAAAAAAATGTATGGTAATGCAACAATTAGATCAAAGGCACCAAGTAAATGATGTGTCACCCTAGGGTGAAACCCTACACAATAGTCAAGATACAAATTACTTATTACTGTATATACAATTGTGTAATTAAGTACAAGTGCAGCAAAACAGCATACTCACCTTTTGCCACTCTAACACAGTATAGTCTGGATCTTGATGGATATTTGGTATGGGAGATCTTGAGGTAGTTACCTAAGGTCCACGAGATAAAGCCTTCTTTCCATCATTAGACATGACTTCAAACTTTTCTTTTTCAATTGATACACCAGAACCATCAGCAACATAAAAGTCAACCCCATCTTCTTCATTGGGCCACGTAGCTTCCTGACAGATTTTCTTGACTGTGCTATATGATGAATCACGATGAAAGGAGAGTTTCTGCAGCTTCCAAGACCGATCCAGCGTTCCACGCTGAAGACACTCCTCATATCTCATACGACCAACACTGATCTGTGGCAGAGGCATAAGAGCCAAGAGGTAATGTGTACTCTATATTATACTCCCAAAGCCTAAAAATGTCAGTGGAATGTCATACAAAGCTAAAGTAGCTACACAGGGCGGTAAGCAATCCTTTCTCAAAAACAGGAGATAGATCTACTTGCAGCTATTAACCTGCACTTGGTCTTTCAGCAAATCCGAGACGCCCTTATTCTTTTCCTTCACGGATCGAGGATTACCACCCTTCGCTTCTGCAGCAGCAGCTGCTGCCTCCATCATGCGTTTCATCGCTGTGTTGGAAATACATTTGAAAGCTCAAGATGCGGTATACCATATGCCTGCTAATATATAAAAGTAGTGGGAAAAGCGTACCCTTGAAAGCTTAAAAACCTGGTAAATAAACCCAAAACATTAAAGGTACATACCCTCAGCCCTGCTACTACGACGGACACCATCATCAGTATTGCTGGTAGCCATAATGTTGCTGCACTGCAAGAGATAACTGGGAACCGAGAACTCCACGCGCATGCGTAGATCTCACACGTGGTAGAAATGAAATGGAATTTAGAAGGAAGTAATCAATGGAAGTTGAATCGAAGTAGTCAATGGAAGTTGAATTGAAGTAGTCAATGGAAGTTGAATTGAAGTGGTCAATGGAAGTTTGATGGAAGTAGGCAGTGGACAATTGAATGACCCTTACGGGCCACCATACTGGTCTACACTCAACCACTGTGGACCACCCAACACATGTTGTAGTAGAACTGAGTGAAGAAATAAAATATACATTGCATTCCAAGTATCCAGATGTGCTCTGTCTCAGTCTTGTGTAATGAATACTGTATTGACTACAATTAAAGGAATAACAATGTAGGCAGTTCATTATTAATACAACGAAATTTACTTGTTTTCAGCTCGTACAAGTCGGTTGTTCTGGTACTTGCTGAGCAAGTAGTCTTCCCTGTTTAGGAGACAGCGTGAAATCTGCTGACTTGGCACAACACTATCAGAATGTTTGCAGAGGAAGGAAAGAATTGTGACAAGATAGTTGGGAAATTTAAGTTATCCATACATGTACTAAGTTACCACAGAGCCAGCAGACTAATGAAGGTTTGGAAAAAGGCTCTCATACCGTCTTACGTTGGGCCTGTAAGTATATCAGAAGAACCATATGTATATGCATTAGTGGAACTTAAATTTTGCCAGGCCATGCACCATCACCATCTAAAATGTCATGGGTATGCATGTGCAGCAATGAGCTGGTATATTGTGGACATGGGTTGTTGGCATAGTTTAGTTGCTGGTTCGTGAAGCATGTAGACTCTACGTATAGACTCTATTATATATATCATGGTGTTCACTGTCAGAGAAGGTCATTTCAGCTATGTATTATGCATTGGATTTAGTCTCGGATCTGTAGAACTCATAAAACTACAGTAATCAGTTGAGTGTTTTATGTAATAATGTGGGTAAGATATTGTCAAGACACAATGACAGCTACTAAGCTGTGATGAAATGCTATCCTTTTGCATTATCAAAGTGAAGCTGTATACACATGTCCTAACGTCACATCTTGCTGATATATCCCTTGTGGTAATTGTTGCTTTTGTGCGTAAAGTTACATCCAACTCTAGAAGACGACTTGTTCACTCTGCCATGCCAACTAGATCTAGAATCTATATGTTTACATACAAGAGATGGTGGGAGTAATTATAAGTACACGCCTACCCTCAGTATACACGCATGCAGGTCAATGAATACAAGTAGAAATCCATAGACGATGACCAGAAACTATTGCAGCAGCATTTCATTGTAGCTAAGTCATGGCTTCAAGTGCAGGTGATATGCAGGTACAGCTAATCTATAAGTATATATATATGTCTGTTAGCATTAAGGTTTTTGTTATGGTATTAGTTAGAGGTGAGAGTAAACTTGGGTGCCAAAGAGGAAGAAGAAGTCGACCAAACGGATCAGAGAGAACACCATGCAAGCCAAGAGAGTCAGAAGCCGGAGAACCAAGAAGATGGTGGGAGCCGGGAAGGGAAGGAAATCCGAGACGACCTGTCGGAGGAAGGATGCCAGGCGAACCGAGGGGATATTGCGCAAAGAGACGGATGGTGAGCTGATTTATATGAAGTTAAGACCGAAGGAGATTTTCATGTCAATAGGTTCCATGTCCTTTTGTCATTATTGCTGTTCTTGCGTACAGAGCAGATGCAATCCACCTGTTCTGGTGTCGTCCAATAATCTTAGGATAGGTGGATCCTTAGTTTTAACAAGGGTATAATGCGCGGCGCGGAGAGAGACAACCGCGCGTGTCTACAGGGCCGAACGAAGAATCCCAGTACGTGTTGTATGTATAGGGCTAGGGCCAAGAATGAGCCCAATCACCCATAGTAGACCGACCGAGGCAAGGAGTGAAGCGAAGGTGACTCTAGTAGCACGTATGATCCGAACCCATTCGGCGAAGCCGTTCTGGCAATTCGATCCACAAATCGACGTCATCAATGTTCGGACGCATTTTGCAACTACACAAAGCAACAAAGCTCGTAACCACATGGAATGTGGGCATGAAATTACCAGAAGTTATCCTTGTATTTTATTTCTGCAGCGCCTTTGTTGAAGCATGTGGTGACAGTGGTGTAAGTTTGGAGGGTATTGAGGTTATGTTGAAAAAACTAATCAAGGAGAAAAAAGGTGGTTATAAGACGCTGCTCAGTGGATTAAGAATTGCACTCAAAAAAAAGAGAAGGTGAGATCAAGCACAATCATGTCTCAATTCGCAGAGGAATCTGCATGACAAGTAATAGTTTGAGTATGTGGGCTGTATATAAGTGCACACGGACGTACATTATTTGGAGAGGTCGAAGCTAGTAGCTATTTGGGGTAGAAGCCGAAGTGTTTGGGCCGCCCTACCTATCTCAGTAGATAGAACATGGGAAGGTTAATGTAACTACTGCTGCTTACCGTATACCTCTCCGTTGCACATTATTAGTATGCATGGCCGTTTCACAACAGTATACACAAGTGAATGCGCATGACTTCGCGTCCGCTGAGGTTTAACGTGAGCACAGGGGGTGGGGTACCTCCTGTAAGACTCTCCGGTAGCTCTATGTCTTTATTTTTTCTTTGTGTAGGGATGTGGCTAAGCTGATCGTTGAAGAAGGATATCCATTGGAAAATGAAGATGCTGTAACTAGTAAGTGCTGCTATTACTTTGTACTACTAGCTATAATATGGTGGTTTCATTATAATCTAGCAACTGGTTTAGCATTAAACATTACTTATTCACTTGCTTAGATACTTTTATGACTGAACCAGAAGGGGAGGGACTTTTCTCATACCTTGTAAAAGAAGATTCTAGTGAGTAAAACTTGGCACTTGGTGCTGGTGCTAAAAGTGCATTTCTAGCAATAATGTTGACTCATTAATCATAACATGCAGAACCCTCATTTACATTTCAACCCACTAGCCATTGTTTCTAATCTCAAAGTATATGGTACCTTCTTTTTGCATTAGCTATTTGGGTAAAATTAACATGTTTTCTATACAGAAACTGCTGGTCATTGTCTTGATGATTGTCTTAAATATGATGAAGAAAAGAAGGAAGTGACATTTGACTATAAATACTTGAGTTCACTTCATATCCTCAAACACATTTCAAAGAGTGTATGTATGTAAATAGGATGGAATTTATACTGTACTATTATTATTATTTATGCATAGGATCCTGATCTACTAGTCCACCCTGTGGTGAAGAGTTTGGTGAACTTGAAGTGGAATGAATGTGCTAGATACGTCTACTTCACATCACTTGCTATAGTTGTGTTCCACCTCAGCTTCCTAACTGGCTTTGCTTTGGTTGTTCCCAACCCTCAACTCAATAACTGTAAGAACTAATGCAATGATATAATGTGGTGATAGTATAGACATGGAGTGTATCAGAAATGGCTTAGTAATAATACTAGCTCAAACCTACTCCACAAATAAGACACCATACATTAGACTTTTTGGTCAGTCTCTCTATCTTCATTTTTTGATGTACTTCTAGGTTCTGGGATTCAAGAGGACAGTAACATGACCATATCAAATTGTGGTAAGGAAATTTTATACATAAAATCACTGGATTTATACATACACCTGAAACACATCCCATTATCTGTCGTCCATCTATCCATCCATCCATCTATCTCATCCATCCGTCCATCTGTCCGTCTGTCCGTCCGTCTGTCCGTCCATCCATCCATGCATTCATTCATCCACCACACATGCATGCTCTGTCCACCACACATGCATGCTCTGTCCACCACACATGCATGCTCTGTCCACCACACATGCATGTTGTGTTGTGTTGTATTGTATTGCTTTGTGAGTCTCTTGGTTTGATTATTTCATGTATATTACTTAGTTTGAAGTTTGGCATCTTGTGATTAATATCCTGGTCTTCTTCTCTATACTAAGTTTGAGTTAGCCTGTTCTTCAGGTTGAGAGATGCTTTGCCTTGAGTTGTGTTGCTTTGTGTGTGTGATTCGTCCCTAGCCAGCTGAGCTGCCTCAGTAGCTCAGTTGGTAGAGCATCTGCCTAGTACGCAGTATGTCGCGGGTTTGAGTCCCGCCTGAGGCATTTTTTATCTTTGAAAATAACTGTCTTGGGTGAAGTTGTGTTGTGTTGTATTGTATTGCTTTGTGAGTCTCTTTATTTCATGCTTACACAAAGATGCATGCATAGCAATATTTCTTAAATTGTGACCCTTCCAGAAATCAAAGAATTATAAGCAACTTCTCAGTCTAACACATGTGTATAATTACATGAATCATTCTCTCTCTCTCTTTCAACAGGCCTTTCTAATGGTAGTCAGCGTTTCCTCATCACTGCTCAAGTGTTGATTATTGTTCACTCAGTTTTTGGTCTACTCAGAAATGCAATATCTCTACTTTTCACTCTTGTCCAAATAAATAAATCTAATCATGTGCCATGGTCTTGGCAGTGGATTAAGATGCTTTTTTCGCCAATACTGAATCGCGGTAATGCAATCTCTATTTCGTCCATCTTCTTTGTGGCAGTTTCACAAAGCAATTGCTTTTGTCCAAATCGTTGGCAATGGCAGTTTGGAACAGTTGCCGTTTTCTTAACTTGGATTTCTTTCATTCTTTTTCTAAGTGACCTATCATCTATTGGGGTTAACATTAGAATCCTACTAAAAATTATATACAGATTTTTGACAGTGTCTATCATTGCTATTCTTCTCATCTTAGCATTTGGATTTGCCTTTTACATGGCATTTTATGAACCTAAATTACCAGTAAGTTCATGATAACACACACAGTATTGATTAACAAAGCTTGCTGTACTACAAGTATGCAGATTTTCTTTCCTTTCTAACATATGTGCAGGACACACCATTTGAAACTCCATTTGTTACATTTGTGACAATGATTTCATTTGCCATCAGCAGTCCAGACATGTCGATCTTCAGGCTAGCGAATGATGACACTGCCATTGACACAATTCCTTACCCAATTCTCTCTTACACCATATGGATCACCTTTGGAATAGTCATGAGTGTCCTCTTCCTCAACTTCCTTGTAAGGTTTTTTTATAGCCAGTTAGTGTTATCCATGAATGAATAGTGTGCTTGTATTATACTTGTAGTAGAAATACACCTCTTTACCAGTCGTTTGATGGTTTATAGTACATTGGATGAATTCGCTTTAAGGCAAAGACCTAGGTCCTAGTTGATTTATACGTTTGTCCACTTTTTTGAGCATTTCTTGTACACCCCTGTATAGCTCAGTCCACTTTAATTAGAGATACATATGGTAGAACAAAGAGTAGGAAGGATTGAAATAAAACTGATAAGTATAGACCAATTTGTGTATAAAATGATATTGCTTAGGTGGGTCTAGCAGTGGATGATGTAGGGAGGTTGAAAATGCAAGCAGATGTAGAGAGAATGAAGCTATCGGTAAGAAATTAATTATGTATATACAGCAATTTTATTATGGTGCTTTCTTTTCAGGTGCTCCTCGTTCAAGCAAATATAAGACCATTTAGTATAGGAAAATTTTGCCCTTCTAAAAAAGATGCCCACAAGATAAACACTGTGAGCTGCCATTCAAGTTATGTGGAAGTATTCGCATTCTGGTTGGGAGATGATATCAAGGAAATCATTGAGGAGGCAAAGGTGACAGATAGAGGTCATTGTAATTGAATAATACACTAAACTCTCTTATATTTTACTTCACAGGAGCATATTAAAAAGAAAGAGAGGGAGGAAGAGTGATTTTGTGATCTTAAACTTATTTTACAAAAGTACATAGAAATACACAGCTTTAGTTAAATGACAAGTTTCTGCTTTATAGTATACATGTGCGTTTATACCTGTTACAATGTGTTTGCTTTCCCTATTGATGAAATCTTGTTTTGAAGCTTCTTATGCAACAAGGCAGGCCATGATGGCATACTCTGTGTGTAACGAGTAAGGAAGGGACTGTGGTATGTGCGTGCGCATGCGCATGGCAGAGTTAAACAATCGTCCAACATTAGCCTAGAAATTTCCCTAAACGCTGGATTTTTAGATGACAAATCATGATAGCTAAAAGCATCACTTCAAGTGAAAATATTTTTGTGCACACTAACAAGTGATAATTACTGCAGAGCCCAACATAGCTATGGGGCAGGAGGGGCAGTTGCCCCCCCCCCCCCCCCCCCCCAGAGCTGCTTTTTTACTAGGTATATGTGCTGGCCAACACTGCGTTAGACGTCCAAAACCTATTAGTCATAAATAGATCTACGCAACGTGTCAACACCGCGACCAGAGCTAGCTACAACAAACTGCTGAACGTGCAATTTATTCTAAGAAACGTACACTAGACTAGTTCATGGTGTATATAAAAATCGGATCCCCCTAGCTGTGACTGTGCTCACTCATAGGGTTGTGCCCCCCCCCCCCCACAAATTATAACTTTTAAGTACGGCCCTGTACTGTATCTTGCAATGCAATTTACAGTTCAGCTACATCCTTTGAACAATAACATGCAACTGGAGAAATTGTAGCTATTATGCTAAAACAACAAGATTTTGCTATGTAAGACTTAGTAAATGTACATGTATACCTTAACTTTTACAGTAAAGTACTCCTAGTGATTTTGAATATCCACACAGTGTCAGGATGCATTCAAGGTGATGACACAAGAAATAAGACTGATTGTACCTTTTTTATTTGGCATATAGCCTGTACAAATGGTCTACCTACATATATGCAATGTTGCTGTTACAAACAGATGCATGTTCCTCATCATGTGCCAGTTAGAAAGTGAAAGAGAGATGTTTAGTCAAGGTAGTTAATGTTTACTTTATAAAGTTTACTTTCTATACAAATATGTTTCAGTAATTCAAACTCTACATCTACATTAGTTTCTGCATATGGCACTATATGTTGTAAGATGTTTATTTTCTTGCTCTTTCTAAATATGTTTCAGTATTTCAAAACATGCATCTATATAGTTTCATGAATATGTCGTGTTCCTTCACTGTATTTGCATATATACTCTTTCACTTTACTATTTCATCATTGCGCCATGCATCATTACAAAACTGTCAATATAGTGGTTTTGGAACAAGATTTTGCTATGTAAGACTTAGTAAATGTACATGTATACCTTAACTTTTACAGTAAAGTACTCCTAGTGATTTTGAATATCCACACAGTGTCAGGATGCATTCAAGGTGATGACACAAGAAATAAGACTGATTGTACCTTTTTTATTTGGCATATAGCCTGTACAAATGGTCTACCTACATATATGCAATGTTGCTGTTACAAACAGATGCATGTTCCTCATCATGTGCCAGTTAGAAAGTGAAAGAGAGATGTTTAGTCAAGGTAGTTAATGTTTACTTTATAAAGTTTACTTTCTATACAAATATGTTTCAGTAATTCAAACTCTACATCTACATTAGTTTCTGCATATGGCACTATATGTTGTAAGATGTTTATTTTCTTGCTCTTTCTAAATATGTTTCAGTATTTCAAAACATGCATCTATATAGTTTCATGAATATGTCGTGTTCCTTCACTGTATTTGCATATATACTCTTTCACTTTACTATTTCATCATTGCGCCATGCATCATTACAAAACTGTCAATATAGTGGTTTTGTTTGCTTCGATTGCAGGAAGATAGCATTCAATTTACATGTATATAAGTCAGTAGTTTGGCTGCCATAGTACAGTGAGTAAGTGAAAAGTTGACTTTATGATTAGCCTATATAGAGATTTTACAAGTTTGTGTTGCATCTTGTATTACCAAGAGCCATGCCACTGACTTGTGTACAGGTGTTCATGGTCATTTTTACTGTGCTCAGTCAAGGTGAGGCAGCAACAGAGTATTTTGTCAGACCATCAGATGCCGACCCCTTATCCTGCAATGTTGGAACATGTCTCACATTCTCTGAGTATCTCAATGAGACCGATCGCTTCTTTCAGTCCAATACCTCATTCCTGTTCATGCCTGGAACACACTACATGAATGAGACTCTAGATATATCAAGTGTTTCAAATATACTATTTATGGGACTCAAGGAAACACCAGAGATATTAGCAAATATTTCTTGCGAGAAAGATAGTACATGCATTGCTATCAGGATCAATTATGCTACTAATGTTACCTTCAAACAACTCCAGTTCAACTTGCTACTAAATCGTACCTCATCCAGAGTAAAGAGAATGAATGCATTTTCATCAGTATCTGTTTCTTTCCTCAAATTTGAATCGGTCGATATAAATGTGACTATTATTTCTGAGAGCAAACCCAGACTGGGCCATGCTGTTAATTTGTATTCATGCACAAGTGTAAGCATGTCTTTAATGCGCATCTTCTATGAAAATGATGGAATCAACTTCGCTAGTATTGCCAACAGTAGTGTTACCGACTGCTCTGTGAATTCTGGTAGAAGATCTATCATTATAGAAAACACAAATAATTCAAGTATCATGAATGTAATCACAAATAGCAGTGTTGGACTTCATATAGACAATGCAGTGAACGTCAATGTTACCAACATGGCAATTGTTTATGCCTCAGTGAATGCAATGGAAATGCATAGAATAAGAAACACCACTATTACAAATGTACATGTTGCTGGTGTCAGGGAAGGAAGTGGATTTGTTATTGAAAATAGTGTGAACACAGACATGTCTAACATTGTTCTCAACTATTTAGGAGAGCATGGGATATTAATAACTGATGCAAACAGCACAAGGGTATGCAATGTCACAGTGACAAATAGCAAGGAAATTGGGATTGCTGTACTCAATGCTAAGAACACCATTTTTTCACATTTAGCTTTATCTAATTCACAGAAGACAGCTGTTAATGTTTCCCACACTCTCAATATATCATTGAAAGATGTAAGTATTCACACTTCAGCCATTCATGGACTTCTAGTAGAATTTTCCACTGGTGTTACCATCATGGATACCAAAGTGACAAATTGTTCAGAAGAAGCAATTCGCATTTACCAATCCTCTGAATGCATCATCAGTTTCATAAATGTACTTTATGCAAGCCAAGATGCAATCACACTAAAAAACACTACCAAAGTTGTCATAGAAAACACAGCAGTAGAAAGAAGTGATTTTTACAATGATCTGGCTTATAGAAATGGAGTACATTTAATTGCAGCAAAAATGACAACAATAAAAAATGTTACTATTAATAAATCAAGCCGAGGAATTGTAGTGGAATTCAGCAGTGATGTTTTGATTTATAATAGCACTACAACAAACTGGAGTTTTCTGAGCATCAACCTACGAAGGTCTACAAACATAACAATGATGCATTTAAGGTTAACATCAAGTGGAGGATACAATCAAAGACAGCTCTTTTTCTCAACAACTTCTGACATTCTTGTAAAGGATTGTGAATTTCTTAATTTTTATTCACCTGTGACGACCACTGATATAACCCGGCAGCCTGCCGTCATTGAAATGTACAAGAGCTTTCATGTAGTGTTTGAAAATACAAGTTTCATAGGAAACAATATGAGTTGTTTGAAGTTGATTGACAGCAATTTTGAAGTGAATGGCACCCTGAAATTTATAGAGAACAGAGCTTACGTAGGAGCAGCAATGCTGTTTCTTCGAAGCAGCTCTTTTGCTGTTTCCAATAACAGTTTAATTCTGTTTTTTAACAATGAAGCAACAGCTACTGGAGGAGCAATTCACCTTGTTGAAAATGACTATTACTTATCAACTGCAGTCGGATTGATTGGACGTTCTAGATGTATGCTAAGAGTCAATAACAGCACTTTAACTGGAAGAATGATATTCATCAACAACACTGCTGGGCAAGGAGGAGATGTGCTCTATGGAGGATCACTAGGTAGAGCATGCACAGGTTATAATTCCGAATCAGAATACAACAGAATGATTAAATGCAATTCGTGCTTAAAACAACTATTGAGTATGTCTGATGTAATTCCAAAGACAATTTCCTACATCACATCTGCTCCCTCCAGAGTGTGCTTTTGTAACAACAGTATCCCTGCTTGCTTCAAACTTTCTCATAACACTCCTATAACTATTTATTCTGGGCAAACTGTTACAGTGTCAGCTGCAGTAGTTGGTCAGAATTTTGGCACAGTTGCAGGGTCAGTATTTGCACATTTCATACACAATGGTGTTCAAAGTATCACATTAGGAAATAATGAACAAACTCAAGGATACAGACAGCAGAAGTGTAAATTCTTCACCTATACAGTTCTTTCAAACACAAGAACTAGAAAGGAGGTTGTATTGGTGCTAACTGCTATTAACAAGCAAGAGGTACAGCTTCCGTCCCCTCAGGCAGTGAAGACTGAGATGGAACAGTACCAAAAATACTTGAATGGTGACATTTTCCCACAACCCCTACTAGATTTCCCAATTTACATGAATATTACTTTACTTCCTTGCCCTCCGGGATTCTCTAATACTGATGATGCCCTCAAGTGTGACTGTAATGAGCAATTGCAGAAACTCCCAAGTGTTACTTGTGATATTCAGAGCATAACTATTTCTAGACAGGAATTAGTGTGGATAGGTTATGTGACAGATTCAAACACAACTATTGTGCATATTGCCACTTCTAGTCAATGTCCCCTAAACTACTGCAAAATAGATGCAACCAATGTGTCTATTGCTGATCCAAATACTCAATGCAACTTCAATCACTCGGGAATTCTGTGTGGAGAATGTCAGGATGGCCTTAGTCTGGCTCTGGGAAGCAATCAGTGTCTTGAGTGCTCCAATGTATACCTCCTTCTGCTTTTGCCATTTGCTCTTGCCGGAATCACACTTGTATTCTTCATTAAAGTACTTAACATCACGATTTCTCAAGGGTTTATTAATGGCTTTATTTTCTATGCTAACATTGTGAAAGCCAATGAACATGTATTTGTACCTGGAGCCGATGTTAACCCTCTAACTCTCTTCATATCATGGCTCAATTTAGACTGGGGTATGGAAACTTGCTTTGTAGAAGGCATGAATGCTTTTACTAAAACGTGGCTCCAAGTTGTGTTCCCCGTTTATGTCTGGGGACTGGCTGGATTCATGATCCTCTCAGCTCGGTATAGCAGCAGATTTGCTCGAGTCTTTGGAAACAACTCAGTTCCCATACTGGCCACACTCTTTCTCATCTCCTATGTGAAACTGCTACGAATGATTGTCACAGCTCTCTCTTACACAGTAATAGAGTTTGGAGATAGGTCAAGATTGGTTTGGTCTGCAGATGGTAGCATTACCTACTTAGAATACCCTCACATCTTGTTATTTTTAGCTGCAGTGGCAATTCTCTTGTTCCTTTGGATGCCCTACACCCTGTTAGCACTATCAGCACAGTGGCTTCAAAAGCATGACATACCATGTGTCACGACCACCCTAATCCACATCAAGCCCATGTTGGATGCACACTATGGACCCCTCAAAGACAGACATTGGTACTGGTTTGGTGTTCTTCTAGTTGCACGTGTCATAATTCTACTGATATCAACAATTGTTCCTGGTCAAAAATTTGGCATCATCACATTTTCAGTCATTGCCATTAGTTTTTTCCTGACAGCATGGTCATCCATCGGTCTGTATCGAAATGTTATCATCGCTGTGAACGAATCACTTCTCTTTATCAACCTGGGTCTGCTAGCTACAGCTCAATTTTATAATTACAAAACGAAAGGAAATCAAACTACCGCTGCTTATTTCCTAATTGGAATAGTATTCATTCAATTTATGGTACTTGTCATATACAGAGTCTACTGTATTGTAAAGCACTTATTCAAATGTCAACGCAGCAAGGGCCTTACAACAAACACATTTAGTAAAATTGGCGATGATGATGACAGGAATTGGAGGTATAATGACTCCTGTGGTGCTGAGTTAAGTGAAGTAGCCATAAATCGAAGTCTCTCCTCCAACACAGTTACCTCTCAAAGTGGATATTTAGGGTCCAATTACACTACATTTTCGGAGGATAATAGTGCAGTGCAGAGCTGATTTTACAATTTTGTCTGCGTAACTCCAAATGACTAAATAAGTTAAATTTTGAGTATGTAAATTATTTGTATGCATTGTTTACCCAACAGTGTTCTATTTAGGATTTTTGGTTTTGGGGGAAAGCTGTGAGGTGTGCTAGCACTAAGCAGAGTAGGGGGGAATCCTCCCCCGGAAAATTTTGAATTTTAAGGAAATCAAACAACTGCTGCTTATGTCCTAATTGGAATAGTATTCATTCATTAGAATATTGAAGTAGGTTCACAAAAGCCGTCCAAAATTTTTGACTTTAGGATCTCCGACTTGTTCGCACGCGTACGCGCGTACGAGGGCTTAATTACATTTTAGGGGCGCGCGTCTATGACGTCATCCTGGATGTTCACGTGACGGGCTAGTCCCGTACCTAGCCGCCCACCCGCGAGGGGAGGATGGCTGGACACGAGACTACCTGCAGGCAAGCAAAGCATAATCCGTCAAGGCCTAACTAGCATATAGACACATGATCAATATGACTTTTAACAGACAGACACATGGACCCAACTACAGCATAAACCCTCCTGCGCATGCGCGCCGAAGGTTAATAACATCTGGGCAGCTAGGAAGTTCAGTAATACCATGAGATATATTGACCTTCTACTTGTGCCATTTGCTCTTGCCAGAATCACACTTGTAATCTTCATTAAAGTACTTGACATCACAATTTCTCAAGGGTTTATTAATGGCTTTATTTTCTATGCGAAAGCCAATGAACATGTATTTGTACCTGAAGCTGATGTTAACCCTCTAACTCTCTTCATATCATGGCTTAATTTAGACTGGGGTATGGAAACCTGCTTTGTGGAAGGCATGAATGCTTTCACTAAAACGTGGCTCCAAGTTGTGTTCCCTGGGGACTGGCTGGATTTCATGATCCTCTCAGCTCGGTATAGCAGCAGATTTGCTCAAGTCTTTGAAACAACTCAGTCTCGTGGTAAGTGATTTGATTATAGTCAACAAAATCCGATTTCCTTCATTATTGCCATAAGTACTTGTTAAAGCACCGTTGCGAGTATACTACGGGAATTATTGAACGAGGATGTGGTCGAGAGGCTAATAAGGCACGGGCGGAGCCGAGTGCCTTATTAGACCTCGAGACCACATCCGCGTTCAATAATTCCCGTAGTATACGAGCATAAACGGTGCTTTAACTGGTTTGTAGTACAACGGTTTGACTTGCTTCTGAGAAAAGCGCACGTGTATTGCTCGATGCCAGATCTGCTTAGCTAGGATTTCTCGAGCAGCATGGAGAACGAAGGTACTCCTACTTCTAAGAAGAGTCGGGCGAGCGCTCTCGTGGCGAGAGGCCTTCAGTGAAGGACGTAGGGAACCCTAAGCGGTTGGCATCTCCATTGAGGCAGGAAAGGCAAAGAGCAGTGGGAGGCCGGTGCACTTTCTTCAGTATAAAATTGTTAGAAACAAGATTGTGTATCTCTTGCGCAATGGTAAGAGGCAATATTTCAACAATCTAGCTACTGCTAGTGATAAAATGTTCTGGAAATCTGTTAGGCTGCTCAATAAAAACCAGGAATCTATCCCACCTCTCCACTCAAATGGCGCAATAGTTTCTGAAGATAAGCAAAAAGCAGAAATTCTCAGTGATTTCTTTGCAAGTTGTTGGAACTCTCAAGAACAGCCCTTGGCAGAAGACACATATAAGAAAGCCCACGCTTTACCATTTGAGGATGAATCTGTGACCGCTGAGCAAGTATTTCACCTCATCAACAGCCTAGATACAAACAAAGCCAGTGGTCCGGATGGAATATCTGCCCAAATGCTGAAGTCTACAGCCAATAGTATTGCTTCACCCCTAGCAAAACTGTTCACTCTTTCATTAGCAACAGGAAAGTTTCCTAAAATGTGGAAAACTGCAAGTGTTGTCCCTGTCCCAAAGTCAACAGCTAAAAATGATCCATCTAACTACAGACCTATATCATTATTAAGTGTTGTCAGCAAACTCTTGGAAAAAATTGTCTATTCACTTGTTTGGGAACATTTATTAGACCATTCTCCTATCTCTGACCAGCAGTGGGGCTTTCAAAAGCTCAAGTCCACCACAGCAGCTTTACTCTCCTCCACTAATGAATGGTTTAAGTCTCTGGACAGGAAGGAGGACGTTGTCTGTGTTTTCTTTGATTACAAGAAGGCTTTTGACAGTGTACCACATCGGATGCTGATGGAGTGTCTCTCCCAGTCAGGTATTCATCCACATATATTGTCTTGGCTTTGCAGCTACCTTAGTAATAGGCAGCAATTTGTTCGAGTGAATGGTGAAAACTCACAATCTATTGCTGTTCGCTCTGGAGTGCCACAAGGGTCAGTGTTAGGTCCCCTGTTGTTCCTACTCTATATAAATGATATTACTAAACTTAACTTCTCATCTAATTCAAGACTAAGCCTCTACGCTGATGATATTTTACTCTACAAACCTATCAGTTGCAAAACATCATATGAGGAACTACAGCAAGATATTGAACGTCTCTCGCGATGGTCAGACAAACACATGTTGTCTTTTAACACAAAGAAATGCAAGTGCATGTTAATCTCCAACAGACAAAACCACACTCCACCTTCACTTTCGCTCAATAATCAACCTCTCGAATTTGTTCGGGAATATAAGTATTTGGGTATAATTTTGACTAGTAACCTTTGTTGGTCATCTCATATCCAGTATATATGCAAGAGAGCTAGAAGAGTCTTGGGCATTATCTACCGCAATATCTCACCCAATACCACCAACTGTCTGACATTCCTGAAACTTTATGTGGCTCTTGTCAGACCACATCTCGAGTATGCGGCACAAGTGTGGAATCCACATCTAGTAAAGGACATCAACAGTCTGGAGAGTGTGCAGAAGTTTGCTCTGAGAATATGTTCAAAAAATTACCATGAAACCTACCAAAATCTGCTTAATGTCTATCAAGTACCAACTCTCCAAAATCGAAGATTGTTTTTATGCTTATGTACTTTTTACAGCATTGTGAACAAGCTCGTGTCCTTCCCCACTGAGACAGTCTTGCCACCCACCTCAGCAGGTACTTCTACTTCTAGTCGGAATTATAATCCCTCTGCCTATCGAGTCCCCCATGCTCATCTCAATGGTCTTAAATTCTCCTTCTTTGCAAACACAGTTAGAATCTGGAACAATCTGCCTCACGAAGCAGTAAACAGCCAAGATATAACTACATTTAAGTATTTAATAGCACCTCTTTTTATGTTCCCATAACCTACCTTACTGTATTGGATGCACTCTGTGTATTAGCTCTGCTATTTAGTGTGTCCTTGCTTATATTGCAGAATTATTATAGAAAAAAAAAAAAAAAAAAAAAAAAAAAAAAAAAAAAAGGCGTAGTCCCGACCTAAGCAGTGTAGCTCTTCGAGTTTTTCGTGTTTCTGGCAGACAATTAGCATACCCTAAGTTCCCCAGTGCTATAACTTCTCACCACAAGAATATATAGGACGGTTGTACGCTTTATGGCATTTTAGAACAGGCGGCACCTTTGATACGCCCACGCATCGTGCTACAAAGGCATATATTATGGAACTAAGTTTCAGACAAGGCATAATATTATGGAAACTAATGTCGTAATGATATCAATGCATAATGTCGTAATAATATCAATGTATACAGCATTCCAATATGCTCTCTCTATTGTTAATTGTCACCCTTCCTGTACCACTAACTATAATTTTATGCTGAAAAGGTAGCTACATAGTAGTCATTATGAAAACATGCATATCATGTTACCCTCCTACTATGTAAACTAATTGGGTATTCCTGTTGTGAAGAGTACTGTAATAACACTGTCTATTTTGACATCTGTTAGTGAGTAAGGAGACAGCTGTGGAAATACCTATTTAGTTTCTATATATCTGTGTACAAGGGAGATATAAATGTCTATATTTAATACCTATTCCCATGAAAAGGAGGTACAAATTAACTTTATACAATCCTGTGTGTCTAGGAACTGGACTATCTATTCCTTATTTGAACTCTTCACGTCATCTTTCTTCTTTTTGCCCTGATGATGGTATATTGAATGTTGGTTATAAAGTTTTATTCGACTAGTGAAGAGTTCAAATAAGAAAAGGATACAGAGCTACAAATTGCGAAGCCTTTAACTGATAGGCTTGAGAAAATGTTGCTAGCTTCACTTGCTAACACTCAGTGTACTCCATTTGACTGTATAATAATAGATAAATATTGCAATTTTGTCATATCGACGCTTTAACGACTCGAAAAAACTCTGAACCTATATGAAACTCAAATTTTATATCCATTGCGTTATGATGCGTAATGCGTTAGCTTACTCGTTCTCGGAGTCATCCTTGCAAATTCTGTTAGGTGCTCGTGCAAAAGCGCAGTTCTCTGTTAGGTTTAAGTCACGCTGAACCTGTTGCCTTAGGCTGTAGCTTAGTTGGTAAGAGAATTCACTAAAAATAGCTGGAGTGTGAAATCGCCGCTGGGAGCAGCCAATTTCATGTGCAGTCAAAGTACCTATGCTTTAGCGCACTGTGCTTTCGTTTTCCTGTGTTTGCATCGAGATTATTAGGATGGTGTGCGTTTATTATGTTGACCGTACTACCTACATCTCCAATGCCTCCAGTGGCTTGCATGAAGTCCGATCGATCGTGAGCGCGCGAATTTAAGGGCGCCGGATGGAACGCCACGCCTTCAGCTCGCTATAGCTAATTACGTATATAGCGCCCAAATCGCCTGGACAAAAATATTTGGCGTGCGTGGCGTTTGAAAATTGGTGAGAGGTATATATCTGTGTAGCCCCATTATCAGGTATTTCAAACACTTGTACCTTTACATGTTAACAGGTTTCACTCCTTGGATGTGATGTATGTGTTTGTTATCTACTAACTTCCTGTGTCTCACCATGGATTTGCATGCATGACGTATGGTTGCTGATTGTGTATATATAAGGACAATAGAATCTATCTCCATATCAATGCAATATGCATACACGATGTTAATGATGTCAGTGAATGTAGTCATCCAGCTATTAGAGGGTGCTGCATTGTAGTGAGCTACTTTTGGCAGCCAACTAGCTGAATTACACGTAGGATCTTTGCACTGCATGAGTTTTCAGAGCTGCTATTTTTTACTCAGAACCCATTTTGTATGTTGGTCTTCTTTGTTTGTAGTGAGGAGGTTGGGGCATTGGGTATGTAGGGAGAGTTGGGCTCTCTAACCTACCGCCCAGTTCTCAAGGATGGGTACCCAGGGTCCTTCCTCTCTCTATGTTGTCTGTATGAATATGGTTTGTTTTTGTGTGGTGTACGTATTGATCTTTAGCTAGGATGTCCCTATACACATGTTTTTCCATACAAAATTGAATATGCCTATGCATTTTTCTCTTATCTGCTTGCATGTCAATACATCACACACTAAAATGTTATGGTTGCTTTAGCCCTTGCATGGTTGCCTCAGTTGCACCAACAACTGTCATAGGCGAACAGAAATAACTACACAAGGGCTAAAATAACCCTACAAGATTTACAGTGCAGCTTACTATACTGGCCTTCATGTCATTCGTTTGTTTTGGTTGTTAGTGCTACTAAGTATTTTATTCTATCATCTTTAAAAGTGGGCTCTACTAAAGTATTGTCCAATTCAGTTGAGTGGCACACAGGCACATATGGGTATAATATACCATTACTATGTGGACCCATGTGTGCTGCTCAACTAAATTGTACAATAGTTTATATGTTCAGGTACTTTATGAGCCTGAGCTTAGGCTTATAGTTCTACATGTAGGTGTGTGAATGTGTGGATTCACACTATTGCTTATGGTGAGCTCCTATTGAGTGTACAGTTAACTGACATTTCAACATTCCAACATTGGTGCATGGATACATGACTTTATACCTCTTTTAGTTGACATCTCTCTATTCTGGACAATAGGCAGTGTTTTACATGCACTGAATGCCAAATATTTTGTAAATTACCTCTTACTCCACTGTTCAGGTGCACCTGTTATGGACAATGTTATAATAACAATGCTAATTCTGGCATCTGTCTGTGGGTAAGGAAACATCTGTAGGTGTAGTCTGTTTAGAGTACAATAAGTGTAGTATAACAGTGAGTAGTTTCCTACCCAGTCTCTTATCTATCATCAACATAAGCACTTGTGTTGTTGTGTATGGTTAATTGTTGAGACTTGAAATCTTTGTCTAGCTTTTCAGATCAAAGATATATTGTTAATCCTGTGTTAAAACACCTTTAAACAACATCTTCCTCTTTCCTCCCACAGTATCTCATACCAACAAAACCGGTGTCTCTTTAGTAGACTGGATTATATGCCATGTATCTACCGAAATAAAGCACTCAGGAGAGCTGGTGAAAAGTAAGTATGATTTTAGAGCCTGGTGCCATAGAGTAAATGTAACATTTGCACCATAAAGTGTATAGCTGTTGATTTAGAAATATGATCATAATGATGTATGAAATTCAGACGGATATACTGTCCCTTCGTACATGCATGTGTACTAAGCAATTCTTTCTTTGAATTATAGTCAGTACACCATCCACCATACAAAACTGAGGCAGAGTGCCTCTGGATTTCTGGAATGTAATGTAAGAGCAAAGAACCAGATTAGAACAGATATCACAGATCTTGGAACAGAAAATGTAAAGATCTTGTTCTCTCCTGGATTTTATCAAGAAGAGAAGTATGTTTATATTGAAAGTGTGTTAGAAAGTTGTAGAGAATACAAAGATTGATGATTTCATGAGACACTTAAATTCTATTTTTACAGTTATGATAATCAACTTTTAGTGGAGTACAAGGTTCTGTGTGCTGCAGGTCAATTAGCTTACTTTAATGTCACGGACCTCGAAATGCAAGGAGAGGACTGTGTGGATGAAGATGGAAACAAAAAGTAAGGATAATATATGTCTAATTTTTAGCAACAGCACACACACTTAATTAGCAGTAATGAAGTCATTAGCAACTAGCAAATACTCTTGTAAATCCCTTTTGCCACCTCACTGTGGACATCTAGTAAATCCCCTTATACTTGCCATCTTAGTGGACATTTATAGTAAATCCCCTCCTATTCACTGTTCCAGCATAGAGATTGAGTAAATCCCCTCATTTTACTGTCCTCACACTGACATTAGTAAACCTTCTTCTCAATGCTGCCTCTCATTGGGCATTTACTTAATCCCCTCTTTTTGCCGCTGACATTTAGTAACCCTGCATTAGTCTGGTTTCCAGCTAATAATTTACAAGGGAGTAAAAACATTTCCATTAAAATGTTGCAAGATGTAGGGATGATAGTGCCAAAACGTAGAGAAACAAGTATGCAGCAAGACAGGGGATGAGGGCAGTATATATGCAGCAACACAGGGGATGAGGGCATGCAACAATACTAACATACGTAATCCCGTAGTAAAAGAGATGTAGGGAGGGGTTACGCATGTTAGTATTGCATGCCCTCATCCCCTGTCTTGCTGCATATATACTGCCCTCATCCCCTGTCTTGCTGCATATATACTGCCCTCATTCCCTGCCTTGCTGCATATATACTGCCCTCATCCCCTGTCTTGCTGCATATATACTGCCCTCATCCCCTGTCTTGTGGCATACTTGTTTCTCTACATTTTGGCACTATCAACCCTCTACATCCTTCAAATTTTGTTATTACTCCCTTGTTTCACTAGTTTTTCGTTGTATACTCGCTTGCAAATACATTTGTGCAGGCCCCACCCATTTTACTGCTTGTGGTCGTGTGAAATGCATGTGGGTAATAATGAGGAAATGGTGTTCAACTACACGGAAGTGATAGTATATCGTAGCTTTACTCGTCGAAGAGGGGTCCTACAAAGATTTTGTTGGTAAAAGGCACTGCCCGCCGGAATAAGAAACCTTTTGGTACAAAAATCAAGGTAAATACTTGTACCAATTTTGTGCTAGGCCGTTTAAAGAAGAAGAAGAAGAAGAAGAAGAGAAGAAATCAATTTCACGTATGTCATTGTAGCGGTGTACATGTATTTTACCACCTTTGAGAGTCTTATCGTATATAGAAACACTCGTAGGCCATGTTATGTGTCTAACAGAGTTCATAGCTCCCGCGTTCGGGAGTTCTGAGCCGTTACATTTGTTAGGGCTTAATGGGCATGTCGGCACCATCCCTACATAGAGAGTCTACCGACTCTCTGATAGGCGTATGCATGAGGGGGGGGTCAAAGAATAATTGGAACAGGTGACAGATACACAAGGTATAATAGTTAGTATAGTTATAGCCACTACTTTTCGACATCGATTACTCCTTTCATGTGTAGCCTCTCATTCATGTAAATGATCGTGACAATTGGCAGTTTTCTCAGTTGCACATTTTATCAGTCATTAGAGAGAATGTTGTTTACGATGGCTGATATTCAACTTGGAATGTAATAACAGCACATGTAATCATTCAACCTGTAGCTAAATTGCCATCACCATAATACTGGCTGATTTAAGGAGCTCACATATTTCCCACAGACTCTAACATGTCATCCTTGAGTCATACTAGATTGAAACAACAACATAATTCCATTTTTACTATAAGATTACTCGGCCATTAAATTGTCATTTACATGAATGAGTAACTAAAACATGAAAGGAGTGCTATGTTAAAATAGCCATTAACTTTTTGCAGTGTTAATGATTATTCTAGTTACAGCCATGAATTGCTAGATATGCTGTGCTAGTCAGCTTGTTAGGCCTGCGGCAATTATGCTGGCATAAAACTTGGAATAATAGGCGGGTAACGGAATCCCGAATAATGCTGGAATAATCGGATAAATTATGCGGAAATGTCACGTGCGCATGCACATATAGCACGCAGTTGATCATGACAGTATAGTAAATGTACATGCAGCGCAGTTATACATACAGTTGATGATTCTCTACACACTCTTTGACTATGTCTTCCATTGGTTCCAACTCACAATCCTCTACTTCTGGTGCATCTACATTGCAGGACTACGTTGGTCCTCAATTATGTTACAATATAACAAACGTCATTGATTTGTGATTATTATTTTTGGAGAATAATTGCAGAATAATGGGCAGAATGTAGGAGAATAAATGGGTAGAATCAAAAGAAGTGCAGAATAGAATAATAGGGAAAAAATTAGCATAATAGCCTCAGGCCTACAGCTTGTATTATGAACACCATATAATGGCTAATACATTCAGGTGTCAAGACTCACTCATCATTAACCGTGGAAATTTTGGAACTACTGAAGTTTGTGGCAGAAGAACTTTAGAATTAAATTCATCAACTTCGTCTGTATTGAACCTACAGCCCCAGAGCTTTACAATTCTTTTCCGTACCAGTGAAGAAGCCAGGGGTAAAGGATTTCAGATGTATGTCATTTGCTTTAAAGATGAACCACTGGAAGGTAAAATATATGTACTCTCTAGTCAATATATGTGTCATGCAACTGTACTGTACTATCTTTTAATCACTGACTCTATGATAAAAGTGTAAAAAAACATTTCCATTAAAATGTTGAAGGATGTAGGGATGACAAAAAGTAGAGAAACGAGTGCCGTACATATGCAGCAAGACAGGGGATGAGGGCATGCAACAATACTAACATGCATAACCCCATAAGACGCATGCAACAATTATTATTAATGCTAACATCCGTAACCCCATCATAAAAACGTCTTATGAGGTTACGCATATTAGTATTGTTGGCACTGTCATCCCTACATCCTTCAACATTGTAATAATAGAGTCGGTAGACTCTATATGTAGGAATGGCACCAACACGCCCATTAGCCTTAACAAATGAAACAGCTTAGAACTCTCAAACGGGAAAATATAAGCCTTTTCAGACACATAACATGGCCTATGAGTGTTCTTATACACAAAAAAACTCTCAAGTAGGTAAAATACACCACTACAATAACATACAGGAAACTGCTAAACCGCTGATTTCTCCATCTTCTTCTTCTTCTTCTTCTTCTTCTTCTTCTTCTTCTTCTTCTTCTTCTTCTTCTTCTTCTTCTTCTTCTTCTTCTTCTTCTTCTTCTTCTTCTTCTTCTTCTTCTTCTTCTTCTTCTTCTTCTTCTTCTTTCTTCCTCTTCTTCTTCTTCTTCTTCTTCTTCTTCTTCTTCTTTTTCTTCTTCTTTTTCTTCTTCTTCTTCTTCTTCTTCTTCTTTAGGCCTACCACAAAATTGGCAAATGCGCTCACCTTAGTTTTGGCATAAAACAGCTTCTTTCTCTCCCATGCATGATCTTGGCCATCAGAATCTTCCTAGGATCCTTCTCAAACGAGAACAGCAAGAATCTACTAGCACTTCCGTGTAGTTGAACGCCATTTCCTCGTTATTACTCACGTGTGTTTCATATGACCACGAGCAGCAAAAGGGGTGGGGCTTGCACTCACACAGAGTATTGCATTTGCAAGCAAATATACAACGAAAAATCAGTGAAACAAGTGTAAAAACATTCCATTAAAATTGTTGAAGGATGTAGGGATGACTGCCAATAATAACATGCGTAACCCCTCCCTACATATTACGCATGTTATTATTGTTGCATGTCCTCATCCCCTGTTTTGCTGCACATATACTTAGTTTGGGTGTGGTTAGGGCTAGCCTCGCACGCACCGTCCATTATTCAGGGTAACTTTTCTATGGAGCTGAATCAGTCAGTGCAGTTCCTCCTGTCTGTTGTCCAGAAATAAGAGATGTCCGCTATCCGGGTGTTTTTAATGTATGTGTCTAATGGGAATTTGACCAGAACATGAGGGTCGTCTGTTATTTGGTAGAAGTCGGCTATTTGGAGTGTCCATTAAAAGAGCATTTACTGTAATTATATGCAATGAATAATTCATTATAAGTTGTCTCCATATACAGATTGCTTCAGACCATCCGATTTTAATATTTCTGAGTGCAATGCTGCTCTGAGTGGAGAGGGCAGTGGGTGGATGCCCAATTTCAGTATGTCGTTGTAACAGTATATTTTACATACATGTACTTTAAGGTCAGAAGCATGGAATGGCAAATGGCTTGTAACTGCCATGTTTGGGAGTTCTGAGCCATTCTATATGGGATAATGGCCGTGGCATATCAGTGCATGCCATCCTTTCATGTTATGTCAGTGAGCATGCGAAAAGGGCTACATGCATTTTTTATGAGAGTGATGGGAAGTAATATGCGTTTGAGAAAGGCGATTGTTGTTCAAAAGCCTGACAGGGTACTAAACGCTACCTGAAATATAAATACAGCGTGCTTCTCAAGCCTTCTCTGTGGCTGGGCCAGTTCTTCGCTATTTTCCATACTTTCATTAGACGGGAGGCAGGGTTCCAATGTATATGTATATATATATATATATATATATATATATATATATATATAAATAATTATATAGCTCACTAAATGCGCCGAGGGTTTTGCACTTTATGAAATTGTTTTTACACCATTAGTTAGGTATGTCACCACAATGTAGATACTAGGGAGACAAGACATGCTTATGAGGATAAAGATGGACTTACATATGGAGATTTCTTTACCGGATACCCTTCTGGAATAAAAATTCGAAGGGACCTTGCTGAATTTGTAAGTTGTAGTATAATTGCCAAGTGGCTTAGCACTAGGCAAACAATCACTGATTGCTGGCTCTGATATGTATGTATCAGAGAGTCAGTAGACTCTCTATGTAGGGATGGCACAGACACTCCCATTTACCCTTAACAAATGTAATGGGTCAGAACTCTCGAACACGGTGGTTATAAGCATTTTCAGACAGAGGATGGTCTACCGACTCTATGATAGCTATCGAAGCTAGTGCAGATTTTGAAAATTGTTTCGCTAGAGTACAAAGGGAAAAACAGCCATAAATGTGGGCCTAAATGGGCACTGTCTAACATCAAGATTGTCCATCAGCACACTGCACAAGTCCGTAGTGGGACAACTTCAACTCATGAATAAGGTGCTAGTACCTACACATTGGGCATGACAATACAGGGTACACATGCACTGAACAGAAATTAGTACTGTAGTATGTAGTTGAAGTAGTCCCACTATGGACTTGCACAGTGTGCTGACAGTGCCAATATGTACATTCTCAGTACCCGTTCATGCAGGCACACATTTACGATTACTTTTCCCTGTACAGGCCTTATACATGCACTGTCATTCACTAGCTCTATTTTACAATTTTCATCCAGCACAACCAGTGGCACAGGCTAAAGAGACAGGCAGAAGTACAATTTATTGAACGAAATATTCTCTTCAATGAATCAGTCGATTACATTGATAACACAATCATCATATATGATATTGATGACAATATTATTGACACGTAAGTATATTTACATATTTGTAGATTAATAGAGCACATTGTTGTTGTCCTATATAGTGTATGCATCCAACCAACAGCAATTCACTGCGCTAGAGTAGTAATTAACCCTCGGCACACATGCACAGCACATAATATCACAAATACAACGAGCAGCGAAGGTCAAAAATTGTCTGAGGCTGCTTTGTCGCAGAGATACACCACTTCCTGCATTGTATGGCTATCTGGCAGTCGGCCATTTTAGAACTGCGTATCCGCATTATTAGTGTTTCAATAGCATGTGTGCTTTCAAGGATTCGCATACACGCTGAGGGTTTAGCACTTCAGTGCATTCATTCCTATAAATCTCATTAAGATAGTGTATCACCTTTACAGATATACAGGCATTTATGTGTTACAGACCTTTAATACTACTGGAGGTATTACTACCTACATCGGAAATGTGGAAAGTGATCTGAGACCTCACTTTATATCTGCAGGTTTACCATTAATTTTATAATTATTACTCATGAAGCAATTTTTAATGAAACTATACAAAGTCATGAAACTGAGCACACATAAAACCATAAAATTAGACCTGTTATCTAGAGTCAGCACTAAAAACATAGAGGGAGTAAAATGAAAGTATATTACATGTATATCGTTTTTTGGCTGTAGGTCCACTGATAATTATTGAGAGATATGCTTATTTCCAACTATTTGTCATTGACCCTCGAGTAAGTTATTTGTGCGGCCATAATTTGTATGGCTATCTATTGTGGTTCATTGTCAAACTCCAGGGGCACACCGGCAATTTTGAAATAGTCTGGCCAACGAATTTGGGCATGCACAGTTTACAGTCATTATTGATGTAATTTAGTGCATACTAGAGGCCATATTTGGACGCTGCACACAATGTGATATGCACAGATGGTGCAGATAAGCCCACTTAGTCTTAACAAATATAACAGCTCAGAACTTGCAAAACCCCTCCCTATATCTTTTATTAATATGTGGGTATATGCAGGGTATTGTATGCCATCATCATCTCTTGTCTTGTTGCATATATACAGGACCTATTATTTCTCTGATTTCTGACATTGCCGTTCCTACATCCTTCAACAATTTAATGAAATATTTTTACTCTTGTTTTTTCACTCCTATTCCAGCATTTATATTTTTATATATAGGGTATATTACCTGATCCAGAAGAAGAGGAACAGCTCGTGGCCTTGACTGAACCTCTGCTGAATGCTGTTCCTGACACTGAGGATCATAATGTCACTGACCCAGAGCAGACAGTTGGTATAACAACCATACAAATTAGCAGAAAATCACATGAACACAAATGCATATAACTGCTTCGGTTAATTTGAAGTCATTTGTGAGTGAAGTGATTTGAACCACAGTTACTTTTCAGTAAAATCAACTATCAGTAAATATAGGACAATTTAATCTCACATTAGTTCTCAGTTTCGTAAGGGTAGAACATTTATTCTAAGCTCCTACAGTACTTACTATTTTCTACAACCATCATTATTTTGCTCCTGATGTTTATCTTTATATGTACACCTTTCACAGATCCCTTTCCATTTTTTTTTCCTGAGGAAGGTAGAAGAAAGAAACGTCAAGTGCCAGGTGCATGCTATACATAAAGTATCTTTGTGAGAGTATTGTCAGATTCAGAACCACTTGTAGATTCAGAACCACTTGTAGAGTAAGTTGTGTGTCTAAAATAGTTTAGCAGCAGTGTTTTGAGTTTAGAGCCTTTTCACATGTTAATGGATAATGGGTATGTTGGCACCATCCCTACATAGAGTCTACCAACTCTGATAATTTTAATGCCCATATATTAATATTTTCTTATAGCACCAAATCTAAATTTCACTGATGAAGGTGTATTTGCTACACTAAGGAATCTTGAAGCTTGTAATCCTGTTGTGAGGACACAGGCACAAGCCAACCTGGGTGTCTATAACAGGACGTGAGTTATATGACATGCTATAGGGCCTATGGCCTTTAAATGCAATCACATGAAACTAAAGGATGTAGGGAGGGGTTACGCATTTTATTATTGTTGCATGCCCTCATCCCCTGTGTTAATATAGGTTACACTACACCCACGAGGTGGTTTAGTGGATATACACTACGAGTGCATAGCACGAGTAGTGTATACACTAAACCACTGAGTGGGTGTAGTGTAACCGGTTTGTACCACAGAAGCCATAGAGATCAAAGAAACCGCTGCTCATGAATAATTCATATCGTAGTGTATGGCATACCGACTCAACACTAAGACAGTACATGTACTTTTTAGTGATGAGTCAGCACACCATACACTACGATATGAATATTAATGAGCTAAGACAATGCTGTTTTGATAGTGGGGATAGTCTTACAGGATTTGTACTACAGCCGGTTTCTTTGATCTCTATGGCTTCTGTGGTACAACTGCATATATACTTAGTTTCGGGTTACAAATGTTATTAATGTTGCATGCCCTCATCCCCTGTGTTGCTGCATATCAAAGAGTCGGTAGACTCTATGTAGGGACGTCCACTAGACATGACACGCCCATTAGCCTTAACAAAAGTAACAGCTTAGAACTCCTGAACGCAAATTTTTAAAGCCTTTTCAGACAAGCAACCTACTCTGCGAGTTTTTAAAGCCTTTTCAGACAAGCAACCTACTCTGCGATACCCTCAAAGTACATAAAATATACAGCTACAGTGATTCTCAGAAAATTGTAAAACTGCCAATTGTCATCTTCTTTCTTCTAATTCAGTTCAAACGGCCTACCACAAAACTGGGGTTAGTAATCACTCTAATTCTTACATGAAAATCATGTATACATGACCGTACATAATCCTTGATGCATAATCTTCATACCTTCTCCCAATGCTGTCAAACTCCAGGGCTGAAACCTTACAAGTGTTAGTTTTAGATGACATTTTCTTGTTTGTTCACGTGAAGTTAGTTTTGTGTATTTCAATGATGATGTGCAGCAGTGTTCGTTGTTGGAGTGTTGTTTGGTAGGCCTACCTTTTCCATTCCTCGCAATGACAGGCAACTTGCCTGGACCCACCTAGGCAATACTCGTACAAGACAGAGAGGATGGTAGGAGTCACAGACAATTCAGTGTTATATAGCTATTTATTCTGCTTATAGGTATGCAAAGGAAGTAGAAGTCTGTATGACAATTCAATGGTTGTAGATCTACACATACAGTAAAAACCAGTGAAACAAGATTAAAAGCATTAGCTATACCCGTAACCCCATATCCCTATTTACATCTCTAAACTTACAAAAAGGGGTAAACAATTTTATTGTTGCATGCTATCATTCTCTGCCTTGCCTGTATGCTGCACCTTGTTTCTATAATTTGTGACACTTCCAATCCCTACATCCTTCAACATTATACTGAAAATGTTTTATATACTGCCCTTGTTTCTCTAATTTTTGGCAATGTCATCCCTACATCCTTTAACATATAATGTTTTTACAATGATTTTTTGTTGTATACTTACTTGCAAAATATATACATGTTCTTTGTGTGTGTGTGAGCCCCACCCCTTTTGCTGCTCATGGTATTATAAAACACACGTGAGTAATAACAAGGAAATGGTGTTCAACTACACGGAAGTGATAGTATATCATAGCTTTACCATCTTCTTCTTCTTCTCCTCCTCCTCCTCCTCCTCTTCGAGAGTTCTGAGCCATTACATTTGTTAAGGCTTAATGGGTGTGTCGGCGCCATCCCTATGTAGAGAGTCTACCGACTGATATAAGCACTCACAGAGCAGGTTATTTGTCTGAAAAGGCTTAAAACATCCGTGTTTAGGAGTTCTGAACCATTACATTTTTTAAAGGTAATGGCCGTCATCCCTGCATATGGAGTCTACCGACTCTATGATACTGCTGGTTGTCCACATGATACATATCACTGTTATTCTCTGTAATTATAGTAACAGTACAAGGTTGCAGAAGCTTTTAAATTTTACTATTGATTGCACTTTGCAATCAAATGAACTTGAGTGTGAGGTGGATGGTCCTACTGCTGTCCTGCCCAATAACTCTACATGTCAAATCAATGATCAACCACCAATGAAATGTGAGCCATCGAACTTAATTAAGTGTAAATAATTGGATAGTTCCTAGCTATCCCACCAGGTTGCAGACTACATAATTCTCATTGTGTTTCATGGTTATAGAATAGCTATGAATTATGGTGCCTGCAGGCTGCAGCTATACATATGAGAGAGTTGGTTATAATCTCTATATGTAGGGATGGTGCCAACATGCATATTATTATTGTTACCGTTTTCCCCTGTCTTGTCTATATGTTTTACAGGGGAGTAGGAAGATAAAAAATATTGGGGGGGGGGGGCAACCCAACCAATTTGTCTATTGACCAGTAACTCTTACTGTCTACTGGATTGCATATGCTTGACTCTAATAAGTATATATATAGCTGGCTACTTATTGGGGGTGGGGTGGGCCCTCCCTCCTAAAATATTGGGGGGGGGGGGCAATCCGACCAATTTGTCTATTCACCAGTAACTCTTACTGTCTACTGGATTGCATATGCTTGACTCTAATAAGTAGCTGGCTAATTATTTGGGGGTGGGGTGGGCCCTCCCTGGGGGGGGGGGGGGGGGGGGCATAGGCCCCCCTGTTCCTACTCCTATGCTCTACAACTACTATTCCTACACCTGCGGCTTTAAAATAAGTCTGAAACTGGATACAATACTTCCATACACATTGACATATGCAGCTATGTACAGAATATACTGTTATGTTTATTTACAGGTGATCCATTTTATGAACCACCTGTTATATTTTCTGATATGATGATAATGAATGGAACTGTTATAACTGTTAGAGCTATCAACTGCAATGGACAGAGGGCAAAGGTATGTATCTGTGTCTCCCACATCTACCATTAGCTACAATCATAAACCAGTAACACATATGTCATTATCTTCTACCTTTACTTTTCTGCAGCAATGCTTAGATAATGATGGAAAACGATTGGATTGCTACTGACACATTCAAAGTTTGCAAACACTACTTGACACATAATTAGACTATTGTTTCATGAATCAATACATAGATGCTGTAGTAACTAACCCTCTATGGTGTTGACTGATTGAGTGATTTTTCACCTTGCTTTCTATAATTTACATGCTTGAAATTTAATAAACATGTATCCAAAAAATTAATATCTATAGAATTATTCTACAGTCCACAATATGGGAGGTGATCACCGCCAAAATAGGCACATTCGAAAGAGAGGGGCTTGGTGTGGTGGTTTTCTGACAAGCATTCTAGAAAGAGGAGAGGGAGAGGGAGGGGGAGGGGGAGGGGGAGGGGGAGGGGGAGGGGGAGGGGGAGGGGGAGGGGGAGGGGGAGGGAGAGGGAGAGGGAGAGGGAGAGGGAGAGGGAGAGGAAGAGGGAGAGGGAGAGGGAGAGGGAGAGGGAGAGGGAGAGGGAGAGGGAGAGGGAGAGGGAGAGGGAGAGGGAGAGGGAGAGGGGGAGGGGGAGGGGGAGAGGGAGAGAGAGATAGAGATCTGCATGCATGTGTAATCAGTAATACTATCTTTTAAATTATGGAAGTACTCCATTCATCATACAAAACTGAGGCAAAGTGACTCTGGATTTCTGGAATGTAGTGTGAAAGCAGACTTTTGTATCCATAGTTGAAAAAATTTCGCCTGAAGTCCAAGCGCGAATTTAATTAAGGGCGCCGAATGGAACGCTATAATTACTCATTCTCTGGACAAGGCGTGCGCGGCGTTGGAAAAGCTGTGAGAGGTATAATCTGTGTACCCATCATCAGGTATTTCAAAACACTTGTACCTTTACACGTAAACAGCTTGGATGTCTTGTGTGTGCTTGTTGTATACTAACTTCCTGTGTCTCGCCCTGGATTTGGCGTACAGTGTGCTCCTTATCAATGCAATATGCACACACGATATTAATTATAAATAACATTCATTCTGCTGAACGTAGTTTAGTGGGTGCTGCATTGTAGTTAGCTACTTTGTGGCAGCCAATTGCAATCGCAACTAGCTGAATTACATGCAAAATTTCTCCAAATGTATATGCCTATGTATTATTCTCCCATCTGCTTACTTTCATATCATTCATTTGTTAGTGCTACTATTTTCTGGCTCCAATCATCTTTAAAAGAGATGCCCTACTAAACTATTGTCTAATTCAGTTGAACAGCACACATGGGTCCACATAGTAGTGGTATATACCTACTGTATGAGCATGCACTTAAGCTTAGTTCTACATAGGTGTGTGAAAGTGTTCCAAGTGCACTGACTGTGGCAGTGTCAAAATATTTTGTAAATTACCTCTTACTCCACTATTCTAATGCAGGTACACCTGTTATGGACAATGTTATAATAACATTGCTAATTCTGGCATCTGTCAGTGGGTAAGGATGGGAGTAGCCTGCATGGTTAGAGTACAATAAATGTGGTATACCAGTGAGGTCATGTATGCATCTGTACAACATTTTTTAATTAACTGTTTGTGTCTATGTTTGCTCTTTTAAACAAGGATATATAGCAATGTCAAAAGTTAAGCTCAACTTTTGGCATTGCAATTTAATCTTAAGGCAGATAGCATGCCCATAGTATGTGGGGAAGGGTTAGACATTTCAAATTGCCTTTGTATACGAGTAAGAGAAACATAAATTAAGTTGCTTTCAGAAAAAAAAAGACTGCATGAGGACTCCAGAATGAAGCTATTTGGTGTGAAATTTAGTTTTCCTTACAGCTAAGAGATCCTGCCTTTCCATATTAACCTGGAGCAGTGTATTTAAGCTACATTGATGTTACTGGGTACAAAAAGACCAAAAACCTACAGTGTTCAAGAGTTACAAAAGCTTCAACCATACATAACACAAGATCCTTATGCACTGATATATTGCTATATAGCTATGCACAATATCCTAGCATTTTATTACAGTTTGTAGACTCTCAATGTAGGGATGATGTTGTCATCCCCATTAGCCTAAACACATTAAATAGCCTGAATGCAGCAGTTAATATATAGTTGCATAACAGGGGGGGCATTATTGAGCATTTGGATGTGCAATGAAACAAATATTAATATATATGAAGGATGTAGGGATAAAGTGCTAAAAATGTGGAAACAAGGAAGCATCTATTGCAGCAAGTCAGGTTGAATTGTGACTTGAAGTCATTATCTAGCGTATTGTTAATCCTGTGTTAAAACACGTTTAAACAACATCTTCCTCTTTCCACCCACAGTATCTCATACCAGCTAAAGCGTTGTCATTTTAATAGACTGGATTATCTGCCGTGTAAATACCAAAATAAAGCACTCAGGAGAGCTGGTGAAAAGTAAGTATGATTTTAGAGCCTGGTGCCATAGAGTAAATATAACATTTGCACAATAGTGTGTTATAGCTGCTGATTTAGACATGATCATAATGATGTATGCAATTCAGACGGATATACTGTCCCTTTATACATTCATGTGTACTAAGCAATTCTTTCTTTGAATTATAGTCAGTACACCATCCACCATACAAAACTGAGGCAAACTGACTCTGGATTTCTGGAATGTAATGTAAGAGCAAAGAACCAGATAAAAACAGATATCACAGATCTTGGAACAGAAAATGTAAAGATCTTGTTCTCTCCTGGATTTTATCAAAAAGAGAAGTATGTTTGAAACACTTTATATTAAATGTTTGTTTAATTTTGCAGAAAATACAAAGATTGATAATTTCTTAAATTCTATTCTTACAGTTATGATAATCAACTTTTAGTGGAGTACAAGGTTCGGTGTGCTGAAGGTCAATTAGCTTACTTTAATGTTACTGACCTTGAAATGCAAGGAGAGGACTGTGTGGATGAAGATGGAAACAAAAAGTAAGAATAATATGTGTGTATGCACTTTACCATTTTTTTCACCAGCAGCACACACAATTCATTAACAGTAATGAAGTCATTAGAATATTCATATACTATAACTATACTATCATTTATTGTACGAAGCCACCTAACATGAAAGGCCAAAAGTGTTCTTTATTTGCCATAATGTATAGTATGCCATTGTCTAACAGTGCTTTATTATCCCAGTGTGCTTTATTTTCCCTTTCATCTTAATATAGTACACTTCCATATATGTCCTCAGTTTACTCAACAAAGTCAAAACAATAACGCCCTGCGGTTCTACAGAGTCACGTTTTCTGCATCTGTCACGCAGCGGCATAGCCAAGGCTGGTATCATGACTCAGAAGCAAGCCAAAGGGAACACGCTCACCTCTGAAACACTGATTCTTATTTCCTAATAGTGAGTTGCTGTCGTCTGTCATAGGTAGCAGCGCAGCCCTTAGGTCAGTGGCCTTAGGCTTTGCAGACATTCATGACTAAGAAGCATGTTGGCGGGAACACGCTCACCTCTAACACACTGCCAATTCTTAGCTAAGGCATTAAATTGTTCCTAGCCTACTCTGTAGAGCCCTCGCTATTGAGGAATGAGCTGAGCAGCTTCTCTGCTGTTACCTATCTCAAGCGCTAGTTTGAAAATTTCCGTATACGTACAATAAACCAGTTAAAGTACCCGTATATCCTCGTACATTACGGGATATAATGTACTCGGAATGTGTCTCGATGCCTAATAAGGCACTCGGCTACGCCTCGTGCCTTATTACGCTCTCGACACATCCTCGTACATTATATCGCGTAATGTACTCGGACGGGTACTTTAACTAGTACACAAAATTTCACATTTAACTGGGCTTTCTTAGTCACATATAGGATTGTGTGGCCTCCATTATAACACGAAGTACATTGTTACAAAATTTTTAACATGACGATGCACTATCTACAGTGGAACTACATCACTGTACCAAGTTTCATGTTTAGATGTGCTACCGTTAGTGAGTTACGCTTGTTCGAGTGGAAGAAGCGGAAGATAGAGAACCTTTATCTTTTATCACAGTTAGTTTCTGGGTATAGTTACATGTTCATGTTAACAGAAATCAAGTAAGCACCAAACTGAAAGTGAAAGTGATGGAAAACCTTATATATGGTTTTCAATGGAGATAGACCATAGAAATCCCTAATATACACAATATGTGTGATACTGCTTTTCTTTTCAGCTTTCCTACCCTACATCCTTCAATATTGCGAAGATAGTTGGTAGACTTTATGTAGGGATGTTGCCAACACACCCATTAACCTTAGCCTATAAAAGAGTATTAAATGTTTTACTCTTGTAAATCCTGTTGCCACCTCGCTGTGGACATTTAGTAAATCTCCTCCTTGCCATCACACAGTGGACATCTATTAAATCTTCTCTTTTTGCTGCTCTCTTTTTGCTGCAGTAAATCCCTGCATTAGTCTGATCCCAGCTAATAATTTATAAGTGTATGTGTGAGGGGTGGGGCAAAGAATAACTACGGTTCAAATATTAAAGGTGAGGTATAGTTATTCACGTTCAGTTTAGCAGGTTTAGAAAGGCCCGACGAAGAATCTGTTGGCCATTTGGGCAAGGATAATACACGGACCAGAAAGCAGTTGTTTTGTCCAAAATAAAGGTGAATAGCTACTTGTACCAATTTCATGGTAAGCAGTTTGATAAAGATGAAGAATTGGCACATTTTGGCAATTTTTTGGATGTCAGTAGCTACAGCAGTGTGTTTTACGTACTTTGAGAGTACTGCTGTGCATTCGTCAAGACAGATATGTGTCTAAAAAAAGGCTTAGAACTGCAGCGTTTGGGAGTTTCGAGCGCTTTTGTTTGTAAAGGGCTAATGGGCATGTCGGCAACATCCCTACATAGTCTATTCGGAGTTAGGAATGGTATGTATGATAAGGCTAATGATAATGTGGGTACCATCCCTACGTAGAGAGTGTATCAACCCTTTGATATGGGTATGACTCTCTGATATGGGTATGACTTCATCACAAGGAACAGTCTTGTTTCGCTGTATACATGTATCTTTTTTGTCAGATTTTGTGCACAGTTCAATCTCTGCACATGCATATACATGTAATAATTGCTAGATATACTCACTGTGCTAGTCCACTTGTATTATGCACAGCTCAATACATTCAGGTGTCAAGACTCACTCATTGTTGATCGTGGAAATTTTGGAACTACTGAAGTTTGTGGCAGCAGAACTTTAGAATTGAATTCATCAAGGTCGTCCGTATTGAACCTACAGCCCCAGAGCTTTACAATTCTTTTCCGCACCAGTGAAGAAGTCAGGGGTAAAGGATTTCAGATGTATGTTATTTGCTTTAAGGATGAACCTCTGGAAGGTAATGTGTATGTACTCTTTAGTCAAAATATGTGGCATGCAACTGTACTATGCCATCCTTTAACCGCTGACTCTTTGATAATATTATAAGTTGTCTCCATGTACAGATTGCTTCAGACCATCTGATTTTAGCATTCCTGTGTGCAATGGTACTCTCAGTGGAGGAGACAGTGAGTCAAATCAGCAGTTGACCAATTTCAGCATGCATATTCTACATATTTGAGGGTCTTAGTAGGTACAGAAGCACTTGTACAGCATGTTTATGTGTCTAAAAGGGCTTGTAACTGCCGTGTTTGTGAGTTCTGGGCCATTCTATAGGGCCTCGTCCCCAGGCTCTCCCCTCACGCGTGCGCGCGCACGTATGACCTTTGCACCTGAACTTCCCCTCACGCGCGCGCACGTAGGACCTTAGAGCCTAGTACGCGAAATCGCGTGATCCCAAATTACGCACTTTCCTTACATACGTAGCTACCAGGCTGCCAGAACTTCCCTGTACTGTTACCTGAACGTGCAGTGGCTGATCTAGGATCCTAAACAAATATATCTGTTGCTGCATACGAAGAATAAAAGGTAAGCGTGGCCTGTAAGAGAAAGTTTGATAAAAGTCCAATTAGTGACCTTAATTGGCAAAGGTTAATTAGTTCCAGCCTCCTGTGGAGAGCCTGGGGACGAGGCTACGGGTTCAAAGGTCGTTCGCTGTACGCTTGCCGGGGAGAGCCTGGGGACGAGGCTAATTCCTACATAGAGAGTCGATACGTAGTAACAAATAAATGCAAACACATGTTAATCAGAATTGTTTGTAGCAGAAGTAGATATACTCAAAGGAGATTCTGAGTACCAGAAAAAAGCATCATCAGAGAGTTCGCAGACTCTCTATGTAAAAATGGTGCAGACATGCAATTAGTATGCTCCGAACCCAGGGATAATAGTTTTCCTATAATGGGTTACACATGTTAGTACTGTTGCATGCCATCATCCCCTGCTTTGCTGATAAGATGTTTCAATACCTTTTGGCACGTCAATACCTTTTGGCACATTCCTATGTGATTGTGAATGAAAAAGATTTTGATGAAAATTGTTTTACACTTGTTAAGTTAGGTATGTCACAACATTGTAGATACTAGTGAGATACAACATGCTTATGAGGATATCGATGAAGATGGGCGTATTTATGAGGAAGAAGATGAAGATGGACTAACATACAGAGATTTCTTTACTGGACACCCTCCCGGAATGAAAATTCGAAGGGATCTTGCTGAATTTGTAAGTTGTAGTGTAATTGCCAAGTATACCTTACCACTAGGCAAAAAATCACAGATTACTGGCTCGGATGATATGATACGAAGTGATGATATAGGCTGAATAGCTATCAAAGTATTTCAAACTTTGGGTCGCTAGAGTAATCATCCTGGATCTTTCTATCCATACACATAGGCCTTATACATGCACTGCTATGCACTAGCTCTCTTTTACAATTTTCATCCAGCACAACCAGTGGCACAGGCTAAAGAGACAGGCAGTACAATTTATTGAACGAAATATTCTCTTCAATGAGACAGTCAATTACATTGACAACACAATCATCATATATGATATTAATGACTGTATTGTTGACACGTAAGTATATTTACACATTTGTAGATTAATAGAGCACATTGTTGTTGCCTCAAAGCTATAGCGCTTCCAGCAGTGTAGCTGTACAGAGCCACTTGCCTTGCTATTATGCGCGTTGGCGAGGCGGAGTTTACGTTTTGCGCATGCGCATCGCCGAGAGTTCTGCACATTAGTGCATTCATTCCTCTTTAATTTATAAATCCCATTGTAAATCTTGTAATACAACAACAAATAGCCTCAGGCAAGCATTACTGTATTTCACTAACAAAAGCTCCAGTAAATGTGGAAATTGGTATGATAGTAAAGCTTAATACCCCAAAGATCAACATTGTGATAAAATCTCTGTAAACAATGTAAATCTTGTAATATAACAACAAAAGAGCCTCAGGCAATAGTTAGCTATAATATCTCGCTAACAAAAGTAGCACAAATTGTTGTGGTGTTAAAGCTTAATATCCCAATAATTAATGTTGAGATAAAACTTGTAATCTTGTAAATAGTAGCCCCAGGCACTACTTTGCTATATTTCATTAACAAAAGCTCCACTAAAGTAAAATTTGGTACAATATAATACACAAACAATTGATGTTGCAATAAAAATGTTAGATAGCCTCATGCTACAAGCTCTATTAGCTAATACGTTTGCTACCAAGTAAACTGGAAAATAGCAAAATGCAGGTACCTAGGTCCAGGAAAAAATGACGGGAGACAAGTAAATATGTTACGTTGATATTTCATAACATGTCTGTGTTCCCATCTTGTCTCCGTTCCTTTTTATGCAATCCCTATATTTCCTTTCAAATTTCCTAAATTTTTTGTGTAATATTCAGATAGTATGTTATCTTTGAAACATTTTACAGATATTCAGGTGTTTATGTGTTATGGACCTTTAATACTACTGGAGGTAATACTACCTACATTGGTAATGTGGAAAGTGATCAGACCCCTCACTTTGTATCTGCAGGTTTGCAATTTATTATGTGTATTCATGAAGCAATTTTTTAAAGAAACCATACAAAGTCATGGAACTGAGGACTCATAAAACCATAACATTAGACCTGTCATCTATAGCTATAGCTACTAGCTATAGTCATAGAGGGAGTAAAATCTATATCATCTTTTGGCTGTAGGTCCTATGATAATTGTGGCGAGTTTTGCTTATTTCCAGCTATTTGTCATTGACCCTCGAGTAAGTTATTTGTATGGCCTTATATTGTAGTTCTTTGGCAAACTCTATTCTGTATACAAACACTTACGTGCATATTTATGAGCCCATTGTGCCCATTAGATATAAAGTGTTTCATATAAAAATGATGAGACATGTAGCGATGGAAGTGGCAAAAAGTATAGAAACAAGGAAGCATCTTTGCAGAAAAGCGGGGGATGATGGCATGCAACAATAATAACATGCGTAACCCCCTCCCTACATTTGTTAATGGGGTTACACATGTTATTATTGTTGCATGCCATCATCCCCCGCTTTTCTGCAAAGATGCTTCCTTGTTTCTATACTTTTTGCCACTTCCATCGCTACATGTCTCATCATTTTTATATGAAACACTTTATATCTAATGGGCACAATGGGCTCATAAATATGTTACAAGTGGAGGCTTCAGTGGTGGTGAAGAAGTTGGCTGATGCCCTCGCTATGAAACGTAACGAAACTTACAGACACACACACACACACACACACACACACACACACACACACACACACACACACACAGACCCAACTACAGTAACTCTCCTCCCGAGGGTTAATACTGTAGTTGGGTCTGTGTGTGTGTGTGTGTGTGTGTGTGTGTGTGTGTGTGTGTGTGTGTGTGTGTGTGTGTGCGTGTGTGTGTGTGTGTGTGTGTGTGTGTGTGTGTGTGTGTGTGTGTGTGTGTGTGTGTGTGTGTGTGTGTGTGTGTGTGTGTGTGTGTGTGTGTGTGTGTGTCTGTAGTGTGTATTATGTGTGTCTGTGTCTGTAAGTTTCGTTACGTTTCATAGCGAGGGCATCAGCCAACTTCTTCACCACCACTGAAGCCTCCTGGACCATGCCATCACAAGTGGAGAAGACAAGAGGTGTGAAGGAGCCATGCTCAACTTCCTTTATCCGCTCTCCATACTCTCTCTTCTTTTCCTCCTCCATCTTTCAAAATAGAGACTTGAGGGGCTTGGACTGGTAGCTTCGCGTGTAGGGGTAAAACACCCGAGTATCGAAAAATGCGTTATTAATTGCCTTGGGTCCAGAAACCCCGCAAACGGATGTCTGCTCTGGCATCTGGGTCAGTGTTGGTAGTGCGGTGCCTGAATGTTGCACCTGTCAGTGGTTGTAACTTCGGCTCAACCTCAACGTCATTGTGAACTTCCTTCATGCATGATGCAAGGAAATCAGTTAGATCGTCATGGCGCATGTCAATAAATCCTGACAGCTTGCAAATCTGGGCATGGTCCACTGTAAATCATTCTCCACATAGACAGATAGAAGGCAGATTGTCTGATGGCCAGCAGTAGCGTAGGTGAATGTGGTCATGGCAATCAGCTGTTACGTCAAAGAAGAAACCATGTTCAGCAACAGGGATGGTGGTAAGAGAGCCTCCCCTTCTCGCGTGCTTGGGCCATAGCACGTTGCTGAGCTTCAGGTATTTCCCATAAAATGATGTAGGGTTTCTACACTCTCTGGCACTTCCATCCCTTCATCCTTCAACATTTAAATGTTTGAATTGTGCAAACCATGAGCTCCACCCTCTTCTACACCTCTGCACTTGAGCCCCACCTTTCTATGAGATGTGGAGTGCACATGTACAAATAGAAAATGGCTTCCAAAAAACCTGTACAGTATAGTGTATGTGTCTAAATGTGCTTTAAGTGCTGTGTTTGGAAGTTCTGAGCCTAGTGTGTCAGCACCATCCCTACATAGAGTCTATCAACTCTCTGATATATTTCCTTCGTCCTTATCAGAGAGTTGGTAGACACTCTATGCACGGATGGTGCAGATAAGCCCATTTAGCCTTAACGGCTCAGAACTTGCAAAAACCCTCATATTTTATGGGTATTATTTTTATACGCCATCATCATTCCTGATATATACAGGTCCTATTGTTTCTCTAATTTCTGGCACTGACATTCCTACATCCTTCAGCATTTTAATGAAATGTTTTGCTCTTGTTTCTATTGTTTTGTCACTCCCATTCTAGCATTAATATTTCTTCTTGTATATATAGGGTATATTACCTGATCCAGAAGAAGATGAACAGCTTGTGGCCTTGACTGAACCTCTGCTGAATGCTGTTCCTCTGGATGAGGACTTTAATGTTACTGACCCAGATCAGACAATTGGTATAGCAACCATATAAATTTAATACACAAATGCATATAACTGCTTCAGTTAATTTGAAGTCATTTGTGAGTGAAGTGGTTTGAAATTTATGAACCATATGCATAGTTACTTTTCAGTGAAATCAACTGTGAGATTGAATTTTCCTATACTAAATATAGGAAAATTCAATCTCACATCAGTCCTCAGTTTCATAAGGGTGGCAATTATACAAACATTTATTCTAAGCTCCTACAGTACCTAATATTTTCTGCAACCACCCCTATTTTGCTCCTATTGTATATCTTCTTATGTACACCTTTCACAGAACCCTTTCCATTCTTTTTTCCTGAGGACGGTAGAAGAAAGAAACGTCAAGTGCAAGGTGCATGCTATGCATAATCTTTGTGAGAGTATTGTCAGGTTCAGAACCACTCGTAGAGTAAGTTGTGTGTTTAGAACAGCAGTGTTTTTGAATTTAGAGCCGTTTCACATATTAGCTAAGGGCTAATGGGCGTGTTGACACCATCTCTACATAGAGTCTACTGACTCTGATAATTTTAATGCCCATAATTATATTAATCTTTTTTATAGAATCAAATCTAAATTTCACTGATGAAGGTGTATTTGCTATACTAAGGAATCTTGAAGCTTGTAATCCTGTTGTGAGGACACAGGCACAAGCCAACCTGGACATCTATAACAGGACGTGAGTTAAATGACACGCAATAGGGCCTATGGCCTTTAATCACACAAAACTAGGGGATGTAGGGACCGACTCTCCGATATAAGCACTCAGAGCAGGTTGTTTGTCTGAAAAGGCTTAAAATATCATTTAGGAGTTTTGAACCATTACATTTGTTAAGGGAAATGGGTGTGTCGGCGTTATCCCTACATATGGAGTCTACTGACTCTATGATACTGCTGGTTGTCCACATGCTATCACTGTTATTTTCTATAATTATAGTGACAGTGGAAGGTTACAGGAGCTTTTAAATTTTACCATCAATTGCACTTTGCAATCCCAATCAAATGGGACAAAACTTGAGTGTAAAGTGGATGGTCCTACTGCTGTCCTGCCCAACAACTCTACATGTCAAATCAATGATCAACCACCGGAGAAATGTAAGCTATCAAATGTGTATGATAGTCCCTAGCTATTATACCAGGTTGCGGACTACATAATTCTCAGTGTGGTTCATGGTTATAGAACAGTTATAAAATTATGGTGGCTGCAGGCTGCAGCTATACATATGAGAGAGTCGGTTATACTCTCTATATGTAGGGATGGTGACACATGCATGTTATTATTGTTACTATTTTCCCCTGCCTTGCCTACATGCTTACCACTATGTACTATTCCTACATCCCCAGCTTAATAAGTTAGCTGTATTCGGTACTTTCACACACATTGACATGTACAGCTATGTACAGAATATACTGTTATGTTTATTTACAGGTGATCCATTTTATGAACCACCTGTTATGTTTTCTGATATGATGATAATGAATGTAACTGTTATAACTGTTAGAGCCATCAACTGCAATGGACAGAGGGCAAAGGTATGTATCTCTGTCTCTCACATCTACCATTACAATCATAAACCAGTAATACATATGTCATTATCTTCTACCTTTACTTACTGCAGCAATGCTTAGACAAAGAAGGAAACCGATTAGATTGCTACTGACACATTCACAGTTTGCAAAACACTCCATTACACTAATTGTTTCATGTATCAATACATAGATGCTGTATAGTAACTAACCCTCTATACTGTTGACTGATTGAGTGATTTTTCTCCTTGTTTTCTATAATTTTACATGCATGAAATGTAAACATGTATCACAAGTAAATGCAGAAAAAAAATTGAAAAAAATGGAAAACAGCCACAGAGACCAAGTATGTACTCTAACCCTGAGTACACATTCATGTTGAAAGTGTTAAAACACCCACATATTTCCCATAAATGTATAGTCTCTCCACTGCTGTGGTTCCGTCTCATTAAAAACGAGTGCTTTATCTAGATACGTACCGTGTTTGGGCATGGTTAACGTGCGTGGGTGCGTGCATGTGTATATGTGTGAAAGTGAGGGGGAAGAGTGTTAGTGTTGTAGGGCGCTACGTTATACGGATGGACGCCACGCCTTCAGCTTCGCTATAATTACGTATCTGCAATTTTCTGAACACCACGTAGCGTAGAGCGGCGCATGAGCAAAATTCAAATACTGTACAGTGGTCCAGCCAGCGTACCGGAAGTTAATCACGCTACATGTCCTCTTCTCAGGCAGTTGAAGCACCGGCCTGCTTCTCGAAGAATGCATATTTTTCCTCGGGGGTCTTCACCACTTCGCAACTGCTTGCTAAATTGGACTGTTGACAGTAGTAACAGATTGCGGTCTGTGTCTCTGATCCTCCTCTTAGGAGAGTGGCAGCTGTGGGTGTTCCCTTGATGGGCTTTCGTGGCGTCACCTGGGAATTTGTTGTGGCTCTTTCTCGTGCTTGAACCTCCTCCTCCAGAAGTGCCATCAGTCGGTCCAGCTTCCACTCATCTTCACTCACTCCCCTACTGAGGATGAGTTGAAACTCTTGGGGTAGTTTGTTCAACAGTACCGTGCGTAGCCGGAGAACTAATAGCCGACCACGCCTTCGCCCCGTCGCTCTGATTATTCTAGTTACGTAGCCTCGGTTCCAGGCCTTCCCCGCGAGCATTTACATTACGCGCTGATTGTGCGTGGGAGTAAAACATTGAAAAGTCGGGGAAGGCCTGGGCGCAAACGTCACGTGAGGTAGACGTTAAATAGACGCCTGGCGGTGTGGCACTTCGTGTCCGGGTACTACAGACGACCTAGTGCAGAAAGTCTGGCGTGTGGTGTTTGCTCAAGAGTCGGGAATACATGGATCGTCCGTTGAAGACCATGACTCGCTCCTTAGTACACGCACACGCAAAGTGCCACACCGCCAGGGGTGTGGTCGCGCCGCGCGAGGCGGCTCTAGCATGACTACCTATTCGCAGGGGTGTAACTAGTAGCCTCGGTTCCAGCCCTTCCCCGTTGAGCGTTTCATTACCTGCTGATTAAACATTGAAAAGTCGGGGGAAGGCCTGGGCGCAAACGTCACGTGAAGTAGACGTTAGGTAGACGTGGCTAGTTTGGCTACTTAGCTAGCTAGGCTACTTGCAGACCTAAGTAAATATATACTAGGTATACTGAGTGGTAGTGAGTACGTTGGATGCTATTGTTGGCCTGCCTATCTAATTCTTGCGCAATTTATCCGTCGAAAAGCGTTGGGGCGACCGCCCCACCTGCCCCAATGGTAGTTACGCCACTGATTCGTACCATTAGTCCATTACAGAATATACCTCTTCCTTGAAGCCATTAGACTGTTCAATTTCGTCGGCGACAGCTTCTTCGTCCACAATTCCGATCGCGAGTATTTCTCCATCAAGTTGCTTGCTGCAGGTCAAATACCTGGTGACTATTTTTTGCGGGTACTAAAGTTTGATATTTCTGCGGATTTGTACCAGAACGCAAAATTTAATACTCGTAAAAATTTGAAACAACCAACCCCGGCGCGGGCGGAGTACTGCCGCACACGCACGCGTGTGTCCAGAGTATAAACGTAAGCGTCCATTATTACGAACGTGCAGGGACTTTGAGAAAGCTGGCAGCTACGTGGTCCAAGGGAGGCTAAGTATATCTCATAAACGCCCTTTGCGTAACTTCTAATGCGTTCACGGAGCACAAACGGGAACGAGGTAGGCCAACGCATATTGGCCCTCTCTGCGCATGAGCGCCGAGGGTAGCTAACAATAGCAAAATTTGATACCAGTAAAATGCACAGAACCCTAAATCCGCAAAAAAATATACCTGCAAATAATTGTCACCCTAAGGTAGCTTACTTTAATATCACTGACCTTGACATGCAAGGAGAGGACTGTGAGGATGAAAAAGGAAACAAAAAGTAAGAATACGTAGTAGAAGAGCATGGAGTATTGCTATGCGTGCGGAGCACAAAGCAAGAAGGGAGAACGTCGCTTACTTACTAGGTAGCCCAGGTACACGGCATGTCGAACACAACTGGGTAACTTACGTCACGTAATAATCAACGAATCTGATTGGTCACACCAAGTTCTTGGCGTGGACACTACTACCCTAACGCAGACCCTCTTCCGCTTTTCAATGAGGGGCTGGCTCGCGAGACTGGTCGATAACCTATAAGCGGCAGAATAGAAATAATTGATAGGCTGGGCCTAAATGGTGAGCCTCTGCTTTCATCGCCGAAAAAACGGCTCCCACTGTAGGACTCGAACCTACGTTCCACCGTTGACCGGACGGAATGCATTACCACTCTACCAAGGGGGAGGCCTGAGGGATTTACAGTTCAAACCCTAGGGAGTATGCTCTCTTTATTGGTTACACATGTTATTGTTGTCTCTGACAAGTATGTACTGCTATGGTTTCCTTTCTCTTCTTTTGGGTACAGAGAATGATCATCATCCCTGCCTTGCCAGCATGCCCTTGTTTGATTTTTGGTAATCTCGTTCTTACTTAGTTTTTGCACTGTAATGATAACTTAATGGGTTTAGAAAACACGACCATGTGTCTCATCTCATCAGTATGGATAAAAATGCAGTCTATCTATTGTTGAGTATGCATATGGTACATCTTATATTGCTTACAGGTGATCCATTTTTTGATCCATTATTCATGCTAACTGAAAATACTGTAGACAAAGTGATCATTAGAGCTATCAACTGCAATGGACAAAGAGCAAAGGTACAAACAATGTCTTCCACTATTAATAGTACTATAGTAACACCCACCAATAGCTATTATACCCTTTCATTTATCATCAAGGCTGGCTAATTCCTTTTTTTGCAGCTATGTTTAAACAAAGATGGGAATCCTTTGGTGGATGATGACTGTTGAACTGCTTACTAAGTTCTGAGACAAAACGCTTCTCTTATATGTATTTTAAAGATATCCTTTGTATTATATGTATGCATATAATATCATGTGGCATTCTAGGAATTTGAGTGCATTGCCAGATTTGAGAATGAATGATGTGTCACATGCTTCTAGAAACATAGTGTAGGGGAGACAGAGGTCAAATTCCAGGCTCAACTTATATCACGTGCTTCTAGTGAGGCTGCTGAACTATAGCAGAGGATAAAGTCATGCCAATCATCTGAGTCGGTAGACTCTATATGTAGGGATGGCGCCGACACGCCCATTAAGCCTTAACAAAAGTAACGGCTCAGAACTCCCGAACGCGGATCACTGGACGAAAAGTGAAATTTCCTATGTGACCTGCTTGTGGAATAGGTCACATTTCGTGACATTTCCTGTACCTATCCAGTAGTGGATAGAGCCAAATGTCGTGTATATACGTACTTCTTCCTCTTCCTCTTCCTCTAAGTCACGGTCGTGTTGCTAAGACCCTCAAAGTACGAAAAGTACACAGCTACAATGACTTACGGAAATTGGCCAAACCGCACTTTTCGACTTTTTTGTTCTTCATCTTCTTCAGCTGAACTGGCCTACCGCAAACTGAGTGGCCCAAGTACTGTCCTTGTGAAACGACTCCTTTCCCTTGCGTGCGTGATACTTGACCAAGAGAATCTTCGTAACTTCATAACTTCACTCGCAACTGTAAAAATCGAGGGTTTTCGTGTTTCTTATACACAATACGAGGCCATTTATACACGTGTGTTGAACGTTGCGTATAAGGGGTGGGGCTCCAGCGTACGAGAGTAGGAATGGGTGGGGCTCACATCCCCAATCCCCAATTATTTCTATCCTGCCGCTTATCAGTGTTGCTACTTCGTAATAATAAGTTTGGAGCTGTATCGTCAGAAGTGTATCAGTTTTAGGCAGCGGTTATGCCTGAAGGTGCGCATTAATTGGAGAACGCAACAAGCGCGCGCGCGACTCGCTGTTACAAGCATGCAGAGCACGAAGAGAGTCAGGAGCTCTAGTACATTTACTTGGTAGTCATAACTGCGCCAGGGTTACGCACTTTACAAGTGCATTTCATAGTTTTTACACTGTCCCCGTAAGTTATTTGTAGTTACTCTGCTACCGGGGCATTTCTGATAGGGAGGACATTAATATTATTCACTGGTGAGTAATGTCCCCCCCTAAAATGCAGCTGGCTGACCAATACCCTCGTGGGGGAGGGGACCAGGCTAGGTAATACGTAGCTGACCGAGGTATGTAAACTCAGGCATGTTAAGGCATGCCCTAGAGAATTATCGCAGATTTCAATCTAAAGCGTAACCACATCGCACGATCTTGCGTAATAGCGCGCGCCGCGTTTCAAATTATCACGCGGGTAACGTATAGCCGTGATTTGATTGGCTAATCCTTACGTAATGTAAATATTAATATTCATAAACCGGCCAAATGCGGGAGAAAGCCAGCTTTCAGTGACCTTCAACGTTAGACGCGCTAGGCGGAATGTCTAACGGGCGCGCAAGACGATGATCTTTGCCATGTGGCTGCTATAACTATTGGACTACACCGTTCTGCCTGGAAACAGGGGAACACGGCGATGTTGGAGATGCTACAGTCACATGTAGTGTCGAGACTCTGAGATGAGGTACTGATAACGCTAGTTTTTCCGACTTACTGTCTTCTTTCAAGTTCGAGCGCCGTGTTTCCAGGCAGATTCGTATACCTTACCTTCTGACAATTCTGCTGATAACCAGTTTAGTAACATTTAAGAACGTTTGACTTTCCGCCTCGAGGGAAATATATCTTTCATAGGTGTTTACATGAATTATCTGTTTACATGTAAATGTGTAGTTTCTATGGTAACTAGTTATTTAATTGTTTTGTTTATTCATTGATATTCAATGTATTAAAGTTTTACCTGTGTGCAATGTCTAGTACTTAAGCAAATGATATGTGAATATGAACTCAAATGTAGCCTAACAAGGTTTCAAAAAATCTCGGCATGCCTTAACATGCCTGAGAACTCTAACCAATAGATCATAGCTCCGTCTGCCGTGGTAAGAGCCTACCTCGGTCGACTACGTACCTCGTCCCCTCCAGGTACGATGTAGATCTAGCACGTGGAATTCCAAGTGCCTTAGCGCTGCCTTGATGTTACAATGTGTTTTGTGTTAGCTATAAGCTGAGAAAGAGAATAACTTGAAATAATGCGGTGTTGCGATTCGCTTGCTAACGTCGTGTGAATGCTGGTGCGATATTGAATACTTCTTGGAGGGGGGACAGTATTCGCTAGTGATTACTGTCCCCCCACCATAAATTATCACGTTTACTATCTTCGAAGACTTTCAGATTTTTGTACGATGGGGGACATTATTCACTCAATGAGGGGGGACTTTATTCACTAGGGAATAATGTCCGGGGGCCGGGGACAATATTCTGAATCATGGGGGGGGGAACTATTTTCTCCGATACCGGTGCAACTATATCAAAGGAAAGCAAGCAGAGGTCTAAATTATCGTTTTGCGTGGGTGCCGTCTGAAGAGAAGTCTGTATATCCACCATCAGGTACGTATTTCAGCAGAACACGTGTATTTTACCTGTTAACGGTTTCTACACATACAATAAGCTCGTACTTACCTATTTGCTTTGATATACTAGCTACATTCCGCACGTACAATTTTAGCTGAGTGTGTATTGACAGATCTATATTCTGATCAGTGTAGCTATGATGCATTTTAGTTTCATTTACTTTGTTGTAGCAGCCAGACTTTGTCTAGAGCCATGTATTCGTGTGTGAATCTCATAAACCTGCTTACATCAGGACTATATACGGATACTTACAGTGTACAATTATAGCTATAGCCAAACAGAAGATAGCCTGCCAATGTCCCAACCTCCCATATACTCAACACAAATTCCACTAGTTAGCTTTTTGCATCAGTGTATAGAACTCCTCATAGTCATGTCAAATTATTATACATTACCTCAACACTTCACATACTGTGTACTCATTTTCTCCTACTCCCACTATGCAGATTGTTAATTGTGTACACCTGTTATGGACAATATTATAATAACAGTGCTCATTCTGGCATCTGTCAGTTGGTAAGGAGACAGCTGTTGGGAGTACCCTGCTTAGAGTAGGGTAACTTTGAACTATCACTGTGGCATGCATACATCTGTAGCTATATGTACAGTAGATGTTTATCTGTTTGCTGACCATATCACTGTTATTGATTCAGAAATATTAAAAGAACAAGGGGAACCAAGTCATTTGAAGCTGGATTTGAACCCAGGACCTTCTGGATAGTCAGGTCATTGCTGTGACGAGAACTCAGTCCTTAGAATATAACATCAATTCTTGCACTCCTTGGGGGCAGAGATCAACTAGCTCAGTGGTAAGAGTGCCTGGCTGGTATCCAGAAGGTCCTGGGTTCAAATCCCAGCTTGATCCTGATCTTTCAAATGACTTGGCTCCACTTCTTCAATCACATCTACGTTTACTGGGGTGATAATTAACTATCTTGTAATATTAAAGGATGTAGGGATGGCAGTGTCAAAAATCATCATGGACTATACCATGAAGTGCATGTTGGACTACACACTGATACGCATACACAGTACACTAGTAATGGTATATATATATGTTCTCCATGTCATCTTTCAACTTCTCTCTATAGAGCTGATGTTTACGTACTTTTGCGCATGCGTATTGTGAAGGGTTTACAACGCGCTTCACTTCTCCAAATTATGAGCCCCCCACTTCAGAGGGGCTGTCTCCGCCCCTGAAAAAGCATAGGAAAAAGATGCTGCATATGCAGACGAAAGCAGTGATAATGATATGAGAAATAAGAAACAGCATGAAGAGGGAATGGTCATTCAATAATCATAACATGCATAGCCCCTCCCCAAAACATCTGAATGTACTATGGTTACACATGTTATTGTTGCTATCAACATGCATTGGAGAAATAGCTATAGGTAAGCAAGCACACAGACAAAGTACTGTAACCTCTGTAAGTGCTGAAGGTCTTAAACACCCACATACATAAATGATTTGACCGAGTCTTCTCTGCTGTGGTTCCATCTCACTAAAACCCCACCTCTTTCCTCTCACAGTTTCTCATGTCAGCGACAGCGCTGTCTCTACAGTAGACTGGATTATATGCCATGTATCTATCGAAATAGAAAGCTCATGAGAGCTGATGACAAGTAAGTTAAATTTTAGTTAACTTGTAATGCAAATAGAGTAAATGTTCATGTACATGCATGAATTGATTTTTAGACAGTGCCTAGACACAATTTAGACTTATTGTTCTCACTCATGCATCTTAAATTAGTAATACTATCTTTCAAATTATAGTCAGTACTCCATTCACCATACAAAACTGAGGCTAAGTGACTCTGGATTTCTGGAATGTAATGTGAGAGCAAAAAATCAGACAATACGAGATATTACAGATCTTGGAACAGACAATGTAAAGATCCTATTCTCTCCTGGATTTCATCAAAAAGAGAAGTAGCTAAAAGTAGCTTAGAAAATGCATTTTAATAACCACTTACACTTGCATTTTACAGATATGATAATCAACTATTAGTGGAGTACAGGATTCGATGTGCTGAAGGTCAATTAGCTTACTTTAATATCACTGCTCTTAACATGCAAGGAAGGGATGACTGTAAGGATGACGACGGAAACGAAAAGTATGTGTGAATACACTTTGCCCTTTTTTCCTCAGTCATACACACTTGATCCCTACATATATACAGTGGACTATACAGAGTCCACTGAATTTCTAGCATACTGACTCATTATATATGTTTACAAGTAGAAATGCTTAGCATTTTGGCGAGGAAATCGTCAGTTCATACGTAAAATATTACGGTATGTACAGTGCAAGTCACATATATAAAGTGTAAAAACATTTTCACTAAAATGTTGAAGGATATAGGGATTGAAGTGCCAAAACGTACAGAAACAAGGTCTAAGGGCAGCATGCATGCAGACAAAGTCAGGGGATGATAGCATGCAACAATCATAACATGTGTAACCCCTTTCAGTATTCACAGATGTAGGGATATGGGATTACGCGTACGCATGTTATGATTGTTGCATGCTATCATCCCCTGTCTTTGCATGCATGCTGCACTTTGACCTTGCATGTTTCTGTACGTTTTGGCACTTCAATCCCTACATCCTTCAACATTTTAGTGAAAATGTTTTTACACTTGTTCACTGGTTTTTACTCTGTGTAGCAACACGTATAAACCTACTGACTTTCGTGTAGAGTTCTACCTCCCTTGTATACCTATAATACCTAAGTACATAGAGGGCTCATCTAGAGCTGGAGGGGGGCTTGTTTGAACCCACTAACAATTTGACCTTTTTATGTCGGTGTCTCCGTATATATGCAGTTGCAATGAAATGAGCATGTAAAGTATCTAACTGCATGTTTATGTTTGCCATGTTTGTCAGGCCAAGCAATGATATAAACAAATTAGTAGAGCCTAAGAGGGGCTCTGAGCCCAATGACAGCTACACCCCTGACACTCGCCAACTATGCAATCTGTACATACATACACTTAATTTGTGTACACATAACACTGGATGTTATTTAGGTGCCAAGACACTCTCATTATTGATCGTGGAACTTTTGGATCATCTGAAGTTTGTGGCAACAGAACTGATATATCCAATTCATATGCAAGTCTACAGACCGAGAGCTTTAAAATATTTTTCCGTACCAGTGAAACTGGTAGATATGAAGGATTTGAGATGTACGTCGTTTGCTTTAGGGATGAAACTCTGGAAGGTATAATGTATAGTCAGTATTTGTATGCCACAATTCCACTTAACGTGATTACTATGACTACATAATTCACAAGTGTGAAAACATTCTAAATATTGAGAAAATAAAGTAAGCATCTTCAGCATGGCAGGGGAGGATGGCACGAAATAATGTGTAACATGCTAACCCCGAATACTAAAAAATGTATCTAAAAACAAAACTATTGTTTAGCTGAAGTACTCTCTTCTGGGCTAGAAAAAACCTGAATGACTCATCTGGAGAAGTATAGCCCAGATTTATGGGCTACTCTAAGTACAGACATAATTATGTGAACACATCTACATTCTTTACTGTACATTTTAGTAAAGTTGCTTAATATCTCTACCCAGAATGTTTTAGACCATCAGATTTTGATCACCCTGTGTGCAATGCTACTGGCAGTGGAAACATCACAATGAATAGTAAATATACCTGTATCTAGAAAAATATACATAATCCTTACATGCACATCACATACAGCTTTTGGTACATGTAAGAAGTTATATAGTTCTTCAATACAATATGAATGCATGTATGTATATACTCTCTTGTCAGTGTCCATGTACATGTATTACTGTTTTCCCAATACTCAGATTTGCATTGAAATACCTGTCATATAGACCAAGGAATTTGACTGAACATGTTATAGTATGTATAGATGTATGTTAAGATTAGCTATCAATTGTTTGCTGTAGATGGTAGGAAGAAAAGACACACATATGAAAATGAAGATGGACTTACATATGGAGATTTCTTCACTGGATACCCTTCTGGAATGAAAATTCGAAGGGACCTTGCTGAATTTGTAAGTCATAGTGTAATATACCTTGCATACATCCTTCAGACACAGAATGGAAGGCTTGATGCATGCAATAAGGGGGAAAACAGCCAGAAGGAGGTGTACACAGGAAAAACACCAAAGAGGAATATCTGAGCTGGAATGTGGGATATATATATATGCTATATCAGAGAGTCGGTAGACTCTCTATGTAGGGATGGTGCTGATACGCACATTAAGCCTTAACAAATATAACAACGCAGGTTCATTTCCTGCATGCATAAGTTGTATATATGGTCATATTATAATCATTTGTTCACTGTCTACCACTCTTGTTTCTTTACTTTTTGGCACTACCATATCTCTACATCCTTCAACATTTTAATGAAATGTTTTTACACTTGTAGTAACTAGATAATTTGGTTGTGGTGTGGCTCTGTTGTTGTTAGTTTCAAAAAGCGACAAAAAGAAATGATTCCAGGCTATTATTTGCTTAATGCAGTGAAATGCCTTAAAGCTGTGTGTTAGTCTATGTAAACAATATCATTTACTTACTAAGAAATGCATTCATACAAATTAAGATTGTCCATATATTTTGCACCAGCTTACTTTGCATGTCCATGGTGGGACTAATTCCACAACAGACTGCAATCAGTTCTACCGCAGTGCTTTTGCATCATTATGGATAATCTCATCATCACAATCATGTGGTATTCGGTGTAGGGCTTATTTTTACGAGTGCTTAATTTATTTTCAGCACAACCAGTGGCACAGGCTAAGGAGACAGGCAGAAGTGGAATTACGGTTTATTGAACGAAACGTTTTATTCAACGAGTCTGTTGATTACATTAACAATACAATCATCATATTTGACCCTGATAACAATACTGTTGACATGTGAGTGAGTACCTTTACACTAATTTGTAGATTAATGTTGCTATCTTATAGTGTATAGCTATCTTATAGTGTTTAGTAAAACAATAATTATTGCCCTATGTACAAGACATATTTCATCTCATCTTGTGTTGTCACCTGTCACATATCTGTATATTTTCTTGCAGGTATTCAGGCATTTATGTGTTGCAGACTTTCAATACTACTGGAGGTATTACTACATACGTCCATAATGCAGAAAGAGGTCGACGCCCTCACTTTATAAACTGCAGCCAATCATATTGTGTTAAACATGCTCTGCACAAACGAATGAAATCACAAAGTCATGAAACTGATTAGAGATAGAACTTATAATTCTCTCTTTCATTTTTGCTGTAGGTCCACTGATAATTACTGGAAGATATGCTTATTTCCAGCTATTTGTCATTGATCCTCGAGTAAGTTATTTGTATTGCCATATATTATTGGCATTCAAACTATTAGGAAACCTCGTTTTAGTGTACAAGCAAATAGCTTCTGCTGTATACTAAAAGTGAAAATCAACCTACATATGTACGTAAATTACTGAGACCTATGTACTATGTATACAAGTATGTAGAGGTAGTATCATCAACCTCCAATTTGCAAGTCAATGTCAGATAAACAATTGGCTATTTTAGTAAAACCTAGCCTACACACTATTCCTGAGAATGATAATGAGCCCAGGATCCAAAATAGATGATACATTGGAAGTAATGTTACACTTCACTTTGTAATGTCCAAAATCTGTTTCAACACCAATTAAGTCTAACAGGCCATCAGTGAGAAAAGTGTGATATATGCACGGAATATGCATATAGTGTTCGAATAACCAAGCATGTTTACACATGTATAGGGTCTAATTCCTGATCCAGAAGAGGAGGAACAACTCGTAACCTTGACTCGACCTCTGCTAGATGCTGTTCCCCTGAATGAGGACCTTAATGTTACTGATCCAAATCAGACAATAGGTATACTTGCTATATATATAGTGAGAAACCAAGACACATATGCACACAAAAATATATAGGAGCAAAACAAAATCGTTAAAGGCTGTAGGATGCTATGCCAAACACTAGAGAAACAAATGCAGTATATATGAAGCAAGACAGGGGATGATGACCTGCACAGATAATAACAAAAAGCACATTGCCTCAATCCCATGAGAGAACTTAAGCTAACTTCGTTTTCTCTGGACCACCATTGAGTTGGTATAATGTTGTAACAATATATATGCTCAAAACTTCCCATTGATTCTCTAGTTACATCCACTACAGTGAATGTACTCACTATTTTGATTTTTAAGTAATTTTACTTTCATTACCTCTCACAGTCAAGTTTCCATTCTTTTTTGAAGATGAAAGAGGGAAACGTCAAGTTGAATTGAAAGGTATATATTCATACATTTGTGATAACACGTTGTGGTATTTTTTACTGTAGCTATAGCTAATGGAATTTTTACCAGTGATTTCTCCCACTAATTTTTGCATACATATACATGATCATGTAATCCTGTTTGTTTTGCTGAATGAAGCATTTCCCTTGTGTCATTGTAGACGTGTATTTTGCAGCCTTACCATGTATAAAACACCCATCAGTTTGTGTGTCTGTAAAGACTAAAAGTAATAGCTACCATATTTGGAGTTCTGAGCTGTTATGGTTTATATATGGGTGTTGTTGGGGCCATCCCTACATAGAGAGTCTAACTTTCTGATACTCCTACATGCTTTACAGTCTCACAAATATTTGGAATGCACAATGTATTTGTTTATTTAACATAAATGCAAGTTTGCTTCTGTTTCTGCATGATTAACCCTCGGTGCGCATGCGCAGCGAGGGTTACTGTAGTTGGTCCTGTGTGTGTGTGTGTGTGTGTGTGTGTGTGTGTGTGTGTGTGTGTGTGTGTGTGTGTGTGTGTGTGTGTGTGTGTGTGTGTGTGTGTGTGTGTGTGTGTGTGTGTGTGTGTGTGTGTGTGTGTGTGTGTGTGTGTGTGTGTGTGTGCATAGATCAAGAACGCAAGCGAGCACAGAGAAGTAACGGTCCAGCTTAGCGCGTGGGCGCTGATAGCTTTGCGGTAGGGCCAACCTACGCGCGCAATTAAGTTCTCTCTACTTTCTCTCTACCCTTGACGTCATTCACTTGACCAGGCTATCCCTTCCGTTTCTCTCTGGCGGGCAAAGGTCATACGTAGAATTATATGCGCGGAGGAGGGAGAGCCTGGGAACTAGGCTAGTGCATTCATTCTATAACATTTTCTACAGATGGAAATGAAAGGAAGAAACGTCAAGATGATTCAATAGGTACATGTTGTAAATAAAAAAAAAACAGCATGCAGCCTGTTTGGTATACTTGTGAGAGTATACATTTCCTTGTACTCATACAGTGCAGAAGAATATAGCACACCAATTTTCACTGCATAGTATTTATTTCGAGTTTTATTGGGTATATGCAAGTCAGACGAACCTTAGGTGTGTACTAGCCTCGGTTCCAGGCCTTCCCCGCGAGCGTTTCATTACGCGCTGATTAAACATTGAAAAGTCGGGGAAGGCCTGGGTGCAAACGTCACGTGAGGTAGACGTTAGGTAGACGCCTGGCGGTGTGGCACTTTTCGTGTACGTGTACTAAGGAGCAAGTGATGGTCTTCAACAGACGATCCATGTATTCCCGACTCTTGAGCAAACACCACATGCCAGAGTTGCTACATTAGGTCGTCTGTAGTACCCGGACACGCAAAGTGCCACACCGCCAGGCGTCTATCTAACGTCTACCTCACGTGACGTTTGCGCCCAGGCCTTCCCCGATTTTTCAATGTTTTACTCCCACACACAATTAGCGCGTAATGTAAATGCTCGCGGGGAAGGCCTGGAACCAAGGCTAGGTGTGTACTGAAGCTTAAAACACCTTTGCTTAGGAATAGGTGTTAGTGTAATACATTGTCATTGTCATCCATAGTGAAAATGCCATAGTAGAGTCATATACCATAGATAATATAGACACGTGTGTATATTTTCTATGCATTACCAAGCACACTTAGAGTTTATTCATAGATCTACGTTTCACAAAAGGCACTATATTTTTTCATAGACTCTAATCTAGATTTCACTGATGAAGGTGTATTTGCTATACTAAGGAATCTTGAAGCTTGTAATCCTGTTGTGAGGACACAGGCACAAGCCAACCTGGATGTCTATAACAGGACGTGAGTTAATAAATGACATGCTTAAGAAAATTAATATGAACAAGTAAATAAGAAATTTATATAGGGATTGCGTCAAACTGAACAAAGACAAGATTGACATGCCATCGGCAGGGGCGTAGCCAGTATTTGAATAATGGGGGGGCTCAGCGAGTAAGTGGCGCCCGAAGCGTTTTAGCCATGCCCCCATTTTGAACCGATCGGCGACTGCTCTCTGTAGCGCGCGCGCACTATCAGTTTCGTAGCTACTACGCAGTAACTATACGTGCACTGTAGGGCTGTAGCGAGTGACACTGTAGTCTCCGAATTAAATTAGCTACATGGGCTCATCTCGAGCTAGACGAACCTGCTAGCCTTTTGAACTTTGTCGGCGTCTCTGTATATTTGCAGTTGCAACAAAACGAGCGCTAGCATGTAAGGTATTTTACAATTTATGTTTGTCATGGTTGTCGGGCCAAGCAAAGATTATAATAGAGTCTAAGATAGTCACTGGGCCCATTTTGAAATTACAAAGGGGGGGGGGGGATTTCTCCAGCAGACGGTATATAAGCTTACCGTGATACGTACATATATGTAGAGGCAGAGCCAACACACTGTACGCGTGTGCAGTGTTCTGACGTCTTTCTTTTGCGTAGTACTAAGTGCTAGTTACGTCAACACATTTCTCTTGTCTCAGCCAGTTCACTCTCCTTGGGAAATAGAGACTCATGCAGAGTATGTAGATCTACATGTACTAAACAGCTGGATTTAACTGCACACCTGCATTGGTTGTCCACATGATATCACTGTCATTCACTGTTATTCTCTATATAGTGACAGTGTAAGGTTACAGGAGCTGTTGAATTTTACTATCAATTGCACTTTGCAATTGAATGGGACAAAAATTGCAATTGAGTGTAAGGTGGATGGTCCTACTGCTGTCCTGCCCTATAACACTACATGTCAAATCAATGATCAACCACCGGAGAAATGTAAGCTATCTATTGCATTTCTAGGCCCTATTAAATACCAGGTTGCAGACAAAATAGCCAGTACATTTTGTGGTCATATACTAGTATATGTTACAGTAATATAATGTCTGCAGCTTTATCGTTATGCTCTATATACAGGGATGGGGCAAACACAACCATTAGCCTTAACATCCAAATTGTTATACGCATCTTATTTATTGTTGCATGCCATCATCCCCTGCCTTTGCCTGCATGTTGCACTGTATTTCTGTGATATTTGGCACTGCCAGCCCTACATCCCCGGCTATGTATATGTCAGCTGAATACATATGTCAGCTGAATACATACTTCACACATTGACATGAAAAAACATATCTGGTGGGGCCAGACGAGCTAGGCAATCCCTGGACAGTGCTATTTCAAGCTCATTAGCTCTCATCAGCAGAGAATACGCGCAGCTTGTCTAGCACACCAACGGTTTATATACGTAAGGTGCACAAGAACACTAGTGTTTCAGTGGTTTCAGAACTAATGAGTTCATTCACCAAACATAGTGCCTGCCACGCCTAGAGCAATAAACTGGGCAAGGCCTCTTACTCAAAAAAATACCACATGTGTTATATACTATTATGACTATTTACAGGTGATCCATTTTATAAACCACCTGCTATGTTAATGTTTTCTGATGGAACTGTAATTGTTAGAGCCATCAACTGCAACGGACAGAGGGCAAAGGTATGTATCTGTGTCTCTCACATCTACCATTGAAATCATACCCAGAGCAGTGGCGTAGACAGGATTTAGAGGAAGGGGGTGCCGAGCGCTTGCGCTTCGAAAATTTCAGCCTAAAGCCACACCCCTTTATTATGTAACTTCCTGTGGTTCGTGCGCGCGACTATGAAACAAAGAGCACAGTCGTCTACGCTACGTGATAAAGGTAAAACTTCAACTAGCCGTTCAGACGAGCCTCTTCGCAGCAGTTTCACGGGCACGACGTTGTCTCTCCCTTTCTGTTATGCTTATATCGCGCGAAGCGCGTAATATCGACTAATGCGCACTTGCACGACGTACGAAAAAACGCCTTTTCGGACCACTTGGTTAGCTCGCTCACGCTCGCCAAAAACACATCTGATAAACAGGGTGCTCCGAGTCCGCTGAATATTCAGGTAAGATGTAAACTTGATGTACAGTACAGTAGACTAGGCCTATAGCCTCAGGCATAAAGGGGGTGCTCGAGCACCCAAAGCACCCCCCCCTGTCTACGCCACTGCAGAGTCATTATCTTCTACCTTTACTCTTCTGCAGCAATGCTTAGATACAAATGGAAGACGATTGAATTGCTACTGAATAAATTCACAGCTTTAAGGAACTCTAGATCTTTATATAATTAACACATATAGAGTGTAAAAACTTTTGTTTCTTGTATGGATACATATATGCTGCAGTGACTAATCCTCTACCCTCTACTGATTGAAAAAGTTTTCTTCTTATTTTCTAAATGAAAAATGATGACACTCTGTATACATGTAGTCTCTGGTGTATTGCAATTGCCTGCATGGTTTTGTTTGGATTTGTATATATATATATACAAGTATAAAAACAATTTCACTAAAATATTGAAGGATGTAGGGATTGAAGTGCTGAAAAGCATAGAAACAAGGTCAAAGTGTAGCATGCATGCAGACAAAGGTAGGGGGGGGATCATAACATGCGTAGTGCATATATATACAAGTGTAAAAAACATTTCATTAAAATGTTAAAGGATGTAGGGATGGTAGTGCCAAAAATTAAAGAAACAAGATTGTAATAACTCGTGTGGTGCACAGTGAACAACTGATTATGATATGACCATAGACGTATATAGTTTGGAGTTCAGAGTTCACGCTACCACAAAGATGAATTACATGCAACAATAACAACATGCGTAACCCCTCCCTACATTTTATTTCGTGGGGTTACGCATGTTGTTATTGTTGCATGCAATTATCCCTTGTCTGCATACATGAATTGTAATTCATCTTTGTGGTAGCGTGAACTCTGAAGTTTGAACTCCAAACTATATACGTCTATGGTCATATCATAATCAGTTGTTCACTGTGCACCACACGAGTTATTACAATCTTGTTTCTTTAATTTTTGGCACTACCATCCCTACATCCTTTAACATTTTAATGAAATGTTTTTTACACTTGTTTCACTAGTTTTTCTTGGGTACCTACAGTGTCCATTTCTGTAAGTGGAGTGATCCCTACTTGCTTGTGTTCGCACGAGCCCCACCCGCTTCTACTCCCGCGGACCTGCGCGCGCTTGAGCCCCACCTTTCTATGAAACGTGAAATGCACGTGACCACACAGAAAATGGCTTCCGACAAATAAGGAAAATTTGCGATTATACAGTTGTGAGTAAAGTTATGAAGATTCTCTTGGTCGAGGATCACGCACGCAAGGGAAAGGAGTCGTTTCATGTAAAAACCAAGGACAGTACTTGTGCCACTTTTGCAGTAGGCCAGTTCAACTGAAGAAGAAGAAGATGATGAACAAAATATCCAAAAAGGGGGGTGTGGCAAATTCCGTAAGTCATTGTAGCTGTGTATTTTACGTACTTTGAGGGTCTTAGCGGGTACAGAATCACTCGTAGAGTACGTGTATGTGTCTAAAAGGGCTTGTAACTGCCACGTTTGGGAGTTATGAGCCATTCTATCTTGGAAAATGGGCGTGTCCTGTCGGCGCCATCCCTACATAGAGAGTCTACCGACTCTCTGATAGTGACGTCAGAACTAGAACTTAATTTAGAACCAAGAGTGATTATAATACTATCTGCTGCTCATATTTATTTACAATGCTTGACAATGATTCATGACACACAAGAGTTGGATGACTGTTACACAAATGGGAAGAGAAACAAGTGATAGGTTCCTTACATAAGTGACACAACTTATCACCAAAAACAGATCGGCAGAGTTCTCTTAAAATTGCCTGGCCGCAGTTAGTGCCCTTCACTCCATAGTCCGCTACTAAGGCGCATGCGCGGTTTCATATACACGGTGTATCTCGGCAACGGATCAGTTTCAGAGAAATCGACACTTCGGCAATCGAATATTTTGACCTTCGTTGCCCGTTGAGTACGTGATGTCGTTTTCAGGACGACAGACGCTCCAAAGGTAAGACCTCGATTAACGGACACACACAAACTCAACTACAGTAACGCTCGCTGCGCATGAGCGCCGAGGGTAATAATAAAGAGACAGATAATAATGAGTATCGGTTCTGAAATTCCTTAGTCAACTTGGTCAGTTCTTCCATGCCCTCATAGAGACCACTCCCACTCACTGTACTGCTGCCCTGAATGAGCCACTTTCGATCTTTCAGTTCAGGAAGACCGAGTTCTCGTTTAGTGTCTATGGTTTAACGGCAACTTCCGACGGCGAATGTGCATTGGGCAGACCTTGTTTGTTTGCTAATACTACCAATGGTACTTTATGGCTAGCACAGGCTAAGCTGCTTCTAATGGATATAAACCATCATTCACTCAGAAGAAGCATTAACAGAAATTTATCACAAGGAGGCTGTTGTGAAGATGGATGTATTTGTGAAGGTGAAGAGTGGTCCTCAGGACAGTATTTCTCTTCAAATAAACAATGCAATGTTTCCAAGAACAGGAAAAAACTTCAGTCGATCATTAAGACAATAATCTTGTGTGACAGAATATATCTCTCCGTGGTCATCATGATCATGGTACACACTTGGAGCATGTGTGTCACTGTGGGGGCCATGGAAACCTTTGGGCTCTCCTTCAGTTCCGTATTTCATCTGGAGACACCGTTCTGAAAGAGCATCTGGATACTGCTCCCATGAATGCCACTTACATATCACCTGACATCCAGAACCAGGTGATTCAAGTCCTTGGGGATTATATTCTCCACCAAATTCTCATTAATAAAGAAACAAAGTATTTTAGTGTAATTGCTGGTGAGGTGACCGATTCTTCAAACAAAGAGCAGCTTGCAGTAGTCCTGTGCTATGTCAATCCATCTGACCGTTGCATCCGTGAAGATCTTGTTACAGTAGTGGTGGTATTACAGGACAGGCTCTTGCAGAGATGCTGCTAGACTTTCTCAAAGATGGTCTTGATCCTACCTACTTATGTATGATGGTGCCGGTAACATGGCGGGAACAAGTATCATGTCTTCATTTCCCCTTGCTCTATGTACACTGTGCCTCCCACTGCTTGAATCTTGCTGTTGTGAGCTCACTTGAAGTGGTTGCTGTACGCAATATGATAGGGATTGTGAATCGAGTGTCAACTTTCTTCTTTGCATATCCCAAGCAACAGAGGAAGCTTGAGGAAGCAATTGAAACAACACAGCCAGAATCTTCTGTTCATAAGTTGAAGGATCTCTGTCGAACATGATGGATCGAGAAGATAGAGGCTTTCCAGAGATTTCAACAGCTTCTTCCATCAGTTGCTGCATGTATGGAGACAATATCGAGTGAAGGACTTAGAGAATGGTCATCTGACTCAGTGACAGATGCAACTATTCTCCTAGCTATCAGCACAGCTGAAGTCATCAGTGCTCTTGTTATCATCACAGTATGTTTGCAATACCTGCTGGACCCAACTCACAGTCTTCACTTATAACTGTTAGAGGCATCAACTGCAACGGACAGAGAGCAAAAGTATGTGTCTGTGTCTCTCACATCTACCATTACAATCATAAACCAGTAATACATATGTCATTATCTTCTACCTTTACTTACTGCAGCAATGCTTAGACAAAGAAGGAAAACGATTAGATTGCTACTGACACATTCACAGTTTGCAAAACACTCCATTACACTATTGTTTCATGTATCAATACATAGATGCTGTAGTAACTAACCCTCTATGCTGTTGACTGATTGAGAGTTTGCTATAACTTTACATGCATGAAATGTAAACACTTTATCAAAAATAAATGCAGAAATATAATTACCAAATTAATCTACAGTCCAACAGTGGTCTCCTGTGGTCAGAGAGGCAAGCAGAATTACCAATGTGTGGCAGTTAGTTTGACCCCTAACACCTGGAAAATGTTGTACTATTCCACTTGTAGGTCCAAGGTTCAGTCGTACCACAGGTGTCAAGGATCCTTGACACGTGCACTTTAGTGCATTCATCTTAACTGTGCTCATTTTGGCATCTGTCAGTGGGTAAGTAGACAGCTGTGGGGAGTAGCCTACTTAGAGTAGAGTACCTTTGAAGTATACAGTATCCCTGTGGACCTTTGCTCTGTATGTACAGTAGATGTTTATCTGTTTGTTGAACTTAAGACCTTCAAGTGTTAATTAAAATGTCAAAGGATGCCTTGTCAAATCATCTTGTGCTATGCAATGTAAAATAAAACCTGGACTAAACCATGGAGTGAATGTTGGACTAAACTCATAAATCTCTCCTCTGCTGTGGTTCCGTCTCACTAAAAACCCCACCCCCTTCGTCTCCACACCACAGCAAGGATTATAATCGTAATTTAAGGCCAATTCTTAACCTGTGTACCCATTTATATTCAATGTACAGGAGGGATTTGACTGGGAGATGAGAACTTCTACAACCAGAGCCTGGAGATTTCTCCATCTCCTTCACTCTAAGAGTGAGAGCCTCTACTTGTTTAAATAAGATATAGCCTCAACCTGTATCCTCATGGAGTCGATAGCTTCACTCACAATTGATTTAATCTTTGCTCTGCCATGTGAAAGTCAATCACAACAGGGGTGGGTGTGTGTGGGTGTGTGTGTGTGGTGGGGGTGGGGGTAGGTGTCTGCATGTACATTAGTTGCTTGTAAACTTGCAGTGTTTGACTTTTGCGCATGCGCCGCTGTGCGCTACACGCGGTGTTCAAACGAGAGAAAATTGCAGTACAGCTTCATCTCTGGATTTGGCGTGAGTGGCGTTGGAAAAGCTGTGAGATATCTGTGTAGCCATCATCAGGTATTTCAAAACACTTGACAATGTACCTGTACACGTAAACAAGTCGCACTCCTTGGATGCCTTGTGTGTATATGTTATATACTAACTTCCTATGTCTCATCAGCGTTTGCGGATTGTGTTTATCCAATGCAATGAATATATGCACACACGATATTAATTAAAAGGCTGCCCAATGGCACTCTGGCCTGACTTTGCCTCTCCCTGGTGGAATGGGACCTCTGTCTGGTCCTTGTGAAGCTCCCTGCTACCAGACATCTTGCCTGCATCAGGGGTGGGAAGCGTAGCACCTCCAAAGAGGGCTGCGATCTCTGACGTGCCGACTCCCGCTCCAGTCAGGAGCTCCGCGACCGCCTCTTCGAGAGTCGGATGAAAAAGTAGTCATCGGATGACGTTAGACATCTCTGGTCGTCCTCTGAAATACGTTTCCTTGACCTCGCTTCTGCGAGCTAGAAGAAAGGCTGATGAGGCCTGGATGACGGGGGTTCTTATAGGCTACTCCCCACAGAGGCAGTCAAAACCGGTCAAATCCGACCGGATGTAAAACTCCACGGTGCAGGTCACTTCCTTGGATACCAAGGAATTTAAGGGGTAAACCCTGGGGTAGAACTACCAATTAACTGCCTGTACTAGAGATTTGGGCCAATATCACAGTTGGGGGCCTTCTGAAATATAATTGGCATGTTAGTAGTATTTGCGATGAGCCTTCTGAAATATAATTGGCATGTAAGTAGTATTTGCGGATTGTGTTTATCCAATGCAATGAATATATACATGTTATGCCTATGTATTTACATGTGAATACAACAGCTTACTAGCCTTCATGTCATTCAGTTGTTAGTGCTACTATATATTTTCTGGCTTCAAGTCATCTTTAAAAGAGATGTTCTATATACTAAAGTATTGGTTGAGCAGCACACATGTGTCCACATAGTAGTAGCATATAGTATGTTTAGCTACATTTACTTAGGCTTAGTTCTAGATATATAGGAATAGGAATGAGGGGGGGGGGTTGCAGGGGGGCCTGTGTCCCTCAAGAGGGAGGCCTGGCCCACCCAATAGTTACTCATTTTGAGTCAAGCATATGCAATCCAGTAGACAGTAAGTGGTCAATAGAAATGGTCAGGTTTACCCCCCCCCCCCCCCCAATATTTTTTATCTTCCTACTCCACTGATCAGGGGTGCCGGAAGCTGTAAAGCATTGGTCCCGTGAAATGTACGGGGTAATTAATAATTCATAGTTTTCTGCGCATGAGCAAGCTCACACGCGTAGCTCGGCACGTATAAGTACTTTAGGTCTGACCCAATTCATAAAACTAATGCTACGAGTGCACATGCGCGTCGGTTTCAGAGCGAATAATGTTATGAATATATAATGAGCAGCGTCAACATTGGTCCCGCAGTCGCGGGACCTGCGGTACCGGCTCCGGCGCCCCTGCTGATGTAGGTGTGTGAATGTGTGAATTTACACTAGTGCTCATGGAAGTGATGTTGAACCTTTAACTCTATTTAGCTTACACCACAGTGTTCTAAGTGCACTGTCTGTGGCAGTGTTCTGATACCAATTAATAATTTCCTCTCACTATGCAGGTACATCTGTTATGGACAATGTTACAATAACAGTGCTAATTCTGGCATCTGTCTGTGGGTAAGGAGACAGCTGTGGGGGGTAGCCACCTTACAGTACAATAAGTGTGGGTATACCAGTGAGTGCATCTGTACAGTATTTTTACCTTTTTTGTGTCTATGTTTAAACAAGCATTTCAATTTTGTGAGGAGGGCAATGCCAAACATTATTGAAACAAGGTTATCATGCATACAGTATAAGCCTGGGATGATAGCTAGCATGTGTATATCACTCCACAGTATGTAGGGAAGGGTTAGACATTTCAAATTGCCTTTGTATACAAGTGAGAGGAACACTCATTACAATTTCCCATACTGAGACAGTGTAGTTTTAAGTTGCTTTCAGAAAAAATAAAGACTGAAGACACCTGGTCCAGAATGGACCTGAAATGTAGGTTTCCTTATAGCTAAAGAAGAATGAGATCCTGCCTTTTCCATGTGTTACTGGTGCAGTCATCATAGCTGAGTATTTTATGTACTTTGAGGGTATTAGCGGGTACAGAAGAACTTACGGAGTATGTGTATGTGTCTAAAAGGGCTTGTAACTGCCGTGTTTGGGAGTTCTTAGACATTCAATATGAGTTATTGGGCATGTCCTACGTATATGTCTTATGTAAACTTTGAGTTCGTTATCACCAAGTATAGGGATCAGGCCGATATTTGTAGTTTCGTCCCAAGTTTGTGGTCTTCATACAGTGAATTTAGCATGTTATCATTCCGGCTGTAGAACTCGTATGAAAGCGATGTTTTCTAGAACAGTTGGTGGTCAAGGTTTATTTATTGATGGTATCTACACACTCTCTAGCTGAAATAAGCATCCGAAATTAGATCCGCCCTAAAATTTATCGTTTACTCTATAGCTAGTTGTTGAGACTTGAAATCTCTGCCTATATAGCTTTTTAAGGTATATTGAATTAAAACACATTTAAACATGTTTAAAAATACATCTTCCTGATTCCTCCCATAGTATCTCATACCAACAAAACCGTTGTCTCTTTAGTAGACTGGATCATATACCATGTGAGTACGGAAATGAAACACTGAGAGCTGGTGATAAGTAAGTAAATATATATATATATATAATTGGCATTGATCTTAGAGCCTGATGCCATAGAGTAAATATACAATTTGCACATAAAATACTTATTTAGACATACGATCATTGATGTACTAGTACATAATTCAGACCCATGTACTGTCCCTTTGTACATACATGTTTTTTTCTTTGAATTATAGTCAGTACACCATCCACCATACAAAACTGGAGGAGAGTGAATCTGGATTTGTGAAATGTATTGTGAAACAAAACAGACAGAGATTAAAACATATCACAGATCTTGGAACAGAAAATGTAAAGATCTTGTTCTCACCTGGATTTTATCGAAAAGAGAGGTATATGTATGTTATGATAACTAAAGCGTGTTACAGGAAATACAAAGGTTGATCTTTCAGATACTTGCATTTTATTTTACAGATATGATAATCAACTTTTAGTGGAGTACAAGGTTCGGTGTGCTGCAGGTCAATTAGCTTACTTTAATGTTACTGACCTTCACATGCAAGGAAAGGACTGTGAGGATGAAGAAGGAAACATAAAGTAAGAAGAATATGTGTGTATGCACTTTTAAATTTTTTTACCAGCAGCACACACAATTGATTAGCAGTATAATGAAGTCATTAGCAGGGGCAGCACCGGCAGTTTTGAAGCATACTCAGTTTACAGTCAATAGCGATGTAATTTAGTGTATACTGAGAGGCCATTAATTTTTGGATGCCACACACAATGTAAAATATATACGTCCTTCACACGTACGTACATATATATATTGCTCATAGTTCTTGCGCAAGAAAAAGGCCAGTGTCTCAAATGAGCGGTCTAGGCTTGTTCACCGCCTGATTTTAGCACATGGCCTGGTCCATGCCTGCACACGATAACCTAACCTGTGGTCCGGCCAAAACCTGACTGGCTGGAGCAGCAACACCGCCCCTGATTAGCAACTAACCATGTTCCTATAATATACATGGGTGTTAAACACTGCTTACTTAACAAGCAAGGGATAGCAGTGCCAAAAACAAGAAAAATAAGTGAAGTATACATGCAGTAAGGCATGGGATGAGGGGATAGAACAATAATAAAATGCGAAACACCCTCCATATATCTTTTTATTGTGAGGTTACACATTATTATTAAAGTCCGTTTTAGAATTAGTCCCACCACAGACTTATATGGTGTGCGTGCAGTGTGTGCACGGACTTTTGACAGTGTGAACACGGACATCTCGATGCTCTCTGTTTCCTGTATTCAGGTTCCTGTGCATTCTGTTGATGGATGGATAGTTAATGGATGTAGTTGAGTACTCTCTTTTCTGGGAGTGCAATCATATATTGCCGGTGTACGAACAACAGCAGCATTCAGCAGAAAACGCTCCCTACTGAAACGCATACACGTGCCCTGAATGCAGTATTCCAATGGCAATTTGCTCCCATGCACCAAGTTCAAAGGTCAAACAGTTTTGTTGCATGCTCCCCTGTGGTAGTAACCTTCCTCCACCTATAACATCAATAATAATTAATCTCTACACTTAGTGTCTTGTTTCGAGTTGGGATAACAGTGCCAAAGATCAGACAAACAAGGTGTAATAGATTATACAGGCAAAGCAGGGATGATGGCGTGGATAAAATTAAAAATTTGGGCACGGGTAATTTAAAACAACAGCAGCAGCAGCAATCTATAGTTTTACAATTTCCAGGAGTCACTGTAATTTGTTATAGAGCAGGGTATGTGGCTAAAATGCAGCATTTCGGAGTTTGGAACAGTTTTATGGTAAGGCTAATTACAATATGGTACCATCCCTACGTAGAGAGTGTATCGGCTGTCTGATGTGGGTATGACTCTCTGATATAGGTATGACTTCTTGACAAGGGACATATTTACTCTTGTTTCACTGTATACATGTTGTCAGATTTGTGTGCAGTTCAACCTCCTCACATGTACATGTACATGTAATAATTGATAGATTTGCTGTACTAGTCAGCTGGTACGTATTGTTCATACTTTCAATCAACTCCTTAACATCATATAATGACTAATACATTCAGATGTCAAGACTCACTTGTCATTGAGCGTGGAAGGTTTGGAAAAACCGAAGTTTGTGGCAGCAGAACTTTAGAATTAATAAATTCATCAAGTTCTTCCGTATTGAACCTAGAGCCCGAGCCCTTTACAATTTGTTTCCGTACCAGTGAAGAAGTCAGGGCTAAATGATTTCAGATGTATGTCATTTGCTTTAAGGATGAACGTCTAGAAGGTAAGATGTATGTATATACTCTTTACTCAGTATATGTCATGTGGCATGCAACTGTACTGTATCATCCTATAGAGTTCACTGCCTCTATGATAATACAATGAAAATTAATTATAAGTTGTCTCTGTATACAGATTGCTTCACACCATCCCATTTTAATATTCCTGAGTGCAATGCTACTGGCAGTGGTGGAGGCAGTGAAGGGGACAGTGGAGGGGACAGTGAGTCAATCTACACTCTGTTGTGTGTCTCTAAGCCCACATTACTGCAGTTCTGAGCATTTTTATCGGAGAGTCGGTAGACTCTATTTAGGGATGGTGCCGACATGCCCATTAGCCTTAACAACTGTTAATGGCTCAGAACTCTCAAACGCAGCAACCCCTCCCTACATCTCTTATTATGGGGCTACACATGTTATTATTGTTGCATGCCCCCATCCCCTGTGTTGCTGGATATATATACTGCACTCTTGTTTCTCTATTTTGAGCACTGTCATCCCTACATCCTTAATGGAAATGTTTTTACCATCTTTATGTTAATAAGACTAATGGGCATGTCAGCACCATTCCTACATAGGGAGTCTACGGACTCCCTGATGATGCTTTTTCAGGGGATGAGGGCAGTATATATGCATCAAGACAGGGGATGAGGGCAGCAACAATAATAACATGCGTATGCTGCAAGACAGGGCATGAGGACAGTATGTATGCGGCAAGACAGGGGACGAGGGCAGTATATATGCAGCAAGACAGGGGACGAGGGCAGTATATATGCAGCAAGACAGGGGACGAGGGCACGCAACAATAATAACATGTGTAAACCCTCCCTACATCATTTATTAGATGATGCTTTTCAGGGGATGAGGGAAGTATATATGCAGCAAGACAGGGGATGAGGGCAGCAAGACAGGGAATGAGGGCAGTATATATGCAGCAACACAGGGGATGAGGGCACGCAACAATAATAACATGTGTAAACCCTCCCTACATCATTTATTAGATGATGCTTTTTCAGGGGATGAGGGAAGTATGTATGCAGCAAGACAGGGGATGAGGGCAGCAACAATAATAACATGCGTAGTATATATGAAGCAAGACGGGGGATGAGGGCAGTATATATGCAGCAAGACAGGGAATGAGGGCAGTATATATGCAGCAACACATCGGATGAGGGCACACAACAATAATAACATGTGTAATCCCTCCCTACATCATTTATTAGTTTCGAGTTACACATGTTATTATTGTTGCACGCCCTCGTTCCCTGTGTTTCTGCATATATACTGCACTTGTTTCCCTACTTTTTGGCACTACATCCTTCAACATTTTAATGGAAAGGTTTTATACTCCTGTATTATATTAAGTTAGGTATGTCACCACAATCTAGATACTAGAAAGAGAAGATATGATTATGAGAATGAAGATGGACTTACATACAGAGATTTCTTCACTGGATACCCAGCTGGAATGAAAATTCGAAGGGATCTTGCTGAATTTGTAGGTTGTAGTATAATTGCCAAGTGGCTTAGCACTAGGCAAACAATCACAGATTGCAGGGTCGTGTGTGTGTGTGTGTGTGTGTGTGTGTGTGTGTGTGTGTGTGTGTGTGTGTGTGTGTGTGTGTGTGTGTGTGTGTGTGTGTGTGTGTGTGTGTGTGTGTGTGTGTATGTTTCGATGATGTTTAATGATAATTAGACGGAGTTAATGTAGGACATAGGAGTGCGTGGTGCAAATGGTGAGGGTCTGGCAGTACGGGGGTGGCAGACCCCCACAACAAAAAATTACAACCACCTACAGGGCAGGTGGTGTGGCAACCAAGACCACCAATGGCAAGGCAAATGGCGGTAATGGTCTCGCAAGGTTATTTGATGGGATGTAGCATATACGGAGCCACCGCGCATGCACAGAGAACAGGTTGATGGGGCATGCGCAGAGTGTTTGCAACCTCAACTGTCGCCGCCGGCGGGGGAGACTGGCGAGCGGTGTCAGAGTCTGCCATCGGATATCAACGAGAAGCAAGCTGTGCTGTAAAAGCTTCTGGCTGCCACTGAGTGTCCTGCCGGAACTCGCCTGTGCACACAACTGCTACGCTTGCCGGTCAGAATGGCGCAATGCCTTTGGCAGCAATGGCACAACCACTACAAATACCAGTACAATCACCACAAGTACCAACACCAGCACCAAAACCAGGTATATTTTCAAGGACATTTACTGCCTGATAGTAACTACACATAATATTGCCTTTTTCCCATACATAGCTCCACTGCTACCAGACCACTTGCGGTGTAAGTTTCCCCGTTGCAACAGAAGCAGGCACGCGGTGGTGAAGGGATGACGGAAGACGCGGTTCGGCAGCTGATTCGCGAGGAGGTGGCGGCAGCTGTGGCGACTGCTCTAGCTCACCCGACGCACGGACCAGACCCACCCATTCTCCGGCTGAGCAATTTCTCAAAAGGCTCCTACCGGTTTACCCAAGACCTGCTGCAGCTGGAGCTTGCCTCGCCTACCCTACAGTCTCTTCCTTACCCGGCTACCGTTGTATCTCCACTCCGGCTGGCCGCCTGAGAACGTGCTCTTCAATCCATCCCAGACAGAGCGTTCACCACTTTCTTATTGAGGGGCCTCACCAATGGGTTTCGCATTGGGGTTGTAAAAGGGGCCACTTTTGTACCTTCCCGACGAAACCGTAGTTCAGCTTATGAGAGACCTGACGTGATCTCGACATACCTGGCCCGCAAGGTGGACTTGGGTCGCATGTCCACCATTCCATCTACATCTCCTATTGGTCCACCTCTCCTGCAAGTCAGCCCCTTCGGAGTAACTCCCAAGAAGAATAGGCCAGACAAGTGGCGACTTATTGTGGATCTTTCCTCCCCAGAGGAGCAGAGCGTGAATGACGCAATTAGACAGGACCTCTGCTCTGTGTCCTATGCCTCGCTTGACCATGCTGTAGAGCTGGTCAAGGCACTGGGGCCAGGCATTCTTCTGGCAAAACTCGACCTTAAAGAGGCCTACAGGGCTGTCCCAGTACACCCATCTGACCAGCGGCTGCTATCTGTTGCCTGGAAGGGCACAACTTACCTTGACAAGGCCCTACCTTTCGGATTACGTTCAGCCCCCAAGCTTTTTCGGCCCTGACGGACGCTATGATGTGGGTTTTAAGGGATAGAGGTGTCCACACCGCTCTGCACTACCTCGATGATTTCCTGATCCTTGGACCCCCGGAAAAGCCCGCATGTAGAGGAGCACTGTTGACTACCCTTGCACTTTGTGAAGAGTTGGGGTTCCCAGTAGCTAAGGACAAGACTGAGGGCCCCACAACATCACTCACATTTCTCGGAATCGAGATTGACACTCAGCAGCAGCAGATTTGCCTTCCCCAGGACAAACTTAGTCGGCTATCTACAACCATTGCTACGTGGATGAGTCGGTCTGAGCAGCCAAGACCGCGGAACTCAGGGAAAAAGCGCTCACTACTAGGCCTCCTACATCACGCAGCAACAGTGGTCAGACCAGGTCGGGCATTCCTGCGTAGCCTCATTGATGCAGCATCAGCAGTGCAAGGACTTGATCACTGGGTCTACCTTAACAGTTCAGCACGGGCGGACTTGGCATGGTGGCACACATTCCTCCGTGTGTGGAATTTATGCCCCCGGCACACACCTGCTCAGGACACTGGCTTTCCTAGCAGCCATCTTAGACATGCGGATCACAGCGCGTCACCTTCCGGGAGTACGAAATGCGTCAGCAGACGCTTTATCTCGCAATCGTCTTCAACTCTTTTTCTCTCTCAACCCACAGGCATCCCCTATTCCAGCAATTATCCCCCCAGAGCTCCGGGAGCTAGTGTTCAACCGCAACCTGCGCTGGACATCACCCAGCTGGATGTCGTTGTTGAGGGCTTCCTGGGAGACTGCATTACGCCTGCCACTCGTGCAGCTTACAAGTCAGCACAACGTCGATATGGAGCCTTCTGCGTGAAGTATGGGGTGGCCTCCCCGTACCCTCTCCAGGAGGACACCCTGTGCAGATATGTAGCATTCCTGGCCAGGGAGGGTCTCAGACACCGCTCGATAAAGTCTCATCTATCTGGCATTCGCTGTCTCCAGATTCAACACGGACTAGGCAATCCTTTTGCTAATCCTCTCCCTAGGCTGGAATACGTCCTCACTGGCATCAAGCGGGTTGAGGCCAGGGGTGGCAGCAGATCACGCACCAGGCTCCCCATAACTATTGAGATCCTTGGGGCATATGGTTGGCCCAGCCTGCCAGGACAGATGGAATCATGCTTTGGGCGGCAGCGTGCACTGTTTTTTTTGGTTTTCTTCGAGCTGGAGAGTTTACGGTGCCGTCTGCTGATGCTTATGATCCATCCTCTCACCTGAGTCTCAGCGATATAGCGGTGGACAGCCACACCAATCCGTCAGCGGTCCGGCTGGTATTAAAACGGAGCAAGACCGACCCCTTCCGTCAGGGCATGGAAATCTTCATGGGCCGGTCCGGTACTGAAGTTTGCCCTGTCCAAGCCCTCCTGCAATATATCGGCATCCGCCCTGCTACTCCGGGCCCCCTCTTCATGCTCTCCACAGGGCTGCCCCTTACCAGGGCATACCTGGTCACCAACTTGCAGGCAGCTCTCAGGCAGATCGGCATGGATGTCATGATGTATACTGGTCACAGCTTCCGAATTGGCGCTGCAACAACAGCAGCACAGCGGGGCCTAGAAGATTCCCTCATCCAAACCCTGGGGCGGTGGCGTAGTGACGCATATAAACTTTACATAAAGCTTCCCCGTACACAGCTAGCCGGCGTCTCCCGGACACTGGCCCAAGGATCTCACTAGTAATTTTATGTCACCATTGTGTTTACCTTAGCTGCATTGTATTTGTTGTCTTTAATAACTATGTTCTACAGGAAAAGATGAAAGAAGTTCATTAGCATCACAAAAAAAATATATATATATATACATATATAAGGGGGCATGACTAGATTAGACAGGAAATATAGAGGAGCATGGGGGCAAGCTGGTAGCCCAGCTTTTATGGTGGGTGGTCAGCCTTGCTGGCTGGATAACCCATGCTCCACCGTGTCCAATAAGGGGTATTGTGCATAAGAAGGGGCAATTAAGTGATGGGGGCATATTTAATGCAGGAGCTGAGCCAACCAGAAAGGAAATTACAGGGGTAGGGCAATTAGGCCTATATAGGTTAGGGCGATGGCTGCGCCCCTGTAATTATTAATAGAAGCTAAGCGCCCCTCCAACATGACCCTTGCATGACACCTCCAAACCCCAACCCATTATCTAATGAAGGTTGGGAGTGTGGCTTACATTACGAATAGGTCACTACATTAAATAATGTTTAATGATAATTAGACGGAGTTAATGTAGGACATAGGAGTGCGTGGTGCAAATGGTGAGGGTCTGGCAGTACGAGGGTGGCAGATCCCCACAACAAAAAATTACAACCACCTACAGGGCAGGTGGGGTGGCAACCAAGACCGCCAATGGCAAGGCAAATGGCGGTAATGGTCTCGCAAGGTTATTTGATGGGATGTAGCATATACGGAGCCACCGCGCATGCACAGAGAACAGGTTGATGGGGCATGCGCAGAGTGTTTGCAACCTCATGGCAATATTGCGCCATTCTGACCAGCAAGCGTAGCAGTTGTGTGCACAGGCAAGTTCCGGCAGGACACTCAGTGGCAGCCAGAAGCTTTTACAGCACAGCTTGCTTCTCGTCCCTTCCCTCCCTCCCTCTTTCTATATACTCTTATCCAGTCATCTCTCTCTTGCTCTGCCCATCAATTCTAATGTGGTCTTTTCATTCATCTCTCTCTCTGCCCATCTTCTGATGTGGCCATCATGCAAGGGTCATTAGATAGGTGGGTGGGTGGTCAGCCTTAACCCATGCTCCACCGTGTCCAATAAGGGGTATTGTGCATAAGAAGGGGCAATTAAGTGATGGGGGCATATTTAATGCAGGAGCTGAGCCAACCAGAAAGGAAATTACAGGGGTAGGGTAATTAGGCCTATATAGGTTAGGGCGATGGCTGCGCCCCTGTAATTATTAATAGAAGCTAAGCGCCCCTCCAACATGACCCTTGCATGACACCTCCAAACCCCAACCCATTATCTAATGAAGGTTGGGAGTGTGGCTTACATTACGAATAGGTCACTACATTAATGGTACTCTATATACTTTAACATTTTAATGAGAAAACACTCTTAGGCCATGTTATGTTTCCAAAAAGGCTTATGACTTCTGTGTTTAGGTGTCCTGACCCATTTTATTTGTTATGAGAATGTCAGCGTCATCCCTACTTAAGAGTCTACTGACGCTCATATGTAGGTAACTTCAGCATTTGGAAGTTCAGAACCATTTCATTATGTTTCACCTAAAGGCATCTCTCTAACATCCATTTTCTACTAAAGCAGCACTGTGTGTCATACGTATGCTTACGTGGTGCTAGGCTGAATGGCTATTGAAGTACAGATTTTCAAACTTTGGTTCACTAGAGTAATAATCCTGTATCTTTCTATCCATACACAAAGGACTTATACATGCACTAGCATGTACTAGCTCTATTTTACAATTTTCTTCCAGCACAACCAGTGGCACAGGCTAAAAAGACAGGCAGAAGTGAATGTACAATTTATTGAACGAAATATTCTCTTCAATGAGGCAGTCAATTACATTGACAACACAATCATCATATACGATGTCATTGATGACGATATTGTTGTCACGTAAGTATATATACACATTTGTAGATTCGTAGAGCATATGCCTATAATAATTTTCAGCTTATGCGTCCAACCAATAGCAATTTACTGCCCTAGAGTAGTAATTTCTTTTCAATATACAAAGTGCTAAAGGATGTGGGGATGACAATCCATGGCAGGAACAAGATGCTGTATATATATGCGGGCAGAAGCAGTGATGATGGCATGAGAAATAAGGAGCAACCATCAGTAACCCCTTCCTACATCCTTTAACACTTCTCTTGTTTCACTTGTGTTTACATGCAGTAGTATGAGCCCTTTGTTCCTCGTTATGTGAAATCACATGCATGTAATAATAATAAGGAAATGGTGTTTGTGTATATGGAAATACATGTATTCCTAGCTGTACTCATGTAGGAATGGTCCTACAAAGATTCCGCTGGCCAAAGGCACTCCGCAGGGGAATATGAAGCTGTTTCTTGCAAAAATGAAGGTAAATACTTGTGAGGTAGACTTGTCTACTGAAGAAGAAGAAGAAGAAGAAGAAGAAGAAGAAGAAGATGGAGAAACTGGGGTTTTAGCTATTTTACATATGTCATTGTAGTGGTGTATTTTGCCTACTTTGAGAGTGTATAGAAACATCCATAGGCCATGCTACCATCAGTATGTGTCTAAAAAGGCTTTTAACTGCAGTGTTCAGGAGTTGTGAGCGGTTTTATAATGTTAGGGCTTGATGGGTGTGTCGACGCGGCCATCCCTACATAGAGAGTCTACCAACTCTCTGATAATTGTTTTTAAGACGGTCTTTGTAACATTTGGCAGATATTAGCGGTTTTATAATGTTAGGGCTTGATTGGCGTGTCGGCGCGGCCATCCCTACATAGAGAGTCTACCGACTCTCTGATAAAGGTCGTTAAGACTGTCTTTGTAACATTTTGCAGATATTCAGATGTTTATGTGTTACAGACCTTTAATACTACTGGAGGTATTACTACCTACATCGGTAATGTGGAAAGTGATCTGACACCTCATTTTATATCTGCAGGTTTGCAATTCGTTACGCATTAAACAGTCTATGCATGAAGGAGTGAACACATACGAGTCATGCATGGAACTGAGCACACTTAAACACAATAACTAAAACTTGAATTGAAGTCATCTAGAGTCAGAACTAGTCATAGAGGGAGTAAGATCTGAAGTATATTATATCATCTTTTGGCTGTAGGTCCTATGGTAATTGTTGACAGACATGCTTTTTTCCAACTATTTGTCATTGACCCTCGAGTAAGTTATTTGTATGGTCATAATTTGTATGGCCATCTATTGTAGTTCAATGTCAAACTCTGTTCTCTATATTGCTTCTGTGATTTCTGGCACTGCCATTCCAACATTTTAATGAAGTGTTTTTATTCTTGTTCCTATTGTTTTGTCACTCCCGTTCCAATATTTTATAGGGTATATTACCTGATCCAGAAGAAGAGGAACAGCTCGTGGCCTTGACTGAACCTCTGCTGAATGCTGTTCCTGAGACTGAGGACTTTAATGTTACTGACCCAGATCAGACAATCGGTATACCAACTATACAAATTAGCGGAAAATCATTTAATGCATGTAACTGCTTCAGTTATGAAGGAATGTCAATTTGAAGTCATTTGTGAGTGAAGTGCTTTGAATTTATGAGCCACAGTTACTTTTCAGTGAAATCAAATATAGGACAATTCAATCTAACATTAGTCCTCAGTTTCATAAGGGTATAGCAAAAAGCTCTTATAGTATATCTACTATTTCAACAAATCTGCAACCATTATTATTTGCTCCTGATATCTCAGTATATTTATCATCATATGTACAACTTTTACAGATCTCTTTCCATTCTTATTCCCTGAGGAAGGTAGAAGAAAGAAACGTCGAGTGCCAGGTGCATGCTATACTTAAAGTATCTTTGTGAGGACACATTCAAAAGTATATGCTGTATATAAGAAGAACACATAACAGTGTCTCTATCATAGAGACACGATAGACCCTATATGTAGGCAATATACCATTAACCTACAAATAAACAGCTAGCTCAGAACTCTCACAGCAGTTATAAGAAGAAAATCGATATAGTGCACTTTGCAATTTTCATACATTGCAGTATTGGATTTTATGCACTTAAAGAGCATTGTCAGGTTCAAAACCACTCATAGAGGTTTACTGTTTGTGAGTTTAGAGCCTTTTCACATGTTAAGGGCTAATGGTCGTGTTGGCACCATCCCTACATTGAGTCTACCCACTCTGTGATAATTTTAATGTCCATCATATATTAAGACACTAAATCTCTTTCATAGAATCTATTATAAATTTCACTGATGAAGGTGTGTTTGATATACTAAGGAATCTTGAAGCTTGTAATCCTGTTTTGAGGACACAGGCACAAGCCAACCTGATACTCTATAACATGACGTGAGTTATTATATGACATACCATAGGGCCTAAGAAATACGAACATGGCCAGGTGTCATGGCAATGTACATTACATATGAAAAATGATATATTCTTCACTTCTGAACAGGCTGATGAAAAGTATAATTTACCTTTGGAAATAGATACTCATGTAGAGTATGTACATGTACCAAACAGTTGCTATATGTCTATCATAGAGTCGGTAGACTCTATATGTAGGGATGGCACCGATACGCCCATTAAGCCTTAACAAAAGTAACGGCTCAGAACTCCCAAATGCGGATGTTTTAAGCCTTTTCAGACAAACTACATGCCCTGCGAGTGTATCTGTATACTTTAATACTCTTAAAGTACGTAAAATACACAGCTACAGTGAATCTCGGAAATTTGTAAAAACCTGGATTGTTCATCATCTTCTTCTTCATTCTTCTTCAGTTCAAATGGCCTACCGTGAAACTGGGGTTAATATTGCTCCAATTCTTTCACGAAAATCATTTATGCTGGAGCGTACATGATCCTTGTGCATAAAATCTTCATACCTTCTCTCAAAGCCGTCAAACTCCAGGTCTGCAACCTTACAAGTGTTAGTTTTAGACGCCACTTTCTTGTTTGCTCACGTGCCAAATACGTGAAGTTAGTGTTGTGCACTAATCAGATGCAGACTTTCAGTGTTTGTCAAGCTGCCGCTGTTTTGAGCGCTGTGTTGTCTTTTTTGGCTGCATTGCTCCGTTTCTTTGAATGACTAACTGTTGCAGGCAACTGGACCCGCTGTTGTACTCAGTAGGCAATATTTGTACAAGACAGGATGTAGAAGTCACTGACAATTGCTAGATATCCTGCTTATAGGTATGCAAGGGGGGTAGAACTCTGCACGAAAGTCAGTAGGTTTATATGTGTTGCTACACACAGTAAAAACCAGCGAAACAAGTGTAAAAACATTTTCACTAAAATGTTGAAGGATGTAGGGATTGAAGTGCCAAAAAGTATAGAAACAAGGTTAAAGTTCAGCGTCCATGCAGACAAAGGCAGGGGATGGTAGCATGCAACAATCATAACATGCGTAACCCCATATCCCTACATCTGTAAATACTAAAAGGGGTTATGCATGTTATGATTGTTGCATGCTATGATTGCCTTGGTCTGTGTACATGCATGCTGCACTTTAACATTGTTTCTATATTTTAATGTTTTAGTGTATAGAAGCACTCACAGAGCAGGTTGTTTGTCTGAAAAGGCTTAGAACATCCGCATTTAGGAGTTCTGAACTGTTACATCTGTTAAGTGTAATGGGTGTGTTGACACCAGCCCTATATAGAGTCTATATATGATACTGATGGCTGTCCACATGATATCACTGTCATTCGCTGTTATTCTCTATATAGTGACAGTGCAAGGTTACAGAAGCTGTTAAATTTTACTATCAATTGCACTTTGCAATTGAATGGGACGAAATATGCAATAGAGTGTGTGGTGGATGGTCCTACTGCTGTCCTGCCCAATAACTCTACATGTCAAATCAATAATGAACCACCAATGAAATGTGAGCTGTAAATAATTAGTCCCTAGCTATTACACCAGGTTGCAGACTTCAGTGTGTTTCATCATTATAGAACAGTTACAAATTAATATTTTGTTGACTAGTGTTAAAGTTTAAGATGACCTTCCCTAGTCAAGCTAATATCTTTACTATTACGGTGCCTGCAGGCTGCAGCTATACATATGAGATAGTTGATTATACTCTCTATATGTAGGGATGGTGCCAATATGCAATTATTGTTACTATTTTCCCCTCCTATCTTGTCTACATGCTTTACCACTTACATTACCGGCTTTAAAATAAATCAGCTGCACACAATACATTGACATGTATAGCTACATATTGTTATTACCACTTACAGGTGATCCATTTTATGAATCACCTGTTATGTTTTCTGATGATGTGATGATAATGAATATAACTGTTAGAGCCATCAACTGCAATGGACAGAGGGCAAAGGTATGTATCTGTGTCTCCCACATCTACCATTACAATCATAAACCAGTAATACATATGTCATTATCTTCTACCTTTACTTTTCTGCAGCAATGCTTAGATAAAGATGGAAAACGATTGGATTGCTATTGACACATTCACAGTTCGCAAAACACTCCTTGACACATAATTAGACTATTGTTTCATGTATCGATACATAGATGCTGTAGTAACTATCCCTCTATAGTGTTGACTGATTGAGTGATTTCTCCTTGTTTTCTAAACTATGTATACACTCAGTGTACATTAGTGCCTCGCGCAGTAAGCATATGGTTAAAGGAAGCGGCAATGTGGATATAGAAGTTAATGTCTCTGGTCCTCCTGTTGCATTCTGCCTATCTCTCTGATCTAGTCGAGCAGTAAAGTATAACGTAGGGGTGTGGTTTCCGAACAGGAAGAACACGGCCGATTATTTCACCTCCTCGAACACAAGAGGGCCAAGTTTTACAATAGTAGTACAGCAAGAGTATACACCAAACTAATACCGAGGCCATCTCTTTCCCTTTGTATCCTCTTTCGTATCCCCGCCAACTCCTGGCAGCGGAGTTCGATCGGATCGCGTGCGATAGAGCGCGCGCGCGCGCGTCGACACCTCCACGCCCCCGCCCAGAATTCCTGAACCTTAATTCCTGAAGCGTGACTGACATACAAAACGAGAACGCGCTGCAGGATTAGGATGCGCCGGCAATAACAATGACATGCATGAAACATAAATCACAAGTAAAATTAGAAAAATAGCTAGCTAAATGAATTATTCTACAGTCTAATTAACATTGGTCCCCTGTCATAGCAGGATTTACCAGTGCGTGGTAGTTAGTTTTCCCTCGGATCACTAACACATTGAAAATGTTGTAGGTCCAAGGTTCAGTCGTACGTACCACAGGTGTCAATCCGTGACACATTTGACGCCCGAAAGGAAAGGTTTAACGTTCGCAAGCAGAAGCCTAGGCGCCGTTTTGCGTGCGTGCCGTCTAAGAGCAGTCAGTATATCCACCACCAGGTACGTATTTCAGTAGAACACTTGTACGCATCCTACAATAAGTTCTACCTATTTGCCTACATTACGAACGCATACAAAGTTAGCAGAGTATATATTGACAAATCTATATTCACTTATCAGTGGATGATGCATTTTAGTACACTTTGTTGTTGCTTGCAGCCAGGTTTTGTGACCGCGTGGCTATCTGAGTTTACATTCCGCGCATACAAGGTTAGCTGCAGAGTGTGTATTGATAAATCTATATTCTGATCAATACTTGTCAGTGGATGATACATTTTAGTTTACTTTGTTGTAGTTTGCAGCCAGGTTTTGTGTGGCCACGTCTAGGGCCATGTAGCGTGCATGTGTGAACCTCATAAATCTGCTTTACATCAGGACTAATAGTCTTTGATACTTACATACAACAGCATAGCTTGCTAGTGCTTAAAACTTATGGGAATTCACACCTTAAACACCTACTTGGCTGCCATTGTCCAAATGCCCCATACATACACAGAATCACGTATTCCACTAGATATCTATTTGCATCAGTGTAACTCTTCCTATTCATGCCTTTAAGCCAGCTAAAAATTATAATCATGACACAAATTATACCTCAACTCTTCGTGCTTAATCATATACCTGTACTCATTCTCTCCTACTCCCACTATGCAGGTTGTTAATTGTGTACACCTATTATGGACAATGTTATAATAACAGTGCTCATTCTGGCATCTGTCAGTGGGTAAGGAGACAGCTGTGGGGTGTACCCTGCTTAGAGTAGGTTACCTTTGAACTATCCCTCTGGCATGCATGCATGCATCTGTGTGTACAGTAGATGTTATCTGTTTGCTGACCTTACCACACTCAAGTGTTAAAAAATGTGGATGTTGGAATGCCAGTGTCAAATCATCATGCAATGCAACCTACCACCACAGAGAGGATGTTGGACTAGACTCATAATGAGCATACTCTGTATATTAGTCATGGTATATGTATGTTCTAAACACTGCTTTTCATTCAATGAAGGCAAACGCAATGGCATGCAACAATCATAACATGCATAACTGTCCCTATATGTTTTTATTATAAGGTTACACATGTTATGATTGCTGCATGCCCATAATCCCTTGCCTTTGCCTTCATGCTGCTCCTTATTTCTCATGTGCCTATACCTGCACAGTTGCATGCTTTTGGCAGTCATCCCTAACATCCGTTAATATCTTGTTTTACTCTTGTGCATGTTATTGTATTGTTAGAGAAGTAGCTATAGAAAACAGCCACACAGACCAAGTACTGTAACCCTGACAGCACATTCATGCTGAAGATCTTAAACACCCACACATTTTCCATAAATGATTTGACTGCAGTCTCTCCTCTGCTCTGGTTTCATCTCACTAAAAACCCCACCTCCTTCCTCTCACAGTTTCTCATGTCAGCGAGAGCGCTGTCTCTACAGTAGACTGGATTTTATGCCGTGTATCTATCGAAATAGAAACCTCATGAGAGCTGGTGACAAGTAAGTTAAATTTTAGTTAACTTGCCATCCATATAGAGTAAATGTACGTATGTACATGCATGAATTGATTTAGACATGTGTCTGGACAAAATTCATGTTCTCCTCACTCATGCATGTGCAATCAGAAGAAAGTCTCTGTGAGGTGACTGAAATATTGGCAAATATCAAAAATATTTTTGTCTAACTCCTCTGATCTGCTAGATAATATGTGCAATCAGTAATACTATCTTTCAAATTATAGTCAGTACTCCATTCACCACACAAAACTGAGGCAAAGTGACTCTGGATTTCTGGAATGTAATGTGAAAGCAAGAAATCAGATAATACGAGATATTACAGATCTTGGAACAGACAATGTAAAGATCCTATTCTCTCCTGGATTTTATCAAAAAGAGAAGTATGTATGAAGAACCCTATAAATTATTGTGGTGACTTAGAAAATACATTTTAGTAACCACTTGCACTTGTGTTTTACAGATATGATAATCAACTTTTAGTGGAGTACAGGGTTCGATGTGCTGAAGGTCAATTAGCTTACTTTAATATCACTGCTCTTGACATGCAAGGAATGGATGACTGTAAGGACGACGAAGGACACAACAAGTATGAATGTATTATATGTATGCACTTTTGCCCTTCTTTCCTCAGCAGGACATACGTATATGACTTAATCATTCATGATATGCTTAGAAAGAAAGGCAAGGCAACATAACACAACAGAAAGACAAAGCAACACAACACAACTTGCCCAAGGCAGTTGTTTTTCAAAGAAAAAATAGCTGCCTCGGGTGGGACTCAAACCCACAACCGTGTGCTTGCTAGGCGATGCTCTTACCAACTGAGCTACCAAGGCGCTCAGCTGGCTGGGCTCGAATCACATATACAATACAAAGCAACCAAAGCACCTCAACCAAAGCATTACAAACCAGATAAATAGGTGAATTCCAACTTAGTATATAAAGGAGAAGACCGCAACATGCACTTGATCATCAGTATATGTTCTTAGGCGCTTTCCAGTTAACCCTCGGCATGCATGCGCAGGAGGGTTACTGTAGTTGTGTGTGTGTGTGTGTGTGTGTGTGTGTGTGTGTGTGTGTGTGTGTGTGTGTGTGTGTGTGTGTGTGTGTGTGTGTGTGTGTGTGTGTCTGTCTGTCTGTCTGTCTGTTAAGTCACATCTCACCTCTGGAGCGTCTGTTTGTCCTGAAAATACTGTCACATACTCAGCAGGCAACGGAGGTCTAAAAATTTGTGGTCTGAAACTGCTCTGTTGCAGAGATACACCGCTTCCTGCGTTGTAGGGTACTGCAGCAACATTCCGCGCACTTTTTCGACGGAAGAGTTTTCCAAGGGTCCTAAAAAGGCTAACAATAGGCTATGTACACACTACCTGGAATACGACACGATGTAAGGTAGCAAGCTGTTCAGTCTCCGTCTTTTGCCTAAGTCTTCCGTATGCTTCCCGTTAACGTAATTAGAATGGTAATAGATCTAGCACGTGCGCTTTCAAGGATTTGCGCATGCGCGTACGCCGAGGGTTCTGCACTTTAGTGCATTCATTATCAGAGAGACAATTGCTAGACACTAACGCTGACATGCCCATTAGTCTTAACATTATGAAACAGTTTAGAACTGCTGTTTCTAAGACTCTCAAAGTAGATAAAATACAATGTACACTGGTGAACAATTTCATCATGAAATTGCTAAACCATAATTTCTTTTTAGAGCAGCTGTGCACTTACATGTACATGCATTAAGAAACATATGGACAGCAAATAGGCATGTTGACTCCATCTCTATATACAGTGAACTATACAGAGCCCACTGACTTTCTAGCATACTGACTCTCTATATATGTCTACTAGTAGAAATGCTTAGCATTTTTGGTGAGCAGGAGCCAATTATGTATATATACATACATATATATTTAGGTGCCAAGACTCTCTCATTATTGATCGTGGAGCTTTTGGATCAACGGAAGTTTGTGGCAACAGAATTATGGAATTTGATTTATCCGATTCGTATTCAAGTCTACAGCCCGAAAGCTTTAAAATATTTTTCCGTACTAGTGAAACTGCTAGATATGAAGGATTTGAGATGTACGTCGTTTGCTTCAGGGATGAAGCTCTGGAAGGTAAAATGTATAGCCAATAAATGTGGCATACATTTTCACTTAACGTGATTACTCATGACTGCAGAATTCACAAGTGTGACATTAAAGTGTGAAAACATTTTCAATTTAAAATATTGAAAGAAACAAAGAAGCATCTTCATCAAGGCAGGGGAGGATCGCATAAAATTATACGTAACATGCTAACCCCAAATACAAAGAAGTATTAGTTGTTGCATGGGCCCGACTGCCACACAGGATATGTTGGTACAGTTATGATGCACAGCCTGAGGGCCACAGGCCCAAGGGATTATGTCATAACTGTGCCAATGTATCCTGTGTTGGCAGAGGGGCCCATGCAACAACTAATTTGTTGCCATTTCTATGGTGACTATCATTTTCCCAGCTACTAACCACTCCCTTAGCTAGCCTCATGTAATTAGTGATGCAATAAGTGTGCCACACATGATATGTTGGTACACTTCAGCCTTTGATCTCTTACTCTACCAAACAACAAATGCATGTAAAACAAAACTATTATTCAAGCTGAAATACTGTCTTCTGGGCTATATAGAAAAACCCTGAACAGCTAGGAATAGACAAACAGTGTAGGCTAACTTATTTGGAGAGGTATAGTCCAGAATTATGGGTTACACAAAGTACAGACATATCTACATGTTAGTAACTTATTTTATCTCTACCCAGAATGCTTCAGACCATCAGATTTTTATCACCCTGTGTGCAATAATGCTACTGGCAGTGGGGACATCACAATGAATAGTAAAGCTATACATAATCCTTAAAATCTCTTTCATTCAAACACTTTTGGAACATGTGTACATGCACATGTAAGAAGTTATATAGTGACATCAACAATGAATGCAAATACTCTCTTGTCAGTGTCTATGTACATGTAGTACATATTATAAATGTTTCCCAGTACTCAGATTTGCATTTAAATACCTGTCTTATACACCAAAGAATTTTGACTGAACATGTTGTAGTATGTACATGTACGTTAAGATTATCAATTGTTCGCTATAGATAACAGGAAGAAAAGATACACAGATGAAAATGAAGTTAGGCTTACATACGGAGATTTCTTCACTGGATACCCTTCTGGAATGAAAATTCGAAGGGACCTTGCTGAATTTGTAAGTCATAGTGTAATATAATATGCTTATATCCTTCAGGCACAGAATGGAAGGCTAACACCAGGAAGATTGGTTTGTCTGTTACACTGATGCGTGCTTTGTAAATTGCATGCAATAAGGGGGAAAATACTACAACAACTAGGAGGTGTACAAAGGCTAAACACTATAGGAATATCTGAGCTGGAATGTGGAATATACATGCTATATATAGAAACTGATTTGGTTGTGTGGTGTGGCTCTGTTGTTAGTTTCAAAAGCAACAACAAGAAATGATTCCAGGCTACAAAGAGTTATTATTTGATTAATCCAGCGAAATCACGCTGTGTGACATGTGTAAACAATATCATTTACTTACTGGGTAATGCATTCATGAATAGGGGCTCATTATAAGCATAAAAATTAAGACTGTCTATATTTTGCACTTTGCATGTCCATGGTGGGACTAATTCCATAACAGACTGCTATACCAGCAGTGTGTTTACACCAATATGGATAATCTCTACATCATGTAGATCTCTAGTATTCAAATTCATGGTGTAGGTTTTTTTATGGGTACTTGATTTATATTCAGCACAACCAGTGGCACAGGCTAAGGAGACAGGCAGAAGTGGAATTACAATTTTTTGAACGAAACATTTTATTCAATGAGTCTGTCGATTACATTGACAATACAATCATCATATTTGACCCTGATAACAATACTGTTGAAACGTGAGTGAGTACCTTTACACTAATTTGTAGATTAATGTTGCTATCTTATATAGTGTTTAGTAAAAGAAGAATTTATTGCCCTATGTAGAGATGAATTTTATCTCATTTTGTGTTGTTACCTGTCACATATGTCTTTATATTTTCTTGCAGATATTCAGGCATTTATGTGTTACAGACTTTCAATACTACTGGTGGTATTAATACCTACATCCGCAATGCAGAAGAAAGAGGTGTACGCCCTCACTTTATATCTGCAGGTTGGCTAATCATATCATGTTAAACGTGCTCTACACAGAAAAAATAAAAGCATACAGAGGTCATGAAACTGATTGGAGAGACAGAACATAATTTTCTCCATCATTTTGCTGTAGGTCCACTGATAATTACTGGAAGATATGCTTTTTTCCAGCTATTTGTCATTGATCCTCGAGTACGTTATTTGTATTGCCACATACAAATATTGTTATTCAAACTATTAGGTAACCTCTTTTTAGTGTATATGCAAATAGCTTCTACTGTATACTAAAAGTGAAAATCAAATTTATTGCATGTATGTAATATGCTATAAATTACTGAGACCTATGCACATACCTATGTACACGTATGTAGAGGTATATAGTTTTCATCAACCTCCAAGTCAATTTCAGATAAACAAGCAATATATAATTGGCTGTTTCAGCCCTACACCATATTCCTGAGAATGATAATGGTCATGCTTTAGCTTAAAAAGCCCAGAATGCTACACTGGAGTGTAATGTTACACTTCACTTTGCAATGTCCAAAATCTGTTCAAAACATGAGCTCCAAGTTCCTTTTTCTAACAGGCCATCAATAAGAGAAAATGTGAAGTATTGATTGTTTTATAATATAGTCTTTGAATAATGAAGCATGTTTACATATACACAGGGTCTAATTCCCGATCCAGAAGAGGAGGAACAACTCATGATCTTGACTCGATCTCTGCTAGATGCTGTTCCCCTGAATGAGGACCTTAATGTTACTGATCCAAATCAGACAATAGGTATACTTGCCATATATTTAGAAGGCACACATATACACACAAATTTCAAGAGTGAAACAAATTAATATTAAAGGCTGTACATAGGATGCTGTGCCAAACACTAGAGAAACAAGTATACATGCAGCAGTATACATGCAGCAAGACAGGGGATGATAGCATGTGTTTTTATTAAAAAAGACACATTGCCACAATCCCATGAGAAAGCCTAAGATTCCCTTTTTCTCTGGATCACTCTGGACACCACAGAGTTGATAATTAATAAGCCCAAAAATTCTCACACCACCTTTTTGATTTCTACCTGCATAAGCCCCTACAGTGAATGCATTCATTATTTTTTAATACTTGTTTTTGTCATTTTATATGCATAACCTTTCGCAGAGGAGTTTATTTTTTTTGAAAATGGAATCGGGAAACGTCAAGTTGAATTGAACGGTGTATTCAGTTCTAAAGGTACGTTTGTGAGAACACATCGTGGTATCTTTTACTGTATATAGCTATACCAAATATTATTTGTGGTATAGGTTACTAGTGGAAGAAGATAGAGGTTTAGCATTTTTAGGTGTGTCAGTGTATTTGCCTACTTTGGGAGCCTTACCATGTAGAGGACTTTGTGCGTCTGTAAAGGCTACCAGCTGCCATATTAGGGAGTTTTGTTGTTATGGTTTATGGGTGCATAAGTGCTATCCCTACACATAGAGTCTACTCAACTCTAACATTTTCTATATATACATGCTGCTATATACTCTTACATATATTTGGTATTGTTTAACAGAAATGCAATCACCATAATTTTCTCCTGATTTCTTTAGTATAGTGAAAGTTTTACATTTTTCCACAGATGAAAATGAAAGGAAGAAGCGTCAAGATGATTCAATAGGTACATGCTGTAAATCACAGCGTGCAGTCTGTATGAGTCATGAGAGCATACATTTTCCAACCAGTGGCGGATTTAGGGAGGGTCCGTGGACCCCCTTTTCACCCAGCTTTGACAGGCGAAGTACATTTTCACGCATACACACTTGACTAAACTTATGCAGCTACAGCAACCTCCCTGGCATATAAAAGTAGTGTGCGTGTGTTCTACACACTCACCTTGACGGAGTAAAAGTTGCTAAATGGATCACTAAAGGTTGCCGTGAAGGTAGCTACGTGGCTCTAGCCGAAAAGTGGGCATGGCACATCAAAAATTCCGGCACATGCGCATAGTTTTACACCCCCTTTTCTAAATTTCTAGATCCGCCACTGCCAACACTATTGTAATTTAATGTTGATTGTCTTGTACTCCTACAGTGCACAAGAAAATAGCACCCCAAATTTTACTGCATAGTAATTATTTTGAGTCTTATTGGGTACATGAAAGTAAGAAGCTTAAGTGTGTACTGATGCTTAAAACACCCTTGATCAGGAATAGAGGATTTTGGATGTTTGTGTAATACTGTCATCCCTAGTGAAAATACCTTATAGAGTCATACGTATACCAAGCACACTTAGCTATTGAATAAGCTATTTCTTTTTCATAGACTCTAATCTAGATTTCACTGATGAAGGTGTATTTGCTATACTAAGGAATCTTGAAGCTTGTAATCCTGTTGTGAGGACACAGGCACAAGCCAACCTGGACGTCTATAACAGGACGTGAGTTAAATGTCAAATAACATGCTTAAGAAATATGAACATTACCAGGTGTAATGGCAATGTGAAGAGTGGTATGTACATCTGCCACTTCTTTACTTACTGACAACATGAAATAGAGACTCATGTAGAGTACATGTATGTATATGTAAATGTACTAAACATGGATTTTAGCTTTACATCTACTGTATATATATTGCTGGTTGTCCACATGATATCACCGTTATTCTCTAGTGACAGTGAAAGGTTACAGAAGCTGTTCAATTTTACTATCAGTTGCACTTTGCAATTGAATGGGATAAAACTTGAGTGTATGGTGGATGGTCCTACTGCTGTCCTGCCTTTTAACACTACATGTCAAATCAATGATCAACCACCAGAGAAATGTAAGCTATCTAAATGTATATCTAGGCCCCATTACATACTAGGCTGCAGACCACATAATAGGAATAGTCACTATGTTTCATGATTCATACAATAGAGGGTCCAGGTGCATTCTTCCCCGGAAAGGTTTGTAAGAAAAGGATAATCTTAGACAGAATTTCCCGAAAAGTGAGGGAGTCCTTCTCCTACCCTTCTGAGTGTGATACCTGCAGCTAGTACATATCAGAAAATCATTAGACTCTGTATGCAGGGATGGTGCCAACACCACGATTAGCCTTAACATAAAATTACTACGCATGTTATTATTGTTGCATGCCATCATGTCCTGCCTTTGCCTGCATGCTGATATATCAGCTGAATACATTACTTTCACACATATTGACATGTACAGTATATACTGTTATGACATTTACAGGCGATCCATTTTATGAAGCACCCGTCATGTTTCCTGATGATATGATGATAGAAACTGTAATTGTTAGAGCCATCAACTGCAATGGACAGAGAGCAAAGGTATACATCTGTGTTTCCCAGATCTACCATTAAATCATACCCAGAGTCATTATCTTCTACCTCTACTCTTCTGCAGCAATGCTTAGATAAAGATGGAAATCGATTGGATTGCTACTGAGTGAATCTGCAGATTTGTAAAGGAACTCCTTAACACTTGTATATAGTGTAAAACCTTTTGTTTCTTGTATAGATACATATATGCTGCAGTGACTAACCTTCTACCCTATATTAATACTGATTAAACAATTTTTCTCCTTATTTTTTAAATGAAAAATGATGACACTGTGCATACATGTAGTCTCTGGTTTATTTCTCACTTCCTGTATGCTGTTCTTACAGTGTTTTTGCTCCGTGTTTGCACGAGCCCCACCCTCTTCTATTCCTGCACGCTGGAGCCCCACCTTTCTATGAAATGCAGAATGCACGTGCACAAATGATCCAACGCCCGATTTCTACAGTTGCACGTGAAGTTATAAAGATTCTCTTGGTCAAGAATCACGCACGCAAAGGAAAGGAGTCATTTCATGTACTGAATTAGAAGAACAGGCACTTTGGCCAATTTCCGTATGTCATACTTTGAGGGTCTTAGCGGGTGCACAAACATGCGTGTATGTGTCTGAAAAGGACCTGTAACTGTAGTTTTGAGCCATTCTCTATGTTTAATAACCCTACATACGACTCCGTAACAGCACATCACCCGGTTAAAGAACTTTTGCGCATTTATATACCTGTAATCACCAGTTCAAACTTCAAGGAGGTCGCTTGAATTCACATAAAGTTGTTGTAGCCCCCCATGTTTTTGGAAAAGACCACACATCTCAGTTACCGATAGCTGCTACTTTGCTAATTTCTATTAAATGATATTTGTCTCAGAATGCACCAGAATAAATTTCAGAGCATACAAATAACAAAAATATCCTGGGGGAGCAGGTCCCCTAGACCCCTCTAGCCTAAGTATATGTGGGTACATGCACCACAAGGTCAGCCCCACCCCCCACCCCCATCTCAGAGCATCTTCTTACGCCCCTGTATTAGTTATATTGCGTGTATGTTTTTTAAGGCTAATGGGCATCTGGATCATAAATGTTTTATGAGGGCATAACCATGTGGCACTATGCGTAACCCCTCCCTACATTTTATTTTGTGGGGTTACATATGTTGTTATTGTTGCATGCAATTATTCCTTATCTGCATACATACATGATTGTTTGTGGTAGTGTGAACTCTGAACTCTTTATATGTAAGTAGTGTATGGTCATATTAGCTGTTTTCCTTCAACCTAAAATGCAATGCAAAGTGACTGTAGTAATTATATAACATATGTACTTCTGTTTATACACAAATAAACAAGCATCATTGTGGGCAAGCGGGAGCAGTACTGATGAGTATGAGCCAGATTTATACACTGGAGAAACTTGGGACATAGATTTTGTACAGCATTAAAGTGACCTTGTGTGAAGGGTTTCAAATCGGACACTCTATATTAACTCCTCAAGTACATTCTAGTCATCATGGTTGCAGTTATATTAGTGTAATACGTGTTCAAAATGTGCCCATATATATAACAATTCAGTTCTCCACCTATTTCACACTTACAGTGTATCACACTTCATAACAGTAGTGTTGTAGAAATATTTAGAAATTCATGCACTCTTCTCCACCCCTTTCATACTCACAATGCACTTATAGTATATCACTTCATAAAGCTTGCAGCGTAGTTATTAAATTTTGACAAGAATACATAAAATTCATACACTCTTCTCCACCCCTTTCACACCCACAATGCACTTATAGTGTATCACTTCATAAAAGCAGCGTTGCAGAAATATTGTTATTAAATTTTGACAAGAATACACAAAATTCATGCACTCTTCTCCACCCCTTTCACACACACAATGTACTTACATATATACAATGTATCACTTCATAAAAGCAGTGTTGCACAAACAAAATCCGTGCACTCTTCTTCACCCCTATTTCATACCCACAATGCACCTAGTGCTTTTCACATCAGTTTTTGCAGGGAATATTAGTGGACCAAGATATATAGGAAAGGAGAGAATATATAGTTTTCTGAGTAACATACAAATCTTATCCCATGATATAGTCACCTATATGTATAGTACTACAGTATATACATGAGATAAACAAACACTACTGCCGACTCTAAAGTCAATCCAATGCCTGACTATATGCAACTGAAATGACTATAAATGGATAAAATATATACACTTTTATTTTTGCAGTATCTCTACAAGTACCACTATAGCAGCATGCCCTTAATAGTGTTTTTTCAAACTCTATTTATAACACTTAGTCTAGCTACATACAAAATTATTAATGTTCATCATATATTATTAACACGGAGGGTCCCCTTGATGTCATAGGCACATTCCACAACACCCCTTAGTGTTGATGTCGGAGTAGCATACTTATTTGTAAGGGTCAAAAACCATAAATAGTGCCCATCTACTCTCTTTGGAAATCTGGCCCCAGTCCATCCTTCAATAGTGAAAGGAATTTCAAATTCTTCGGTTAAACTTTCCCAGGTGATTTCTAATTCTGCTTTTACCTTCTGGCCAGCCTGCAGAGTGATATCAAGGGAATCAGACACTGTGACATCTGAACTGGTGCTACTGGTGGAACCAACAGAATTCTCAACAGTGAAAGTCGTCTGAAATTCCATTTCGTAGAAACAATAACATGCAACAATAGCAATAACATGCAACAATAACAACATGCGTAACCCCTCCCTACATTTCACTTTGTTCACAATAACAATTTGCGGACCATCGCAAAGTGAAATGTAGGGAGGGGTTACGCATGTTGTTATTGTTGCATGGAATTATCCCTTGTCTGCATACATGCACGAATTGTAATTCATCTTTGTGGTAGCGTGAACTCTGAACTCCAAACTATATGTTACATTGTTAGTCTGTCATTGTTGTGCATGCATAACTTCTACATGGTTTTTAATATTTCCCCACATACATTAGTTGTTTATGGTCACATCATAATCAGTTGTTCACTGTGCACCACTTGGGTCATTACAATCTTGTTTGTTGCCTGGTAGAGTAACAGATCAAAGGCTAAAGTATGCCAACATATCATATGTGGCACACTTATTACATCACTAATTACATAAGGCTAGTAAGGGAGTGATTAGGGGCTGGGAAACCATAGAAATGGCAACAAATTAGTTGTTGCATGGGCCCTCGTGCTCACACAGGATATGTTGGCACAGTTATGATGTAATCCCTCGGGCCTGCGGCCCTCGGGCTGTACATCATAACTGTGCCAACATATCCTGTGTGGCACTCGGGCCCATGCAACAACTAATACTTCTTTACTTTTTGGCACTACTATCCCTACATCCTTCAACATTTTAATGAAATGTTTTTTATACTTGTTTCACTAATTTTTCTTGGGTATATACTTAGCAGTGTCCACTTTGAATTCTGCTTCTTCGTGGATTGCTTTACCATCCCTACTTGCTTATGTTACATTCTACTTAATGTCACAACAAGAATAATGTCACAACAAGAATATTGTTATTGAAGTCATACTCAGAGAACTGAGAACAAGATACAACATACTGCTATTGATTGTGAGGAAATATTATTGTACATGAGAAAATATTGCTGGGAATAGATGTAATCAGTAGTAGGACTTGACAAAGGAAATGTGGAAAGTACGAAGGCCATAATATAATAAAGATGTACAATGATGGATCATTATTACAAAAATACAACATAGTAAGGAATTGATAGGAAACGAGGATATGACATGAAGGATTATTATTGATGAGATGACAGCTGGAAATACATCTACGTATAGTGACAACATTTAGGGAAGTGCCACTGGAACACCCAGGGAAAAACACGGATATAAAATCCATAAGGGAAAACCTCAGGATAAACCCAAACAAAACATTTTCTGGATGTGTTGTTGAGGGTTTCAGTTGGTTATATACTGGAGATAGGTTCAGACAAAGGGAGATCTGTATGGCAGAGTGAGGAATATTAGAGGAAGGTGCACACAAACAGAGGTACTGTATATACACACGTACATGCCCATAAGTCAGTTAGCACTGCTTACATACAACTAGATGAATGCTTGCAGCATTGTGGGTGAACCCACTTATAGCCATAAGGTGTGCACATGCACGACAACAACATTTGGTATTTGGTGATAATGCTGTATTTTACAGAAATGTTTCTAGTGGTACAACTAGGTGTACCTGCTCTGCTCACCCTATGACTCTATTATCTCACTTGATATGCTGTCAGATTTATGACTCAAGACTACTGAGTGCAGGTAAGAAAAAGGTAAAATGCGCGACTTTGTTTGGTAGAATGCAAGATTTGGGAAGGTATGAAGTTTAGGGGAGAGAATCGAAGGGAAAAGAGAGAGTCACAGCTACATACAGTCTTATTGGCTTAGTGCACAAGGTACACCACGACTATTTCATTATGTACAATCCACTAACACTTGTATTGCAGCCAGATGTACCATGTAGATAGTGGTTAAGTGTGATTGGCCACCTACACATTAGTCAAACCCCAAGTGTGCAACAGTGACACGTCTCTAGCTGCACTATCCAGGGGACATGCTATGGCTACTTCACATCTGCACATTCTGTATCTGTGCTTTGCTCATAGCTTGAGTTTATATCATTGCTCAGCAAGGCATCCAGCTTGTCAACATAGTGATTTTCTGGTAGTTGCCAGAACACACTGTGTACATCATGCAGGGACTACAGTTGTTGGCAACCACCACTACTAATTAGAATAAGCCACCTTTAAGACCCTCAGAGGATAATTCGATTACTTTACAATAGTGGGCCACTATCGCATTGTCTAAGGCATGCCTAACTTCTTGTATTGGCTTATCAAAGGATGCTTTCAATAAGCGAATGTCCAGGAGATATATATGTACATTTAAATACAGTACGACCCACACTAATGTATCTGAAAATGATTATACTGAAACGGAGCAGAGTGTCATGAACTGGGATGAGACCACCTTCGTAAAAAGGACATTATTAGTACACGGCCGATGTACGTATATTACCTGAGAGTTATTGCGATTGTGAATCGGAGCAGTAGCGAAGGGTCTTCAGGACACACAAACTGGCGGGACTCTATATTTATGAGAAAAGATAAAAGTGGATACCAAACTACAGTAAAACTGACGTACCTGAAGAGTGATTGTACCGCCGAGGTGAAATAGTCGAACGAACGAAAGAGCGCAGCAAACTTGAGCGCAGATAAATGTCAAAATGACAAGTAGACGAACAACAAAACAAAAGGGCGAAAACTGGACCGGGTCCACTTTTGTTCGACGAAAACTGGACGAGTGTGTATTTTACTCAGACGACAGTCAGCAAACCATAGCTGCAGCTATATATATAGTGCTTCAAGCATTTCAAGGTAGAGGGAGAATGACTAGCAGTATACCATTTTTACTGGTAATGCTCGCGAATCAGTAGCAGTAACGTGCACGTTGTCACTAACCTGGTTGGTGATGTGAATAGCAGAAAAGCCTAAACTCTCCGTCGTGGCACAGTACAATCATAAAGGTATCATTAGTAAAGCTTTTTATACCCCCACAAAGGGGCTAATGATCTAAAACTACACCCGGTCCACTTTTCGCTAGGGTGGACCGCTTTTTGCAACGAAAAGTAGACCGGGGGGCCAGTTATGGCAACCAAAAGTGGACCGGGAGGTCCGCTTTTAGTTGCCATAATTGGACCCCCGGTCCACTTTTGGTCCGGTCCACTTTTTGCGTGACAACTGTCTGATACTGATGGCTGTCCACATGATATCACTGCCTTTCACTGTTATTCTCTATATAGTGACAGTGCAAGGTTACAGGAGCTGTTGAATTTTACTATCAATTGCACTTTGCAATTGAATGGGGCGAAACTTGCAATAGAGTGTGTGGTGGATGGTCTTACTGCTGTCCTGCCCAATAACTCTACATGTCAAATCAATAATGAACCACCAATGAAATGTGAGCTGTAAATAATTAGTCCCTAGCTATTACACCAGGTTGCAGACTTCAATGTGTTTTATGATTATAGAACAGTTACAAATTAATATTTTGTTGACTAGAGTTACAGTTTAAGATGACCTTCCCTAGTCAAGCTAATATCTTTACTATTATGGTGCCTGCAGATCTAGATTGCAGCTGTACGTATGAGATAGTTGGTTATACTCTCTATATGTAGGGATGGTGCCAATATGCAATTATTGTTACTATTTTCCCCTCCTATCTTGTCTACATGCTTTACAACTACTATTCTTACACTCCCGGCTTTAAAATAAGTCAGCTGCACACAATATATGGACATGTATAGCTACATACTGTTATGACCATTTACAGGTGATCCATTTTATGAATCACCTGTTACGTTTTCTGATGATGTGATGATAATGAACATAACTGTTAGAGCCATCAACTGCAATGGACAGAGGGCAAAGGTATGTATCTGTGTCTCCCACATCTACCATTAGCTACAATCATAAACCAGTAATACATATGTCATTATCTTCTACCTTTACTTTTCTGCAGCAATGCTTAGATAAAGATGGAAAACGATTGGATTGCTACTGACACATTCACAGTTTGCAAAACACTTCGTGACATATCATTAAACTAATTGTTTCATGTATCAATACATAGATGCTGTAGTAACTAACCCTCTATACTGCTGACTGATCAAGTGATTTTTCTCCTCGTTTTCTATAACTTTACATGCATGAAATGTAAACATGTATCACAAGTAAATGCAGAAAAAAATTAATAGGTATCGAATTATTCTACAGTCCAACAGTGGTTCCCTGTGCTCATAGAGGCATAGCAGATCGAATTTACCAGCAGGTAGTTTTGCCTCGGACACCTAACACCTGGAAACTGTTGTACTACTTGTTGGTCCAAGGTTCAGTCGTACCACAGGTGTCAATTCCTGACACATTTGACGCCCGTTAAAAGGAAAGTACTGACGCTTATAAGCGCCGTTTTTGCGTGCGTGCTATCTAAAGAGCAGTCTCTACATCCACCGTCAGGTACGTATATATTTCAGCAGAAGACTTTACATGTAAACAGGTTTCAACACATGCGTCCTACAATAAGCTCTATTTGTTTTTGCTTTTGCTACTGTATATATATCTCTGTTTGCATTCCGCGCATAAAATGTTATATAGATGAGTGTGTATTGACAGATCTGTAGAATGTGTGCATTCCGCGCATAAAATGTTATTGTGTATTGACAGATCTGTACAATGTATACTTCAATATCAGTGGATGATGCATTTTAGTTAATATAGCAGCTGGGTTGAATTGTGTGACCTCCTCTACGACATAGAACACATATTCACTTATTCCACTAGCTTACTAGCTATTTTGCATCAGTGCACGTGTAACTTATTTATGCCTTTGAGCCAGATAAAAACTATAATTGTGACAGAAATTGTTTTGTTACCTTGACACTTCGTGCTGCATAGAGTGAGCTATAGCACATTATGTGTGCTAATTTTCTCCTACTCCACTATGCAGATTAAACTCTGTACACCTGTTATGGACAATGTTATCTTAACAGTGCTCATTCTGGCATCTGTCAGTGGGTAAAGAGACAGCTGTGTGAGTAATGTACTTAGAGTGGAATACCTTTGAAGTATCAGGTGGATCTATGCATCTGTATGTACAGTAGATGTTTATCACACATTAACACATTTTAATTAGGATGTTGAGATGCCCATGTCAAATCATAGATAATATAGACTAGGTTACTAGTCTATATATCTATCTATGGTCAAATCATCATGCAATGCAACCTACAATAACACCTGGACTAAACCATGGAGTGGACGTTGAACTAGACTCACCAATACGCATACACACTAACTAGTAATGGTGTACATATGTTCTGAACACTACTTTTCATCCAGTTGAAGGCATGAAGGCAAAGGCAATGGCATGCAACAATCATAACATGTGTAACCCTCCCTACATGTGTAACCCTCCCTACATGTGTAACCCTCCCTACTTACATTATAGGGTTATGATTGTTGCATGCCCATCCCTTGATTGCCTTTGCCTTCATGCTGCTCCTTTTTTCTCATGCCATCATCACTACTTGCACATGCTGCATTTTGCTTTTTGGCACTGTCATCCCTACATCCCTTAACATTTTAATGAAAATGTTTTTACTCTCATAGGGAAATGGTTCATAAATACGGACTTCCACAGGGTTAAAGGAGTCGGTGCGCACACCGTACGCATGTTGCAAAAGTCCGCATAAGTCCGTTGTGATACTATGTCACAGACTTACACGGACTTTTGCAACGTGCGTACGGTGTGCACACGTTACAAAGACGGACTCCTTTGACCCCGTGGAAGTCCGTATTCATGGACCATTTTCCCTGTGTCTTGTGCATGCTATCAAAAAAGATTTAAAAAACAGCCACACAGACTCAAGTATGTACTGCAACCCTGAGAAGACATTCATGCTGGAGGTGTTAAATACACTAAATGATTTAATCGCAGTCTGATCTCCTCTTCTGTGCTTCTGTCTCATTAAAACCCCACCTCTTTCCTCTCACAGTTTCTCATGTCAGCGAGAGCGCTGTCTCTACAGTAGACTGGATTATATGCCGTGTAAATACCGAAATAAAAAGCTCGAGAGAGCTGGTGACAAGTAAGTTCAAATTTGATTAATTTGGCATACATCTACAGTAAATGTTGAATATATGTACATGCATAATTGATTTCAACATGTGTCTGGACAAAATTCTCCTCACTCATGAATGTGCAATCAGTAATACTATCTTTCAAATTATAGTCAGTACTCCATTCACCATACAAAACTGAGGCAAAGTGACTCTGGATTTCTGGAATGTAATGTCAAAGCAAAAAATCAGACAATACGGGATATTACAGATCTTGAAACAGACAATTTAAAGATCCTATTCTCTCCTGGATTTCATCAAAAAGAGAAGTATGTATGAAAAACCCTATGCATTTTAGGTAACCACTTGCACTTGTGTTTTACAGATATGATAATCAACTTTTAGTGGAGTACAGGGTTCGATGTGCTGAAAATCAATTAGCTTATTTTAATATCACTGCTCTTAACATGCAAGGAATTGATGACTGTAAGGATGACGACGGAAACAAAAGGTATGAATATAATATTATGTGTGCTCTTTTGCCCTACATTGCTCAGTAGCACACACACTTGGTCAGTAGTAATCACAGGAAAAATCCTCTATGAATACAGGCAACAATGGGCACTTGTACGATGTTCCCTACCAGGGTTTCATAGAGGGAGGGGGGGGGGGGGGAAGGGGGGATATCCCACCACTAGATTTTTGGACTTTAATTTGCATAGTAATAACATAATAAGCATGTGCACATGATTAGAGTTCAATTCGTCACTTTCAACACTTTGGTCAGCAAAACTTTATACCATCATCTTGAGATTTTGAACCCACCCTCAAAATTGGGAGGGCATTTAAATGTATACCATCTTGCAACCAAAGATGCTTTCCCCCCCTAACTTCAAGTCCTGTATGAAACCCTGTCTACACACTGTCATACTCTGCATGCACACCGTATAAGTCGTGATCAGTGGTGGGAACAATCGTAATACAGAAAGTTCATTTTTTATTGATCCCAATACAGATTTATACGGTGTGAGCATGGACTTGTGCTGTGTGTATGTGGAGTGTTCACAGTTTAAATGTGGACACTTGATACCGGTTGTTTTCTGTATTCATGCAGGTGTTTTCCTGTGAATATATGTGTGGATGTGCACTTTTACCCTTCTTTTTTCAGTACACACACACATAATTAACAGTAGTATGTGTGTATGCAGTTTTGCCATTCTTTCTTCAGTAACACACACACTTGATCTGCAGTGTATGTTCTTAGGCACTGAAATCATTTGCAACAATGATTTAGTGACTAGTTGTCAGAGAGACGATTGCTATACACTCTCTACAGTAGTGTGACATGCCCATTAGCCTTAACATAATGAAACAGCTTAGAACTCTGAATCAAGTTGAGCCTTTTAGACACATAACACCTATGAGTGTTTCTATACGTGATAAGACTCCCATTTCATACATGAAATTGCTAAACCAGAACTTCTCCTTTTTATTCTTCTAATTTTTAAAGCCAAAATTGGTAGCTGTGCACTTTACATGCTTTGAGAGTATTTAGGTATGTTGACTCCAACCCCGCATAGATATGTTTGGCTGCTTAGCTTGCTACTATCCACAGTTTTGGTCAGCAGATGTTTAACAGAATTTGATGACTAAAATGTTTCAGGTGCCAAGACTCTCTCATTGTTGATCGTGGAGATTTTGGATCAACAGAAATTTGCGGGAACAGAAGTTTGGAATTTGATTTATCCGATTCATATTCAAGTCTACAGCCCAAAACCTTCAAAATATATTTCCGTACCAGTGAAACTGTTAGATATGAAGGATTTGAGATGTACGTCGTTTGCTTTAGGGATGAAACTCTGGAAGGTAAAATGTACAGTCAGTAAAACGTGACATAAAACTCCAATGTGATTATTCATGACTACAGAATTCACGAGTGTGACATTAAGTATGAAAAACATTCTCATTCTAAAATGTTGAAAGATGCAGGAATAAAAGAGTAAAATATGTGTAGAAACAAAGCATCTTCAGCAAGGCAGGGGGGATGGCATGAAAAAATACGTAACATGCTGACCTCAAATACTAACAAATATAAGTAAAAAAATAACTCTTAGACTAGCTGAAGTACTCACATCTGGGCTAGAAAAAACCTGAATGTCTAGGAATAGACTAACAGTGTAGGCTTACTTGTTTGAAGTATAGCCCAGAAAGTACAGACACACGAACATATCTACATTGTTCATTGTATGTAAATATTTAGTGAACTTGTGTTTATATCTCTACTCAGAATGCTTCAGACCATCAGATTTTTATCACCCTGTTTGTAATGCTACTGGCAGTGGAAACATCACAATGAATAGTAATTATACCTGTAGCTAGAGAAATATACATAATCCTTAAAATCTCCTTCATTCAATGATTTTGACTGAACACGTTACAGTATGTACTGATGTATGTTAAGATTATCAATTGTTTGCTTTAGATGATAGGAAGAGAAGACATGCTTATGAAAATGAAGATGGGCTCACATATGGAGATTTCTTCACTGGATACCCTTCTGGAATGAAAATTCGAAGAGACCTTGCTGATTTTGTAAGTTGTAGTGTTGCACTTTGACCTTGTTTCTATACTTTTTGGCACTTCAATCCCTACATCCTTCAACATTTTAGTGAAAATGTTTTTACACTTGTTTCACTGGTTTTTACTGAGTGTAGCAACACGTATAAACCCACTGACTTTCGTGCAGAGTTCTACCTCCCTTTCATAACTATATAAACCAGGATAGCTAGCAATTGTCGGTGACTCCTACATCCTGTCTTGTACGAATATTGCCTACTGTGTACAACAGTGGGTCCTGCAGCAGTTAGTCATTCAAAGAAATGGACACAAAGTAGCAACGTAGCCAACACAGTGCTTGAAACAGTGGAAGCGCAACGAAGACTGCAAGTCTGGACAAACTAGCTTCACATGTTTAGCACGTGAGCAAACAAGAAAATGGCATCTAAAACTAACACTTGTAAGGTTGCAGACCTGGAGTTTGACAGCTTTGGGAGAAGGTATGAAGAATTTGTGCATCAAGGATCATGTACGCTCCAGTATAAATGATTTTCGTGAAAGGATTAGAGCAATTACTAACCCCAGTTTCGCGGTAGGTCGTTTGAACTGAAGAAGAAAGAAAAAGAAGAAGATGATGAACAATCGCGGTTTTTACAAATTTCCGAGAATCACTTTAGCTGTATATTTTACATACTTTGAGAGTATTACAGTGTATAGAAGCACTCGCAGAGCATGTAGTTTGTCTGAAAAGACTTAAAATATCGGGAGTTCTGAGCCGCTACTTTTGTTAAGCTTAATGGGCATATCGGCACCATCCCTACATATAGAGTCTACTGACTCTATGATAGACACTGATTTGGTTGTGGTGTAGCTCTGTTGTCATTAGTGATCTGTAAAGCCGCAATGAGAAATGACTCCAGGCTAAAAATTGTTATTGTTGCCTGGTAGAGTAACAGATCAAAGGCTAAAGTGTACTAACATATCATGTGTGGCACACTTATTACATCACTGATTACATGAGGCTATAATTAACTAAGAGAGTGGTTAGTGACTGGGAAAATGATAGTCACCATAGAAATGGCAAAAAATAGTTGTTGCATGCCCCCCCCCCCCCCCCTCCATGCTCCCCCTGAGTGCTACACAGGTTACTTATTTGGAAATCATACGATTGTCCATATTTTTGCAACATCAGTCCACTTTGCATGTCCATAGTGGAACTAATACCACAACAGACTGCAACTGAAAGCAGTGTGTTTACACCAATGTGGATATCTCAACATTATGTGTATTTGATGTAGGGTATTTTTATGTGTATTTGATTTATATTCAGCACAACCAGTGGCACAGGCTAAAGAGACAGGCAGAAGTGGAAAGACGAATTATTCAACGAAACGTTTTATTCAATGAGACTGTCGATTACATTGACAATAAAATCATTATAATTGATCCTGATAACAATAATAAAACGTGAGTGAGTACATTTACATTTATTTGTGGATTAATGTTGCTATCTTATATAGTGTTTAGTAAAAGAACAATTCATTGCCTTATGTACAGACAAATTTCATCTCATCTTGTGTTGTCACCTGTCACATGTCTGTATATTTTCTTGCAGGTATTCAGGCATTTATGTGTTACAGACTTTCAATACTACTGGTGGTATTAATACCTATGTTCACAATGCAGAAGAAAGAGGTGTACACCCTCACTTTATATCTGCAGGTTGGCTAATCATATTGTGTTAAACATGCTCTACACAATAGAAATGAAAGCATACAGAGGTCATGAAACTGATTGGAGAGATAGAACATATAATTTTCTCCGTCAGCAAAAAAATTATCTCCGTCATTTTTTGCTGTAGGTCCACTGATAATTACTGGAAGATATGCTTTTTTCCAGCTATTTGTCATTGATCCTCGAGTAAGTTATTTGTATTGCCACATAGAAATATTGTTGAAATATAAATTCTTAGTTTGCCTGGTGGTGTGTAGAGAAGTGTAATATTCGATGGCTCAGGCGTAAGGGATGAAGAGAGAGCAGGAAAGACCAATTTCCACTGGGAATCGAACTCAGGATCAGTGACTGGAAATCCAGTGCCCTAACTGGAAATCCAGTGCACTAATCACCGAGCCATGACTCTTAGTTAAAAATCAGTCCCCCCACTCTCTCTCATATACAGCCAGGTGGTACTCCCATACTGGAGTCTTGCACCTGACCTGTCTACCACTTGATCATATGCCGTCAGAACCCTGTTAAGAGTCGACCGGTAACACCTTTACATCAGTGAAGGAGCCATGCTGAGTGGATTTACGACTACAGAATAAATGAAATATAAATTCTTAGTTCGCCTGGTGATGTGTAGAGAAGTGTAAAAAATTTACCACTGGGCTGTACATGAGAGAGAGTGGGGGGACTGATATGAAAGAGTGGGGGGACTGATTTTTAACTAGAAGTCATGGCTCGGTGGTTAGTACACTGGATTTCCAGTCACTGATCCTGAGTTTGATTCCCGGTGGAAATCGGTCTTTCCTGCTCTCTCTTCATCTCTTCCGCCTGAGCCATCGAATATTACACTTCTCTACAAATATTGTTATTCAAACTATTAGGCAACCTCTTTTTAGTGTATATTGCAAATAGCTCCTGCTGTATACTAAAAATGAAAAATCAAGATTTATTACATGTATGTAATATGCTATAAATTACTGAGACTATGTACATACAAGTATGTAGAGGTATATAGTTTTCATCAACCTCCAAGTCAATTTCAGATAAACAAGCAATATATAATTGGCTGTTTCAGCCCTACACCATATTCCTGAGAATGATCATGGTCATGCTTCAGCTTAAAGAGTCCAGAATGCTACACTGGAGTGTAATGTTACACTTCACTTTGCAATGTCCAAAATCTGTTCAAACATGAGCTCCAATTTCCTGTTTCTAACAGGCCATCAATAAGAGAAAATGTGAAGTATTATATTGATTGTTGTATCATATAGTCTTTGTAGCATGTTTACAAATACACAGGGTCTAATTCCCGATCCAGAAGAGGAGGAACAACTCATGACCTTGACTCGACCTCTGCTAGATGCTGTTCCCCTGAATGAGGACCTTAATGTTACTGATCCAGATCAGACAATAGGTATACTTCCCATATATTCAGTCAGAAATCAAGGCACACATATACCCACAAATTTCAAGAGTAAAACAAAATTAATGTTAAAGGCTGTACATAGGATGGTGTGCCAAAAACTAGAGAAACAAATGCAGTATGCAGCAAGACAGGGGATGATAACATGTTTTTTTTTATTAAAAAGACACATTGCCACAATCCCATGAGAGAACCTAGGATTTCCTTTTTCTCTGGATCACTCTAGACACCACAGAGTTGATAATTAATAAGCTCAAAAATTCTCACACCACATTTTTGATTTCTACCCATATAAGCCCCTACAGTGAACACACTCTTAATTTTTAAATATTTTTTGTCATTTTATATGCATAACCTTTCACAGAGAAGTTTATTTTTTTTGAAAATGGAATCGGGAAACGTCAAGTTGAATTGAATGATGTATTCAGTTCTAAAGGTACATTTGTGAGAACACATTGTGGTATCTTTTACTGTATATAGCTATACCATATATTGTTACCATATTTTGTGTTATAGGTTATTAGTGGAAGAAGATAGAGGTTTAGCATTTTTAGGTGTATTTTGCCTACTTTGGGAACCTTACCATGTAGAGCACTTTGTGTGTCTGTAAAGGCTAATAGCTGCCATATTAAGGAGTTAACTCTCTGATAATATTACATGCTGCTATATACGCTTACATATATACTTCCATTGTTTGTTTAACAGAAATGCAATCACCATAAATTTTCTCCTGATTTCTTTAGTATATTGAAAGTTTTACATTTTTCCACAGATGAAAATGAAAGGAAGAAACGTCAAGATGATTCAATAGGTACATGCTGTAAATCACAGCATGCAGTCTGTATGATATAAGAGTAAAATCAAAGTCATGGGAGTATACCTTTTCCAACACAATTGTGATTTTCTTGTATGTCTACAGTGCACACCCCAAATTGCACTGCATAGTAATTTATTGGGTACATAGAAAGTAAGAAGCTCAAGTGTGTATACTGAAGCTTAAAACACCCTTGATCAGGAATAGAGGATTTTGGATGTTAGTGTAATACACTTGTCACTTGTCATATCCCTATAGTGAAAATACCTTATACCAAACACGCTTGTTTATTCATGGATCAAAATTTCACAAAAGGTACTATTTCTTTTTCATAGAATCTAATCTAAATTTCACTGATGAACGTGTATTTGATGTACTAAGGAATCTTGAAGCTTGTAATCCTGCTTTGAGGGCAGTGGCACAAGCCACCCTGGATGTCTATAACAGGATGTGAGTTAAGTGTTAAATAACATGCTTAAGAAATATGAACATTGCCAGGTGTAAAGGCAATGTATATTACATGTGAGAGTATGTACATCTGCCACTTGTTATTTACTTATTGATAACATTTACCTTGGAATATAGAGACTCATGTAGAGTATGACTAAACAGCTGGATTTTAGCTTTACATCTACTGTGTATTGCTGGTTGTCCTCATGATATCACTGCCTTTCACTGTTATTCTCTATATAGTGACAGTGTAAGGTTACAGGAGCTGTTCAATTTTACTATCAGTTGCACTTTGCAATCAAATGAACTTGAGTGTGTGGTGGATGGTCCTACTGCTGTCCTGCCTTTTAACACTACATGTCAAATCAATGATCAACCACCGGAGAAATGTGAGCTATCTAAATGTGTATCTAGGCCCTATTATACTAAATTGCAGACAACATAATAGGAAGAGTCAGTATGTTTCATGGTTCAATTACATTATCAGAGGTGTAGGAGTAAGTTGAGAAAAGGGGAGTGCAAGTTAAGATAGGGGGTCCAGAGGCATTCTCCCCCAGAAAAGTTTGTGAGAAAGGATAATATTAGACACAGTTTGGTGAATTCTAAGCTGAAAAAAGTGGGAGGGGGGAGCAACTGCCCCTTTTTCCTACCCTCTGCCTGCAGCTTATCAGAGAATCATTAGACTCTGTATACAGGAATGGTGCCAACACCACCATTAGCCTTAACATAAAAATTACTACACATGTTATTATTGTTGCATGCCATCGTGTCCTGCCTTTGCCAGCATGCTGTACTATATTTGATATTTGGGACTACCATCCCTACATCCGTGGCTATATATATGTCAGCTGAATACAATACTTTCACACATACGTATTGACATGTAAAAAATATACTGTTATTACCATTTACAGGCGATCCGTTTTATAAACCACCTGTTTATATGTTCACGTTTCCTGATGATATGATGATAGAAACTGTAATTGTTAGAGCCATCAACTGCAATGGACAGAGAGCAAAGGTATATGCATCTGTGTTTCCCAGATCTACATTGGAATCATAAAATCATACCCAGTAATACAGAGTCATTATCTTCTACCTTTACTCTTCTGCAGCATTGCTTAGATAAAGATGGAAATCGATTGGATTGCTACTGAGTGAATTTGCAGATTTGTAAAGGAACTCTTTAACACTTGTATATAGTGTGAAACCTTTTGTTTCTTGAATAGATACATATATGCTGCAATGACTAACCTTCTACCTTCTATTAATACTGATTGAACAATTTTTCTCCTTATTTTCTAAATGAAAAACGATGACACTGTGCATACATGTAGTCTCTGGTGTATTTCTCACTTCCTGTATGCAGTGTTTTTGCAAATCCGTGTTTGCACGAGCCCCACCGTCTTCTATTCCTGCACGCTGGAGCCCCACCTTTCTATGAAATGCAGAATGCACATGCACAAATGATCCAACGCCCGATTTCTACAGTTGCACTTGAAGTTATAAAGATTCTCTTGGTCAAGAATCACGCACGCAAAGGAAAGGAGTCATTTCATGTACTGAATTAGAAGAACAGGCACTTTGGCCAATTTCCGTATGTCATACTTTGAGGGTCTTAGCGGGTGCACAAACACGCGTGTATGTGTCTGAAAAGGGCCTGTAACTGTAGTTTTGAGCCGTTCTCTATGTTTAATAACCCTACATACGACTCCGTAACAGCACATCACCCGGTTAAAGAACTTTTGCGCATTTATATACCTGTAATCACCTATATTCTGGGATATTCTGGGATACCTAAATCTAGGAGTTAGTTGGGATTGCAACTTGAATTAGGCCCTGGCCACAAACTATACTATAAGGAACATGAAATTTAATTCAATTTCATGTCCTAGTTGCTGTCCCATTCTAAGCTGGAGACATTCTGGGAGTGTTTGTACCTCAAAATGATCAGATCAAGTTAAGACTCAGATCAGAAAGTGGCCGAGGTCCTACTAATTACTTCATATAGATACAAGTCATGATGTCACTATATCCTCCAATGATACTATTTATTTAAAACAGGAAGCTCCACAAATACAATCAGAAGTTTACTACCCTCTAATAACCATTGAAATAAGTAAGCTCGAGTGTACAAAGAATTTTGTCAACATCCTATTTACAGATATTTTTGTTACTACCTCAGGTGTTATTACTACTACGTCAGCAACTGAGTCAACTGACAAGGTGCCATCTGTTATTACACCAACTTACATAGTAAGCCACAAATATCCATTGACTTGGACTCAAGTTCATTTTATTTTCCATACAGTCCTTCACTACTTCAGTCTCTGATGCTGCCACTGCTACTACTGTTCCGACTGCTACACCTGATGTGACAGCCTTTGTCTCACCTGGTATTACTGATGTGGGCACAGACACTGGGTCTCAGTCATCAGTGGTTGCAGGTGTGAGTGTTGGTGTGGGAGCTGTTGTTGTGTTACTGGTAGTGGTGGGTGTGCTGGGAGTGGGTCTGTTCTGTGTGTGGAGAAGACACCCTTCGAAAGTGGTGCTATCTACTGACAATGTCACGTATGATATAAGCAATATGGAAATGAGTGGCAAGATTTCATATGATGCAACTAAAAGAGCTAGTTTCAAAGGTGAAGATACACAAGACTATATATCTACCACTGATGGAAATGACATCATTACTACTTGAGGCCTATGCAGCTACTGGTAATGTCCCTGTGTCCAGTAACCAGGCCTATGGAATGGTGCATTATTAATTTGTCTCTGATAGAACCTCGGTAATTAGCTTAAATAGCATTCATGTATTGAGTTTACATAGTGTTCATACTTTCTGTGTGTATATATATATCAAGGCCGTAGGACGTGGTACAGCCATTGTTTTGCCTCCTCTTGCATACTGGTATGTTCCATGCTATGCTCAGTTAGATCTAGTATGTAGCAAAATGGGTGTGGCTAAGCAAAAGCAATAATTTTCGCTGGCGTGTGCTAACACATGCGCACTACCTACTCCCAGTGATTTAATTTTCACTCCTACCGGCCTGTATATGGTGGAATGTGGAAACTATGTGCCATGTTGTGTATTTATAACACAGCCATATTTAGTTATGGAGATACGGTAGAAGGAAAGAAAATTCAAGGTGCAGACCTTGAGTTGATGGCATTGGAAGAAAGTATGAAGATTTTGTTAATCAAGGATCAGTACACCCTAATATTTTTTTTTTTTTTTGTGAAAAGAGTAGAGTGATTACTAATCCCAGTTTCGCAGTAGGCCGTTTGAACTGAGTGAAGAAGAGAACATTTTTTGAATCTCACTATAGCTGTGTATTTTATGTACTTTGAGATTATTATTATAATGTATAGAAGCACTCGCAGAGTAGGTTGTGTGTTGATATGGCTTATAATATCTGCGTTTGGGAGTTGTGAGCTGTTATATTTGTTAAGGCTGATGGGCATGTTAGTACCATCCTTACATATAGTCTATCGACTCAAAATATGTACATATTCAACAATCTGTATATGCTGCCAGTGAAATTTTCCTCTCTCTGTACACCATTTCTATCAGGAAGTAATCCTTACTTCACTCTGTGAAAATGGAAAGGTAAATCCCAATTTATATTGCATTGCATATTCAATGTACTCAACATCCCTACACAGAGTCAATATAAGCTCTAATAAGTGTAGCTACTACAAATATCCACTAACCACAGCTCTCTGTCCATTACAGTTGATTGCTCTAACAATGATTCTGTTTACGACCACACTTGAAGGTATATAACTGCTGTAAAAGGGATCACCTGTAATAATGAGAGAGCATATGCATACTAGTAATAGAGTAGTAGTACATGTGCACAAAAAATTGAGGCTTATCGTTAACAATAATCAACTATATACAAATGTAGCCTCAGTTAGGCCTTCTCCATTGCACACGAAATTATGAGCTGTTTTGAAATCTGACAGGGAAGGCCTGGGATGAAACATCACGTGAGAGCTGATGCAACAGCATGCCCGATTGACCTCAAAGTGACTACCTAAGCTCCTGGCTCAAGAATAGAGCTATACAGACTCCCTAGTGTAAGCATGGCATATAATATTATATGCTACATACTTGCATAGCATATAATACATGCTACAAATCATACATCATATATTTCTGCTTATACATGTTTGAGGTTGAAGTCATCAGGGCACGCACCAGTGTGCCTACCCAAGGTCTACCCTCATGGGATGTTTCATCCCAGGCCTTCTCCGATTTCAAATGCTTCCTCCCCCACAAAATTAAAACACACACTATCAATGAAGGGCTGGGACTCAAGGTGATGTAAATGTAACCAGTGGAATGTATACAGGGCAGTGTGTGAGTAGTGGAACATACTTACATGTCACTGGTACTTGGTCGTTGATTTGACAAGTAGTTAATCCTTCAAGTGCAGGAGCAAATCTATCATCTACTTCACAATGAAGGCTCTCATCATAGTCACAGGTAATGCTAAATTTCATCATCCTCTCCACATTAATTCTGTATGATTGATGAATTTTGGGTTAAAATACAATAGCTACGGAAGTATACAGACAACTGTTTGGTTCCTATCTGTTACGGGTATGTTTTTTTCTATCTGAATTCACGAACACACACACACGCACACACACATACACACACACACACACACACACACACACACACACACAGCTATATACACACTAGTCTCACCCATTGACTTTGTAGTATTGCAAAATAGCTCTTGCCTTGGACCTCAAAACAGGATTACAATCTTCATAAGATTTTATAGCTTCAAATACTTCTGGAATATCTAATGAGAGCTATAGCAATAACATATATACGTACATTTTTGGATCGGTCACATTCAAAATGGCATGTCATATAGGAACACACACTGGCAAACCTGCCTAGAACATATACCAAGCAGCTGAGTAGGGCTTATAAGTGTAGAAACAATGAGCAACAAGTCCAGGCATGGATGATGCCATGCAATAACTAAAGTGACCTGGTTTACAGGACAGGCCTCAGGCTCATATTGAGTTATATAATTATTTTTATTAATGGACTATTCCCTGCCTTGCTGTAGATTTTTATACACTTTTTGACACTTCCGTCCTTACAAAATTCAACATTTGAAATCATGTACCAATACAATATAGATGATATTTACATAGCAAAGAGTCTATCACTTACTTCAGGAGGAGTAAAGATGAATTCTTGAAAGTATGCAGTTCTTCCTATAACTACTAGGAATCCTACATTTAGGAGAGAAAATTGCTGCAATCATTTTTACACATTTAACATTTTTCCAAGGTTATAAAAATCACACCAGTATTGATCACTGAAAGGATTACAGAGAGCACAGCAAAACAAGTATATATGTATGGATATGTACTAGCTTCATACCCAGGCTCTTTCCGGGGAACCAGGGTACGAGGGTAGAAGGTGTACATGAAATATGGAAACTATACACAACTCTATTTACATATACAAATATCCCTCTCCTTGTATGCCTGCAATTGTCATAGGCCAGCCTGAGAATCACAGCCTCATGTGGCAAGTAGCATTATGGGAAGCTCAACAAACCACTTCATATTCCACACCTGGCCTGTGCCTTATAAAAAGCTAATAAATTCTGTACCTGGTCCTGAAAAGTGAGGATTCCTGTCTACATTAACACTTCCAATGAAAGATTGAGTTTCTCCACTTTCTTCAAGTGTTTGTAGTAGAGGAGTGTTGGAATGCCTGTGTGAGAGAGTCAATACTACTCAACATGTTAACATTACTTCTTAGAAAGAGGAGAAATAAGTTAGGAGGGAATTATTATCTAAAGTATTGTCTGAATTTCACTCACTCTAAAATAACATCGTTATCTTGATCAAATACAGTGATGGTATTACTAGTGTAGTTGACCATCTCATTTGAGAGAATAGTCCTTTCAAGGAATTGTTGATCGTCCACCTCTCTCTTCTGTTTTACCATCTGACCCTACATAAGTGGCAACAAGAAGCAAAACTTTTACTTCGAGTGTATTATCATGCAGGTAGATAACCTAACATGCAGTTTAAAACTGCAGCATTTGGGAGTTTTGAGATTAATGAGCTAGCTGCCTTAGCTAGGTTGTATCACTTACCATCATGGACATATCTTTGTTCAACCTTAATGTGGTGTCACCTGCAGTCATGAAAGATGAAGGATAGTATATATTCATGTAAAAAATTAAGACTGTATGTAGCTGTATATACAGATTGATCTCATCTTCCTAACATATTAATTGCAGTGTGAAATTTACAATATTGCATTTACCTCGATAAGTGCATCCTACATTTTTGGTGGTATTACAAATTGACTGGGAGAAATTAGATGAAGATGTGCAACCTGTGTTTGATGAATGAAGTATGAATTGAAATGAAAAAGTGCAATAATAAAGGATGAGGGAATATGGACTGTCCTATACCTCGTTGAGGCCTGTATTCATGGATGGGAGCTCTTGCCCAAACCTAATGGGTGTGTTGGCTCCATCCCTACATAGAGAGTTCATCGACTCTCTGATATAGGCATGCATAAAATCCCACACAATTGCAGAAAATTGTTGCTCATACTTACTAAAGGATAGGGGGTGCATTTGGAATATCATCCCCTCTATATTTACACATTCTTGTATCCTTCAATGTTTTAACAAATTTAAATGCCTATGTATTACAGAGTTATAATAGACACCATTACTGAATCACTTACGTATACCTGGTAAGTTTGTATCAGTCTCTCTAAAGCAGATGGCCACCATCTGAAATCCAACACCTTGAATACTCTCACTTGTACGGAAAATCACATTAGCATTACCAAACTCCAAATTCAATTGTTGGGTATTGTTACCACAAAGTTCAGAATATATTATTCCAGAATCACCATGAGATATTTGAATATAGTCTTCACATCTAAGAATGTACATGATTTTAACTATAACAACTATAAACATGTATATGTGCATGTAACCATATGCATGGCCGCGCATGTGTATAAACTCCAGATCTGTTCCTTTGATGTATCACTACCATTATACCACTGATTGTCTTATCAAAACAAACAAACTTACACTTTGATCCCACTATCAAAACAAATAAACTTACACTTTGATCCCACTCCCGATATTGCAGTCTTCTCCCTGGATGTCCAGATGAGTAATGTTAATAAACATCGATTGATCTTCCTTGCACTGAATGTTGTATTCAACCAAAAGGTTATTTTTGTACCTACGTAGAATGGATAATACAAACAATAGCATCAGAGAGTCGATGGACTCTCTACATACATACATATTGCAATGTATGTGTTTGCTTGGAAAATGACATAATTGTCTAGTCATAGGCTGCGTGAATGATCTACTATATATGTTTTTTCATATTTGAATGATATAAAGAGTACCATTGAGGTACATCAGCAAATACAGATCCAATTCAAGGCTAATGACGTCTCAATCAGCAATATATTATGTCATTGTTGTGCACTGCATATGCCCACTATTCTATCTACATCCACTAATTAACTAACTTGCTGAGTTTTTAGGCAAAAGCATTAATCGTTCAAATAACTGAAATACACTCTTACTCTGAATGGTCCAAATCAACAAGACAGGTACTAGTAGTCTATAGCTATTTGGATATAATATACTAGGTGAATGCAATGCATTTTTGGCGAGCAGAGAAAATATTTCAAACATTTCGTATAAAAAGAAGCGCGAGAGACATGTCCTGCCTCATGTTTTTCTCTGCTGCTGAACCACCTGAATGCTGGAAATGCAATCACAGCTATCCTGGGCACAAACCTTCAAGACAGTATAAGATTGGTGAATGTGTACAAATCTGTGTATTTAGCTAAATCCTAGAAAAGCTGACAACTTAGCCATTATATTCTTACCTTATTTTATATGTAAAATGCTGTCATTAACATGGTAATAGACACATGCACACATACCACAAAGCAACTATTGTAACCCTCCTGTGCATGCACACTTAAGGTAACAGTTATATTCAGACTTACGGTACTCCTTCAGGGAAACCAGGAGAATACAGAAGTTTCAGGTCTTCATTTCCAAGTGTCGTTATTGGCCTTATTTGCTGGTCAGATGCTCTTACAACACACTCAGGGGTTCCATCATTAGCTGTCCTCAGACGTGTATTGTGGATTGAATACTGACTATATAAAAATGAAAAATTGTATTCAATGCAATATACATGTATGTTATATCTAATCCTCACCCATGTGTACCATGGAAAGCCAAGAAAAGCACATCCCAAGACATTTTAAGCTTCCCACAATTTACTGACTTAGAGCCATAGTTGGCAAACCACATGTTAGCAACAGAGCCAACGTTCTGACATACAGGATAATGAAGTATTATAGATCTTACTTTGGACCAGCACGTTGCAGATTTATATTTTTGTATGAACATGAAACAATATCCAGTCTACTGAGCAAACAACGATCTACTGGTTGACATGAGATGCTGAGGGAGGAAAAACAGAAGACAAAATGACTAAGAATGATAAATGAATGATTCACTAATTCCTATCCTTCAAAGTGTATGTACATCAACAATGAAGGACAGGAGTGTATGTATAATGGAGAAGGATCCTACTACACTATGCACTGTGTTATGGGGATCATGATGTTTGTAATGAGGTTTCACAGTGAAACCTCACATGTGTAAATATCATGACCACTGTAAAGGGTTGTAACACAGTATACCATGGTGTAGACTCCTCCTCTCTATTGTGTATTCTTGCCAAGTATCATGCAGGCCAAAAGCTATTTTGTATATGCAAAATCAAAACTATTTGAGTGGTCACTATATACAATTTGAAGTGCAACTTCCACCAATATAGAAAACACTATTACTGCACTAGCTTTTACCTACTTTAGATAAACACCAATTCATACAGTGCTTGATTGCTTAGCCTACATTTAACATTTCACTGCAGTCACTGAACAAGGCCATAGACAAGTGGGTGCTTGGGGGTACTGAAGCATCCCCAAATATTTCAAAGCTAAGCTTGTTACAATAGCATCAGAGGGTGCTGTGTAGACTGAAAGCCGTGGCATACTTGCGTACACTAGCAAAGTGTAATGTCTAAGTACCCCCAAACAAATGAAGTTATCTATGACCTTGCTGAAACAGTGGCACCAATTGCACTCTTTACCTTTTAAAAATGGCCAAAACCAGTAGTGCAAGGAGTGTTTTGTCCATAGCAGATACCTCCACCTACAGATGTAAATAACAAAGTATACCCACAGCTTTTGAATGAGAAAGATATCATAGTCAAATCCCAATTATTATGAGGTTGCTAAATAACCTTTGACCTACCACCTTATTCATCATTCCAATCATTACAGTGTGCATACATCACTGTACATGTAGAGTTCATATCACTTATTACAACTTCCTGCTTGTGGGAGGCACCAATTATTGGAAAGGAAGTGTGTAGTAATGAGTGTAAACACATGAGAGAATCACAGAGAAGATGTAACACAGATCACCATTTTTAGTGATTGGACTGATGAGTACACTATAGAACATGAAAGCTGATTCCAAATCCTGATATACCTATACAAAGTAAAACCGGGGAAGGATGCACCTAGCTGACATAGCAGGTAAGTGAGATCACTGGCTAGTGATACCCAATGAAATTCAGAATGTGTTACCAAGTGTAGCAGAACGCAGGGAGCTGAATATTATTACCAGGTGAATCACGGCTAGAATTTCCATAATTAATATGATAGGCCTGATCATCTGGGAAGTGCATGGTGTTGAAGTGAAATCTGATCTCTACATTCCTTAACTATGTGTGCCAAACTAATCTATACAAGTGTATTAGTTACTTAATCTATGTCAACAATCCCAAAGGTATATATAAGACTTCTCAGTTGTAGTGTTTGACAAAGGTGTCTTGATCTGCAGGAACCTGCTGTTCCTTCCTGTGTGGGATCCTCACCTATTGAAGGTTACACTGCATAAGGCCCTAAGGGCTCCCTGAGACTAGGCATATCTTGTGTTTTTGTACAACTCATCAATGGCCTGGCTTTCCTTAACTGATGTAGCTATTCACTATAGATCTAGATCTAATTCATCATTATCAAAGTACTACTCAGGTTACTTGGCTCACATATATACTAGCAAATAGTTACCCAGACGCTGTGAGCAGAGTATGCCACATAATGGGCTTACAGGGTGCCTAGCTGTTGTTGCATGCCATCACCCCCTCCCTGCCTTAACCTACTATACAAGCGCTGCGCACGGTTTCATAGCACGTCTACAATGAGTGTAATAGAGTCCTATATACAACATACGTAGCTATATATAGAATATATGATCACAAATTCCACGTCCACTTGCTGTACTGCTTACCAGATGTTCCCTGACTTGAAATTGCGGCGATAAAGTGGACGTCAACCCTACTAAGTAACTACAACTGGATCAAGAACTCTCCACCTACAAGAGACTGCATCCGCTATTACAGGTAGCTCAGACCCTTGGGACGCTTCCCGGAAATCGTTCTCCACAACTACAGCACTTCTTATGTGGACTCTATTCACACGTCATCAACATGCAACTTGAAACTTCCAATTGTATTGTGGGCGAGCGGACAGTATTTGATGCGGGAAGTCTCAAGCATTTGCGGCTAGCTGCTCGCGCCGCGGCGCATGCATGCGCACTGGCCTTTATTTCTGGGAAAACCGGATAACCGTATACTATACGTAGCTACGTATACCCTGTCTGGCTGAATATATACTGCACTTGTAACTGTCATCCCTACCTTCGACGTTTTAATGTTTTTACTTGTAAGCCGGGATAATTACATTCCAACTTTCTTTGTGGTTGTTAGCTCTACGTAACTATCTACATTCCTATAAGCTCATGCCTCTGTTGCCACTTGGTTATAAATACCAGAAGCAGCTGAAGAGCTAGTATGATGGTATGACATCTAACCTAGCTATGTTGACTTTCACTTTGCAAAACAAATAGGACTAGTCTGGAGAGATAGGTGAGTTTGTTGTTTATAGCTTCTTCTCCACTACACTAACAAATAGTTTAGTGCTAATGACACAAAAGAACAGTTCCATTGAACTCAGTTGTGTGTATGACATGTCCAGTGGTCTTCAGTGACAGGTGGGGCTCGAGTGCAAGAGTAGAAGGGGTGGGGTTTGTGTGGACACAAAATAAGGGCTTGACTTGCACAATAAAGAACCGTAAAACAAGTATAAAAATTATTTCTAAACGGTGGAAGGATGTAGGGATGGAAGTGACAAAAATTGTAGATATGTAGAAACAAGGAAGCATTCATGCAGCAAAACAGGAGACAAACAGTGATAACATCTGTAATCTAATTCCCTCCTTATATACATTATTTATTTAATGGGGTTATATGTCATTATATATTGTTGCATGTTTCTCCCTACATCCTTCATCATTTTAAACACTAGTGATGAAACTCACATTCTTCTTGTCCACTAGGACATCCAGGAAGGGAAACTTACAATCTTTTTCTATTAGCCTATATATACATTCCTGTAGTTAGTCTTTGATTTGTGTTGCCATCTCAGAAACTGCATGAGGAGAGTCTACAGAAAAAAGTCCCTATCATTCTTTTGTTGATGATATGCCAAGTCAGAAAACAAGGAGAAAAATTATTCAATCAGTATAGAGTGTTAGTTACCACAGCGTAATTATATGTACCTATATTAGAAAAACAGTTTTTATATTAGCATTTACGTGCCAAATGGTGTTCTACAAAGCTATGAATTCATTCAGTAGCAATCCAATTGTTTTCCATCTTTATCTAAATATTGCTGCAGAAAGTAAAGATAGGAGATAATAACATATGTATTACTGGTTTATGATTGTAATGGTATAGATATGAGAGACACAGATACATACCTTTGCCCTCTGTCCGTTGCAGTTGATGGCTCTAACAGTTATATTCATTATCATCACATCATCAGAAAATGTAACAGGTGGTTCATAAAATGGATCACCTGTAAATGATCATAACAGTATATTCTGTACATAGCTCAACGTGTGTGAGAAAGCATGCAGCTAACTTATTTTGCAGCCTGGGATGTATAGCAGAAATACGGTGCAGCATGCAGGCAAAGGCAGGTGATGGCATGCAACAATAATAACATTTTGTTCGTTAAGGCTAATGGTTTGTTGGAACCTATAGACCACACTGAATCTCTGATATGTATAGCTGCAGGTGTCATAACACTGTAATGTTCTATGACCTTGAAACATAATGAAAATAGCTAGTCTAAAACCTGGTATATAATAGGGCCTAGAAATCACTATCCAATTGTACATACTTTAGTTATAGAGATAGCTCACATTTCATTGGTGGTTCATTATTGATTTGACAAGTAGTGTTATTGGGCAGGACAGCAGTAGGACCATCTACCACACACTCAAGTTCATTTGATTGCAAAGTGCAATTGATAATAAAATTCAACAGCTCCTGTAACCTTACACTGTCACTATATAGAGAATAACAGTGAATGACAGTGATATCATGTGGACAACCAGCAATATACAGTACAGATGAGCAGCTAAATCTAGCTGTTTTAAATAGCACAAATACATACTCTCTATTTCGCAAGGTAAATTTCATCAACCAGTAAAGGAGTGGTAGATGTACATTGCTATTACACCTTGTAGTGTTCATATTTCTTAAGTAGTCCACATGGCATCTCATTAATAAAACTCACGTCATGTTATACACTTTCAGGCTGGATTGTGCCAGTGTCCTCACAATAGGATTACAAGCTTCAACATTCCTTAGTACATCAAACACCCCATCATCACTAAAAGTTAGATTTGATTCTAAAAGAAATAGTGTTTTAATATATAACTACCTTCATCAGGAACAAAGAATGAAAAGAGATATGTAAAAGTGTACAATCAACATACTGAAGTATAAGGAGCGAAATAATGATGGTTGTATTCTAGATCAGTTGGAGATATAGTGACATTTACTGTAGAAGCTAGTGCAAATGAGAATAAAAGTTTACATTTGCTACCCTTAGCAAACTGAGGATTGGGGTGAGCTTGAATCATTCTGCTATTTGATTTCACTGAAAACTAAAAGTATTTCACACAAAAACAACTTACAATATAATCAATTGAAGCAGTTATATGTACTTTTGTGCATGTGTTTTGATTTCCAACCTATTATATGGTTGGTATCCTCATTCTCAAGAACAGCATTCAGCAGAGGTTCAATCAATTGCAAGGTTGTGAGTTCTTCCTCCGCTGAATCAAATTCAGCCTTTGGCTGAGGATCTGCAGCTAACAGCTGGAGTTGAGAAGGCAAACAGATAGTAAGTTATGTTCCTCAGGTGAAGGAGGAACAGATGGTAAGGGTTTGCTTGTATATATGTGTGGCATTGGGCGTGGTCAATGGCAGTGTTACTATGGAAGCTTCTTTTATTATTATTATCCTCATCTGTATCACCAAATAAACGTCCCTGTTCCTTTTATCCATTTCCTATAATAATTTCATTTCTATTTACTGGTCTCCTGTCATTTTTTCCTAATGTCTCGTCAATGTTTACTTTGTCAGGGCCTGTTAACTTGTTAAAAAACACATTAGCTAAGAACTGTATAGGTTAGCTTGCTGTGTAGCTGTAAATATAAAATAGTGCATGTGTGAAGGGTGTGACTATTCAATAGGCTGTGTACCTGGTATGCAACAACAGTACTAAAAGGTCTGTTCTTACTAGTACCATGCTGCTCAGCATGCTCTGGAGAACTGAAAGCTCTTCATCATCACCATCATCATCATCATCTTATTCTTCTTCTTGAAACAGGCTCACCTTAGTTTTGGCAAAAATCCTGTGCATGATCCTTGAACAACAGAATCTCTCCTATAGGATCCCTCTCAAATGAGAACAGAAAGAACAGAAAGAATCTACTAGCCCTTCCATATAGGTGGATGTTGTTTCCTCACTGCAACTTTTACGTGATTAGTTACACATGTGCCATTAGACAATCATGCCTGCATCAGTGTTAAGCTTACTGACAAAAGATCACCAGAAGTTCCAACACATGGTGACTTATTGAAGTGAAGAAAGTTAGGAATCTCCATGTATAATACCAAGGTTAGGCAATAGTAAATATGCAAAATTTAGTAAAACAATTAAGCGAGCCAAACCTTAAGGACACGTTCAGAGTACAGATCATATTTTGAATATATGCTAATCTAGTGCATTCCATTTTTGTGTGGAATTTTACCTCCTTGCATGCCTAAGTAGAGTAGCTGGCCACCAAGTATTATATACCTGATTCCATACTGATCTCATCTAGCAAGCAGCCTTTGAAGTACACCCCCTCTTTGAAGTGCACCTTTTTCCCCACCCCTTTCCACTTCATTGACAACGTGAAGGGCAATTCAGTAATAAGGAAATGGTGTTAACTATTATATATGCTTTAGTTTTTGTTGGTTGATAGGAAGCTTGGTGCAATATTAAAGATGAGTGTTGCTATGTGTGTACTTATTGGAAAAAGTGTAGTTTTAGCAATTATGTATGTGTTATATACATGGACACTCTCTGGTACTTATACAAGACAAGTACACTAGCTAACATATATACAGAACAGGATTTGCCATTGAACAACAATATATACCTATACAGTCATGGCCATGCAAATGACTTACTCGAGGGTCAATGACAAATAGTTGGAAATAAGCATATCTTCCAGTAATTATCAGTGGACCTACAGCCAAAAGATGATGTAGTAATTTTACCCCCTCTGTGATTAGTTCTGACTCTAGATGACCTCAGTTGAGGTCGGTTTATTGTATTGTGTCTGCTCAGTTCCATGACTCAGTATGTTTTTTTCACTCCTTCATGCATAAATTGTTTAATGCATAATAAATGGCAATACCTTCAGATGCAAAGTGAGGTCTCAGATCACTTTCCACATTACTGATGTAGGTAGTAATACCTCCAGTAGTGTTAAAGGTCTGTAACACATAAATATCTGAATATCTGCAAAATGTTACAAAGATAATATGCTTTTGTGTGAATATCACAAAATTGAAAAAGAACATTACTTTCAAATGCATAGGGCAATGGTTTATTTGTGAGATGCATAAGGTGCTATAGGCAGCTACAGCATGCTCTAAGAATCTACAACTCTATAAGTGTATATACTTACATGTCAACAATATTGTCATCAATGTCATATATGATGATTTCATTGTCAATGTAATTGACTGACTCATTGAAAAGAATATTTCGTTCAATAAATCGTCCTGCTTGTCTCTTTAGCCTGTGCCACTGGTTGTGCTGGATGAAAATGCAATAAAAGAGCTAGTGCACACAGCACTGCATGTACATTTTTACAAAAAGGACTGTGTGCATGGATAGAAAGCTCCATATATACTGGTGATTACACAAAGTTTGAAAATGTGTGCTTTGGTATAGCTATTCGGCCTAGCATCATCAGTATATAATAATGGCACACACTACTGATTGCTAAAATACAAAATGGAATTTGTCCTGCGAATTATGTCTGATCTTGTCTCTTGTGCTTTTAGGCCAGCCCAATTCAAAATTTATGAATTTTTGATTTACTTGTAAAACTTACAAAGTCAGCAACATCCTTTCGAATTTTCATTCCAGAAGGGTATCCAGTAAAGAAATCTCTATATGTTAGTCCATCTTCATCCTCATAAGCATGTCTTCTCTTCCTACTGCCTCCCTCACTGCTAGCAATATTGCACACAGGATCATCAAAATCGGATGGTCTAAAGCAATCTGTGTACATAGACAACTTGTAAATTGCATATAATATTTTCAGAGTCAGTAGACTGTATATGTACAGATGGCACTGACACTCCCATTAGCCTTATCATTCAAATGAAACGGCTGAGACCTCTTGAATGCAGTAAAAACACACAATGCCCTTGTTAACCTGATTTTTGGCATTGCCATTCCTACGTATACATCCTGCAACATTTTAATGAAACTCATGTACACTAATTGATATTGACGTGTACTTAATATTAGTCCAATTATTTTGTCATAATTATAAAGTGTTTTATGTGATTAAAGAAATTGTTTAGAAATTTGATTTGAAGGTAGCCAAATGCCACCTAATAATCATGTGTTCACACACTTTTGGATCTACAGACCTTAGTGACCATCTGTACAATAGAATGCTACACATAGTATGGACTATATAGAGACATTTTACCTTCCAGAGGTTCATCCTTAAAGCAAATGACATACATCTGAAATCCTTTACCCCTAGTTTCTTCATCGCTGGTATGTTCAAATTCACCGGTACGGAAAAGAATTCTGAGGCTCTGGGGATGTTGGTTCAGATACGAAGAACCTGATACATTTAATGTTCGGCCACAAACTTCAGTTGTTCCAAAATCTCCAAGATCAATGATGAGTGAGCCTTCACACCTAAATGTATTAGTCATCATAATTATGATGTTAAAGAGTTGAAACTGTGCATAATACAGGCTGACTAGAACAGCATATCTAGCAATAATTATGTGCAGAGATTGAACAGTGCCCAAAATTTTATAACCAAGATATACATGTGTAGAGTGAAACAAGAATAAAACTCAAACTATTGAAAGATGCAGGGATGGCAGTGCCAAAAATCACAGAAACAAGGTACATCATTCAGGCAAAAGCAGGGGATGATGGAATCTAACCATAATAACATGCGTAACACATTTAGTAATTAGAGATGCAGGGCTGTGGGATTATGCTTGTGCATTGTTGTTCGCAGCTTGTACGTACAACTTAGGTCCCACCATCTTGAGAGTCAAATCATTGCTGTAATGAAAACTCAGTCCTTAGGATATAACATCAATTCCTGTACTCCTCTGCCAACAGAGATCAAGTAGCTCATGTGGTAAGAGTGCCTGGTCCGTATCCAGAAAGTCCTGGGTTCAAATCTAGCTTGATCCTGATTTTTTTTCAGTTGATCCCAATGATTTGGCTGTACCCCTTCAGTTATGCATGTTGCTGTGGTTGCATATGTGTAGGAACATAATGATGACTGAGACTCACTGACACACACACACACACACACACACACACACACACACACACACACACACACACACACACACACACACACACACACACACACATACACACACTATCCCTTGCTGCACATGCACACTGAGGGTAAATGAATAGCATCAACATGTATATAGGTATAAATGAAAGGACTGAGGTGTAAAAAAATCCAAGTCAAAGTTACAACTATATAGGCCGACGTGCAGATATAATAAGGGTCTGATGACAATGATATATTGTTTGTTGAGTAAACAGTGCATGTTTAATAACATAATAGTCAATGAATATGGTTAATTGATAGCTTTATTACTGCTGATCAAGTGTGTGTGCTACTAGTGAAAAAATGGTATATAAAGGCACATACACATTCTTACTTTTTGTTTCCATCTTCATCCACACAGTCCCCGGTTTGTATGTTAACTTCAAATTCAGTGATATTAAAGTAAGCTAATCGACCTTCAGCACATTGAACCTTGTACTCCACTAAAAGTCGATCATCATATCTGTAAGAATAAAATGCATGACTAGTGTATACTCAATCTTTGCATTTTCTGCAGCGTGTTCTTTAGTCATCACAACATATATTTTCATACATACCTCTCTTCTTGATAAAATCCAGGAGAGAACAAGATCTTTACATTTTCTGTTCCAAGATCTGTAATATTTCTTAATACCTGCCCTTTTGTTCTCACATTACATTCCAGAAATCCAGAGGCACTGTGCCTCAGTCTTGTATGGTGGATGGTATACTGACTACAATTCAAAGAAAGTATTGCTGAATACACAAGCATGTGTACATGATTCAGAAGGGACAGTATGTCTCAATTGTGATCATAATTATATCTACATTAACAGCTATGTATTTTATGTGCAAATTGTATATTTACTCTATGGCATCAGACTCTAAAACCAATGCCTACTATACTTACTTTTCACCAGCTCTCTCAAGTGCTCTATTTCGGTAGATACATGGGATATAATCCAGTCTACTGTAGAGACAACTGTTTTGCTGGTACGAGATATTGTGAGAGGAAAGAGGAAGGTGTGAACAAACAAGGCAGGGATAGTCTCATATCCACACCCTCAATCGCCACAAGGTCTAGTGCACTTCAAGTGATTTCTTTGTTATGCACTGTCAGCAGTCACATGACACATATACAAGCCTATAATAGCTAGGTTACAGATATTTTCGCATCATATTACAAGTACGTACAACCTCAAATGCAGGCCTTGGATAAAGCTAACACAGCTCAAAAAGACCCATATAATCTTTAATCACCACTGAAGAAAGTTTATTGGTACCATTGAACAAAAAGGCAATTCTCTTTGTTGCAATCACAAATCTGAATAAAAACTCAAATTTACCAAATTGCATTGCACACGAATTGCTGAGTGTCATGTAATTTTGTGACCATTTACTTGATTATAGGAATATTTTTTGCATTCCCACTGAGTCAGCATAACCAAGAATTCAAATCCTATATATCCCCATCATGCATGTGTGGTGGATTGGTCTAGGTATGAGACTAGGCAGGACATGGCAGGCAACAATACATCTGATATTATAACATGTTTACCCCCAAATAAAAGATGTAGGGAGGGGATATACTGGTATATTTTACAATAGTAATGCCACCACTACATCTTTTGTTATAGGGGTTACACATGTTATTATTGTTCCGAGCCATCATTGCACTTGCTGCATATATGCTTACCTCTTTTTCTACACTTTTGGCACTTCCACTCCTGTATACACTGTTCAATGGAATGTTTTTACACTTGTAACTGCTGCATTGGGCCTATTTGATAGACTAAGGCATAATGGGTATGTCAGCACTATCATTACATCCTACATGCCACAGCGATATAGTTGTACTCTAAGTAGGCTACTCCCAACAGCTGTCTCCTTACCCACTGACAGAAGCCAGAATGAGCACTGTTATTATAACATTGTCCATAACAGGTGTACACAATTAACAACCTGTATAGTGGAGTAGTATAGCCAGTGGTAGTATTGTTAGACATGCTAAAATCAAAATATGATGATTCAGCAGGGGCTACTCCACTCACTGTCCATTATATTTAGAGGTTAATATTATAGCGTTTTGCATTAGTGCACTTGAAACTATATAGTGAAGAGATGTCAGTTAAATAAATGGGCATGCGTCCATTATATGGAAGCAACAATATTGGAATCTTGAATAGTCCGTTATTATTCACACACTTACATATAGACGCTACGCATTGTTGGCGAGCAGGAGAGTGCGCACGCAAATTTAGAAGTACGTATAATAAATTATATAACATGCTAAAGCAACCCTGAACAATGGACACCGTGTAACACGATTTGGGCCCTACTCGCCAACAGTCATACATATCGACCTCGCTACAACGGACACTTGGCCAAGCCCACACCCACAATCTAATATTAAGGCTGCCTAACAGTATAGAGTAACAGACCGCAAATTCACTTACGACCAGGCGCACGGGTGTGTGGACAGGAACGAGAGCACTTAACTATAAACCTCTAGTACTTCTATTCTATCGCTCCCTGGTAGCGCACACTCTGAGTATTACTATGCGCGTAATTGGCTTACGTATGACGATGTCGATGCGCGCGCGCTTGTATAAAATACGCGAAACCATATCATAGTTGCTGTATACCCTAGCAAAAGGAGGGCTCCATTGCACCCCTGGATCTCCCCTAGATCTGCTACTTAGGTTCTCTGATGGATACTACTAGTACTAGTACTTGCGTATAGTCGAACGCCATTAATTTTCGTCTTAACGTGTGGTTTCACGTGATCATGAGCAGCAAACGCGCAGGCCAGAAGTGTACAAGGTTAAAAGTATTTAGGATGTAGAAATATCAGTCCCAAAAACCATAGAAACAAGGGTGCAGTATGCAGACAAAGGCCATGGAATAATGGCATACTGCACTTATTGTTTTGGCACTCTTAACGTTCCTGTACCATTTTAATGAAAATACATTTATGCTTGTTAAGATGTCATTAACAATTGACAATGTACTAGACACCAAAGAGACTTCATTATATCTCTTCTCTACTTTTTATGTCAAATTAACCATCTGTTCCCTACTTTTATACCAAATTAACCATTAAGATGTCTGTCTATAATGGCAATCAAAGCAGCCATTTTTAATTTGTAAAAGATAATAGTACAGCTAGCAAAGCAAGAGGAAGTAATTATAGTGGAAGTAATTGCAAACGAGTAATTACAAACGGAGTAATTGTAGAGAAATCAATAAAACATGTTCTCATTAAGAAAAAAAATTTTCAACTTGTGACACCCCTAAATAGAAAAATGGCCCACACTTTTCAAATGTGCTGGAAACATGCTTCTTGCACGTGTAGGAAATTCTGAAAAATGTGTAGGAAATATTCCTGCAACAATTTAAATATTCCTACAAAATGCAAATGTGCCGGAAGAAATGAAATGCATCGTAGAATATTCCTGCATGTGTAGGAAAAAAAAGAAGTTGTATTAAGAATGGCAGGAATTCTTCCTACACATGCAGGAAGCATAGTTCTGCAGCTGGCACATCTGCAAATGTGTAGGAAACCTTTGTATGAGGTGGTACCATTTTATGCCTCAACTTGAAAAAAAGCTATCTTATTTATATGAGAATATGGTAGAAAAAACACTTTACTATTCATAATAGGAAAAGGCCATGGATGAGGGCATGAGAAACAAGATAGATGCAGCATGAAGCAAAGGCAGGGAATAATGGCATACTGCACCCTTGTTTCTGGCACTGTTCCTTTCACACAGTCACTGAAAATACATTTAATCTTGTGTATGTTAAGATGATCACTAACACTTGTACTATATATGCCAAAGAGACTTAATTCACTAATTGTATTATGTCTTTTCCCTACATTTATGCCAAACTAACCATTAAGATGTCTGTCTATAGCTAATGGCACTCAAAGCAGCCATTTTGATTTTATAAAAGTAAAGCTTATTTATAATACAATTTTTCAGAGAGTAGGACTATATGAGCCTTATAAAACCAATGCAAAAGAAACACTTAGAGTCTAGCAAAAGCAGGTAATTATGGCCAAATTAATTATAGAGGAAGTAATTGCAAACTGAGTAATTACAAAGATAGAGAAAACACTTAACTATTCATAATAGGAAATGTATTTACTGGAACAGGATTAAGGCTTAGGCCAAAGACAATCTCAGGCTCAATTTATATTTTTAGAACTCAAATATGCAACCATCAGAACATGAGTAACCTCATATCCTTACATCTGTAAATACTAAAAGGGAAATGAATAGGCTGGGCCTAGAGGGTGAGCCTGCTCTGCAACCACAACATACTCTGCTTTCATCACCGAAAAAACAGCTCCCACTGTAGGACTCGAACCTATGTTCAACCGTTGACCAGACGGGACGCATAACCACTCTGCCAGGGGGGAGGCCTGAGGGATTTACAGTTCAAATCCTATATAGAGTATGCTGTGGTGATCAAATCAAGTCGATAACTTATAAGCGGCAGGATAGGCTGGGCCATATCCTTACATCTGTAAATACTAAAAGTGGTTATGCGTGTTATGATTGTTGCATGCTATCTTCTGTCTGCATACATGCTGCACTTTGACCTTGTTTCTATGCTTTTTGGCACTTCAATCCATACATCTTTCAACATTTTACACTTGTCATAATAATAGTTTTTGAGTGATAAAGTGCTACAAGAGTAAAAGATTTTGATAAAGAATATAGAAATGGAAATGCACCATAAAAACAAATAATTATAGCACAGACATCAAAGTATTGTGCACAATCTTAAACACAGCTAATCGTTTGGTATTACCACCTTGGTGTTTACAGTGCAGCTGGACCTTGTTTTTAACAATAATATCGGTCAGTGGCAGAAATCTCGAGATTTAGATAAAGATTTCGGGTTTGGTACTGCAGCTAGTAAAGATAAAATACTACGGTGGCCGAGAAGGGCTTTTTGCTTTTGCCTCGAAGCACATGATTTGCGTTGTGTGAAGACAAATTAAAGCGAAAAGCTTAAGCCCTTCTCGGCCACCGTAAAATACAGAAATAAGGCTTGAAATCAGTGTGTTTTGAGAGATATCAGCAAAGATTCATCCAAAGTGTTGAAGATACTGGCAGTGTCTGATGCCAAGTCCTTATAGCCCTTTACTTTGTGAGTCTCTTCTGCTTTTGTGGATGGTATGCTATATATCAAGCTAAATTACATCTCCCCAGATGTATTACTCTATATGCACTGCAGCTGCATGACTGAACCAAAACTCAAAGAATTGATTTTTGGCACAGTCATCCTTAAGTTACATCATTCATTTCTCTAACATTCTTGTAGCTATATGGTATGATACAGACTCATTTGGCTATGACAATTACTGCATGCAGGAGCAATGTGTGATGGGTGGGTATAAAAGGGTACCTATCTATACACTGAGAACCACAAGCAATACCAGAGCATCACTCTACATTTGGACTGGACCTACAAGACGTATGTAATACTTTTGTTAGCTACAATATGGGACATATTTCATATCTTTTACACAGCTGCAAAGAGTACTTTTGAGAAAAATGAAGTCACTACTACTTTTCCTTTCTGTGATTGCTGCTGCATTTGCTATGCCCAACTGGGCCAGGGAACAACACTCATCTCCTATGCCCAAGGTATCTTGGTATCCCAATGAAAACAACAATCCCTTGATAGCTACTGAACTCTACCCCTCTGGTTCAAGATGTATTTGAAGCTGGCCATGTATATCTCATCATAGGAAATAGCAACAAGTTCCTTTTTGCTGCTCCCACTTTTAATGATCAATTTGATATTGTTTACTACATTGCAACTACTTCAGTACAGAATCGGCAGGATAAATACTGTCGCTTCGCTGCCAGCATCCTCTATAATGGAAAAGTTGCTCTCAGAAATGTGGGAGTGGAACAGTATCTCCAGCTAAGTGGGAACAGCATTGAACCAAATGTAGATGCCATTAACCCATCATTCCGAGCCGGTAGACTCTCTGATCTGTAGGGATGGCGCCGACACGCAAACTAACCTAACATATGGAACAGGTCAGAACTCCCAAACGCGGCAGTTACAAGCCCTTTAATTTTTACACACCGCCACGACAATACTCTGCCAGTGTTTCTGTTCCCGCTAAGACCCTCAAAGTATGTAAATACACTGCTGCATACGGAAATTACCCAATGAATCTTCGCGACTTCCCGCCCGCATGCACCGTTGCCGCTTGGCTCGAGCGCGCGTGCGCGGGATTAGAAGGGGGTGGGGCTCGTACAGACATCAATGAGTCCACCGATTCTAGTATTCATTACAGTGTTCACTTAATTTATAGTATAAGTTCAGATGCCATATGTTGGTCTCACGTCCACGACAGGTGAGAATACCGCATCCTCTCCCTCCTCACTATCTGACCCAACCTCTCTCAGTAGGGCAGCCTGCTCCCATTTTTCCCAATCCTCTTCAGACATTGATTTCTTTCTTACAAAATTTTTGATTTTCTCAAATATGTTGAGTCTTTTGAGCAATTTGTAGAAAATAAGGCCAAGAAACTGAATGAATGCAATTCCAATCAGGATACTTGTGCATATACTTTCATTACCTCCATATCTGGTTGTTATCAAGCTAGTCTGAGCAGTTAGGCCAAGGTTGACAAAGAAGGAAGTCTCAAACATGGAAACAAATCTATTTTGATACACAAGTAGCCCTGCATATGTCAGCAACATAGAGGAGAGTGAGATGGAGTATATGGCTATACTAACATTGTCCTCGGGGGAAAGAGCTGATATCAGAAGTATGATAGCTCTCATCAGCAGTAAACCTCCAAACCAGTAACGATGTTTTCCTTTGAGTGGTGCATAATGAGCATCCAAAAATGGTTTTAACTTTGTTAACAAATTAGTGATGGAGCGACAATTGCACATTTGTAGCCACTGCCCTAGAAAAAGAAGAAGAGTGTATGGGAGCCATAAAAACAGAAGTGTCATTAAAGCCACAGCAAAGAGAGGGGTGTGCTCAAGACCCAAGTAATCAATGTTACCATCAGCAGTCCACACGGCTCTGCTACCTTGGGAAGTGTAGATTATCCTGTACGAAAGAGCTGTTATGATGACGTGAAATAATTTAGCATATGAGAGCAGGAAGAGTGTAGCAAGTACTGGAACAGAGTTGTTGCCCATTGCCTTTGCAACTCGATCACTGTATTTAGCTACAATGATAATTGTTCCTGCAATGGCCGAAATGTAGAGTGGAAACACAAATTGTAACCATGTCATTGAATATGCAGTGAGTCCATTAAAGAAACATGTACTTATGCCCACATCCAGATTGATCCAAGCGATGAATATTGTGAGTGGTGTTGTTTTATTTGAAAAGAAATACGATTTATTTGCCTGGATAATGTTAGCATAGAGTATGAGTGCATTGATGGTTCCCTGCGAAATAGTAAGGTCCAGTAGTTTAATAAACAGTACAAGTGCAATTCCAGCCAGAAAAAATGGTAAAATGAGTGCAAGGTATGTATTGGAGCAATGTTGGCAGTGACTATTACCTAAAGTGAGACTGAGACCTTTTTCACAACTACCACAGAGAATACCGGCTCGATTAGAGTTACATTGGGTGTTTGGATTACTGAGTGATGTATTCCATTTCTCCTTGCGACAATAATCTGAAGGACAGTATGCTGAAGTTGCTACAGTCCCGTTGTGAGTCACACCAACCCACACTAATCCACTCCGACTTATCATCTCCTGTTGAATATGACACTCAACTCCTGGTAGTGTCTGCAGCAGCTGAACACAGTCACATCTGTTTGCCTCTGACAACTGAAATCCCAGAGGGCAGGGAAGCAAAGTGACATTGATATAGATTGGATACTCATAAATTTCTTTTGTAATTATCGTGTACTCTGGTTCAAATTTATTATAAAATGTTGATCTCCACAGATCAATTGTCTGGTTAACCCTTTTCATTGTAGGAACAGAGGACACCTTGTGTTTATTGACAGTAAGAATAAGTACTTCATTTATTTCTTCTGGTGTATTTGAAGAAATTGTAAACCAGAGATTATTGCATCTGCTTTGGGTAACTCCTTGTGTGTACTGCCATGAGTGCAGGTATGGAGGTTGGTGTGGAGGTGACAGTTTCAGAAACTGTGCGTACACAGAGCCAGCAACAGTGCCAAAGTCCTGCCCAGTAATAACTGCATAAATCTCAATGGTTTGACCTGGGTAGATTGAAGTAGAATTAAAGATTTGTAAACAGTCAGGCAAACCATCTTCATTACAGAGGCACACTCGTGATGGAGAAGATGATATGAGAGAGAGGTTCCCATTTGGTGATTCTATGTTTGATATGTTCTTAAAGCTGAGTAAGCAGTTCCAATCTCTATCCCAACCATATGCAACTTGTCCTCCATACAAGAGATCACCTCCATAGCCAGCGGTATTATTGACAAATGTTAGCAGTGCTTGAGATCGATCACTTTCAATATCAAGGAAACACACTGTGTTTGACAGGACGAAATTGGCAGCAATGTTTACTGAGTATTCATAGTAGTGTAGGTTACTACTTATGTAAAATACTCCCCCTGTGTTGACAGCATGATTGTCAACAAAAGATGTGTGACTTCTACTTGATAGCCTTACCTTACTGTCTTTTGATATAATAAAAGCAGTGCCAGATTGAGCAGTATTACTGGTGAACTGTGTGCTGCCTGATAGTGTAAGGTTAGAGCTAAACAGTTTTATGGCCGATATTTCATTCCTTGTGAAATCAGAGTTAGAAAGGAGTAACACTGAATAATAGAGTGTAATAACTGATGGCAAACTTGCAACATCACTTGCAAAGTTCAGTGGTCTCATATTGGTAAAGTTACTATTGTTAATTATGATGTTCAATGACTCATATATAGTAATCCCTCTCTGCTGTGATGACAGATTTAAACCAAAGGTTGCATTTGTGCAGTTAACGATCAGAGCACTGTCAGGGAACATGTAGCTTATATCCATCAATGGGGGAGGTTTTTCGGTGGTGTTAGTTTGAAGGAAATACATGTTTGTGATAAAGGTATTGTTGGAATTCAGCATAGTCAATCCACGTGTCGATTCAGAACTAGTCACTTTGGCACTGTTGATGTAAGTTTGCACTGAAGAGAGCAATGTAATATCCATAAAACTCTCTAGTACCGTAACATTATTAATAACAGTGTACCAATTGAGATCTGACATTATACCAGAATAACTGCTATTCCTCACAGTGGTGTTAATTATGTGTGTGTTATTACTTCCTCCAATTGATATTCCATAGTTCGTGCTATAGAAAATTGACATATCCAATATGTGTAAATATGTGCAGTTGATTGCCCATATACCACTACCAAGCCTCGTAGGAGAATGGCCAGAGTTATAATTTGTTTCTGTATGGCTGATGAATACATTATGTGCACGAGAAAGAATAATTCCATTGAAATTGTTACATGACAATGTGCCACTAACATTAGCATTTTTAACATCTTCTAATGTGATTCCTGATATATTGTTGTAATTCATCCTTGAGTTAGAGATAATTATATTTGAAGTCATTCCAACATAGATGCCATTCTGATTGTTATGTATTGAAGTTGAATTTGTTATAACTGTAAAGTTACACCAACCTATATATATTCCAAATATTCCACTTTGTACAACAGTGACACTTTCAAGTCTGATGTTAGCAGATAGAAACAAAATAATGCCATCCTTACCACTCTGGAAAGTATATGTGTTTGCAATAGTTGTATTGTGAGACAGTTCAACATTTACTCCTCCAAAAGTATTTTGTGTTGCTGTAAGATCACTGATTGTAGTATGCAATGAGGAATTCACCAACAATCCATTTTTGCTGTTTTGTTTAGCAGTGAAATCAGTAACAATAGTGTAGTTTGAATACATTACAGCAATTCCATTTGAGCAGTTTTCAGCAGAGGCATTGTTTATTACAGTCGAATGAGCATTAAGTACTAGCAGGCCAGTGCTCGTTGATGAAAACTTAAGTGCAGGTACTTGGGAACAAGTGAAAGTGTTATGTTCAAAACGAGCATTAGTTGTCCAATTCAACACTGCAGCAGATATGCCTGGTGCTGTAGATGAAAATGTAATTCCCTTTACATAGATACCAGCAACATCTTCAAACTCAATGATTGAACAATGTGCAGCATTTTGAAAGGTACTACTGTGAGAGAGACCAGATTCCAACGTGCTTTCACATGTAAAATTTGCAATCAAATACACATCCATTCCATGAGTATAGGTTCGCAGTGACACATTTTCCACTCCACTAAAACCTACAGGTGCATCTACAGCATGGACTCCGTGTAGGAAGATAAACACTGCATTAGATTTGAAGTAAAGATGATGGTCATTGTTATACTGGTTGAGAGTGAGGCATGGTTGACCAGGACAGGGCGTGCTAGTAGACTCAGTAGGTCTGACATAGTACTCAGTGCCAACACCGAGGGAGATGAACACGAAGGTAAAGGTGAACAGTGGAATGACAAGACCTGGCATTCCTATAGTAATGATAAATTAGATGTCAGAGAGTGAGGGAGTCAGTAAACTTTCTAAGTAGGGATGACACCGACATACCCATTTATCTTTAACAGAAATACTGACTCAGAACTCTCAAATGCAGGAGTTATAAGCCCTATTAAGTTTGCAGACAAACAGCACGCTCTACAAGTGTTTCTACAAGAGTAAAGCATTTTCATTAAAATGCTGAAGAATGTATGAATGGCAGTGCCAAAAATCAGAGAAACTAGGGCAGTATATATGCCACAAGACAAAAGTATTATGGTATGCAACAATACCCAGGCTCTCGAAGAAAGAGAGCCTGGTACTGACTGCTTGCGCATGCGTGAAAAATCCCGGTACACTTTCCGCATCATGGATGGGTTCTGACGTCACGTTTCTCTACTGTTTGCTATAGGGCCCTTAGTCTGGCGTAGCCACACCCAATATTTTGTAAATTCCTAGTACAACATCTGATTCAGATCATGTAGCTGAGTTTTCCTCCAGAGCTAGAGCCGTAAAATCATAAGTGAATTTGAGTTTGCTGTAATACAAGAGCACAATGGGATACTTCGGATCCGTGATTTTGCACATAGGCAAACAGGGACATATGAAGGGCTCAGAATCAAAGTGGTCTATCCCTGAATTAAGAATGGGAATTTGTCCAAATAGCACAAATATGTGGTTAACATTCATGAGATATTTTTGATTAGTGAATTTTACCCTGTTTTGAAGCACATTTTATTGGCTTTTGGGGGGTAAATTGCTTTTTAGTAGGTTAGACGGGTTTTCAGACCATCATATCTAGGTAGGGAATCACTCATGCTAACTACAGTGTATCATATTATGGCATCCAACAATAATACCATGTGTAATCGCTCCCTACATCTATATCTCTTTTAATATCGGGGTTACACATGGTATTATTGTTGTATGCCATATGTTGTGGTATATATATACTGCCCTAGTTTCTCTGATTTTTGGCACTGCCATTCCTACATCCGTCACTGCAAAAACATGATGATTATTTTAACACATAATGTTGTTACCTCAGTTGCATATGTTGTCACTGTTGAGCAAAGATGTATAGTTATCTCAGTTGTATGTTTTGTCAGTCTTTTTGTATCTTCAGACAGAATGCTGTGTACAATGGCTGACATTCAATTTGGAATATAGCAACAGGACATGTAATCATTCAACCTGTAAATTTTCATCACCATAATTTACTGGCTGAGTGATTATATAATTGGACCTCACATGTTTTCCATAGACCCTAACATGACATCCTTGGTTTGAAATAACAACATACTTGTATACTCGGTCTATGGGTCTATGTTATGCGCCTTGTTGGCTCTCCTCTCAATGTTTGTTCAACAGCCATTAAATTGTCAATTACATGATTGAGTGTCTACAACTTTTTGGTTGCAAATGAGGTAACAACATTTTGTGTTAAATTACTATCTTGTTTTTGGAGTGTTTAGCATTTTAATGAACTCTTGTAACCAGCATCCTGCATTGATTCATCACTTCTTAAATACATTATCCATCATGAAATCCCACTAGCCAATATACAATTCCCACAGTAGGGAGTAGTGGGTACAATAGGTATTTCTTTCTGTCGTGTATAGAAACCACAAACAAATTAAAGAAGTAGGTAATCCTATGGCTTAGCTACTCTGTTAATATTTGCTTACCCAATTATGGGACCTTTCCCATGCAGCCACTACTGTCAGATTGTCTGTGAGTAACTATCACTCACATGACTACCACCCTTACAAGTGCAAATTATTGAGGGTATACTAGCTATTATATATATAACCAGAAGACTTCATTATGAAATATTGCTCCACTAAATGACAGTCACAAATGTTATGTCAACGTCTGAAATGAAGATACTTCACAAATGTGAATCCAAAGTGTCAAGATTAGCAAAGGTCAATGGATAAAAGTTGCCATTCGGAAGAATTGACTATAATGCGCATGCGCGCTATCCGCAGGAAATGGCCGACGGTACGTATGGATTTCAACGAAGAAGTGCTGGATCCCTGCAACGGAGCGGTTTCAGAGAATTTACACATATTTCTGGACCTCCTTTGCCTGCTGAGTAACAGACACACAGACCGACTAAAATAACCCTCCTGCGCATGCGCGCCGAGGGTTAATTAAAGGTCTGCGAACGTCGGTAAGATCCAGTGTACAAGTATTAATTGTACTGCAGTGGGTGCAGTCTATATACATGTACAAAGTATGCACCTGATCATGAGAGAACTATACATCAGCCATTAACACGAATGTGAAAGGAGTGCACTGAGATAACAACATTTTGCGTTGCACATAAAAGGTGTACAACTGAGACAAAATTTTGTGTTATAATGTTTTCACAGTGTACCATGACTGTATACACACACAGTGACAGTATTCTAATCCTCGCTGCGCATGCAATGGGTTAAGTAATACACACACACACAGAACCTAATACGGACACAAGCAGTTCCGTCTTCTCCGTATGTCTTCTCTCGCGACGTGGCCTTACAGTAGTTTTAGGATATTGCGATAGAGCAGTGTGTACATGATATATATTTTAGTAGAACATGAACATTTACCTGAAACACTAGTTAGCAGTCGTAACTGGCTAGATGACAATCGAAAATAAGCTGAGAAAGTTTCACTCCAATTCACCCAACCATTAGTCGCGACTCGTGTTCCTATACTTGCTCGTCAGGAAAAGCAATATAATGATTGATGCAGAGAAGTGCTATATACAAGGCGGAAATTCCACAATAATATATGCTACTCCGATGTTCATTGTTGTCTTAATTAGTGTGGCACCAGGCAGTCCGCTATATTCCTGTGTAATCCTATGTGTAAGTTTTCCTTGCACTTCCCTTTCGAAAAGGTCGACAGGTGTGCTGTTGTAAGACCGGTACTCCATGAAAATACCCGGCTACATACTTTTGAAAAACACTCAGGAAGTAGTCTTTGTATGCCTACTATCTTATGTACGCTTATCACATCCACTTCAATATTAATCCATACTATATAACGTGGTGGGATCATATGCATATGCACTATAAGTTTCGTGAGTTTTCATTAATCGTGCCTCCAAGCAAGGTCTGTGGTAAGAACTCATGGCGCCGAGGGTGAGCGCGTTGCAGTTGCCATTTGATGACGGCGCGCGCGCGCGAACAAATGAATAGCGTACACGTTGCGACCTTTGTACCCTAATACTGACTGCGCTGCATGATGCTAGTTGGACGTGTGTGTAGTAGCTCAGTTCTTCATCTCAGATGTCTCTCTCTACTCCCTTTATGGTCAGTGATTTGTAATACTGACATTCACAAGTACATCTCTACGTTGTTCACGGAAGAGAGACTTTATCACAACGTCACCCATACAAAAACTAGTCTTGCAAGCTGTCTGAGAGTCTGGCTCACGAGACCATACAAGCCACTGTATCTATAGGGGATGGCCTGACAGCCCACAAACTATTCAGCTATTCTAGAGTAACAAGATAGTGGGATGCATGTAGGGATAATACCAATAGTGTTCTAAAACCAGGGCAAGGAAACTAAAGTGACATTGTATGCATTGTATGGTAGACTGAAAAGGATGTATAATCGTGTCTATATTTTGTGATCATGCGTATATACAAAATGTTATTTCCAGCTGTATAACTGGGTGGGTTTGATTCCATTTGCTCACAGTGCTCTGCATTTATCTAGTACATAGTCTTGCAAGTATATGCCCACATGATTGGTTTCCTTAGTAGTATGTGTACATGGGAAAATCTGGGCTTTTACTTGCGAGTGTTGTGGGTTCCAAGGCAGCTTTGAAATATGACTGCTTTAGGCGGCTTTGTGTTGTGTTTCTAATTGTGTTGCCTTGTCTTAGTCCTAATCTCAAGAAGTGATTAGTTATGAGAAATCACACACATAGCACTAACATCATTACACTATTGCACAAGGGCTCTTATATACATACCACATCAACTGCACCACAGACGCAGGGACTAAATATATGTATGTCTGGATACTGTTCCACTGCAGTGCAGGGCGTGCCAAAGAGGCCGTGGATGTCGAGGCAACTGGGTTAGAAATGGAGCTACCCAAGGCACCTTCTTCACATGAGAGTGCATCTTTCCTACATGATCCTATTGCCATGTGAGCCACTACATACCATCCACGTCTACACACCACAAACTGAGTGGCCTGCTATGTTTGAAAGTTTATTTTTGATATATCCCTTGGGCCATTGGTTCTTGGGACTCCTCACAGCAGGTGCATATCTGACATATATATATATATATATATATGCATTGTGGTTATGTTTTCTTCATACTTCATGTGATTATTTTCAGATAGACACCTGCTATGTTCAACTTTCTCACAGCAGGTGTATATATATATATACATGCGCACCTCTTGGCCATGGTTTATGTATTACATAATACATGTATATGTACCTTTGTGCTGTAGGAAGTTCATCAATTGTATGATGTGGGATGGAAAGAAGTCTCTCTCACAGAGAATTTTCCGAGAGGTACACATACCTTCAGAATTCTCCCTCACAAACTTCCTTGTGGAGACGAAACCTACATCTATTGCATGTGCAAAGATATCCAATGATCCAAAAGCTCTCCCTTGATTTCCATGCATTTTACATGTAAAATACATTGCATGTACATATGTTTATACACTGATTTTCAGGCACTTGCCAAAGTCAAGAAGATCCAGCTCTCAAAGTATGTTTTTCTCTAGTATAGTCACACTATACATATAATACCCTTTAATACCAGGGCATTGAATGTCAATCTAATACTGACTATCCATGAAAGCAGAAAATTCTATTGTGGGTACACATAAAGTGAACTCTCTGAATTACGGACGCTTTGGTGCAAGGCCTACTGTCCATTATTTGGGTGGTGTCCTTTATTTGGGAATTATTGGGTGACCACATTTCATGTGCCTTGTTCCAAGTTCCTTGCAAATATAAGCTATGTGGGCCATGTGAGTATATCTCAAGGCTACGAGAGTACATCCAATCTTTAGTGGACAGAAAACTCACATAGCCATATTTTTACTAGATATGAACGTCAGTGGAGCACGACAGGATTCTATTTAACGCCCTAATTTGCTGCGCTTGTGCACAGGTGGCAGTTGTTGGACTAGCCCCACGTGCACCGTCCGTTATGGAGCTGGATCAGTCAATGCAGTTCTTCCTGTCCGTTGTCTGGAAATAAGAGATGACCGTTATTCGGGTGTTTTTAATGTATGTATCTAATGGGAATTTGGCCGGACATGAAGAGTCGTCTGTTATTTGGTAGAAGTCCGCTATTCAGAGTGTCCGTAAAAGAGAGTTTACTGTACATGTATACAGTATCACATGCATGCAATTGTGCCCTTTGCTGTATTTATTTTTTATGTCTCAGGTTAGAAGAGGTATCAGAGGGTGTTGAAAAGGGCGCAGTTGAGGTAGATCCTATGGCAGTGTTCCTCACTGCAGTGCGGAATGCTAAACCTGTCATTGGCACCACCAGAGTCACACGAGGAGGAAAGCACTATCATGTGAGTTTAGCTAACTTGCTACATCTATTGTGTCTAGTGTCACATTTTCTATGTATTTTGTGAAAGGATATAGAGTAGGTGGCAGACATACCCTGTAAGCATGTTTTACATTCAACATAAGCACATTACTGGCTCTTCATAGCCATTACGATTGCCACTAAAACAGCTACAAGGTTTCCTGAACAACAAGAGAGGATGGCATTAAGAGGCTGCCAATCCATGCAGTGAGTGTGAATTCAGTGCATCACACAAGATCTGGCTTTGCCGGTGAAACTGTAGTGGCACAGCAAGTACACATCGCAATACAACACTAGCTATACTACTACCAATATGACTAAATACGAGTGGAATGCTACACATTGTGGGCGAGCAGAAGAGGCAAGGCTGGCTATGTTTACGTGTATATAGCACAGGAGCACCCGGAGGTCTATATAAAGTACACATTGTATACATCGGTCCATTAGTCATATACATATAACCCACACCAGCTGAACAACTAGGTGGGCTTGCTCCGCTTACCCAATTAGCATCTAGAGCTATAAACATATCTGTATTTGTAGTACATGTGAATGACGTAATTTGGATGCATTATTATGTCTGCTATGATTATAGTGTGACATTGTATGTACATGTCCAGGTTCCCGTTGGCCTTCACCCCAACAGACAGCAGTTCCTGGCCATCAAGTGGTTGATTCATGCTGCCAGGGAGAGGAGTGGAAGAGGAATGGCCAACAAACTTGCAGCAGAACTGCTGGATGCTTATAACAATGAGGTTTGTATTTCTCTTATGCTATTGTGAAACTGAGTACATACAGTTGTTATTGCAGTCAAATCTCTGAATAATGGGGACTAGCCTTATGCCCATTGTAAGGAGGTTGTTCCTATTCTATAGCAAATTTGGAGGGTGCAGCTTCAGCTTTTTATAGAGGTAAATATTGTATGGCCGTATGTAGACCTGGGTTTGACCCCAGATGGAAGTTTGTCTTTCTCCTTCCCTCTTGATCCCTTCAGCCTGTGTAAGTTGACATCAAACTAAATAGCATACTTTGTGTAGTACAATGTCCTTTGGAAGTAACTACTTCAGTGCAAAAACAAGATCGTTATTTTAACACAAAGTGTTTTACCTCAGTTGCATGTGTAGTCACTCATTCATGTAAATGACAATTTAACGGCTGGTGAACAAATGTTGAGGGGAGAGCCAACAAGGCACATATCATACACCCTATATAATTAATCCAAGGATGTCATGTTAGGATCTATGGAAAACATGTGAGGCCCAATTTTATAATCACTCAGCTAGTATATGGTAATGAAAATTTACAGGTTGAATGATTTCATGTGCTGTTGCTACATTCCAAGTTGAATGTCAGCCATTGTACACAGCATTCTGTCTGAAGATACAAGACTGACAAAACATACAACTGAGATAACTATACATCTTTGTTCAACACCCATTAACATAAATGAGTGACTACACATGCAACTGAGTTAACATTTTGTGTTAAAATAACCATCATGTTTTTACAGTGAATTGTGTAGTTTGTTTGGTAAGGTTGCAACATACTGTTACCAACATACATACACAACACAACACTGGCTTCGTTTTTCACAAGGTCATAAAAGCTATTGAACAGTTTATTATACACTCTTTCACGGCAATAATGTCATAAACATCATGAGCTTGTCCTGGGGTAGGGAAAGTTAATGTTGTTTTTGAACTCACAGGGAACAGTGATCAAGAAGAAGCAAGACCTTCACAGACTAGCAGAGGCAAACAGGGCATTTGCACACTTTAGATGGTAGCATAGTGTGTGCTTTAATTGGCGAGCAGAGTAAGCCCATCTGGTCTTGAGATGGGCACTGTGTGACCCGCCCTGGGTACTGTACATATGTTATACATTTACATGTGCACTAACATTTCCGTTGTCACGATTAGGTGGGCTCACTCAGCTTGCCAAAAAACTTCAATAGTGTTTATATGTCATGTACAATGTATGTTCATGTATGCACTAACATGCAAGTTTATACATATATGTGTACATGTACATGCTGAATAGTCCTACATAGAATGGCAAAAACTACTATAGTGGGCTTATGTATGTTCTATCCATTGTGGAAGTTTATATTTATGGGAGTTGGCTACAGTAAATCCAGTTATGGACAACTACTGAAAGACAAATTTATTCAAGAACGGTTTTAAATCCTTAAGGCCAACAAAGTTTTCCAAGCGCATAAATTTGTTTCCCCATTATTTCTTACTGCGCATGCTCAGATTAATTGCGCGCGTGTCCAGCTCTATACAACGTTTCGAGTACAGTGCTCAACTATCACGTATTTTTTATGTCCAGGTACAAAATGTCCAGGATAATTGAAAAACGAGATTAATCATTATTTAATATCGTTTCTATCTGTTTATTGTTCTTTGTTGTGCACCTTGAATAATGATAATAAATCTCCCGCCCTCATGTAATTCACGTGACACTTTGATGAGAAACTAAACGTTGGCCTAAATTCTAGAATCTACAAATTGCGGCTGCAGTTTTAGGGAGGTTTCAGCAATCAAGAAAATACGCAGTTTAGTTGATTTTCAGTTGAGGGTTTTCAGTCTACGTAACGGTGACGTAAAGGGAGTCGACGCAAAATACGAGACGAGACGTAAAGCAAACTACATGGTAAGTATACATTTGAAAACTCTGCAGTGTAGGAGAGACTAACTTTTCTGACGGACAAAAAGTAAAAGGTAAACCTCGAGGCAAAACCTCGGTATACAACATCCGTCGCGATGTTGAGTCCATACAAGATGAAAACGATGATACCTGTGCGTAAACTGGTAAGTTGGATGCACGCGTGGGGGATAAAGTTCTATCTTATTACGCATTAACAGTCCTATATAGCGTGGCTGCTATATATATATAAATGATTTACATAGAGGTTTTGGGATATGCCTGCTGATGCAATGCGGTTGCTGTTTGTCAAGCTCATTATTAAATGGGTTCATAACTATATATACCTGTGTTTACTATTGATCATGTAGTAATTCAGTATATTATGTCTGAGATTACAAAGCTTTCATGTGCTTTCTTTTGAGCGGTTTGCACAACAACTTTAGAACAGAAATACAGTGTTTGCTGTATTTTTGCTGTGTATACACCCGTATGTTATATAGCAGCTATCATATTGCTGGATGTATCAAACTATATAGCTAGGGCTGTCTATATACGTGAAAGAAATAACCACTGTGACAGAAGGGCTTGGTATTGTAAGCAGTACTATATATATATACACTGCAAAAATGGGTGGTTGTTTATGTGCAGCAACAACACTATAAAAAGATTTGACCTTTTGTGTGGTCAATGATCAATTGGCTATACAACAACCTGTTGAGACAACTGTGCAATAGACTTATTAGTGTGAACCCATGATCTTTATGTGTTGGTTGATGTAAGGATGAAAAACAAGGTGCAGTATATGTATGTATAGCTAAGACAACCTCAGGGATGACGCCAAGCAACAATATAGCCTAGTTCTAGTCGTTCGAGAGCCAGAGAAGAACTAGCTAGTACCATTTGCGTGCGCATGCTCCCATATTTAGTCCTCGTAGCACGTGCGATTAACAACGTCATTAATATTTTGTTTACTCGTTGTGAAAGTAGGCTCGCAATTTTTGTTCGCATCGCGTACAGGCCATCTGAGTTGAGTCCAAGATGAAAATGATGGTACGTGCTCCTTTTTTACTTAAACTGGTAAGTCGATAAGACACGCTATGTAATTTGTGACTGTGTAGATTTTGAACTACGCCCATTAACTAACACGGTTTCTATGAAACATCTCAGAACTCTCTAATGCTGCAGTGTATAAAAGACAAAACTATGTTTACACTCAAAGTAGGCAAAATACTCGGCTGCAATGGTAATATACAAAAGATTCTTCAGCCAAATAGTACAAGTATTCACGTGTAGTGCCTTTCGCCAACATAGGCTCTTTCCTACATGATTAGCATGAATTTCCGTATCGTCAAATGCAATCTTCATAATTCATGTGTAGTTCATGTGACTGTGAGGAGCAAAAGGGGGTGGGCTCACATGATCATGGCTATACAGTTACTGCATGGATTGTACAATAACCAGTGAAACAAGAGTAAAACATTTTCATTTTAGAGGATGTAGAGATGACAGTGGCAAATATGATAGGCAAAAGCAGCAAGTATGGCATGAGGATTATATAAGGAGCAGTATGAAGGCAAATTAAAGGGGTGGGATTACACCTCTTTCAGAGAAAGCGTGATCAAAGTTCAGTTTGCATGCAGTACACATAAGATCTAGCTGCTGTCACAAGTGTGAAAAGAATGGTGTATAGTGAGAAATGTAGAGCCATGTATACATGTCATGTAGGTGTACGTAGGATGACCCATACAACTTTCAGACATATGTAGATATGCAGTATACACACAACATAGTATTGGCGAAGTGCCTCCAAGTCTGAAAAGCTGTAGCCCTGTTGAATATCAATAGTGACACATTTCCCTGTAGTAAGCTTTTTAACTGCCATGGTATAGCTACTCTTAGTTGGTTAATTGTTCACATTCAAGAAGTGTCCCTAATTCTATAGCCCCAATCATACTTCCTCTAAATAAAAGCTGACATTTCAACTGCTATATTTCAGAACATAAACACACTCACTACATAATGTTTACAAATATCATATCCAGTGTTTATACAGCAACAATCCATAATAATCATGCATATGTGAGAGTGCAATAACCAAATAAGCTGCAATAATAATGTGCATAAACCCAACAAAGCACGACAGCTCTATAGGGATTTGGATATATTGTAGTAATTATATTATAATAGGTCATTTGTTGTAAAACAACATGCGATGGTCCGCAAATTGTTATTGCAAACAAAGTGAAATGTAGGGAGGGGTTACGCATGTTGTTATTGTTGCATGCAATTATCCCTTGTCTGCATATATACATCTTTGTGGTAGCATGAACTCTGAACTCCAAACTATATGTTACATTGTTAGTCTGTCATTGATGTGCATGCATAACTTCTAAATGGTTTTTAATATTTCCCCACATACATTAGTTGTTTATGGTCACATCATAATCAGTTGTTCACTGTGCACCACTTGGGTCATTACAATCTTGTTTCTTTACTTTTTGGCACTACCATCCCTACATCCTTCAACATTTTAATGAAATGTTTTTACACTTGTACATCTTTGTTCAACAACCATTAACATAAATGAGTTACTACATATGCAACTGAGTTAACACCATTAATTTTTGTGTTGAAATTAACCATCATGTTTTTACAGTGAGCTATAGCTGCTGCATCAACTGCACAAAATTATATGACTTCTTCAATACTTGTTCCTTCAGAGTGTATAGAGGACCATGCATGTATAAATATCCCACTAATATTTACGTATACTAATCCCATTAATTTTTTCAGAAAACCTACATTCTTGCTGTGAAAGTCAAGAATTGTCTTTCGACTCTGGCTACATTAAGTACAGTGATGACCTGTGTGTTTCTTATTTCATATTCCAAACTGCTGAAGGACTCTTGCACACAGCTCGTATCACAAAACAGTGTTCGTGGTTTGAGAATGGAGCCTCAGTATTACAGGAATGCTTCTATTCAACCTCTACAGGTGTTTGTACAGAGGCATAGTCCCTATGTGCCAACCCACAAATCAATTCAAAATGTCAATTCATCTGTCATTCATGTACCCCCATCAATTGAGCAGAGTACTCTATTTAAGTCATGGTCAAAAGGTGTTGTGACGCTTGTTAGTCCTTCAGGCCACCAGAACTGCTCCAAATTAATGGCAGGAGATTCAGCTGAACTCAAACGAGTATTGAATCAAAAAAACATGTCCTATCCCTTCATGAATTTATATAATTGTACAACAATCATACATGAATTCCATGACAACTTTTATGTTTCTGAAACTGAGCAGTCTTTCCCAATTGCCTTTGCACTGGTAGTGCACACAAATGCTCAACAAACCCTTCGTTTCCTAAAGGCAATATACAGACCTCAGAATCTTTATTGTATCCATCCCGATCTTAACTCGGGTAAAAACTTTACTGAAATATTTCGACTCGTGTCAGACTGTCTTCCAAATGTGTTTCTACCATCTCAAGTCCATAAAGTCAACTACACAAGTGAAAAAACAATATTCAAAGCTCAAATGAGTTGTTTCAGGAACCTTGTCAAATACCACTACAAGAAATGGCATTATGTAATCAATTTATGTAGTCGAGAACTTCCTCTGAAAACTAATCGCTACATAGTTGAAAGTCTGAGGCTAATGAACAGAACAAGTGTTGTGAAACCAAATCCCATTGATATGTATACACTGACGATCCGGTTTTCTGAAGTAAAGCATCTTGTTTTGTTGAAATGGAAGAACCACCCTTTCTCTAATGACAGTTTTTCTAAGTGGTCAACAAATAGTGTTGAGTTTGTAGAGAGAAATGAAGACTTCCTCTATAAAAATGGCATCAGGCTATATAAAAGTATGGCTTACAATGCTTTGTCTCATTCATTTGTCCACTACATCCTACATAACAACACCATGCAATTGCTTATGGAGTGGATGCTCAAATATTGCCGGACTCCCGAAGAACACTTTTATGCCACAGCTTATATGATGGCAGGAGCACCGGGTGGCTATCCTTCCAGAAGACTGCTCCCTAAAGTCAGCATACCTGTTGTGTCCAAATCAATGTGGAAACATGATAAAGTATCAAACTATTATGTAGAAGGTGAAACATGCTCTGGAAAGACTGTTCATCAAGTGTGTATTCTCACTTCTGCTGATTTACCTCAAATCAAAGGAGCCATGAAATGGAATGTATGGTTCTTTAATAAGTACTTCATGGAAGATGATCACATTGTCATGGATTGTGTCGAGGAGCAACTTGTTAGGGCTAATAAATGGGAGTTTTACCACGATCATCACATCTCTCCACAATTGGAACCATTGTTTTATCAATATCCCATCTCCTCATTCTAGCTACGTACACATTGTGTGCTCTAAAATCAATACGCATGTGCACAGTAGTCCTCAAAGGCATTTCCTTTTCCTTAAGTGCATGTTTTGGCATAGTAGAAAAACAAAAATTGTCTACACTCTGCTTTACAGATGGTTTCACTAACACGAGCAAAGCACGCCAGTGTAGAGTAGCTAGGATATACATCTGAAACAGTACATATGGTTTGAAATTATAAAAATTAACAGTTGCTGTACAGCATACATGTATCTAGATCGTACACACTATATACACACCGTGTAAAGTATTCTTACAGAGGTGCAAAGAATAAAATGCTAGGAGGGTTAATACTCTCGTTGTAAAAAGTTCGGGTTGGTTGTTTTCCTGTAATGGACAATATAAAATGCATTAATTTTGTCATAAATAGTTATAGCAGACGGTGGATCACACACTGGCCACACCTACATACACACATACATGTACTGGCTACACACACTGGCTACACACACACACACACACACACACACACACACACACACACACACACACACACACACACACACACACACACACACACACACACACACACACACACACACACACACACACACACACACACACACACACACACACACACACACACACACACAAACACACACAATTACCACTTGGAGAAGAACAGATGTATTACCAGGAGCACTACAGAAGTAACAATACAGACCACTGCAGTGATAATGTACATAATGCCAAGGAAGAGGTTCCGTCCACCAAGCCACGACAATTCAGATATTACAATAGATTTATGTCCATTAAAGTTATCCACTGGGTAATCTGAAATCTCCAATCAAGGGACAAATATACACCAACTACATGTACATTCATGTCATACAAGAGCGGAATGTATAGTAGGTTCTATATACATATATGCACATATGTACATGTATGTATACGATGTGTGCTCTTCCATCATGTATACATGCAATAATCAGACCTAAAGCAGTACACAACACAATGCAACTTACCCAAGATAGTCATTTTTTCAAAGAAAAAATGAGCTGCCTCAGGCAGAACTCAAACCCACAATATTCTACATTCTAGGCAGATGCTCTACCAACTGAACCACTGAGGCAGCTCAGCTAATCGCACATACAAAGCAACACAACTCAAGGCAAAGTGTCTCAACCTGAAGATATCAGGGTGAACTCAAGCTTTGTACGCATCAATGCTGAATGATTTATAAGTGAGCTGCAGATAAGGTCACTGGGTGTTAACAAACACATGAATACATTGGCTCCTGGATACTGTAGGTAATAAGTAGGGAATAATTCCCTGGAGGTAGGTCTCTCTCTCCTCGTGGGTGACCATACAGCTTACGGAACCAAGGGAAGGCAGAAACACGATACCAGACAATTAGAGATTCATTTTCTAGACCAACGTCATCATAAGTTTCATTACCAATCCCTGCAATATAAGGCAATAGAGCATGTCGTATACAGCCACAAAAATATTATGTACACACACACACACACACACACACACACACACACACACACACACACACACACACACACACACACACACACACACACACACACACACACACACACACACACACACACACACACACACACACACACACACACACACACACACACACACACGAGTATTTGTTCCAACTGATGAGATCGAAACTATTTTGGTTATCTTTGTTGAATATATTGTGGCTACGGAAAGCTCACAACATACTATTTGAATAGAAAGACATAGCAATTAATGAGTCTATATGATATTACACATGTATGTACTGCATTCATTACGGGAAGAAACAAAGTCACTGCAGTGAGTCAGTGTATTCAATCTCAATGTGTACATTATGTACAGTCAGTGAGTCAGTGTATCCAATCTCAATGTGTACATTACATTGTAGATATACATGTACATGGCATGCCACAAAAGATCATTAACCCACCACCCCCAGTTCTAAAGGCTGGGCATTTGGTGTCCTGCTCTTGTGTACATACATGTATGTCTTGTATATCGGTTAGTGAGGTGGGTTTCCATCTGAAGTCTTTTGGCTAGTGCACGTGCTATACATGTTTTGCCGTGTGGCAGTTTCCTGGAGTATTTTTCAGACAATCAGTCTAAAAATTGCAACTACATTGTAACTTGTTTCCAGTTTTCCCAAAGCTATAGTATACTCAAGTCCCATCCATTTACATGCACTGTGTACATACATGTGCATTATTTAGAGTACCTGAAAGATCACGGAGCCAATTAGGGGGCATGTTGGTTCCCTCGAGTGCTCTCTCAAGGTTACTAGGATTTCTAAACCGCACATCGCGGTCTGTATCCCAGGCAATGTTGTGTCTGCTAAGATCAACATCTCCATCATCATTACGCAGGTAATGAAATGAATCTGCAAAAAATAATCAAGCATTGGTACATGTACATACAGTACATGATTTTTAAGTTTGAAGTTTAATATATGTACATACATTTTACGTGCACATTAGCGATCACTTCTTGTTAGTGATTGGAGCAAGCCCACTTAGTCGTGACAACAGGCAATACACTCTCACTGTACCGTAAAGTTTTACAAAGTAATAATACATTCACATGTTTGATGTGCTGTTTTTATATTACTTCATAATGTGGGCAAGTGGAAGGCTAGTTGTAGATAGAAAAATCAAGCACATGTACCAGCAGCCAATTTTTCTTTGAAAACTACTGCTTTGGCCGAGTTGTGTTGTGTTGCTTTGTCTTAATTTCTGTTGTGTTGTTTAACAAATATTACATGTACTTGCAATATATACACATACATGTACATGTACGTCGTGTATGCTCTGATCACTTCTTATGTCATGTACAAATGTATATATATACATGTACATATGTATATATATATATATATATATATATATATATATATATATATATATATATATATATATATTATGTATAAAACATATATGTACAACTGACCATTGAACCAGCTATTGGCAATGAGGCCACAAGGGACAATTGGCCGACGTGGTTCCCCTTTCTGCTGTCTGTACCTGAGAGCAACAACATGAAGGAATTTCGAAAAAGTACATGAACAATCATGTGTACAGAACACTACAGAAAGAAAAGATGTAGACCAATTAACCTTGCATATGCATAATTAGGGGGTTGCCTTGCTTAATTTGGCCCAGCCAGCTACATGTAAGCTGCCTCAGTCAGTTGGCATGATCATTTGTCTTGAACACAGAGTAATGTGTGTTCCAATCATTCAGCTTTAGATATGTGGCGAGTGTAATAGTACACATGTATGTTGTATTGTTGGTATGGGTATTTATAGCCACATGTACATGTACAGGAGTATGCTTGTAGGACAGCTTGTGCACTCTTAACAAACATGTGGAGCCGAACACCTCTAAGCAAAAAAGAAGGTTGGTGTGCACACATTCTGTAAGTACATGTCCATTCTTAACAATCACGTGGAATTTCTGGAGCTAAACACCTCTTAGGAAAAGTAGAAGGTTAGCTACACTAAACTATGGTGCACATATTTTTTGGTGGTTTTTCAACATTGCTCTGTAAGTACATGTGTTTGTGATACATGTAAAGCCTACACATATACATGTATGCATACATGTAAGTGAATGCACTCTAACCATATACACATGTACATTGCGTATATAAACCGGTGGTGTGCTAGACAAGCTGTGCGTATTCCCTGCTGATGAGAGCTAATAAGCTCGAAACAGCGCTGTCCAGGGATCGCTTAGCTTGTCTGGCCCCACCAGATATGGTTTTGTTTCAAGTATATACACACACTCGATCAAAGGTCTGCAGTTGCTATCTGGATCATCAAACCCCTCCCCCTGCAGCTGGTCAGGGTCCCAGGAATTGAGGTAGCGACGATGGTTCTGGTAGTAGTTGTCCAGGGCATAGTAGAACTTCCTACATGAACATGTAACATACAACATGAATGTATTATATAAGTGGATTCATTTAAAGTACATGTACATATGTATAAACAATGTGTGCCTATGTCAAATGTATACATATGCAGGCTTCCACGTGTATACACTACTCTCACAGATTCATTAACAACATGTACATAAATGCATGTGTGATTAGACCCCAACCAGCTGAGCATGCCTCATTAGCTCAGTTGGTAGAGCACCTGCTTAAAACGCAGAATGTCGTGGGTTGAGTCCACCTGAAGCAGATTATTTTTTCTTTGAAAAATAACTGTCTGGGATGAGTTGCATTGTGTTGTGTTGTATTGCTTTGAGAGTCCCTTGGTCTCTTTATTTCATACATGTAATATGCATGTATGTAAAATGCACATGTACACATATACATGGTACACGTGTAGCTAACCATGGATATCTCATAGTCTCCTCCACCTCAAAAGTGAGATTACAGTGACAGTCACCCACAGACCTAGGCGGATAAAATCCATGCACACTGTCACAAATTTATGTTACACACATGCATGGGTATATGATAAGTAAACATGTGTATGTACAATTAAAGTTGGGCTTCACCTGTAGCTGCTTTGCCTCGATTTGTACATGAAGAAAAAAGTGGGGCCAGGCACATGTACATGTATGTGTAAAATGGCCCAGTCAGCTAGGCTGCCTTGGTAGATTAGTTGGTGATAATATCACATATACAATGTGGCATGCATGTGTCAATCCACACAAAAAGTTGTGAATACAATCAAAAGTGCATTCTGTTGCTTGTAGCTGTGGGATTGAGGCAGCTCATTTATTCCTGCCTTGGTTGAGTTGTGTTGCGTAGAAGGTATAGATTTGTACAGTGTACATGTAGTGCATAAGTGCCAAGTCATTGAAGGCCTGCAACTCTAGCCTACTCCTTTACTACACTGCTCTCCCACAAGAGATGAGTGGCAACAGTGTGGGACCAGTAATCAGAATCCTGAGTTTTGCAGGATTCAGCTGTCAATGACTTGGCTTGCTTTTAGAAATACATTATTAGAAACTGCATACATATTCTGGCGGGCCACATTGGACAAGACAGACAAGTTCCTGAGGAACCTCTCGCAACTAGAGAACTGAGTCACATAATCATCGTCACTCTCTAGTGGGCCACAGTTAGTGTAGTCCACTGTTAGCTCACGTAGCTACAGACAACAGAGAGAATGGAGAAGAAAAGACAAGAAAGGGAGGAAAGAATGGGGGAACAAGGGAGAGAGGGAGAACAGCAGAACGTATACATGTATATATTTCACTGCGCCAGCAATAAATAAATGTAGTTGCCAATTGGTTTGCATATCTTCTCACATTCCTTTGTTGCTACCTCATGCGTGTCATGCAGTCTTAATTCAAACTTTCTTTGGAGAAACCTGTGAGTTTTACATGTACATCTTTTGGATGAGTTCAATTAGTATACTAGCCACTCTCTTAGTGAGTTACATGTAATATCATTTTTCAACCTATAAAACCTGGTTTTCTCTCTAGAACATGTTAGTGCCTCGATTTCTAAATAATGCACGCCTACATTTTGTGTGGTTAATGGCAGGCCCTATACATGTACTTTGCTTATGGGATACACAGCGATGTTTGGACTAGTAAGGCATGGAGTTTTTGTAAACAGAGAGAATTAGATGTTGATGTTTGAATTCTGAAATTGGATTTAAGGAAGTCCCAAATATTTAAGGTGTCAGGTGAACGCAAATGGACTTTAGGGTGCTATACACATGTACATACATAAACTATTATGTATATCACACTATCAGAATGTACATGAACGTACCCTGACAGTAACAGTCACAAAGACTATACCAAGTATTAGGAAGACAATACCCACTGCCAGGAAGAGTACAAACACGTGTTTGGCGGTGAAGACCGGTCGACAGGCAGGAATCTGCTGTTGTAGCCACTTGTTACCTACAGACGTACAAACCTGAATGACTGCACATGACATGCACTTGTAGATCTCATGATTGTCAAGTATACAGTAACATGTACATGTAACACAACCAAGGTTTTTTTAGGGAGGGGGGGAGGGGGGCAACGAGGGCAAGCGGTTCTGCCCCCCCCCCTGAGATGGGCTATGATCAATTCAACACAGGACAGTCTCAATACAAGGCTAGCCCCCCCTCAATTTTAGGAAGTCCTGATTTTCCCCCCTGAAATTTTTTTCCAGAAAAATCCCTATTGTCAACCAGTCCTCTTACAAATAAGCAAACAATTCAACAATGACCGTCTAAGACTAGAAACTGAGCTACATGTAGGTACTAGTAGTGACTTACTGGGTGGCTTCCTTGTTTTGGGCCCTTTACGGCCCCTTCCACAGCAGCCCGTTGAACTTTCGGAGCTATCCTTCTCCTCGGGGTGTTCTCGGGTGTCTTCTGGTGTGGTTGTCCTTCGTTCTATCACCTCTGACACTGTCTGTGTTGCCATATCGTACAACTCTGGATAGAAGGTGGCCACACCCTATTGCCGGTATAAGGCCACGCCTCTATGACTTAACCTTTGACCCCAGTTCTTGCTGTTCGCGCATGCGCAAAGTATCGACTCTTGTACTTCGTTATATTGCTTACTTTAGTATTTTTCACGCCGTATTAACACTGTATGCCCCATGTAGACAATGAGCGTACTGTGCAAGCACGCTCCATGTACATGGAATGTTCAAACGTAAAAATATATCGGATTTTTACGTGCACTTTAGTATATTCCCTATATGGTACCGTGCACTTTTGTATATTGGATATTGCAGTTTGTGTCCGCACATGCGCATTATTCACGCTTATCGATCGTATATTACAGCTACGTCCATCTTTCCTTTTCAGTTCACAGATTTAAATCAAGGAGTACAAGTGAAGATGGCTACTTTTGTGAATGATGCACGTGAAGTAGTAAGCTTTATATGTATTATGTTGCAAAAGGGGCCTTTATAAGTGTCTGTGTCTGAATGTATATCTGTATAGATACAGGAAAACAATGTACATCAAATGCAGTCTAATGAAGACACAGCAGCTGGCAGTCAGCACATTGATATCATTACTGAGAATGTAAGATATACATAGAATCAATGCAAAAAAGAATACTGTTGTCTCAGTTAATGGGTAACCACTCAGTGATGTTAAAATCCTGCTTCATCTGTTGGGATATTAGAGATAATAAAATGCCTTTCATATTCACTCTGTAAATTAGCTGTACTTACAGGTGATGTTGTTTCATTCCAATACACACTGTAAAAATGTTAAGCTTTGGTATGGTTACCTCAGCTGCTCTTTCTCTGGCATAAATGCAATTCCATCATGGCCATGGTGTGCATTACTAAGTTACAACATACGTATATTGTGATCAACAATCCAGGAAGCATAAAGGATGCAGATCCATGGAAACCTCATATGGTTGTGGAGCTATTTCTTCTCCTGTACATGTACTGCATTTTGTGTTACATCTGGTACTACTGTAAAGTTTAATTTAACCTTGGTAGCTATGTTTATGTCAGTCGCATCTTCTCTGGCATTACTGCAATTCCCTCGTGATGTGTATTACAAGTACAAATTGTGGCCAACAATCCTGGAAGTACAAAGGATGCAGATACCGACATTATTATTGACCACTAAGGAAGTAATATATGACGCTAGTTGGTAGCTACATCCTCTCTGCTTCTAGGGTTCTTGGCCATCAAAGTAATACACATCAGGAAAGAACCCTGGACCTATAAACATCAGTGGAGATGCAACAGTAATAACCATATACCCAGGTCTTAAGAATTAGTGTTAGTCAGTACCACATCATTTCCTGCTTCCAGAATTGTTGACTATCAAAGTGATATACATACACACTATGAAGGAATCACAGTAAACATCATAGAAGATGCAACTAAGATCACCATATTATTAACTTTTACAGTGTATTGCTGTTCAATAATTATTGTTACATAGGTCATTAAAGGCTTCAAGGAGAAGAATGTGAAGGTAGTGAAGGAATTGCTACAGCCCACTTTCAAGATGAGTAATCACCACTGCCAATGTGGACACTCTGAACCAAAGTTGGACTGGAAGTATGTATATTCTCTTTTGCTCTTCAACTGGCATAAAAATCTCTGAATGCATACCTCACAGGAAAGTAATGAATGACCTGAGAAACAGCAGTGGCTTGGAAAGACAGAATGTCCTGTTTACCTTCAAAATGTTGGTCAGGGACTTTCCTGGTCAGTATAGCTACACATGCAGTGTTGATATGCAAGTGATAATGCATGCACGATAATTGTTTATGTACCTGATGTGTATTTTGCAGAGATTGCTAACGACGTCCTCAGTAGGTGTGTTACATGTAGAGAAGTGAACAGCAGAGAGTTCAAAATGGTATATGAAGTTGATTACTTATTTCTGGAAGAATATAATTTCCACCTTGAGGTGGATGGTGATATTAATCAAGATGCATATGCGGGTGACCCTGAACAAGGAGTTGATGAGGGAAACCCTAAACAAGTTGTTGGTGAGGAAGACCCTGAGCAAGGAGCTGCTAGTGAAAGGCAATCAACGTAAGTAAATGCATGTATATAGCAGCAAAATGTATATGCAGTTGTACACATGAAGACTGAATATTTTAGCAACACAGCAACACACTGTCACCACTCTTTGGTTGGGCTATATTCCCACCAAGTTACAGAGGGGGCTGTCAATGCAATACCGACAAACTTTTAGTTTAAGCCCATGCTTTCCCCTGTGTAGAACTCAACAGAATAGATAATAGCCCAATTAGTAATGTAATATTGGACTGTACACTATACACCTGCATGATGTTACAGTTATAGAATTGTCCTTTGCACCATGATGCCCATGGTTATGGGCTAGGGCTAGGGCTGCGTAATATGCAAGTCAGTTGCCGCTATGTATATACCTGGGGATAAGGCTGACTTAAAGTATGAATATAAGTTGCCTTTGCTTTCCTTTTGTACACTCTGCAGGATATTTCAATATAAAGTGAAACAGTAAGTATAGAAGAATTGTATGGTAGCTACAAACATATAGCTGTATGCAGTAATGTTGTTTTCAATGAACGGGTAGGCAGGGTATACCAATCATTACTCATGCATCTAATAACAATTTTTTTCTTCCCCAGTATGGTAGGAATGGTTGTAGCAAAAGTGTAGGGCAGTATATATGTAGAGCACATAAAAAATATTGAAGGATGTTGGCCAAAACTGTTATATATTAAGCGATGATGGCATAAAATGAATGCACTAAAGTGCAGAACCCTCGGCGCCACGCGTGCGCGAATCCTGAAAAGCTCACGCGCTACTGAAATGAGTGTAACGGGGAAGATTTGTGGGCAAAAGACGGAGACTAAAGAGAAAGAAGCTCGCTGCCTTACATTGAGTCGTATTCCAGGTAGCGTTTAGCCTACTGTTAGCCCAACCTATTCATTTCCCAATTATTTCTATCGTGCCGCTTATAAGTTAACGACTTGTTTCGATCACCACAACATACTCTCTAGGATTTGAACCGTAAATCCCTCAGGCCTCCCCCTTGGCAGAGTGGTTATGCGTTCCGTCCGGTCAACGGTTGAACGTAGGTTCGAGTCTGACAGTGGGAGCCGTTTTTTCGGCGATGAAAGCAGAGTATGTTGTGGTTGCGGAGCAGGCTCACCCTTTAGGCCCAGCCTATTCATTTCCCATCACCACAGCATACTCTATAGGATTTGAACCGTAAATCCCTCAGGCCTCTGTTTCTACATCCTGCATCATTTAGAATGTTGTTACAATTATTTTATAATTATCTAGTAAAACTATGGCTATATTTTCACAGAAAGTCCTGCAATTACAACCATACAACCTTGGAACTCATCAGCAAGGTGCCAGATACTGAGAGAAAAACATACAAGTAGTTATTTTCACAAGAGTAAAATATTTTTACTAAAAGTTTAAAGGATATATAGGGATGAAATCAGAAAAACAAGTATAGTATATGTATGGAAAGACATGCAGTTTTCACTGTCACAAAAATCCCACATCCTTTACTAGTTTTTCATTGTATTCCCTTGCAAATGCAATACCCTTGCATGTACAAAAGTGGCCCCACTGCTTTCATTGCTCCTGCATATGAAAGCATTTTAGTGTGCTACTTCAATATCTCTACAGAGTGATCTTCTTCTGGTGCATCCAGTTGTGATGAGCTATCTTCGCATAAAGTGGAAGAAATACCTTGCTTTGTGCTACTTTATCAACTTGGGTCTCTACTTCTTCTTTTTGGCCTGCCTGACTACATTTGTCCTTACAGTTCATAACCCTTTGGATCCAGTGTGTGAGTACTTGGATTGCTGAACAATCTCCTATATACTTGTGTATGCAGTTTACAAATCTGCAATTTGTGATGTGCAAACTTGCATTCACTCACCTGTTGTATTAATAGCAGTATGTGCATGGACTGCTTCCAGCTTGCTGAGTACCATACAGTATCTAGAGAGTTGGTAAACTCTCTATATGTATAGGGATGGTACCGACATGTCCATTAAATGTAATGGCTCAGAACCCCCCAACACGAATGTAATAAGCCTTTCAGCAAACAGCCATGCTCTGCAAGTGCTTTATACATTAAAACACTCTCAAAGTACACAACTAGTCTACATGAAGTGACACTTGGAAATTGTAAAAACACGATCTTCTTCATCTAATTCAGTTCAAACAGCCTACCGTGAAACTGCGTAATCGCTCACTAATTCATACTGTAGCTTACACTACCTTTGATGAACAAACTCTTTATGCCTTCTCAAACTCTAGGGCTGCAACCATACGAGTGTTAGTGTTAGACCCCATTTTATTATTGTTGCCTGCCGTGCATGTATGTTGTCTTGATTTTTGGCACTAAAATCCCTACATCCTTTAGCATTTCATTTTACTCTTGTAATATACCTCTTTTGAGTATAGGTAAAGGCAATGGAACCAGTGCACCAAATGGAACCTCTGTCTTTGAGATTGAATGTGGTGGGTTTATGCATACATGGACCTCATTCATAACAGTTATTTTTATTATATATACCTTGCTCTTTTTTCACTCCTTTCTTCTGTCAGATTTTAGTCCTAGTAAGAAAAGAGGATTGACAGTTATCGGACTGTGTACAGTTATCTTCTCGTGCATTCGCCTTTTTATAGAACTTTGTGAGCTAATCAACATTGACTTCCTAACCACTCAATGCAGAAGAAAGCACCAAAAAAGCAGACGAACTGGTTCAAGATTTTCATTTCCAAGATTAATTAAATGGGAGTACTTTAGAAAGTTTCAAAATTATCTGGAAATTCCCCTCTATTTTCTCTCAATTCTATTTTCATTTGTGATCTATGATGAATGTCTCTGTCCAGGCAGTAACATATGGCAGGCTGGTATTGTGGCCATCCTCCTTGCATGGGTGAACTTACTGCACTTCTTCAACAAATGGCCACTTATTGGAAATTACATTGCAATGTTTCAAGCTATACTGAGCAGATTCCTTAAAGTCCTGATCATAGCATTGGTTCTTCTGGTGGCATTTTCACTTGCCTTCTACATGGCTCTTCATGAACCAAGCCTACCAGTAAATACTGTAATAAAGTATATTGTATGTGCATGTGTGTGAATCTCTATTATTCGGTTTATAACTTTATGACAGTGTTTCCTTCATCACCTTCTCAGGACACACCCTTCGATAATCCAGAAATTACAATGGTTGACACTATTTCCCAGGCTATTGGCGATCCAGACTTCACCATCTTCCGGCTGTATAATGATGACACCAGTCGAAACTCAGTACCCTACCCAGTCCTATCTATTGCCATTTGGATTGTTTTTGGAGTTTGTATCAGTGTCCTCTTCATTACATTTCTAGTGAGAGTCTTGCAATTGTGCTTGACCTATTCCTAAAAACTTAGTAGGTATAGGGTATGTATGCTTGTGTTGTTGATCTTTTTAATTTCAGCCCCTTACCTCTCTATATACAGGTAGCTAATGAAATGTTTCTATAATTGAGGCTATATATGAGCAGTATGAGTATACATTGCTATATAGAGATTTTTTTAGGAATGGTTTGTAGCTACGTATATAGGTAAATTTGGTAGACTCTCTATGTAGAGATGGCAGTGACATATGCAAACCCATTAGCCAAATAAAATGGCCCAGAACTTACAAACAATACAGTATAAACCTATAGACATGACACATTGTAGCAGGTAACTATTATGTTTTGACAGACTGCACTTGCTGTTAATGATGTCAACGAGCTGATGTTGTATGGAAAGAAAAAGAGAACTAAACAAATGGTTAGTCAATACAATCACAGGTGACCACCACGTCACTCATGTCCACATGCATGCAAATTGAATGTTTTTTACTATACAACTCAGATTATTCTCTTCATGGAAATTGAAAACTTGAAAAGAATATTTCTATTTTTGAGCAACATCTGCTGTCGCATTTTAAAGAAATCTGTAGGACGGGATCCAGGGAATGGTGTTGAAATGACCTGTTTTAACACTGAGAAATCAGCTACAAAAAGTGATGGACCATCCTTTGATTCAATCACACCCCGTTCCAGGACAAAAGTGCTTGGGTCCCTACTAGGAGTAGATAACATTGAGTATATCCTTTCTGACTTTGAGGAAGTTGCGGTATGAACTTTGCACACTGTAGGGAAATATAAATACAAGTTATTTTTTCCTGCAGATGCTCTGACTTTACAAGTATAATTTAACACAGCTGACAATAACTTTGAAGAGTAGAACAAGTAGAATTAATTGTACATGTGTGATTCAAAATTACACACCCATTTGTTCATAAATAGTATAGCTGCACTCACCTATAGAGTGATGATAAACTGTGTCATTAATTACAGAGGCATAGCTAAAATAGTTTTCACAATAATTTCTCATCAAGTTTATAAATAAATACATTCCATTGAGCAACCTGATCTCGTGATCATCCATTAACCCTCGGCGCGCGCATGCGCAGCGAGGGTTACGTTGATAACGTACGTGGAGCTCTGAGTTAAGGAGTGAGTCAAAGAGTACGAGTAAGATGGCTGCTTTTGTGAACGATGCACGTGAAGTAAGCTTTATATATTATGTTCCAAACTGATCTAAGTGTCTAAGCTTATGTCTGCAATATTAATATGCTTACGTGGACTTAGCTATAAGCTTTTAATGGATACAGGAAGACAGTGTACATCAAATGCAGTCTAATGAAGGCACAACACCTGGCACTCAGCATGAGAACGTAAGATATAGAATACAGTATTACTTATAACAATGTAAAAAGAATGGCTATACAATTGTCTCAGTTATTTTCTTTTCATGGGTAACCACTCAGCAAAGGATTTAATATCCTGCTTCAATTTGTCATGACATTAGAGATGATAAAATGACCGAATTATCTTGGTTAAGGCCACTCTGCTAGTAGATTATGCTTACAGGTTGAGGTGATATGTTGTTTCATTCCAGTGTTTCAATACATATATAGAGGCAACATATATACTCATACACAACATTCAATCTCAAGTGTTACAGTAGCTAAACATGCAACACATCTTTGATTTTCAAAAGTGAAAAGATAAGATAAACTAGTCCAAAGTGCCTCTTTTCAAAATATATTTCATTTTTTACTTAGTATTGTTTTATATAGTGCCATTAGTTTATACTAATTCTTCAGTTTACAGTTTTGTATCTTTACTTCCGTTTACACAACTCCTTTCAGACTAGTTTGCCTAGCAACAACTGGTATTCAATTTATTATAATGCATTCTTTAGCTAGTGTATGTACTGCCTGAACTATATATGTGTTTGTGGATTGCCACTGAAGATGGTCACAGAGCGTGACTGAAACATTTGACTATTTTCAATTGTGTTGACTAGAGTTTCCAAATAAGTTTAAATAAGTCCTTAGGAATGCTGGTCAACATCACTCATTCCTGAAACAATAATCTGTTGCCAAATGTAATGTCGCTGCGTTGACGTGGTGCTCTCTAAACATGTAAAGCCTCTTTACATAACCTCTCTCTTAATGGTGCAGCAGAGTCCAAAATAGAGATAGATTCCCAGTCAATACAATGGGAGGTATCCATAGAATGTTTAGCCACTTTTGAAATATCTTTGTCCAGTCTGACAATGCCCTATGGTATGATTTACCCAGGGGTATATGTAATTCCATAAATAGTCAACGAGATTGGCATTGCCCTGCATACGTACAATAAACAATGTGGTACACTGCAAACAAGTAATAATCAAGAATGTGATTACTTCAGTTGCATTTTCATTACAATGTTGAAAGATGTAGGGATGACACTGCTAGAAAGTAGAGAAACAAGTGCAGTATATATGCAGCAAGACAGGGGATGAGAGCAGTGAATACGCAGGATGAGGGCAGTATATAATTATGCAGCAAGACAGGGGATGAGGGCATGCAACAATAATAACATGCGTAACCCCATAATAAAGAAATGTGTTTATAATTCCATAAATAGTCAATGAGATTGGCATTGCCCTGCATACGTACAATAAAAAAATGTGGTATACATCGCAAACAAGTAATAGTCAAGACTGTAATTACTTCAGTTGCATTCCTTTCATGGGTAATCACTCAGCCAATAAAATTATCAATTTAGTGACAAGTGATTGTACACGAATAATCTGTCATGACATTATATAGACATAACAAAAATGACTGAAAGATCTAGGTTAATATGTCACTGTAGGGTTATTTTAACCTTGTGTGTTATTTCAGTTGCCTATTGATGCAACTGGGACAACCATGCAAGGTAAAGTAACCATAATATTTTTAGTGCACTGCAAAAAGGTAAAGGTTGTTTAACCCTTCAGTGGTTATCTTAATTAAAGTATACAAGTGTGAAAAACATTTCATTAAAATGTTAAAGGATGTAGGGATGACAATGCTAAAAAGTATGGATTAAGATGTGAAACTGTGTATATATAGGGAGGAGGAAGTGCAGATGTAACAGACACTACTTTTCATGATCAGTGAGTGTGTCCATAAGAGCTTAGTTATGTAGTGTGTGTGTGTGTGTGTGTGTGTGTGTGTGTGTGTGTGTGTGCGTGCGTGTGTGTGCGTGCGTGCGTGCGTGCGTGCGTGCGTGTGTGTGTGTGTGTGTGTGTGTGTGTGTGTGTGTGTGTGTGTGTGTGTGTGTGTGTGTGTGTGTGTGTGCGTGTGTGTGTGTGTGTGCGTGTGTGTGTGTGTGTGTGTGTGTGTGTGTGTGTGTGTGTGTGTGTGTGTGTGTGTGTGTGTGTGTGTGTGTGTGTGTGTGTTAAAATAGGAAGGCTACACTACTCTACAGTGACCTTGATCATGGGGCAACTGCTCTACATGTTAGTTATGCCCATGATAAACAATGTACATTGAAGTAGCTACACATGCATTTTTCCTCAATAATCACTGTGATTATTCAGATATTGTTTACCTTATTTCCTGGTGCAGAATATCTATGTGCTAATGGTACAAGCCTGCATGCATAAGTCTGAAGGATATAGCTACACATACGAGACATTTTGTTTAAGAGGTTTGAAACGTAAACATATAGATGCATGGTTACTCTTGCTATATAAGATCCGCAAATCTTGTTATATTTTAACACTTTTATAGTCTACAAGTTTATACCACTAGTCTTACTCAAGTTCACTTAGTAGTACATGCATGCTACCTTGGTTTACTGATACTTGCCCCACAATATGTACTAGCTAGTTCATGTGCTCTATAAGTATATATAGCTCTCAATGCCTGTCACTTACGAAAACTGTCTTTGCTGATAAGTTAGGACTAATGTGCCATCCAGCTGACTCAGAAAGACACTCCCAACACCCCATTGTTGGCAGTGTATAGTAATGCTTCAGCTGTGGGCATAATGTATGCTTCCAAAGTGTATTAATCTATATGTCTCTCATGAAAAAGTAATATCACTTCCTTTTACAGAAGATCAATGGAGCTGGATTACCAGGTGAATATAAATATGCATGATTATATTTATGCAAAATCTGGCAGGAATTAAATACAAGTAAGCATCCTCCATCACTGTACTAGTAGCTTTTGGTGTTCAATTGAATTTTACATAGGTCATTAAAGGCTTCAAGGAGAAGAATGTGAAGGTACTGAAAGAATTGCTACTGCCCACTTTCAAGATGGGTCATCACCACTGCCAATGTGGACACTCTGAACCAAAGTTGGACTGGACGTATGTATATTTTCTTTTATTCTTCAACCGGCTAATTACGCATACAATGCAAGTCTCTGAATGCATACCTCACAGGAAAGTAATGAATGACCTGAGAAACAGCAGTGGTTTGGAAAGACGAAATATCCTGTGTACCTTCAAAATGTTGGTCATAGACTTTCCTGGTCAGTATTGCTATACAGTGTTGATATGCAAGTGATAATGTATGCACTATAATTGTTTATAACTGATGTGTATTTTGCAGAAATTGCTAATGAAGTCCTCAGTAGGTGTGTTACATGCAAAGAAGCAAACAGCAGAGAGTTCAAAATGATATATGAAGTTGATTACTTATTTCTGGAAGAATACAATTTCCACCATGAGGAGGATGATGATATTAATCAGCACCAAGATGAGGAAGACCCTGAACAAGGAGTTGCTAATGAAAGGCAATCAACGTAAGTACAAGTAATATAAAGCTGCAAAATGTATGCAATGTACAGTACTACACATGAAAACAAGATATTTTAGCATCTCAGGGAAAAACCATGTATTCACACTGTCAGCTCTCTGTGGTTGGACTATATCCTTTCCTTTTTTGCCTTCTGCAGGATATTTCATTATAAAGTGAAACGGTAAGTACAGAAGAATTGTATGGTAGCTTACAAACATAGGATGGCATGAGAAATAAGGAGTAGCATGAAGGCAAAGGCAGGGGATAGGCATGCAAAAATTATAACATGTTAACCCCTCCCTACTCCTTATATTACGGGGTTATGCATGTTACGATTGTTACATGCCAACCCCTTTGCTTTTGTTGTTATATATATATATATATATAGCTTTATTAAAATGTTGAAGGATGTAGGAGTGGCAATGCCAAAAATCAGAGAAATATATATATATGCAGGAAGACAGCATATATATGCAAAGGCAGGGGATGGACATGCAAAAATTATAACATGTTAACCCCTCCCTACTCCTTATATTATGGGGTTATGCATGTTATGATTGTTACATACCAATCCTCTGCTTTTGTTGTTGTATATATATAGCTTTATTAAAATGTTGAAGGATGTAGGAATGGCAATGCAAAAAATCAGAGAAACAAAAACTGTATATATATATATAAATATATATATATATATATATATATATATATGCAGGAAGACAGGCTAGGGGATGATGGCATGCAACAATAATACCATGTGTACTCCATACTAATTATGTAGGCATGTCACTAAAAGTGCTAAATCTGAATATGACCTGTACCTCACATGTATCCCTAACGTTTTAGTTGTGTAGCTAATCGCTTTTACTCAGGCCACTTACATATACATGAGTAGCTATTGGTATATTCATTGAGATTTCTGAACCTCATTCACTAAGATATTGTGCATTGGAACTTCTAGTGAACTACTGAGCTTAGCACTGAACCACACATGATTGCCATACGTAAATAATGAGGAAATGGTAAACTATATGGAACTGATAGTATAGATTCTTGCTCTATGTAAAAGTGCTAGTAGATCCTTTCTTCTCATTTGAGAAAGATCCTAGAAGGAATATGTTGCTCCACTCCGCTGAGGGTTAGCATTTTATCATTGTGGTTGGTAACCAAAGGTATACCACTACGTATATATGTTCAGTCGTATACTTCATTTCACATTCCATACTCAACATGACACTCATATCAATAGTGATGCATGAAAACGACATTTCCTCATGCTCACTGCTGTTTCTACAGCCTGCATCATTTTAATATACTTGTATTTTTGACATACTATATGGCTATATTTTTCACAGAAAGTCCTTCAATCACAACTGTACAACCTTGGAACTCATCAGCAAGGTGCCAGACACTGAGAGAAAAACAATGTTTATTTCACAAGAGTACATCAAAATGTTAAGGGTTGCATAGGGATGAAATCAGAGAAACAAGTGCTGCAGCAGTACAGATGCAGAAAGACAGGGGATGCTTTTTTTTACTCTCATCCCAACTGATTTTCACTGTGTACTCCCTTGGAAATGCATTAGATATACACAAGCCCTATCACTTTTATTGCTACTGCCTGTGAAAGTATTTCTTATATTATCTCTACAGAGTGATCTTCTTCTGGTGCATCCAGTTGTGATGAGCTATCTACGCAGAAAGTGGAAGAAATACCTTGCTTTGTGCTACTTTATCAACTTGGGTCTCTACTTCTTCTTTTTGGCCTGCCTGACTACATTTGTCCTTACAGTTCATAACCCTTTGGATCCAGTGTGTGAGTACTTGGAATGCTGAACAATCTCCTTATAACTCTATTCACACTATCATAGAGTCGGTAGACTCTATATGTAGGGATGGCGCCGACACGCCCATTAAGCCTTAACAAAAGTAACGGCTCAGAACTGTCGAACGCAGCAGCTATGAGCCCTTTTAGACACATAACATGGACTACGAGTGTTTCTATACACGATAAGACTCTCAAAGGTGGTAAAATACACTGCTACAATGGTATACGTGAAATTGCTAAAACCCCGATTTCTCCATCTTCTTCTTCTTCTTCTTCTTCTTCTTCTTCTTCAAACGGCCTAGCACAAAATATGTACACGTATTTACCTTGATTTTTGTAGCAAAAGGCTTCTTATTCCCGTGGGCAGTGCCTTTTACCAACGGAATCTTTGTAGGACCCCTCTTCGACGAGTAAAGCTACGATATACTAGCACTTCCGTGTAGTTGAACGCCATTTCCTCGTTATTACTCACGTGCGTTTCACATGACCACGATTAGCAAAATGGGTGGGGCTCGCACACACGCAAAGAGCATTGTATTTGCAAGCGAGTCTACAACGAAAAAGCAGTGAAACAAGGGAGTAAAAACATTTCCATTAAATGTTGAAGGATGTAGGGATGGCAGTACCAAAAAGTAGGAAAACAAGTGCAGTATATATGCAGCAAGACAGGGGATGAGGGCAGTATATATGCAGCAAGACAGGGGATGAGGGCATGCAACAATACTAACATGCGTAACCCCCCTACATCTTTATTATGGGGTTACGCATGTTACTATTGTTGCATGCCCTCATCCCCTGTCTTGCTGCATATATACTGCCCTCATCCCCTGTCTTGCTGCATATATACTGCACTTGTTTTCCTACTTTTTGGTACTGCCATCCCTACATCCTTCAACATTTAATGGAAATGTTTTACTCCCTTTGTATATTTAATTGACTTTCAAATCTGCAATTTGTGACATGCAAACTTGTCTTTACTCACCTATTGTGTTCTAATATATAGCAGTACCCATTACCTGCATGGACTGCTTCCAGCTTGCTGAGTACCATACTCTGTCTTAATTTATTTGGTGGGTATAGTAACAACCTAAGACAGCTTACTTGCATTAAATAATTCTTAAGGCCATAGACAACTTCGTTTGTTTAGGGGTACTTAGACAATGCTTTCCGAGCGTACGCAAGTATGTTGCGGTTTTCACTCTATGCAACACCCTCTGATGCTATTGTAACTAGCTTAGCTCTGAAATATTTGGGAGTGCTTCAGCACCCCCAAGCACCCACTTGTCTACGGCCTTGTTAAATAATGGTTTAGGTCTGTTATTTATATTCTCCTGGAGTTGTGGGTATAGGCATGGATAGCATCATTTGATGACGTCTTGCGTGATATTCTAATTGTTAAAATTGTGTGTTGTTACCTTCTTGAGTATAGGTATTGGCAATGGAACCAGTACAGGCAATGGAACCAGTACAAATGGAACCTCTGAGGAATTTGAGATGGAATGTGGTAGGTTTTTATGCATGTATAGACCTGATTCATAACAGTTATGTTACCTTTCTCCTATTCTCACTATATATGTATGCATGCTTTTGTCAGATTTCAGTCCTAGTAAGAAAAGAGGTTTGACAGTTATTGGACTGTGTACAGTTGTCTTCTCGTGCATTCACCTTTTTATGGAACTTTGTGAGCTAATCAACTTTGACTCCGTAACCACTCGATGCAGAAGAAAGCACCAAAAAGGCAGACAAACTGGTTCAAGATTTTCATTTCCAAGATTAATTAACTCTGAGTACTTTAAGAAGTTTCAAAACTATCTGGAAGTTCCCCTCTACTCTCTCTCAATTTTTTTTTCATTTGTGATCTATGATGAATGCCTCTGTCCAGGCAGTAACATATGGCAGGCTGGTATTGTGGCCATTCTCCTTGCATGGGTGAACTTACTGCACTTCTTCAACAAATGGCCACTTATTGGAAAGTACATTGCAATGTTTCAAGCTATTCTGATCAGATTCATTAAAGTCCTGATCATAGCATTGGTTCTTCTGGTGGCATTTTCACTTGCCTTCTACATGGCTCTTCATGAACCAAGCCTACCAGTAATTACTCTTGTAAACAAAATACATTATATGTGCATGTGTGTGTCTCCATGTGTGAATCTCTATTATTAGGCTTATAACTTTATGACTGTGTTCATCATTTTCGCAGGATACACCCTTCGATAATCCAGAAATTACAATGGTTGACACTGTCTCCCAGGCTATTGGTGATCCAGACTTCACCATCTTCCGGCTGTATAATGATGACACCAGTCGAAATTCAGTACCCTACCCAGTCCTATCTATTGCCATTTGGATTGTTTTTGGAGTTTGCATCAGTGTCCTCTTTATTACATTTCTAGTGAGGGTCTCACAGTTATGCTTGACCCATCCCTACAGTACATGCATGATACTTAGTAGGCATATATAGGCATGTGGGCTTGGGTTACCCCAACCAATCTTTAATTTCAATCCCATCACCTCTCTACAGGTATATATAGAGCAAATAGTAATTAATTGAATTTGGTAGACTCTCTATGTAGAGATGGCAGTGACACATGTACACCCATTAGCCCAATAAAATGGCCCAGAACTCCCAAACACTATAGTTATAAATTAACCTTTAAACACGACACATTTTATCTCACGTTACTCTAATATTCCCCTGTTTTGACAGACTGCACTTGCTGTTAATGATGTCAATGAGCTGAAGTTGTATGGAAAGAAAGAGAGAACTAAACAAATGGTTAGCCAATATATATAATCACATATACAGATGACCATCACATCATGAGAGCACTCATGTCCACATCCATGCAAATTACTATACAACTCAGATTATACTCTTCATGGAAATTGAAGATTTGAAAAGAATATTTCAATTTTTGAACAACTGCTGCTTTCGCATTTTGAAGAAATCTTTGGGACAGGATCGAGTGGATGGTGTTGAAATGACCTGTTTTAACACTGAGGAATCAGCTACAAAAAGTGATGGACCATCCTTTGATTCAATCACACCCCGTTCCAGGACAAAAGTGCTTGGGTCAATATTAGGAGTACATAACATTGACTACATCCTTTCTGACTTTGAGGAAGTTGCGGTATGAACTTTGCATGCACACTGTTTATAGGGAAATATAACTACAAGTTATTTTTTTCTGCAGATGCTCTGACTTTACTATAATTTAACACAGCTGACAATAACTTTGAAGAGTAGAACAAGTTGAATTAATTGTACCTGTGTGACCCAAACTTACACACCCATTTGTTCATAAATAGTATAGCTGCACTCTAGTAAAGTATAAAAAACATTTCATTAAAATGTTGAAGGATGTAGGGATGGTAGTGCCAAAAATTAAAGAAACAAGATTGTAATGACCTGAGTGGTGCACAACTGACCATACACAACTTATGTATGCGGAGAAATGGCATGTGGAAATTATGTATGCACAAGGACAGACTAACAACGCAACATATAGTTTGGAGTTCAGAGTTCACGCTACCACAAAGATGAATTACAATTTATGCATCTATGCAGACAAGGGATAATTGCATACAAAAATAACAACATGCGTAACCCCATGAAATAAAATTTAGGGAGGGGTTACGCATGTTGTTATTTTTGCATTTAAGGATACCTACAGTAGACAGAACATCGCAACTCTTTCCACTCACAACCCTAATGTACATGGAACTTTGACTCCTGACCCTCCCTAAGGGCATCTTGAAAAATGTGGTCATGTCGAACTGTGATGGTGAGGTTCTCTGATAAGAGGTTGCTGGCTAAACACTTCAGTATGGAGGGGAGTGTTTGCAGAGTTCTATTGTAACACAATATGGTAAGACCATCGTACACATAATGGATTACTGCATTTACTCCGGTGGAGTGAATGGGCTATACAGGGGAGATTCTGGACTGCTTTGTACTTCATGCATGCTTTCTCTAGCTACAGTCCCTATATCCCTATCCCTATAGTACAACAGAAATTGCATTGCATACATCTCTTACATGTTATGAGTTCCTTAGTGTATGGATTTGCAGAGTTCAATATGCTCTGGAAGATAAGATAACTCAACTTTTAGTCCACATATAATACAACTCTCCATTAGCTGGATATATATACACACAGCAATAATGAAGCCACCCTTCACAATGGTGACAAGTGGCACTCCCATTTCAACAAGGCCATAGCCACCCACACACAAGCCTAAATATATACTTACAGAAGAACCTGGAGGAGCAGTTGGAGTTAAATCCAGATCTTTTTGGAGAGGCACAATGTAGGTGCGTGACGTACCGCAACACTGACGTAACATTAAGGGAGAAGTCATCACCTGGTTTGAAAGTGGTTCTAGTTTCCGAGAATTGGGTATACACTTACAAAGCTGATATCCACCGGCTTGACGTAATTGAGGAAATGAATGCAATACCACCTCTTTGAACTCCTCAGCTGGGAGGTCAAGCTCATCAAATAAAATCTCTTTCTCTCCCAAGCCGGCCTCAAACAATTCATCTTTCTTCTCTTCCGTAGTTGGCACACATGTTTGCCCAACAGCAGTGCTTCACTTATTGGAAAGTACATTGCAATGTTTCAAGCTATTCTGATCAGATTCATTAAAGTCCTGATCATAGCATTGGTTCTTCTGGTGGCATTTTCACTTGCCTTCTACATGGCTCTTCATGAACCAAGCCTACCAGTAATTACTCTTGTAAACAAAATACATTATATGTGCATGTGTGTGTCTCCATGTGTGAATCTCTATTATTAGGCTTATAACTTTATGACTGTGTTCATCATTTTCGCAGGATACACCCTTCGATAATCCAGAAATTACAATGGTTGACACTGTCTCCCAGGCTATTGGTGATCCAGACTTCACCATCTTCCGGCTGTATAATGATGACACCAGTCGAAATTCAGTACCCTACCCAGTCCTATCTATTGCCATTTGGATTGTTTTTGGAGTTTGCATCAGTGTCCTCTTTATTACATTTCTAGTGAGGGTCTCACAGTTATGCTTGACCCATCCCTACAGTACATGCATGATACTTAGTAGGCATATATAGGCATGTGGGCTTGGGTTACCCCAACCAATCTTTAATTTCAATCCCATCACCTCTCTACAGGTATATATAGAGCAAATAGTAATTAATTGAATTTGGTAGACTCTCTATGTAGAGATGGCAGTGACACATGTACACCCATTAGCCCAATAAAATGGCCCAGAACTCCCAAACACTATAGTTATAAATTAACCTTTAAACACGACACATTTTATCTCACGTTACTCTAATATTCCCCTGTTTTGACAGACTGCACTTGCTGTTAATGATGTCAATGAGCTGAAGTTGTATGGAAAGAAAGAGAGAACTAAACAAATGGTTAGCCAATATATATAATCACATATACAGATGACCATCACATCATGAGAGCACTCATGTCCACATCCATGCAAATTACTATACAACTCAGATTATACTCTTCATGGAAATTGAAGATTTGAAAAGAATATTTCAATTTTTGAACAACTGCTGCTTTCGCATTTTGAAGAAATCTTTGGGACAGGATCGAGTGGATGGTGTTGAAATGACCTGTTTTAACACTGAGGAATCAGCTACAAAAAGTGATGGACCATCCTTTGATTCAATCACACCCCGTTCCAGGACAAAAGTGCTTGGGTCAATATTAGGAGTACATAACATTGACTACATCCTTTCTGACTTTGAGGAAGTTGCGGTATGAACTTTGCATGCACACTGTTTATAGGGAAATATAACTACAAGTTATTTTTTTCTGCAGATGCTCTGACTTTACTATAATTTAACACAGCTGACAATAACTTTGAAGAGTAGAACAAGTTGAATTAATTGTACCTGTGTGACCCAAACTTACACACCCATTTGTTCATAAATAGTATAGCTGCACTCTAGTAAAGTATAAAAAACATTTCATTAAAATGTTGAAGGATGTAGGGATGGTAGTGCCAAAAATTAAAGAAACAAGATTGTAATGACCTGAGTGGTGCACAACTGACCATACACAACTTATGTATGCGGAGAAATGGCATGTGGAAATTATGTATGCACAAGGACAGACTAACAACGCAACATATAGTTTGGAGTTCAGAGTTCACGCTACCACAAAGATGAATTACAATTTATGCATCTATGCAGACAAGGGATAATTGCATACAAAAATAACAACATGCGTAACCCCATGAAATAAAATTTAGGGAGGGGTTACGCATGTTGTTATTTTTGCATTTAAGGATACCTACAGTAGACAGAACATCGCAACTCTTTCCACTCACAACCCTAATGTACATGGAACTTTGACTCCTGACCCTCCCTAAGGGCATCTTGAAAAATGTGGTCATGTCGAACTGTGATGGTGAGGTTCTCTGATAAGAGGTTGCTGGCTAAACACTTCAGTATGGAGGGGAGTGTTTGCAGAGTTCTATTGTAACACAATATGGTAAGACCATCGTACACATAATGGATTACTGCATTTACTCCGGTGGAGTGAATGGGCTATACAGGGGAGATTCTGGACTGCTTTGTACTTCATGCATGCTTTCTCTAGCTACAGTCCCTATATCCCTATCCCTATAGTACAACAGAAATTGCATTGCATACATCTCTTACATGTTATGAGTTCCTTAGTGTATGGATTTGCAGAGTTCAATATGCTCTGGAAGATAAGATAACTCAACTTTTAGTCCACATATAATACAACTCTCCATTAGCTGGATATATATACACACAGCAATAATGAAGCCACCCTTCACAATGGTGACAAGTGGCACTCCCATTTCAACAAGGCCATAGCCACCCACACACAAGCCTAAATATATACTTACAGAAGAACCTGGAGGAGCAGTTGGAGTTAAATCCAGATCTTTTTGGAGAGGCACAATGTAGGTGCGTGACGTACCGCAACACTGACGTAACATTAAGGGAGAAGTCATCACCTGGTTTGAAAGTGGTTCTAGTTTCCGAGAATTGGGTATACACTTACAAAGCTGATATCCACCGGCTTGACGTAATTGAGGAAATGAATGCAATACCACCTCTTTGAACTCCTCAGCTGGGAGGTCGAGCTCATCAAATAAAATCTCTTTCTCTCCCAAGCCGGCCTCAAACAATTCATCTTTCTTCTCTTCCGTAGTTGGCACACATGTTTGCCCAACATAAGCTAAACAAAAAAAGTTGTGCTTCCATGTCTGTCTCTTTCGTTTCCCCTCCTTTTTCAGCTCAATATTACCTCGCTTTCAAGCTTGTCGCACCATTGCTCGAGTTTCACTCCTGAAAGTCTTATTTCCTCCAACTCGTCGTATTTGTTCAAGCCTAAAGATCGCATCATTGCATCTTGCTCGAATGCTTACAGTCAAATGTATAAATACTGGAATACATAGCACAAATTGGTAATGAGCTCTTGCAACCCCTCCATAACACAGTGCATGGTGAGCTGCCAGCCATATATTATCTAGGGCCAAGGGTCAAGTGCCTTGCAATCATATATTAACTACTATCATAATAATACCTCCACACTGGGAAAAGGATCCCAACTGCCCAGATCCAAAGGCTCCAGACTGATGTAGGGAACCAAACTGCTCGGTTGGAGGCAGGGATCCGGAGGATCCACACTGTCCAGCTGGAAGCAGGGGTCCAGAAGTTCCTGAGACTCTACTAACAGATGCTCCAGAGGCTCCAGACTGTCCATCTGGAGGCAGGGGTCCAAGAGGTTCCGAGAGTCTACTAACAAATGCTCCAGATGGTCCAGACTGTCCAGCTGGAGGCAGAGGTCCAAGAGTTCCCGTAACAGATGCTCTGGAGGGTCCAGACTGTCCAGCTGGAGGCAGGGGTCCAGGAGTTTCCAAGAGACTAACAGATGATCCAGAGGGTTGTGCAGAAGCTTCACTTATTCCTGAACAGAGAAAAGGGAAAGAGCTTAAACAGCACAATGGACAAATTGGTAACTGACAAATTTTAATATACATGACTGCTACCCTGCATTGCTGCATTGAGCGGAGTTAATTTTCCGATTAACTTGTCTGATAGCGAAGACAGCACATTGATGGCCTCCCTCGCTCTTCTCAATTGAGAAGAGGAGAGGTTGAGGCCACTCTCTATCCCAGATATATATAGCTCTACACGGGATCCTGCCACTCTGCACGTGTATAGCACGTGAGGACTCCGCCCCGTCTACGTTGATCATAAGAGAGCAGAATCAGACAGAACACCGACGATATTTTAAAAAACAACAATCGGTTCCTCGGAACGACAATCAATTTTTACAGAACGACAATCGATTTCTAGAACGGCAATCGTTTCTACGAAATGACGATCGATTTCTACTGAACGATAATCGTTTCTACGAAACGACGATCGATTTCTACTGAACGATAATCATTTCTACGAAACAACGATCGATTTCTACTGAACGACAATGCATTTCTACAGAACGACAATCGTTCCCTATGGAACGACAATCGTTTCTACGAAACGACGATCGATTTCTACAGAAAGACAATGCAGAACGACAATCGTTCCTTTATGGAACGACAATCGATTTTTACGAAGCGGTACTCGAATATTCTCGAATATTTTGTATTTTTGTCGCATTCCGCGTTTCCTAAGGTAGTGTTGCAAAATAGTAACAATAAGACCAGGGAAGCAGATGTGTGTGTGTGTGTGTGTGTGTGTGTGTGTGTATGTGTGTGTGTGTGCGTGCGTGCGTGCGTGCGTGCGTGCGTGCGTGCGTGCGTGTGTGTGTGTGCGTGCGTGCGTGCGTGTGAAATCCAAAAAAGGGGGGGTGGCAAATTCCGTAAGTCATTGTAGCTGTGTATTTTACGTACTTTGAGGGTACCGAATCACTCGTAGGGTACGTGTATGTGTCTAAAAATGTTTTTAACTGCCACGTTTAGGAGTTCTGAGCCATTCTATTTTGGAAAATGGGCGTGTCCTGTCGGCGCCATCCCTACATTGAAAGGCTACCGACTCTCCGATACAGTGTGATTTGAACTTTTGAATCTGTATTATAGCACCTATAGAGTGATGATGAACTGTGTTATTTATTACAGAGGCATCACCTTATTGCCAGTGGTAGCTAAAATGGTTTTCACAATATCCCATTGATTGAGCAACCTGATCTCATGATCATTCGTTATTAACCCTCGGCGCGCATGCGCAGCGAGGGTTACGGTGATAACGTTATTAACGCCGGTACGTCGAGCTTTTCGAGTCAAGGAGAGTACGAGTGAAGATGGCTGAATTTGTGAACGATACAGTAACACGTGAAGTAAGCTTTGTATATTATGTTCCAAACTGATCTAAGTGTCTAAGCTTATGTCTGCAATATTAATAAGCTTACGTGGACTTATAAGCTTTTAATGGATACAGGAAGTCAGTGTACATCAAATGCAGTCTAATGAAGGCACAACACCTGGCACTCAGCATGAGAACGTAAGATATAGTTATTTAAACAATTGTCTCAGTTTTTTCTTTTCATGGGTAACCACTCAATGATAATTTATTATCCTGCTTCAATTTGTCATGACATTAGAGATGATAAAATGACTGAATTATCTTGGTTAAGGCCACTCTGCTAGTAGATTATGCTTACAGGTTGAGGTGATATGTTGTTCCATTCCAGTGTTTCAATACATAGAGGCAACATACTCATACACAACATTCAATCTCAAGTGTTACAGTAGCTAAACATGCAACACATTTTTGATTTTCAATCGTATTGCATCTTTACTTCGGTTTACACAACTCCTTTCGGACTAGTTTATATTTGCCTAGCAACAACTGGTATTTGATTTATTATAATGCATTCTTTAGCTAGTGTATGTACTGCCTGCACTATATATGTGTTTGTGGATTGCCACTGAAGATAGTCACAGAGTGACTGAAACGTTTGGCTATTTTCAATTGTGTTGACTAGTGTTTCCAAATAAGTTCAAATAAGTCCTTAGGAATGCTGGTCAACATCACTCATTCCTGAAACAATAATCTGTTGCCAGTTGTGGTATGCTGCTGCGTTGACGTGCTGCTGTTTTAACCTGTGTACTAAATTTCTTTTTAATGAGTGAGAGACAAAAGTGGCATGACATTTGACTTTGAGTAACCTAGCTAACCTCCTGCATGATTTGCTGAACTTTCTCTACACCTGTATGCCAACAAATACGTGACAACTTGGGAATGTAGAAGTAATAGTATAGCCATTATTGAGTTTCTCCTCATTTACGGAGAATGTATATAGTGGCAGTATAATGCTTTGTTTTATAACAAAACATGCAACTGAGGCCACTACATGCAACTGAGGTTTTACTGCTATTCTTTCACTGCAAAAAATAGGTAGTTGTTTTGACCAGTGTGTGTGGTTGCCTCAGTTGCATTACATGACTATAAACTGTCTTGGTATTCAAAAGATATGTAAACATCAATTTATCAATTGCATACATGAATTGGAGCTACTCTTCCATTACAGAAGTATAGTTACAAGGGCTGTGTAGGTGATTTTCCCTGTGAGATAAAGTATTATCACAAGGAGTATCATTGTCACATGAGATACACAGACATCATTTCTTATGGATATCCTACATACCTCTTGGGAGGTTGTAATTACAAAAATAGCTATGTTGCAACTGAGGTAACCACACCTTAATGTTTAAAACAACCACCCATTTTTTTGCAGTGTTTGTTAATGAGAGGGAAACTTGATGAATTGCTATATTACTACATACATTCCTGAGTTGTCATGTGGTTGAGTTCCTCAAATCACTAGTGGATGGTGGTTTTCAGAAGCCAGGTTGCTCATAGCTCTATGTTTATCTCGAAAGCATTTGCCAGCTATAGCTATAGTATACTCAAGTTGTAACTCAAACAACCACAGAAGGGTTAAAACCGCCTTTAATTTTTTACAGTGTAAAGCCCCTTTACATAACCTCTCTCTTAATGTGCAGCAGAGTCAAAAATGGAGATAGATTCCCAGTCAATACAATGGGAAGCATCCATAGAATGTTTAGCCACTTTTGAAATGTCTTTATCCAGTCTGACAATGCCCTATGGTATGATTTACCCAGGTGTTTATAATTCCATAAATAGTCAATGAGATTGGCATTGCTCTGCATACGTACAATAAACAATGTGGTACACCGCAAACAAGTAATAATCAAGAATGTAATTACTTCAGTTGTATTCCTTTCATGGGTAATCACTCAGCTAATAAAAATTATCAATTTAGTGACAAGTGATTGTACACGAATAATCTATCATGACATTAGACATAACAAAAATGACTGAAAGATCTAGGTTAATATGTCACTGTAGGGTTATTTTAACCTTGTGTGTTATTTCTGTTGCCTATTGATGCAACTGGGACAATCATGCAAGGTAAAGTAACCATAATATTTTTTAGTGTACTGCAAAAAAGTAAAGGTTGTCTTAACCCTTAAGTGCATGGTCATCTTAAAGTATAGACTGTATACTAGAGCCACTGAATTCTTAAGAAACTCAACTATAATTGGCATAATTCAAAGTTGAATGATTTTGAGTAGCCCGGCTTCTGACACTGAAAGAAAATCCAAATTTAAGGAAATATGCAGCTGGTTTGAGGAAATGTCAAGGAAAGTATGCAGTATAGATCCCACTGTCCTAATACCTAGGAAATTGTACAGGAAACTTAGCCCTATATTGTTGATTTTTGCACAAGGAAATTTCAGTTTTGGTGTTGTGTGAAAACAGCTCTTCCTGCATGATTTGCTGAACTTTCTACATGTATACCAACCAATGCATGACAACTTGAGAATGTATAACTTCAATGTAGTAACTGTCACAGTGTAGGGATGGTGGTAGTGCCAAAAATTAAAGAAACAAGACAAACAAATTATGCATACGCGACGATGGCAGACTAACAACATGAGTTATATAGTTAAGAGTTCACACTACCACAAAATGAATTACAATTCATGTATGCAGACAAGGGATAATTTGTATGCAACAATAACAACATGCGTAACCCAACGAAATAAAATGTAGAGAGGGGTTACGCATGTTGTTATTGTTGCACGCGATTTTCCCTTGTCAGCATACATAAATTGTAATTCATTTGTGGTAGTGTGAACTCTGAACTATAAAACGTTATGCTGTTAGTCTGCCATTGTCATGTATGCATAATTTGTTTGTCTTGTTTCTTTAATTTTTGACACTACCATCCCTACATCCTTCACCATTTTAATGAAATGTTTTTTACACTTGTTTCACTAGTTTTTCCTACTTGTTGCAACAAGAATTTTGTTTTATAAGTCATACTCAGAACTGAGAACTTGATCATAAAGAAAAGGCAGATCTAATCAGTAGTAACACTTGACAAGAAAGAGTGAGCTGTCTTAGTACTTCGGGGCTGCGCATATATTGTTGACGCAGGCGCGATCGTCTAATAGCGCATGAGTAATCAATCCACGAGGAAATGGCGTCCGAGTTCCGAAGTACTCGTAAATCCTTGTCGTTCTCGTGCGAGAGAGGTCCTACGACGCCTAGGATCATGCACCGGAGAGAAAGGAATCGTTTTATGCTGTTTGTGTAGACCGTTTGAAGAAGAAGAAGAGATGATTATAATGATGAAGAAATCGGCGGTTTAGGAATTTCCGTGTACCATTGTAGCGGTGGATTTTGCCTAATTTGAGAGTCTTACCGTGTATAGAAACACTCGAAGAGCAGGCTGTGTATCTGAAAAGGCTTATGGCTGCCGTGTTTGAGAGTTCTGAGTCGCTATTTTTGTTATGGCTTAAAATGGGCATGTCGGTGCCATTCCTACATACTAGAGAGTCTACTGACTCTCTAGATAAGTCAACAGCCATAATTATATATGGCTGTTGGCTTATATTGCCTCAACACAGTTGTCTCCATTTCATTCACAGAGGCGGTGGCAGCAGTTCGGAGTTAGGGGGGCGAGATACGTACGCGCCGCGCTACGCAATTTGTCAGGCACGCGCACGCAATAAAGAGGTGGGGCTACTATAGCTGTTGTCTGCACGAGCGCGGATATATTAGTAGCGCGCGCTTTGAAACGCATCGAGTGCATGCAGCAGCAGCAACACATATTCCGTCGTCATAGCTCCTATTTTATTGGAGGGGCGAGGCCCCCCCTTATGGAATGTTGGGGGAGCAATCGCCCCCCCTGCCCCCCTCTGCCGCCGCCCCTGATTCAGTTTCATAAATATGCATGATTATACTACATTTTATGCAAAATCTGGCAGGAATTAGATACAAGCAAGCGTCCTTTATCACTGTGCGAGTAGCTTTTGGTGTTCAATTGATTTTTACATAGATCATTAAAGGCTTCAAGGAGAAGAATGTGAAGGTGCTAAAAGAATTGCTACTGCCCACTTTCAAGATGGGTCATCACCACTGCCAATGTGGACACTCTGAACCAAAGTTGGACTGGACGTATGTATATTTTCTTTTGTTCTTCAACTGGCTAATTATGCATACAATGCAAGTCTCTGAATGTATACCTCACAGGAAAGTAATGAATGACCTGAGAAACAGCAGTGGCTTGGAAAGACAAAATGTCCTGTTTACCTTCAAAATGTTGGTCAGGGACTTTCCTGGTCAGTATTGCTATACAGTGTTGCTATGACAGTGATAATGTATGCACTATAATTGTTTATAACTGATGTGTATTTTGCAGAAATTGCTAATGAAGTCCTCAGTAGGTGTGTTACATGTACAGAAGTGAACAGCAGAAAGTTCAAAATGATATATGAAGTTGATTACTTATTTCTGGAAGAGTACAATTTCCACCGTGAGGAGGATGATGATATTAATCAGTACCAAGATGAGGAAGACCCTGAACAAGAAGTTGCTAATGAAAGCCAATCAACGTAAGTACAAGTAATATAAAGCTGCAAAATGTATACAATGTACAGTACTACACATGAAGACTAGACTTTTTAACAGTTCAGGGAAAACCATGTATTCACACTGTCAGCTCTCTGTGGTTGGACCATATCCTTGCTTTGCTTTCCTTTTGTACACTCTGCAGGATATTTCATTATAAAGTGAAACGGTAACATAGGCTCCAACTTTTCCAAAAGTGCTTCAGGGACCATAGCCCCACCCACATGGCCCCACCCACGTCACACACCCCAATTAACTAAACCATGCCCTAAACACCGCCCATTTAGATGAATTTTAATATTATAAGATATTACAACTGTTTATTCTGTGCTACAGTAGCTTTCTTGCATGCAGAAGCAGACGCGTGCAGATATTATAGCGCAATTTGCTATCACTAATAAGGAAATGTACGCAAAAACACCCACTTAGCGCACTTAGCAGCTGCGCGTTGATTAGCAGCTGTTACGTAAGTGTCTGGATTCCGCGGTATTCTTATAGAACTCGCTAAGCAAGTTCTGTCACGCCCTTATATCCGCTCACTGTAGCGATTAGCTGTTACATAAGTGTCTGGATTCCGCTGTTAGGGCGCATACGTAAGTAGCGCGCTGTACGCCAACTTCCGGGACAAACTGTATGTCTCTCCGGGACCGGGACAAATTCAAAAAATCCGGGACTGTCCCGGAGATTCCGGGACAGTTGGAGCCTATGCGGTAAGTACAGAAGAATTGTATGGTAGCTACAAACATATGATGGCATGAGAAATAAGGAGTAGCATGAAGGCAAAGGCAGGGGATAGGCATGCAAAAATTATAACATGTTAACCCTTCCTACTCCTTATATTATGGGGTTATGCATCTTATGGCTGTTGCATGCCAACCCCTTGCTTTTGTTGTTGTATATATGTATGTAGCTTTATTAAAATGTTGAAGGATGTAGGAGTGGCAATGCCAAAAATCAGAGAAACAAGAACTCTATATATATGTAGCAAGACAGGCTAGGGGATGATGGCATACAACAATAATACCATGTGTACTCCATACTAATTATGTAGGCATGTCACTAAAAGCGCTAAATCTGAATATGGCATGTAATAACAGTATACCTAATGTTTTTAGTTGTGTAGCAAATCGCTTTTACTCAGGCCACTTATACATGAAGCCAAAAGAGTAGCTATTGGTATATTCATTAAGATTCCTGAACCTCATTCACTAAGATGTTGTGCATTGGAACTTCTAGTGAACTACTGAGCTTAGCACTGAACCAAACATGATTGCCATATGTAAATAATGAGGAAATGGTGTCCAACTATATAAAACTGATAGTAGATTCTTGCTCTATGTAAAAGTGCTAGTACAGTAGATCCTTTCTTCTCATTTGAGAAGGATCCTAGAAGGAATCTGTTGCTCCATTCTGCTGAGGGTTAGCATTTTATCATTGTGGTTGGTAACCAAAGGTATACCACTATGTATATATGTTCAGTCGTATACTTCATTTCACATTCCATACTCAACATGACACTCATATCAATAGTGATGCATGAAAACGACATTTCCTCATACTCACTGCTGTTTCTACAGCCTGCACCATTTTAATATAATTGTATTTTTGACATACTATATGGCTATATTTTTCACAGAAAGTCCTTCAATTACAACCATACAACCTTGGAACTCATCAGCAAGGTGCCAGACACTGAGAGAAAAACAATGTTTTATTTCACCAGAGTACATCAAAATATTAAGGGTTATATAGGGATGAAATCAGAGAAACAAGTGCTGCAGCAGTAGAGATGCTTTTTTCACTGTCATCCCTTCTGATTTTTCACTGTGCACTCCCTTGCAAATGCATTGCATGTATACAAGCCCTACTGCTTTAATTGTGAAAGCATGCATTTCTACATTATCTCTACAGAGTGATCTTCTTCTGGTGCATCCAGTTGTGATGAGCTATCTACGCAGAAAGTGGAAGAAATACCTTGCTTTGTGCTACTTTATCAACTTGGGTCTCTACTTCTTCTTTTTGGCCTGTTTGACTACTTTTGCTCTTACAGTTCATAACCCTTTGGATCCAGTTTGTGAGTACTTGGAATGCTGAACAATCTTCCTATAACTCTATCCATACTTGTATATGCACGTTTAATTGACTTTCAAATCTGTAATTTGTGACATGCAAACTAGTCTTTGCTCACCTGTTGTGTTCCAATATATAGCAGTACCCATTATTACCTGCATGGACTGCTTCTAGCTTGCTGAGTACCATACTCTGTCTTAATATATTTGGTGGGTAGTAACAACCTAAGACAGCTTACTTGCATTAAATAATGGTTCAGGTCTGTTATTTATATTCTGAAGTTGTACATGTGTGTATAGGCATGGATAGCATCATTTGATGATGTCTTGCGTGATATTCTAATTGTCAAAATTGTGTGTTGTTATCTTCTTGAGTATAGGTATTGGCAATGGAACCAGTACAAATGGAACCTCCGAGAAATTTGAGATGGAATGTGGTAGGTTTTTATACATGGATAGACCTGATTCATAGCAGTTATGTTACCTTTCTCCTATTCTCTGTATGCATGCCTTTGTCAGATTTCAGTCCTAGTAAGAAAAGAGGTTTGATGGTTATCGGACTGTGTACAGTTGTCTTTTCGTGTATTCGCCTTTTTATGGAACTTTGTGAGCTAATCAACTTTGACTCCCTAACCACTCAATGCAAAAGAAAGCACCAAAAAAACAGACAAACTGGTTCAAGATTTTCATTTCCAAGATTAATTAACTGGGAGTACTTTAAAAAGTTTCAAAACTATCTGGAAGTTCCCCTCTATTCTCTCTCGATTTCCTTTTCATTTGTGATCTATGATGAATGCCTCTGTCCAAGCAGAAACATATGGCAGACTGGTATTGTGGCCATTCTCCTTGCATGGGTGAACTTACTGCACTTCTTCAACAAATGGCCACTTATTGGAAAGTACATTGCAATGTTTCAAGCTATTCTGATCAGATTCATTAAAGTCCTGATCATAGCTTCGGTTCTTCTGGTGGCATTTTTACTTGCCTTCTACATGGCTCTTCATGAACCAAGCCTACCAGTAATTACTCTGTATTTGCAAACAGTATATAGTGTGCTTGCATGCATATACTTGGTTTATAACTTTATGACAGTGTTTCCTTCATCACCTTCTCAGGATACACCCTTTGATAATCCACAAATTACAATGGTTGAGACTATCTCCCAGGCTGTTGGTAGTCTAGACTTCACCATCTTCCGGCTGTTTAATGATGACACCAGTCGAAATTCAGTACCCTACCCAGTCCTATCTATTGCCATTTGGGTTGTTTTTGGAGTTTGCATCAGTGTCCTCTTCATTACATTTCTAGTGAGGGTCTCACAGCTATGCTTGACCCATCCCTATAATATATGATATTTAGTAGGCATAGACTTGTGTGCTTGGGTTGTTACTCCAACCAATCGATCCCATCACCTCTCTACAGGGTAAATAGTAATTAATTGGGGCTATAATTATATATGAGCAGTATTGGTTTCTCTATGTAGAGATGACAGTACACCCATTAGCCAAATCAAATGGCTAAGAACTCCTAAACACTAATTTACCTTTTAAACATGACACATTTTATCTCTAATATTCCCCATTGTAGTGTTTGGTATATGCATGAGTAAGTTTTGTAATAGGCCTATATTGTTATGTAATGGCATGTCATCTTATGTAATAGTCACGTGATCACTACTCCTATATAAGCGGTTGTGTAAGAGTCAATCGACACATGTATACGTATGAGCTCAAGAATATATTTTTTGTGGAAGTGTCCCTCTAAGCGCAGCGTGCTATAGTTCTGTGACTAAGGAAAGTCACTACAAATTGGCGACGAGGACAAAACGAAATGTCCACAACTAGTGAGGGAGGAGGAGAGTCAGCTCCGTCAGCAGCAGCCGTCGTCCCAGCAGGACTACCGCCGTCAATAGGACTACAAGGCGCCGTCGCCACGTTCGACCCGACGCAGGACGATTGGTGCGAATATGTTGAAAGACTTGAGCACTACTTTACAGCCAACGACATCGTTTCTGTTGAGAAAAGAAGATCGATTTTACTCTATGCCGTTGGTGCGTCAACATACCGTCTCATACGCACGTTGGTTTCGCCAGCAAAAGTATCAGAGGTATCGTTCGCAGACATAGTGGACCTAGCGAAGACGCATTTCTGCCCGAAGCCATCGCCGATAGTCAAGCGATTCGAATTCAATACGAGATGTCAGAGAGAAGGCGAGTCGATCTCAGTCTACGTAGCGGAACTTCGCAAGCTCGCAGAACATTGTGAGTACGGCACAACATTGAGTGACATGTTGCGTGACCGTATCGTGTGCGGGATCTCAGATCGGACTGTTCAGCGTCGTCTCCTGCAACAGCATGACCTTACATTTGACAAGGCGTTGGAGATCGCGTTAGCCAGCGAAGCAGCCGACAAAGACTCTAAGCGACTTAACCTCAGCTCCGCCTCTGATAAGGATAATCAGATAAGTAAAGTTAAGGACGTCCCACCGCCTTCGCCGCCCCCACGTAAAGGTGACCACAACCCTAAGTGCGGGAAGCCTTCTAGAAGTGGGAAGAGACAACCAGCTGCAGGCACTAAGAGTAAACAGGACTGTTCCAGGTGTGGAGGAGAGCATGGCCAAGCTAATTGTCCGTACAAGAAGTATGAGTGCAATTATTGCAAGAAGAAGGGTCACCTAGCTCGGAAGTGCCGGAAGAAGAGTCGTGATAGTCATGTGGAAACACATCGAGTTGCAGAGGATACACCTCAGGATGACGAATTCTATCGGATGGACCATGTTAGCTCTGGAAGCACTGCGCCATTGTATGCAACTGTCACAATAAATGGCAGTCCACTCTCTATGGAGATAGATACAGGAGCATCAGTGACTATCGCAAGTTTAGAGACTTTCAATGCGATTCGTGAGGGAGAGTCTTCACTTGAGTTAACCCAATCAAACGTGAAACTACAGACATACACTGGAGAACCGATAGAGGTCTGTGGTGCGACACAGGTTCAGGTCAAACACAACGAGCAAACTCTGACCTTGCCACTACTTGTTACCAAGGGAGATGGACCAACCCTACTAGGTCGGAACTGGTTAGAGGCTTTACGACTCGACTGGCGTACCATCTTCCACATTGGCTCAAATCGCACATTGCAGCAAGTCCTTGACCGACATCGAGACGTGTTCAAGGAAGAGCTTGGAGAGCTCAGGGGAACAGCAGCAAAAATACACATTGAGAGAGATGCCCAGCCCCGATTTGAAAAGGCTCGTCCGGTTCCATTCGCTATTCGTAAGAAAGTAGAACAGGAATTAGAGAGACTTCAAGCCCTCGGAGTCATCCGTCCAGTCCAGTTTTCAGACTGGGCTGCACCGATTGTGCCAGTCATGAAGCCCGATGGAAAAGTGAGGATATGCGGGGACTACAAGGTCACAATAAACAGGGCAGCCAAAGCCCAATCCCTCGCATTGAAGAACTCTTTGCCTCACTGTCTGGAGGACAGAGGTTTACAAAACTTGACCTCTCGCATGCATATCTTCAAATTCCTCTGGACACACCGTCGCGTCGTCTAGTAACGATCAACACACACAAGGGACTATTCGAATATACACGTCTTCCCTTCGGCATCGCATCAGCACCATCGATTTTTCAACGAACGATGGAGAACCTCCTTCAGGGCATTCCACGGGTATGTGTATACCTCGACGATATCCTGGTTACAGGAATGACAGAGCAGGAGCACCTGACCAATCTAGAGCAAGTCCTTCAACGACTCGAATCAGCGGGAATGAAACTAAAACGACCCAAGTGTGCGTTGCTATTAGAGTCAGTCTCGTATCTGGGACATGTGATAAGCAAGGAAGGACTACGCACAGCTGAATCCAAGGTGAAAGCCATAGTGGATGCTCCCGACCCCAAGAACTTAGCCGAACTACGCTCATTTTTAGGTATGGTGAATTACTACAGTAAATTCTTACCTAATATAGCAGCCAAGTTATCTCCCCTGTATAGACTACTACGTCAATCTGAGGGTTGGCAATGGGGATCACAACAGAGAAAGGCTTTTCGGCATGTCAAGGGATTACTGAAGTCAAATAGGGTCCTCACACATTACAATGATCAGCTTCCACTACTTCTAGAGTGCGATGCATCTCCATATGGACTTGGAGCGATCCTTTCGCATCGCATGCCAGATGGATCTGAGAAACCTGTAGGTTTCGCCTCCCAAACATTGTCAAAAGCCGAGTGTAACTATTCTCACCTTGACAAGGAGGCACTCGCTATCATTTTTGGGGTTAAAAAGTACCACCAGTATCTGTACGGTCGTCACTTTGAAATAAAAACTGACCACAAACCCCTCACACATCTCTTCAAGGAAACGAAAGCTGTACCGACAATGGCTTCAAGCCGAATACAGAGATGGGCTCTATTGCTGTCAGCTTACGATTACAGTGTTCACTATAAGCAGGGCAAGGAAAACACCAATGTGGACGCTCTCAGCCGCTTACCTCTACCATCGCAAAGTTCTGGCACTCCGATACCAGCAGAAGTTGTGCACCTTATGGAGCATTTAGCCACCACTCCATTATCCAGTTCTCAGATTCAGCGTTGGACAGACCAAGATCTAACTCTTTCGAAGGTCAAAAGCTGGGTACAGGAGGGATGGCCAGACAATCCAGAGCTGGATCAGGAGTTAGCACCATACAATCAGCGGAGGTTGGAGTTAGGGGTTGAGGGGGGGTGTGTGTTGTGGGGTTGTAGAGTTGTCGTTCCACCGCGAGGAAGGAAACAAGCGTTGCAGATGTTACACGAGAGTCATCCAGGAATAGCTAGAATGAAAGCACTTGCCCGGAGCTATATGTGGTGGCCTGGGATGGACAAGGAGATTGAACATTATGTGAAAGAGTGCTCTGACTGCCAATCCACCCAGAAGGAACCGCCATCAGTTCCACTCCACCCTTGGACCTGGCCGGAGAGACCGTGGAGTCGTGTCCACATTGACTACGCCGGGCCAATGGAGGGGAAAATGTTCTTACTAATTATGGACGCCCATTCCAGATGGATGGAGATTCATGTCACTAACACTGCATCGTCAATGGCAACAATTGAACTACTTCGCAGATCGTTTGCTACCCTGGGACTACCAGAAGTGGTGGTTTCAGATAACGGCACCGCATTTACCAGTCTGGAATTCTCTGAGTTCATGAAGAGAAATGGGATCCGTCATGTCCGGACACCACCCTACCACCCTGCATCAAACGGCCTTGTGGAGAGAGCCGTACAGACATTTAAGGAAGGGTTCAAACGTTTACAGAAAGGATCAATCAATACACGAGTAACACGATTTCTCTTCAAGTATCGACTAACACCACATTCCTCTACAGGGCTATCACCAGCCGAACTCATGTTTGGACGGAAACTACGCTCACAGCTAGACCAGATCAAACCATCCCTACAGAGACAAGCTCACAAGTCTCAGGACCAGCAGAGAAAGAGTCATGACAAGCGGTCCAAAGCCAGATCATTTACTCAAGATGAACAGGTATATGTGAGAAATTATGGTCCAGGCCCAAAGTGGTTGCCAGGTGTGGTGGTTAAACTACAGGGATCTGTGCTGTTGGAAGTTAGACTAGAAGATGGTCGCATAGTCCGTCGTCATGTTGACCAATTACGGTCTCGCGTTGGAGTCAGTTTGGAGAGTCCACCGTCAGATGGAGTGGATCTTCCTAGCCAGCCTGATCAGGAAGTCAGGAACGATGAGATATTGACTGAACCAGGAAACACTGACCCTGAACCACTAACTTCTGAGACTACTGCCAGCACAAGACCACCACCAGAACCAGCCATACAAGACGAAATCAGTGAGCCTGTTGGTGCAGGAGGACTGATACCTGATGATAATAGATCACAGGAACCTGCTAGTGAGTCTGCAGATGCAGAGGGACTTTCACCTAGTACTGATGAGGCAGGTTCCAGGCAAGTCACTGTTAGGAGATCTGGGAGAGCTAGAAATCCACCCATGAGGTATGAAGGACAATTTTCTTAATTATTGTTTTTGTATCAACTCTTAATCTAAGAAGGGAGGAATTGTAGTGTTTGGTATATGCATGAGTAAGTTTTGTAATAGGCCTATATTGTTATGTAATGGCATGTCATCTTATGTAATAGTCACGTGATCACTACTCCTATATAAGCGGTTGTGTAAGAGTCAATCGACACATGTATACGTATGAGCTCAAGAATATATTTTTTGTGGAAGTGTCCCTCTAAGCGCAGCGTGCTATAGTTCTGTGACTAAGGAAAGTCACTACACCCATGTTTTGACAGACTGCACTTGCTGTTAATGATGTCAATGAGCTGAAGTTGTATGGAAAGAAAGAGAGAACTAAACAAATGGTTAGCCAATATATACAATCACATATACAGATGACCACCACATCATGACAGCACTCATGTCCACATCCATGCAAATTACTATACCCAGATTATACTCTTCATGGAAATTGAAGATTTGAAAAGAATATTTCTATTTTTGAACAACTGCTGCTGTCGCATTTTGAAGAAATCTTTGGGACAGGATCAAGTGGATGGTGTTGAAATGACCTGTTTTAACACTGAGGAATCAGCTACAAAAAGTGATGGACCATCCTTTGATTCAATCACACCCCGTTCCAGGACAAAAGTGCTTGGGTCAATATTAGGAGTACATAACATTGACTACATCCTTTCTGACTTTGAGGAAGTTGCGGTATGAACTTTGCATGTACACTGTTTGTAGGGAAATATAACTGCAAGTTATTTTTTTCTGCAGATGCTCTGACTTTACTATAATTTAACACAGCTGACAATAACTTTGAAGAGTAGAACAAGTTGAATTAATTGTACCTGTGTGACCCAAACTTACACACCCATTTGTTCATAAATAGTATAGCTGCACTCTAGTAAAGTATAAAAAACATTTCATTAAAATGTTGAAGGATGTAGGGATGGTAGTGCCAAAAATTAAAGAAACAAGATTGTAATGACCTGAGTGGTGCACAACTGATTATGATGTGACCATACACAACTTATGTATGTGGAGAAATGGCATGTGGAAATTATGACAGACTAACAACGCAACATATAGTTTGGAGTTCAGAGTTCACGCTACCACAAAGATGAATTACAATTTATGCATCTATGCAGACAAGGGATAATTGCATACAAAAATAACAACATGCGTAACCCCATGAAATAAAATTTAGGGAGGGGTTACGCATGTTGTTATTTTTGCATTTAAGGATACCTACAGTAGACAGAACATCGCAACTCTTTCCACTCACAACCCTAATGTACATGGAACTTTGACTCCTGACCCTCCCTAAGGGCATCTTGAAAATGTGGTCATGTCGAACTGTGATGGTGAGGTTCTCTGATAAGAGGTTGCTGGCTAAACACTTCAGTATGGAGGGGAGTGTTTGCAGAGTTCTATTGTAACACAATATGGTAAGACCATCGTACACATAATGGATTACTGCATTTACTCCGGTGGAGTGAATGGGCTATACAGGGGAGATTCTGGACTGCTTTGTACTTCATGCATGCTTTCTCTAGCTACAGTCCCTATATCCCTATCCCTATAGTACAACAGAAATTGCAGTGCATACATCTCTTACATGTTATGAGTTCCTTAGTGTATGGATTTGCAGAGTTCAATATGCTCTGGAAGATAAGATAACTCAACTTTTAGTCCACATATAATACAACTATCCATTAGCTGGATATATATACACACAGCAATAATGAAGCCACCCTTCACAATGGTGGAATTGGGTATACACTTACAAAGCTGATATCCACCGGCTTGACGTAATTGAGGAAATGAATGCAATACCACCTCTTTGAACTCCTCAGCTGGGAGGTCGAGCTCATCAAATAAAATCTCTTTCTCTCCCAAGCCGGCCTCAAACAATTCATCTTTCTTCTCTTCCGTAGTTGGCACACATGTTTGCCCAACATAAGCTAAACAAAAAAAGTTGTGCTTCCATGTCTGTCTCTTTCGTTTCCCCTCCTTTTTCAGCTCAATATTACCTCGCTTTCAAGCTTGTCGCACCATTGCTCGAGTTTCACTCCTGAAAGTCTTATTTCCTCCAACTCGTCGTATTTGTTCAAGCCTAAAGATCGCATCATTGCATCTTGCTCGAATGCTTACAGTCAAATGTATAAATACTGGAATACATAGCACAAATTGGTAATGAGCTCTTGCAACCCCTCCATAACACAGTGCATGGTGAGCTGCCAGCCATATATTATCTAGGGCCAAGGGTCAAGTGCCTTGCAATCATATATTAACTACTATCATAATAATACCTCCACACTGGGAAAAGGATCCCAACTGCCCAGATCCAAAGGCTCCAGACTGATGTAGGGAACCAAACTGCTCGGTTGGAGGCAGGGATCCGGAGGATCCACACTGTCCAGCTGGAAGCAGGGGTCCAGAAGTTCCTGAGACTCTACTAACAGATGCTCCAGAGGCTCCAGACTGTCCATCTGGAGGCAGGGGTCCAAGAGGTTCCGAGAGTCTACTAACAAATGCTCCAGATGGTCCAGACTGTCCAGCTGGAGGCAGAGGTCCAAGAGTTCCCGTAACAGATGCTCTGGAGGGTCCAGACTGTCCAGCTGGAGGCAGGGGTCCAGGAGTTTCCAAGAGACTAACAGATGATCCAGAGGGTTGTGCAGAAGCTTCACTTATTCCTGAACAGAGAAAAGGGAAAGAGCTTAAACAGCACAATGGACAAATTGGTAACTGACAAATTTTAATATACATAACTGCTACCCTGCATTGCTGCATTGAGCGGAGTTAATTTTCCGATTAACTTGTCTGATAGCGAAGACAGCACATTGATGGCCTCCCTCGCTCTTCTCAATTGAGAAGAGGAGAGGTTGAGGCCACTCTCTATCCCAGATATATATAGCTCTACACGGGATCCTGCCACTCTGCACGTGTATAGCACGTGAGGACTCCGCCCCGTCTACGTTGATCATAAGAGAGCGGAATCAGACAGAACACCGACGATATTTTAAAAAACAACAATCGGTTCCTCGGAACGACAATCAATTTTTACAGAACGACAATCGATTTCTAGAACGGCAATCGTTTCTACGAAATGACGATCGATTTCTACTGAACGATAATCGTTTCTACGAAACGACGATCGATTTCTACTGAACGATAATCATTTCTACGAAACAACGATCGATTTCTACTGAACGACAATGCATTTCTACAGAACGACAATCGTTCCCTATGGAACGACAATCGTTTCTACGAAACGACGATCGATTTCTACAGAAAGACAATGCATTTCTACAGAACGACAATCGTTCCTTTAATATGGAACGACAATCGATTTTTACGAAGCGGTACTCGAATATTCTCGAATATTTTGTATTTTTGTCGCATTCCGCGTTTCCTAAGGTAGTGTTGCAAAATAGTAACAATAAGACCAGGGAAGCAGATGTGTGTGTGTGTGTGTGTGTGTGTGTGTGTGTGTGTGTGTGTGTGTGTGTGTGTGTGTGTGTATGTGTGTGTGTGTGTGTGCGTGCGTGCGTGCGTGCGTGCGTGCGTGCGTGCGTGCGTGCGTGCGTGCGTGTGTGTGCGTGCGTGCGTGCGTGTGAAATCCAAAAAAGGAGGGGTGGCAAATTCCGTAAGTCATTGTAGCTGTGTATTTTACGTACTTTGAGGGTACCGAATCACTCGTAGGGTACGTGTATGTGTCTAAAAATGTTTTTAACTGCCACGTTTAGGAGTTCTGAGCCATTCTATTTTGGAAAATGGGCGTGTCCTGCGGCGCCATCCCTACATTGAAAGGCTACCGACTCTCTGATACAGTGTGATTTGAACTTTTGAATCTGTATTATAGCACCTATAGAGTGATGATGAACTGTGTTATTTAATACAGAGGCATCACCTTATTGCCAGTGGTAGCTAAAATGGTTTTCACAATATCCCATTGATTGAGCAACCTGATCTCATGATCATTCGTTATTAACCCTCGGCGCGCATGCGCAGCGAGGGTTACGGTGATAACGTTATTAACGCCGGTACGTCGAGCTTTTCGAGTCAAGGAGAGTACGAGTGAAGATGGCTGAATTTGTGAACGATACAGTAACACGTGAAGTAAGCTTTGTATATTATGTTCCAAACTGATCTAAGTGTCTAAGCTTATGTCTGCAATATTAATAAGCTTACGTGGACTTATAAGCTTTTAATGGATACAGGAAGTCAGTGTACATCAAATGCAGTCTAATGAAGGCACAACACCTGGCACCCAGCATGAGAACGTAAGATATAGTTATTTAAACAATTGTCTCAGTTTTTTCTTTTCATGGGTAACCACTCAATGATAATTTATTATCCTGCTTCAATTTGTCATGACATTAGAGATGATAAAATGACCGAATTATCTTGATTAAGGCCACTCTGCTAGTAGATTATGGTTACAGGTTGAGGTGATATGTTGTTCCATTCCAGTGTTTCAATACATAGAGGCAACATACTCATACACAACATTCAATCTCAAGTGTTACAAGTAGCTAAACATGCAACACATTTTTGATTTTCAAAAGTGAAAAGTTAAGATAAACTAGTCCAAAGTGCCTCTTTTCAAAATATATTTCATTTTTTACTTAGTATTGTTTTATATAGTGCCATTAGTTTATATTTTTAATTCTTTAGTTTATCGTTTTGTATCTTTACTTCGGTTTACACAACTCCTTTCGAACTAGTTTATCTTTGCCTAGCAACAACTTGTATTTGATTTATTATAATGCATTCTTTAGCTAGTGTATGTACTGCCTGCACTATATATGTGTTTGTACATTGCACTGAAGATAGTTACAGAGAGTGACATGAGGGTTCTGCACTTTAGTGCATTCATTAACCCAGAAACCATAGTGTGTATCACCATAATTACTACTGGCAACCAAAAGGATGTTTGTACTATTACTGCATTGTTTCTGCTTCTGAGAATATTGACCACCAATTAGCCATAGGAATCACAGTAAACACCAGAGAAGATGCAACTGAGATAACCATACCATGGTTTAATACAAACTTAATATTTTTACAGTGTATAGTCAATGAGATTGGCATTGCTCTGCATACGTACAATAAACAAATGTGGTACACCGCAAACAAGTAATAATCAAGAATGTAATTACTTCAGTTGTATTCCTTTCATGGGTAATCACTCAGCTAATAAAAATTATCAATTTAGTGACAAGTGATTGTACACGAATAATCTATCATGACATTAGACATAACAAAAATGACTGAAAGATCATATGTCACTGTAGGGTTATTTTAACCTTGTGTGTTATTTCTGTTGCCTATTGATGCAACTGGGACAACCATGCAAGGTAAAGTAACCATAATAGTTTTTTAGTGCAGTGCAAAAAAGTAAAGGTTATCTTAACCCTTAAGTGCATGGTCATCTTAAAGTATAGACTAGAGCCACTGAATTCTTAAGAAACTCAACTATAATTCAAAGTTGAATGATTTTGAGTAGCCTCGGCTTCTGACACTGGAAGAAAATCCAAATTTAAGGAAATATGTAGCTGGTTTGAGGAAATGTCAAGGAAAGTACCAGCGATCAGGTATTCCTGTTCGATGTACAGCAAAGCACCAGCGGTTACTGCATGAGGGAGTACAAGCACAGGTACTGCTCCGGTCAAGCTATAGCGCTTCCAGCAGTGTACAGAGCCAACCTTGAGTATCAATCGCACGTGCCTTTCCAGCATTCGCGCACGCGCGTTATAGATTCGCGCACGCGTGTACGCCGAGGGTTCTGCACTTTAGTGCATTCATTATGCAAAATCTGGCAGTTATTAGATACAAGCAAGCGTCCTTTATCACTGTGCGAGTAGCTTTTGGTGTTCAATTGATTTTTACATAGATCATTAAAGGCTTCAAGGAGAAGAATGTGAAGGTACTAAAAGAATTGCTACGGCCAACTTTCATGATGGGTCATCACCACTGCCAATGTGGACACTCTGAACCAAAGTTGGACTGGACGTATGTATATTTCTTTTGTTCTTCAACTGGCTAACTATGCATACAATGCAAGTCTCTGAATGCATACCTCACAGGAAAGTAATGAATGACCTGAGAAACAGCAGTGGCTTGGAAAGACGAAATATCCTGTGTACCTTCAAAATGTTGGTCAGGGACTTTCCTGGTCAGTATTGCTATTATACAGTGTTGATATGCAAGTGATAATGTATGCACTATAATTGTTTATAACTGATGTGTATCTTGCAGAGATTGCTAACGACGTCCTCAGTAGGTGTGTTACATGTAGAGAAGTGAACAGCAGAGAGTTCAAAATGGTATATGAAGTTGATTACTTATTTCTGGAAGAATACAATTTCCACCATGAGGAGGATGATGATATTAATCAGTACCAAGATGAGGAAGACCCTGAACAAGGAGTTGCTAATGAAAGGCAATCAACGTAAGTACAAGTAATATAAAGCTGCAAAATGTCTGCAATGTACAGTACTATACATGAAGAATAGATATTTTAGCAGCTCAGGGAAAAACCATGTATTCACACTGTCAGCTTTCTGTGGTTGGAACATATCCTTGCTTAATTTGCTTTCCTTTTTTGCCTTCTGCAGGATATTTCATTATAAAGTGAAACGGTAAGTACAGAAGAATTGTATGGTAGCTTACAAACATATGATGGCATAAGGAGCAGCATGAAGGCAAAGGCAGGGGATAGGCATGCAAAAATTATAACATGTTAACCCCTCCCTACTCCTTATATTACGGGGTTATCATGTCATGACTGTTGCATGCCAACCCCTTGCTTTTGTTGTTGTATATATGTATGTAGCTTTATAAAAATGTTGAAGGATGTAGGAGTGGCAATGCCAAAAATCAGAGAAACAAGAACTGTATATATATGCAGCAAGACAGGCTAGGGGATGATGGCATACAACAATAATACCATGTGTACTCCATACTAATTATGTAGGCATGTCACTAAAAGTGCTAAATCTGAATATGACATGTAATAACAGTATACCTAACGTTTTTAGTTGTGTAGCAAATCGCTTTTACTCAGGCCACTTATACATGAAGCCAAAAGAGTAGCTATTGGTATATTCATTGAGATTTCTGAACCTCATTCACTAAGATGTTGTGCATTGGAACTTCTAGTGAACTACTGAGCTTAGCACTGAACCAAACATGATTGTGAATGTCCTACGTAAATAATGAGGAAATGGTGTCCAACTATATAAAACTGATAGTAGATTCTTGCTCTATGTAAAAGTGCTAGTACAGTAGATCCTTTCTTCTCATTTGAGAAGGATCCTAGAAGGAATCTGTTGCTCCACTCCACTGAGGGTTAGCATTTTATCATTGTGGTTGGTAACCAAAGGTATACCACTATGTATATATGTTCAGTCGTATACTTCATTTCACATTCCATACTCAACATGACACTCATATCAATAGTGATGCATGAAAACTACATTTCCTTATACTCACTGCTGTTTCTACAGCCTGCATCATTTTAATATACTTGTATTTTTGACATACTCTATGGCTATATTTTTCACAGAAAGTCCTTCAATTACAACCATACAACCTTGGAACTCATCAGCAAGGTGCCAGACACTGAGAGAAAAACAATGTTTTATTTCACAAGAGTACATCAAAATATTAAGGGTTATATAGGGATGAAATCCTTCTGATTTTTCACTGTGCACTCCATTGCGTGTATACAAGCTTTAATTGTGAAAGCATGCATTTCTTACATTATCTCTACAGAGTGATCTTCTTCTGGTGCATCCAGTTGTGATGAGCTATCTACGCAGAAAGTGGAAGAAATACCTTGCTTTGTGCTACTTTATCAACTTGGGTCTCTACTTCTTCTTTTTGGCCTGTCTGACTACTTTTGCTCTTACAGTTCATAACCCTTTGGATCCAGTTTGTAAGTACGAACAATCTCCCTATAACTCTATCCATACTTGTATATGCACGTTTAATTGACTTTCAAACCTGTAATTTGTGACATGCAAACTTGTCTTTACTCACCTGTTGTGTTCCAATATATAGCAGTACCCATTATTACCTGCACGGACTGCTTCCAGCTTGCTGAGTACCATACTCTGTCTTAATATATTTGGTGGGTAGAAACAACCTAAGACAGCTTACTTGCATTAAATAATGTATATTCTGAAGTTGTGTGTATAGGCATGGATAGCATCATTTGATGATGTCTTGCGTGATATTCTAATTGTCAAAATTGTGTGTTGTTATCTTCTTGAGCGTAGGTATAGGCAATAGAACCAGTACAAATGGAACCAGTACAAATGGAACCTCCGAGAAATTTGAGATGGAATGTGGTAGGTTTTTATACATGCATGGATAGACCTGATTCATAACAGTTATATATGTTACCTTTCTCCTATTCTCACTATATATGTGTATGCATGCCTTTGTCAGATTTCAGTCCTAGTAAGAAAAGAGGTTTGACAGTTATTGGACTGTGTACAGTTGTCTTTTCGTGCATTCGCCTTTTTATGGAACTTTGTGAGCTAATCAACATTGACTCCCCAACCACTCAATGCAGAAGAAAGCACCAAAAAGGCAGACAAACTGGTTTAAGATTTTCATTTCCAAGATTAATTAACTGGGAGTACTTTAAAAAGTTTCAAAACTATCTGAAAGTTCCCCTCTACTCTCTCTCGATTTCCTTTTCATTTGTGATCTATGATGAATGCCTCTGTCCAAGCAGAAACATATGGCAGACTGGTATTGTGGCCATTCTCCTTGCATGGGTGAACTTACTGCACTTCTTCAACAAATGGCCACTTATTGGAAAGTACATTGCAATGTTTCAAGCTATTCTGATCAGATTCATTAAAGTCCTGATCATAGCTTCGGTTCTTCTGGTGGCATTTTCACTTGCCTTCTACATGGCTCTTCATGAACCAAGCCTACCAGTAATTACTCTGTATTTGCAAACAGTATATAGTGTGCTTGCATGCATATACCTCCTGGTTTATAACTTCATGACAGTGTTTCCTTCATCACCTTCTCAGGATACACCCTTCGATAATCCACAAATTACGATGGTTGAGACTATCTCCCAGGCTGTTGGTAGTCTAGACTTCACCATCTTCCGGCTGTATAATGATGACACCAGTCGAAACTCAGTACCTTATCTGATCCTCTCTATTACCATTTGGGTTGTTTTTGGAGTTTGCATCAGTGTCCTCTTCATTACATTTCTAGTGAGGGTCTCACAGCTATGCTTGACCCATCTCTATAATATATGATATTTAGTAGGCATAGACTAATGTGTGCTTGGGTTGTTACTCCAACCAATCAATCCCATCACCTCTCTACAGGTAGTTATAGAGTAAATAGTAATTAATTGGGGCTATAATTATATATGAGCAGTATTGGTTTCTCTATGTAGAGATGACAGTACACCCATTAGCCAAATCAAATGGCTAAGAACTCCCAAACACTAATTTACCTTTTAAACATGACACATTTTATCTCTAATATTCCCCATGTTTTGACAGACTGCACTTGCTGTCAATGATGTCAATGAGCTGAAGTTGTATGGAAAGAAAGAGAGAACTAAACAAATGGTTAGCCAATATATATAATCACATGTACAGATGACCACCACATCATGACAGCACTCATGTCCACATCCATGCAAATTACTATACAACCCAGATTATACTCTTCATGGAAATTGAAGATTTGAAAAGTATATTTCTATTTTTGAACAACTGCTGCTTTCGCATTTTGAAGAAAGCTTTAGGACAGGATCGAGTGGATGGTGTTGAAACGACCTGTTTTAACACTGAGGAATCAGCTACAAAGAGTGATGGGCCATCCTTTGATTCAATCACACCCCGTTCCAGGACAAAAGTGCTTGGGTCAATATTAGGAGTACATAACATTGACTACATCCTTTCTGACTTTGAGGAAGTTGCGGTATGTACTTTTCATGTACACCATTTGTAGGGAATCACTCTTTAATAAGTACAGGTTTATATTTTTTCCTACAGATGCTCTGACTTTTACAAGACCTCTTAACATGCATGTATCAAAGCTAAACCATTAACTGACTTCTGGTAGTCTGTAGAGTAGAACAAGGTGGATATTGTGAGATTAATATTTGCATTCCCATTTGTATCACAGTTCATAGCCAGGGCTCTCCGCACATGCGCAATAAACACAGGAAGTAAGGGGTGGGGAACCATAGAGTTCCTTCCGTTTGCGACGTCACCGCTATCACGTGATTTAATCATTCTTGCAGACGTATCTAAAACTACCCCGATCTGCACTATTCACATATACTCCAGGAAACTACTCTATGACTATGTCTGGTACTATTGCTTTACTTGCTGTGTACGTGTCCTTCAGTCTACTCAATGGTGCGTTGAATGACATTTAGATCAACCTTTGTTATACATCTAGGGGTGCACAGGTATACGTAGCCATAGTTTCTTATGCATGAACTGTTAACATCATGTACACAGTATTAGATTTAGCATCAGGCATGTAGTTACAGTATTTCTTATACATCAAAATAATACCATGTACAGGGTATTTCTGTCAAGAAGTGATGGAAGAGTCTTTAAGTTGCTATCAGTCATCGAGTGACTGCACTGGAAGTATGACCAAATTGCCATACAGTATGTGCTGTGGAAATGGAACAGAATCATTTTCCTTGGATGAAACGTGCTATACTTGTGCTGGTAAGCTTAAGTAGTGACATAGCCTTAGATTTCCATCTCTCCTTGAAGCATGGTAGATGGAACCAAATATGTCTCAAATTACAACAGATTGGCTATATAGTTACCATGACTGTAACAGTACACTCTTACCACTGAGCCATTGGATCTCCTGTGGCAGAGGAGTACAGGATGAATGCTAATATCCTAAGGATTGAGTTCAAACACAGACAACGACTTGGCTACACAGGCAAGGCATATACAACATGCAAAGCATGTATAAGTTCATCCCATCATCGTTAGAGGTGAACTCATATTATAATCAATTCCTGTACTCCTCTGCCACAGAAATCCAGGTAAGAATGCCTGGCTGATATCTAGACGTTTAGTTGGCTCTACCCATGAAGTAAATATGTGTCGTACATATCAAAAGAGAGCAGACCGTATTTCTAGCTATACGTACACAACAATTGTAAATTTCACTCTAGACCCAACTATGTATCATAGTAACTCTTGTAGTATTAGAGCAATGGGATTGCTCCTGGGATATTGATGGATATTATATGTATCAACCTATATAGTTGTGTGTGAGACATGCAATTTATACTAATGGGTTTATACTGAAATGGACTCACGGTACAATGACTTGAAGAATCTTTGTGATTAGAACTGACCCTGAGTTATATACATAATTAAAGCACACTGCATGGGCAGATCAAAGGAGCCAGTAGGGACTGTACATGCACTAGAGTGCATCCTCTATAAAAACATGCACTTGTATTTGCCACTATAAAACATGCACTTGTATATGAGTCATTAGTGGCCCATTAGTGGGCTATAAGTCACATCCTGGATTCAGCACTCTAAGTGGTGATGTAACTATAACTTATATAATTATTTAGCAACGGCACCTCCCTATATTCACTTTCCAATATCCCCACATAGTTATTGGAGTTATTGATATAAATTATGTATATATTTGGTAGGTGCAGCGTACATCCTCATGTGCAACAAAGGTCAGGTCATAGGTCGTGCTTGATCTCATCACCCCACTCACAGCATGATACTCTGCATCTTAATTTTAATTATGACATTGCAGAACACAGGGGTATACTTCCTCTCTACAATCCTCAAGCATGGGTCATCAACCACTTCCTACATAGCAGTGTATTATGTTTTAGAATGCTCAGTCTCCATATCAACTGTCTATTGGCCCCAATCTCCAGCTCACCTCATAAGAATAATTATTATAGCTGGCACCCACTTTGTGTGGGCTGAGCCATTCTGTAATTAAGTTGTAGTGTATGGCTTCTAATAACATTGCTAAGATGCCATGTATTAGTTGTGGCTAACATAAAGATGGCCCTCAGTGTACTGGTAGTATTAGGACTGTTCTCCCCCTCCAGTGTAATATTATTTCTCTCTTAACCCTCTCTTCCTCTTTCTCCTGGTGACTCTGCCACCAGAACTCCTGTCATTCACAGCATCATCATACACAGTGGAGGAGGGAGAAGGATTCATCAATATTGAGGTGCAGCGTAAGGTCAATCCAGGAACAAATATGTTTTTCTTCAGTACTGTCATAACTGACAGCTCAGCACAAGGTAAGGTTTCATCGTAAAGGACTAAAGCCTTGCCACTAATACTGTTTGTGTTGTCAATACATTGGATTTAGTACAGGAAGTAAGAACTACACTGAACACCTACTTATAGGGAAGGTTTCTCAATCCTGAGTAGGTGTTGAGGCATTTCTTTCCATATTTGTTGAAGTGTCAATAAGCATTGTATTTCAAGGGCTGGTGGAATATTGGTCAAGCTATTAGTTATCACCTCTCCAAGTCAGGCCTTTTCTCCATGTGCAGAATGAGAAATGTGCAGAATGCGAAACTGTGCATGGCTACCTAGCTGTGACAATGGGCCAATGTTTCTATAATGTTCATAGTTATGTATATGTGATGGGCACTGTACATATGCAATATTATATGTGAGCTCTAATTTTATGTGCACACTGCCATTTTCCAATTGCCCCATTGTCACGACTAGATGGGTTCATTGCACTCGCCACAAATGCTCTGCATTCACATAGTATATGTTATGTACACACACATTCACTCCGCACTGAAGCCCCGCCTGCTAGGAAATTGCATCATGCTGAATTTTGTGTAGTAGAATTCCCAATTCTGTCCCAGAGCACTTCCACCGGCCCTGATTATACAGTAAAATAAGACAGTCTCTGTGTATATGAACTTAGCCAGAGCTAGACCCTGAAACTATGTTCCTCTCATATATACATGCAAAATGAAGTGGTAATATTATGTGGTTCAACTCAAAGACAAGTGAATATATCTCTACTTCACTACAGCTGGTGTAGACTATGGGCAGTTTGCCAAGTCTGGAATAGGATTGAATAACATAGTGTTTGATGGAGAATCATCTGTGGCATCGGGAGTTGTCATATTTGATGATTCAGTAGCAGAATACGACGAAACATTTACAGTCGGGTAAGTGATCTTACACAAGTAAGTTGGATATTCACCATTACCCCTCATCTATTACTGTTGTACAGTCTCCTACATCTGTCAAAAGATTTTATTCCACTTGGAAATGTTACTAACACAGCTACAGTGACAATTATTGATAATGACAGTAAGTTGTATGTCAACATATCGTCAAAATTGCATCTCATCACAGTCATGCAATGTAAATACGTAAAGGACATGCTTGTGTATCACTACCTACAGATGTAAATATCACACTGAGCCCTCAGTCGGTATCACTAACTGAGCCATCTTCAGCACAGATTTTTAACCTGAGCAAGACTGGGGAGACACTTAACTGCGTCAGTGTGGAGGTTGACCTTAGAGGTAAATATTTTTGTGCATATAGTAAACCATTCTGTTTAGCACGAGTGATTGTATGGAGTGTTTGTGTGTTTCATAATATTATGTGAAAAAGCTATGAGTGATTCTCTTCCATGCATTAACATGCAAATTCGGTGGAAGTGGAAGCAACATTATACCAAGCAGTCAATGTGTACCTTATATTTCTGTAGGCACTGATTTGCTTTACAGCACAACCAAAGAAAAACGTTTTTTTGTAACATTTGAACCTGATGAAGAGGTAAAGAAAATTGAAATATTAGTACCAGATGATGATATCGTTGAGGCAACAGAGAATCACATTATCAAGCTGAGAGTTCCCGATGGAGAAACTAGAGTCAACTTGCTACAAGATCAAGCCAATGTGACAGTGGTTGACAATGATAGTGAGTGAAAATATAATTGGCGTGAGATTTCCATATATATGTATGTATCCGACGATGCATTTTGGCCCCGGGGCTGCCCGCGCGCTACGCGCAAGCATAACCGGCCTTCCCTCTTCCGCCATCAATGCGTAGCATTTAACTAATGTAAGAATTAGAGAGAGGGAGAAGTAGCACAACACAAAGAAAACTAGAAAGAGATAAAAGAGAATGATCCAATTTATTTATTGATAATGTTCTGATCTCTCCCTACTAATCCCATGCATGTAGTGTTAATAGTGACTTTGGAGAAAGATGAAGTGACAGTCACGGAGGCATCTGGTAGTGTTACTGTGGTAATTAAGAAAATAGGAACTAGTGAAAGGCCTGTCTCAGTGAGAGTCATTACTATACCTGGAACAGCTACAGGTTAGGTGATTGGGATACTAGCACATGGCTACTAACATTACTCAATTGCACACATGCATCATATAATGTATTCATTACTCTTGCACACATAGGTGGTATGGACTTTAGACAATTTAATAGGATAATTCAAATTCCCCCTAGGAAAGACGATTTCCTTCTGCAGGTAAATATTAATAATCAACATGCTGTATATTTAGCATTTACATGATGTACATCCTAATAGGTGAATGTGATTGAAGATAATATTATGGAAGAGGATGAGACATTTCTTGTCAGACTAGAAGTACCACCAACTGAGAATGGAGTAATGCTGGGTTTGAACACTACAACTATCATTCTTAAAGGTTAGTGTATTCTCAAATTATCACCATAGATGAGGTTAACTGGAATATATTTCTATTTACAAGGATGACTTTTGCCTTTCTCTCTTTCTTTTAGATTGTGATGACTGTGAGGAGAAGACAGACAGTTTCTCTACCGTCATTATTATTGTCGCTGTTGGTTTAGCATTATTAATAGCGGTAGTGACTGTGGTTATTGTTATACTAATCATGATGATTTATCGAAGACACAGAAACACTAAGAGAATTGAAAAATTAGAAGACTCTGAAACAAAGTGAGTGCACATTTTGTTTAGTTTATTGCATAGTTCTTGAATTTTTTTACAACAGAAATACTGAATTGGAAGAGACTCCTCCGCCTATTCGTAATTCACCTGAAAATGGTATTTCTATATACTTTCAACATATGCGTTGTGTGCATATTGATAACTGCTGATAACTGCTGATAACTGCATGCAGGAGATAAACATTCACAGACTATACACTAACCTACCACAAAATTGATTGAAATATTCACCTTCATTTTGCACAAAACAACTGCTATTTAAACTCATCTCCCAAACTCCTGCACATACATGAGCTATGGCTGCTCACATGCATGTGACTATAACTTTCTACCTATTACAGAATTAGACGACAGTGAGCAGTCTGTGTTACTACAGCCTCTATATGCAGAACTGAAGTGTAAAAAAATGATATTTTTAAAGCGTCAGCTACACACCTCCAACATCATTGGTCAAGGTGATTACTACTATACTTTGGTGTCTACTTTTTGATGCTAATCACACCATATATTAGTCACCATACCTTTTCACTTTGAATTTACAATTGGTGTTTGTGCAGGGGAGTCAGGAGTAGTATATAAGGGTTATGCTGACACTTCAAGTGGTAGACAGCTGGTTGCTATAAAGACAGGGAAAGGTAATGTATTGTAACACACATTTCATATCACATATGTTAATACAGTGAACTCTCTGAATAACGGACACTTTGCCTACTGTCCGTTGTTCAGGTGGTGTTCTTTATTGGGGAATTATTTTTGTAACCACATTTTAACGTTTCTTGTTCCAAGTTCCTTGCTAATATAGGCTATATGGGCTGCGTGAATATATCTCAAGGCTACAAGTATACATCCAATCTTTAGTGGACAAAGAACTCATATAATAGCTATAGCTATAGATGAATGTCAGCGGAGCAAGACAGTATTCTATTTAACGCCCTAATGTTTCCGCACTTGCGCACAATTAGATAGTGGCAGCAGTTGTTGGGTGTGGTTAGGGCTAGCCACACACACACTCTGTTATTTAACTTTTCTATGGAGGTGGATCAGTCGGTGCAGTTTTCCCTGTCTGTTGTCCGGAAATAGATGTCCGCTATTCAGGTGTTTTCAATGTATGTGTCTAAATGTGAATTTGGCCGGGACATGAAGGGTTGTCTGTTATTTGGTAGAAGTCCGCTATTCGTAGTGTAGAGAGTTTACTGTATCCCTTCTGAGGTATAGATTCTTGCTGCAAGAATCTGTACTTCAGGATTTTAAGAACAATTATGGAAATGAATCCTAGACCTACATGTATATGGTTGTTCCATGCAACAACCATATATGATTCACTTTCACAGTTACTTGTACTCAACAGGTTTATTCTCTGGAAGTAGTACAGAAAGAGTGACTAAAGAGGTATCTGCCATGTTATCATTTCATCATCCTAATGTGATGTCTCTGATTGGAGTGTGTCTTGATGGAGAGATGCCCCTACTAATTATGCCATTCATGTCTAATGGTAATGTTTTAGAGTATGTAAAAAATCACAAAAAGGAACTACTGCTCAGCAGTGAAGCAAATGAAGAAAAGGTACATTTGCATCTGTCTGTGTTATATGCTCTTTATTTATACAGACATTATTTACACATGCAGGTACAAGCCACTAAGAAGTCTCTTATGGATATGTGCTATCAAATCTCCAAGGGTATGACCTATCTAGCAAAACAGAAGTTTGTTCATCGCGACCTGGCAGCAAGAAATTGCATGTAAGTGTAGTGCATTTAGCAAAATTGTTGGAAGATTGTTGTTATGCTAGACCTGCTTCAGTAATGAAATGCTGTATGTGCTGTTTACATGCACATGTTATTAACCCTCTGCACATGAGCAGGAGGGTTACAGTAGTTGGGTCTGTGTGTCTATTAAGTCACATCTCACCCCTGGAGCATCTGTTCATCCTGAAAATACTGTCACGTACTCAGCGGGCAACGGAGGTCAAATATTTGTGGGCTTTTCTCTGAAGCCACTCAGTTGCAGATATCCAGCACTCCTCCGTTGAAAGCCATACTTACAGTCTGCCATTTTCCTGCGGAAAGCGCGCATGCGTATTTAACCACGCATACGTGTAAGCGGCCTGTGTGGAAGTTGTCGTGAGTTGAGTTTCGTGAGTTGCCATTGGTCATGCCTCCAAGCAAGGTCTCTCCACAATGGCATGAACTCATGGCATGGAGGGTTCTGCACTTTAGTACATTCATAGAGAGAGATGATTATTTTCCTTCAGGATTGACCAACAAGGAGTGATCAAAGTGGCTGATTTTGGACTGACTGAGGACATGTATGGTACTAACTACTTTCGTAGGAACAGGAATGATACACAAAGTGAAGAGAAAGTCCCCATCAGGTGGATGGCACCAGAGAGCATTGAAAATGACATATATGATGAGAGCACTGATGTGGTGAGCAAGCTGTGCTTTCTTTTTTTCATCTTGCTAATTCCAGAAAGAAGGCATATCAGAGAATGTTCTTTTTGTTCTTATGTAGTGGTCATTTGGTGTCACAGTCTGGGAGATATTTACATGTGGAAGAGTGCCCTACTCTGGAATCAGAGCCATGAGTGTGTTGGGAACACTTCGTTCAGGAGATAGATTGGAAAAACCAAGCAACTCTGCTTGCACTGATGAGATGTGAGCTCTAAGTTAGTATATACTGGCTGTATATTGCAATTAGTTTAGTTGTTCACATTCTTAACTGGTGTCCTTCGCTACCGAGTTATTAAATCTCCTTTTCATTTCAGATATGGTATTATGATGTCCTGCTGGAATATAGATTCCACAAAGAGACCTACTTTTGGAGCACTTGAAGTGACATTGTCTGACATACTTGAAGCAGATGCTGGCTATGTGGTGTTATCTTCTTCTGGACAGAAAGGGAACAATACATCTGAGTCTGGACACTACACTCCTCTGATCACTACTGGAATTGTACCACAGAGAGATGACGGATATGACCAAGTTCAAGTCCCTACAGAGGAGACACTTGGGGAAATGGTGGGTTCTGGGATGGAGGAAGAGATGTATGAAGATGTTGGGAACCCTGTGATGGAGAAGGAGAGTGTGGTCAGGCACGACAGCCATAGAGACTTGGATTACGGCTCTACATATGAGTCGGTGATGTAGTTTGCAATAACAAAATTTTAAGCCTTATACTCACTGTATAGAATCCATGTGTGTGCATTTAATAATAGAAATTCTTGTAATACAGTATTGGGACAAGGACACGTTAATTAATTAATGTGAGGTTTTTTAATAGGAATGTGTCACCAAATACCACATATCTTACTTACAATCATGTAAAGTATCATCTTGTGCATGTACATGATGTTCAATTTTTTAGCTCTACATTAGTCCCACTTGTCCATGATGCTGAACATTCATCTACTAATGCACTTGATTTACATGTATATACTTGCTTGTTGCTTGTTTAAGCTGTGAGAGATAGAGAGTAGATAGAGCTGGCAACAAGATCCAGGCAGGATTCTGGAATGGAGAGCACCATATACATCAATGTATGAAAAGGCAACTGAATACCAGTGAGGTTATGCACATGATGTTCTCATGATGTTCGTGGTATACATGAAACACACCATTGTGGCTAATCATATATTAATTACTAGTAGTTAATTTTTCACATGAAAATATACTAGCTATAGCAACATAAGATGCAGTCTGCTACACAGACAACATGAGTGTCAATATCCAGCCATTGCTAGCTAGATGTCTTTGCTATCCAAATGATATCCTCTAATGTCACTCTCATACACCAGTAACTGGTCCACCGTGAGGTGAAGGATGTGATGACTGACTGACACCATATATATATATATGCTGGATTGTTGTCAGTAAATACATATACCCCTTGACTAGAATCAGCTGATGGTTTGGACCTGGAAATTATACATGTATGAAGTATATAAATAACTACTTTTGTTGCATTTCGAATCTTCTTACCTCATCTTAACATGACAAATGCAGTAATGAGTCTAGGGACACCCACCATTATACCAATAATGGCAATTATGACTCCAGCAATGACAGGAGTTGCTAAAGAGTTGCAGTTCCAATTGCATTCCGAGGAAAGATCACCTACAATGATCAAGCATAGCACATATTACCTGCTATTACCATAGCAACACATATAGAGTTTCTCAATAAAATAGGTTACTGTTCTCCCCCTGTCTCCGGTCACTGTAGACTCCTACATGTCCCTGGGCATTGATAGCAGCTACTTGCAATTGGAGAATCGGTCAAGTCAATGTCTGTCCTCCAATAGTCCCTGTTGGTTTGACTCACAATCAACACCCCCCTAACCCCCCCCATCCAAACTAATCCTAACTCTTCATAATTTTGACACAACCAGCACTCCACCGTACGGTATGCAGTGTGGCGATCGTGAAAGAGAGAGGGTGTGGCTACGCTAGTCTATATGACAGGTTGGAGTCATGTCAACGCCAGACATCGAACTTTCTTCGGCAAAAGGAAAGCCCCTACACCGGATGGTAAGGTAACTTGAGGTATTGAGATATCGAGAAATATACATAACATACGTAAGTGCATCCAAAACAAGCGCCAGAAATGATCTCAGGGAGCCGGGAAAAACAATATTTTTCATGCCCCCACACCCCCCTACAGAGGTGTGCTTCGCACAACATTTACAATATTACATTCTCTACCAATGCAACCTGGTGGATTACTGAATTCTGTACTACTATGAGACCATTGGCCAGTCTACAAGGAGCCAGGCATTCCACCCCACACAGAGATGACAGTGGAACTCTCAGCAGTAGCTCTGACACTGCTACGAGCTGCATCACCTGTATATACAGAGAGAGTGAGAACTGAGAAGGAATATATGGAGCATGAGGCTTACCATATACTTGTCTGTGTGGTATATAGTGGCTGTAATGGTCACTGTCTCCACTGCCCCCTATGTCACTGACTGCTACCACGGCGATGGAGTAGAGTAAGCGATCAACTTTCGAACGGATCTAATTTCGGACGCTTATTTCAACGTCACTGAAGGACTAGAGAGTGTGTAGATACCATCAATAGATAGACCTAGTGTACCAACTGTTTTAGAAAAAAAATTGCTTTTACAGGAGTTCTACAGCCGGAATGAGAGAGCGCTGAATTCACCGTTCGAAGACCGCAAATTTCGGATGAAACTACCAATATTCGGACTTATCGGCCTGAGCACAGTATAGTTGGTGAAAGAGAATTGAGATCTCCATGAAAAGAAGTACTATCTATTGCCTATTCACCAAGCAATTTCTAGGATTTTTGGACCTAGTCTTTTTACAAGCAAACGCTGCGAACTTAGACGTGTCACGCCCTCAATTTTCGAACGCAGTATGAAATATTTTTCTATAAAGCCCACAGCATAAATCTAGTCACAGTCTAAAAATTTCTGGGGACCTTACTAGGCCTGTACTAACTATCTGTGCTGTTATCACCAAATTAGCTACATTTTAATATTTTGGAATTTGATAATATAAATAAATATAAAGCCCATATCTCGGACAATCGTGAGCAAGCAGTACGATTATAATTGGACTTGGTGGTAGTATCTTCAAAAATTGTTAAAATTTTATTTCGCTTTATGCTGTAAGAGATAATTGGCAAAAACAAAACTAAGCGTTCGTAAATTGAGGGCGTGACCTCTTGTATTCGTCGCATATGTGCGTAAAGACGCAAAATCGAAACGATCCTACCTATAGGATATTTGACACAAAAGGGGTGGTACTTCTTTTTGTGTATACTTTGAATTCTTCATCGCCAAGTATACTGTGCTCAGGCCGATAAGTTCGAATAACGATAGTTTCATCCGAAATTTGCGGTATTCGAACGGTGAATTCAGCGCTCTCTAATTCCGGCTGTAGAACTCCTGTAAAAGCGATTTTTTTTGTAAAACAGTTGGTGCACTAGGTCTATCTATTGATGGTATCTACACACTCTCTAGTCCTTCAGTGACGTTGAAATAAGCGTCCGAAATTAGATCCGTTCGAAAGTTGATCGCTTACTCTATGTGGTGAAGGCTCTCAACCATCCTAATACAGTGGAACCTCCCATAACGGACCCTCCCACAAGCGGACCACCTCTGTATAACGGACACTGGCTATGGCACGGATTGAAACTACTAGTGTTAAGCCAACCTCCCACGAGCGGACGCCTCTTGATTCCGGACAGCGGACAAGCCACGTGCTCCAAGCTGATCAAAAGTACGGATAAACAGGAAACCACACCCATCTTTCATGCGTGAATTTAATTGGCGAGCGTAGCTAGCCCTCCGAACGGGCGATTTTCATGTAACCCGCACTGTACATACTGTAATGCCGTATATACGTGCTTCTAATTTGGCGTCCCGCTCGCCAACAACGCTTAGCATTTCACTAGTACAATAATCGTTGTTCTGTGATACACTAGGCCAATCCTTTGGCTTTCAGTGAAGCTACTAGCTCTTTTCAACTTTTCTATGTGGGGTTTAGGTCCATGAAGTGTGTAAATTGTACTCAATTGTAGTTAGACTTTTAACACAGTTGTACTCAATTTAACTGAGTTAACATGTGCATGCTTGTGGCTAAACTGTTCTTTATATGTGTTATTACCCATGCATGTGCACTTGTAGTGTTGCTATGGAAACTGACATGTTTTTGTAGTTCATCATTAATTGGTGATCTTGTCTAGAAATTGTAGTACATGGTGTAGATATGTACTTAAGGGCTTTTAGAACATGTTATCTAGGTATATTACGTCTATAAATGACCTATTGGCTTGAATCTCCCACCAGAGGACAACCTCCGAAAAGAGGACAAAACCTCTGCTCCCAAAGTGTCCTTTATTCAGAGGTTCCACTGTATTAACATTAGTGGTATCAGCTGGTACTAGTCTGAGGTACACAGTCCTATAGTTGGTCCCTTCGTCTGTGTGAATGTGACAGTGTATCAGTCAGCATATTTCACTGCCTGCCAGGACACTCTGATAGTGGTAGACTATACATCACTCACAGACATACCAGTTGAAGCAGCCAGTGGTGGTACTGAAGGAGGAAATACACATAAACTAAAGTCTTCACCTCACATCCTGTATAGTGTATGTATTCATATATAGAGTATATCTTTGCCAATTGTTAAAGTCCTATATATCCTCAGACATATACCTACGTTTGGGAATGTCATTAGTCATACTCAATTTCCTTGGAATAACATCGGTACGTTGACGCCATGGCGAGGCAATTAAAGCATATGAGCATTCCTCCCCAACTGCGCATGCGTCACACGTGATTCGAAAACGGTACTAGTATATACTACCAGAGGAGGTTGGAACCGAATGTAATGTTACGTTACTGTCATGTGATTTACGCACGCGCTATTAGATGATCGCGCCCGCGTAAGCTGTAAAGAATGTACGCGCATTGATCTTGACCTAGTTTATTTATACAAATGCTACTCGAGGCTCTGTCAATTGTGTTGCATATTATATCGTTCGTCTCGTTCGTTCGTTCGTCTCGTTTCGTTCGTTCGTCTCGTTCGTTTCGTTCGTTCGTCTCGTTCGTTCGTTCGTCTCGTCCGTCCGTCCCGTCCGTTCGTCTTGTACGTTTCAGCCCGTTCAAGACATATCAAGACAAGTGAGTAATATAAACTGACAAGGGATAACGTCAAAAATCGTCATCGTCATCGTCTCCTTTGCTGCATCTCCCACTCAGTAATAGAGTTGTGGTGAGTGTGTGAAACTGTCTATGTATTTATACATATTACGACCGGGCTTGAGTTTAGAGAAGGTGTATTGCATGTAAATCTTATGTGGCAATGGATAAAACAGTAGGCCTTGGCCCTTGCCTGCAAGTCAAATGTGGAAGTAAATCTGCTGAATTTTTTCCATTGAAATGTAAGAAGTTAGGAAATTGTATTGGTAAATGTGTCAAGCATAATGGTCGTTGGATGAGTCCCTCTGAATTTGAATGCTTAGCAGGAATGAAAGGGAAAAAATGGAGGGTGAATATTAAGTTTGAAGGTAAACCACTAGGGCAGTGGCTTGAAGAACATGACTCTGACCCTAGTTCACAAAAACCTCAAGATAATGAACCCACACAAGAGTTACAAGTTGCCAATGAAGCACATTGTATTTCAGACAATAGTACATGTTCAGAAGGCAGTGTTGACACAACAATGTCCTTGTCAGCGGAGCCAGAGCATGTGTCTGGAAATGCTCAGGAGGAAGATCCCTCCACCCAGATATTACCATTGAAAATTAGTAGGTTGTTCTCTACCTTAGAGGAACAGCTATCACACTCATTGAAGGTGCTAGTTAAGGAAACTATTGAATCACTCAAGAAACAATTTGAGTGTGAATTTGAAGCATTAAACAAAAAACTTGAAAGGCTCAATGAACGGATGTCAAAGTTAGAATCTGTATGCTATCCTTCTACAACAGCACACAATACATCAGCGAGCAACATGAGCTCACATACAGAAATGGTATCTGATTCAAATAGACTCGAGAACCAGGTAGCGGAACTAACAGCTGCGGTTTCGCACCAGCAAAAGCAACTTGACATGAATGAAAAGCAAAAGAGAGAGAAGAATATGATTGTTATGGGAGTGAGTGAAAACGAAAATGGTGAAAATCTGGAGGGTCAAATTAGGACCATTTTTGAAAACCAACTTGAAATGGAAGATGTGGGTGTATTAAGGTGTAGAAGACTGGGAAAGAAGTTTAATGGGAGAACTAATCCAAGACCAATACTAGTTTCATTTGAAACAGTAGAGAAGAAGATGTCAGTGATGAAAAGACGTACAAAACTAGCTGGTACAAAAATTTATTTGAATCATGATTTACCTAGAGAGCAAATGGTTAAAGAAAAAGAATTGAGGAAAAAGAAACGATACCTACTGAATCACCAACAATTTAAAGAAAAGCGAGTGACCATATACAAGGGGCATATTTGCATTGATGGTCAGCCTATCACTGATTCTGACATGGAGAGAGCTGGCCTGTCACAATAGGACAGGTGCCGGGATGATTTATCACTGAAATTCAGTTATGATATCATTAAATATGATCAGCTAAAATTCTATGTACAAAATATTCAAGGGTTGACAATGGACAAATTTTATGATATACATAATGATGTGTTTTCGAATCCAGTGGAGTATCATTTTGTTTGTTTGAGTGAAACATGGATGAGACCATACAGCACTGAAAATTATGAAGTAAAAAACTACACATGCATCACTAGGCCCCGAACACAAATGAATAGACGAGCAAAGAGAGGTTCAGGTGGTTTGATACTGTATATACATGAAAAAATCAAAAATCATGTGGAAATTTTGAAAGACTTCGAAAGTATGGACAGAATATGGATAAAGTTACACGATGCTATATATCATAAAAGTAAAACTCCAGTCTTTTGTTGCTTTTGCTATATACCACCAATAGATTCAACAGCTACATTCCAAGAGGGATCACAATGGATTGACTTTGAGTCAGAAGTTTTGAAGTATTCGCTTCAAGGAAATGTTCTTATATGTGGGGACATGAATGCACGTACTGGAAATTGTTCTGACTTTATTCCCGATGACTCAATACTTCCGTTGGATATACCATTAACATACACTATTGATAAAGAGAGCATACGGATATCTAGTGATGATTTTGTTAATACTCAAGGTAGACATCTTCTTGACCTCTGTATTGGTTCAAGGATGCGCATAGTTAATGGACGACATGGAGGAGATTCAAAAGGGAAATTTACATGCTATACACCTAGAGGGTGTAGCGTAGTTGATTACTTGATTGTATCAGCTGAGCTCCAACAACGTATAATGAGTTTTCAGATTGCAGAACTAAAATCATATTCTGACCACTGCCCTATCCAGTTCAAAATTGAACACCCCTTTGTAGTTCAGTTGGAGAAGAAATTATCAAGTGTACCGAAATATAGATTACCAGGTAGCCTGCTTTGGAATGATCAAATTTCTACTAATTTCAGAAGGAAATTCAAGAATAGAACCTGTTTAGAAAATATAACAGAGCTGGAATGCAAATTTGAGACAGAGAGAAATAGTGTTGCCAGTTGTGTGAATCAATTTTCTGATTTTCTGATTACTCTAGTAAAAGAGTGTGGAGGTGTAAGAAAAATGAATAAAGAGTGTGTAACAAATACTTGCGTAGAGAAAACCAGAGCATTCCCTAGGAACAAGTGGTTTGATGGAGAATGTAAGAGTCAGAAACGTATCGTAAATGATGCTAAAAAACTTTTTAATGCATTACCAACAGATTGCCACCTAAGAGAAGAGTATTTTTTCCAAAAGCGAGTGTTTAAAAAACTACTAAAAAGAAAGAAACAGTCAGCACAATTTCAACTTCAGATGGAACTAATTTGCACTAGGAATAAAAAGCCGAGTGATTTCTGGAAGTTGGTCAATAAAACAAAACAATGCAAGGACAATACCATCCCTATTGACCCTAATGTTCTATTTGAGCATTTCAAATTACTAAACAAAGCTGAGTGCACACATTTGTTAGAATATGTTCCTGTGAATGGACCTGTGTCTGAGTTAGATGATGAAATAACCAGGGAGGAAGTTGCAGTTGCCATCGGCAGTGTGAAATCTAATAAATCACCCGGTGAAGATGGAATTCCTATTGAAGTTTATAGGGCTTTTAACGACAAATTGATTACTCTACTCACAAAACTCTTTAATCGAGTGCTGAGGAATGGGGAATATCCCACACCATGGTCAAATGGCTTAATCTGTCCAATTCATAAAACAGGTGAAAAAACAAATCCTAACAATTATCGAGGTATAACACTCCTGAATGGAATGGGAAAGATATTTGCGATGGTATTGCACAAGAGAATCAGTGAATGGGCCGAAAAGAGAAATTTGTTGCCTGAGGAACAATTTGGATTCCGCAAAAATAGGAGAGCGCTTGATTGTGTTTTTATTTTAAATTCAATTATTGAGGATTCTAAGAGGAGGAAATGCCCACTCTTTGTCTGCTATGTGGATTTTAAGAAAGCATTTGACCGTGTCCAACATGAATTACTATGGCTAAGACTTTCACAGTTAGGTATTAGTAGTCAGATGCTCCATATACTGCAAGCAATGTATAACAAGGCCTCAGCACGAGTGAAAGTGTCTAGATGGGAGGCCACAGAATCATTCCCTTGCAAAATAGGGGTAAGACAGGGTTGTGTACTGAGTCCACTTCTCTTCAGTCTCTTCATAGGTGGTCTTATACCACAACTTGCAGAGAATCATGCAGGTATTATGTTGAACGACGAACCTCTGGATGTTTTAATGTATGCTGATGATATAGTACTTTTCTCATCTTGTGCTGAGGGTATGAGAAAACAATTAAATTCTCTACAAAACTTTTGCAAAAAGTGGCAGCTGGAAGTGAATACAGACAAGACAAAAGTTAGTGTGTTTGGCAAATGCTTCAACAGATGTTCTTTCAAATTGGCAGATGTATATCTAGAGAGAGTGAATTCGTACAAATATCTTGGAGTTTGGTTATCTACTAATGGCTCATATAGTAAGGCCAAGAAGTACCTATCCAGTCAATCAAAGAAAGCAATATTTTCCTTGAAAACAACATTATCCAAGCTCCAAACTCCATCACCTCTGGTTGCATTGAAACTATATGATGTTATGGTAAAACCTATACTTTGTTATGGATGTGAAATTTGGGGTTTTAAAGAAAGTCAGGAACTAGAATCTACTGAACTATCTTTTTTGAAGTTTATTCTCGGTTTGCCCCCAAATGCTACCAATGCAGCAGTTCGTGGAGAACTGGGTCAGTTGCCACTTCATTTATATTGGAAGGAAAAGATTCTAAAATATTGGAAGAGAATCTGTGAAGGGAATATACCAACAATACTTTTACATGCAGTCTCAGTGTCGGAAGTAATGAGCCAAAGTGGCTATCAAGCATGTTGGATGTCTAAGCTACGAGAAATATACAACAGGGCAGGTTTCCCATCTGCTTTCAGTGAGAATGGTTTTGAGCATATTGAAATAAATATTGTAATGTCAAGGTACAGGGACCAGTTTGTACAACAATGGATGGAACAGCTCAATTGTACATCTAGCAAGCGTGGGACAGCCGGGAATAAGTTAAGAACCTACCATTTGTTCAAATATGTCTTTGGCCTTGAACCATATCTAACTACCATTAAAAAATTAAATCACCGTATTGCTCTTACAAGATTGAGGACGAGCTGCCACTGCTTGCAGATAGAAGTGGGAAGATATCACAAACCTGCACCAATTCCTCCCGACCATCGGTTATGCATTGTTTGTCAGAAGGTTGATGATGAGATACACTTTGTATTGGAATGCAAGAGATATAACCATTTAAGAACAGAGCTTCTCCAGTCTATCCATGTTTTTGTCCCCTCTCTCTTTGCTCTTTCTCCTCCTGAGATGTTTAAATGTATCATGCAGTCAACTCACCCAGTTATCATTAGAGCTTTAGCATGTTATACTCATAAAGCATTTAAATACATACTGACTAATGACTGATAAGCCATCCCGGCTTTTATTTTTCTGTCTATAAAATATATTATTATTATTATTATTATTGATTTACTGGTAGTAGATTCCGATCAGTATTTTAGCACAGGAGTTTGGCGAAGAAGGCTCAGTAATCTCAACAGTTACACCAAGGTTTGGTAGAGCCAGGCAAGGGCAAACGGACTAACAGTTCAGCTTCCTGTAGGAAGACCGAGTAAAAACGCTCTAAGGCTTGTAACAACCAAACCCGAAGGGTACCCTTGGGGTACTGGCCATATTTCGAGTATACTCACCTACTACTTTCAGGTGATATGCTTACATTTACACTAGCTACTTTGTAGACGGAGAAAACATTTCCATACAAAACTCCCATAGACAGTCTACGGCGCGTGACCTCTCACGTGATGGGTTCCAACCTCCTCTGATATACTACAGACATGTGTAATAATTGGGCGAGCGAAGCAAGCCCCACCTAGGGACGCGTTATCTGTACGTATATGGAAACATATGTGTATAGCACACTAGCCAAGAAGCAATGGAAAGAAAAGAAAGAAACCCAGAAACCTAACCTCAACACACCAAACAACACACACAAGACATACAACACACAACATGATACACAGACTGGCATAAGACAACAGATCCCCTGTCTTGAGCAGCAGCGGATCTAGGAATTTGGAGGAGGCTGGAGCATCTCTGAAGGCAGACTTGTGCAGGGCAAACCCATGATCATCAATCGGCAAAGAGGTAAGCCGGGTAGATGCTCCTTTTTCTTGAGATAGCTCCATTGAGCGTTGGAGAGGAGATGGCAATTGGTTTTGGAGATTCTTTGCTTCTTCCACTTGCTGTGTATGTTTATGAGAGTTAAGTCTGGATTTGATACTTCGTTGTACAGCAGAACAATCACCCAATTGATGGTCTTGATGGACAATTCTATCGACTAGTGGAGCACAAATTTGATGTGAAACAGTGTATTGTTCCATGGCCATAATGACAGGGTTCCTAATACCAAGACCACCCAGCCTCACAGGCATTGCAAGAACTTCTCGAACTTGCTTCCCAGGGGAATGTTGACCAGTGACTGCTGGAATGAATTGTGACTGAATGGCTGACTCAAGTGGTTGTAAGAGTTCGACAGGTGAGAGCATTTCCCAATTGACAACTCGTAGGAAATAGTTCCACTTTGATATCAGACCATGACTAAAAGCAGCATAGGCTGCATGTGGTTGTGTCTCAGCAAACTTGCTTAGCTTCTCAATCTCCTTTATCCACCCTTCCACTTTCTTCTGAGCAAATTTCTGGACGAAGGCGGCTGTACCCATTGCACTTCCATGGTATCACTCTCCTCCCTCAGATATGTTAATTGAAGTGCCTTTAAATATCTCCTTGGCTTTTCAATGTGCTGTGATTTTACCAAGATGTGTGTTTTTGCACCATTGGGGAAGTAGCCATAGAGAGGACCTATCTCATTGAGCATGCTCCACCACCTCCTGAGTTGGTCCAGCTTCGAAGCAGCTGCTGAATCGTCAGCATACCAGACTTGCTTGGCAATGCCATCTAGTCCATGTATCAGTGGTAGAGTGCCAATAGTATATAGTGCCAATAGTATATAGTGCCAATAGTATATATTGCCATTGCCAGTGGATCACCTTGTATTGTGCCTTCCTTTGATAGTTATATGCACGCGCGCGAATGCGGAGTTACGTCCCCGTGCGTATATACACGTAACTGTGATGTGACTCTAGATATAGACCCTTATACATGTACGTAGGTGTAGCTATGTAATTATAGCAGTAGGCAGGTAGTTATTTAATACTGTATGCACTGTTGTAATTCTGTTAAGTCAAGTCAGTACATATTCAGTTCGGTCAATACTACCGCAATATCCCATGGTGGCAGCGGTGATCTCCTATGGCTCAACTTCAGCTTCAGCCTCCGGAGCCGTTTAATTTCCGACACCCTGATGACTGGCCCAGATGAAAACGCCGCTTCGAGCAGTTTCGCATTGCTTCGGGACTGGCAGAAGGCAGCTCTGAGCGACAAGTGAGTACACTTCTGTACTGTCTCGGTGAACAAGCGGAAGCAGTCCTAACCTCAACGAACGCTACAGCAGACGAGAGGAAAGATTACGCTACAGACCTAGCGAAGTTCAACGGATTTTTCAAGGTGCGGAAAAACGTAATTTTCGAGCGGGCTAGATTCAACAGGAGAACCCAGCGAGAAGGAGAGAGCGCTGAGGACTATATCGTAGCTCTCTACGATTTGGCTGATAACTGCGACTACGGAGAACTGCAATCAGAAATGATTCGTGATAGATTAGTTGTTGGCATTCGAGACACTGCATTGTCGGAGCGCCTTCAGTTGGACGCCGATCTAACGCTAGAGAAAGCCAAGAAAGCAGTCCGTCAGCGGGAGGCAGTCCACGATCAACGAACCCGATGGAGCAGACCCTCGTAAACTCGAATCGCTACACACTAACCGCGGCAACCGTAGACGACAGCGAGGTCGCACTAGCGGATATACAGGCAAGCCGAAAAACAACTCAAGCACACCAGGTTCGTGCACACGATGCGGGAAAGATGCATATCCACGAGACAAGTGTCCAGCCAAGGACGCAGAGTGCCACAAATGCAAAAAGAAAGGTCATTATGGCGCCGTATGTCGCACAAAGAAGATTGCTGCAGTCGAGGAAACTGACCTTCCATGCGTTGATGCATTCCTGGAAAACTTGACGCCAGATGGAAAGGAAGTCGCCTGGTTAACACGTATTCAGCTTAACAATAAACTGACCCTGTTTAAGCTGGATACAGGTGCTCAAGTCACCCCCATAAATACTGAGACACATCAAAGGCTAGGGCAGCCTATATACACTTCACACCCCTGACAAACAGCTGTATGGACCAGCAGGGCATGCAGCCTTTGAAGGTGGCAGGGCAGCTTAATGGCACCTTCACCCACAACCACAGGAAATCAAGCCAACCAGTGTATGTAGTAGACAACTTGAAGACAAATTTGTTAGGTCTACCCACGATTATGGCTCTAAACCTTGCAGCCCAAATTGCAGTCACCACAAAGGAAGATAGGAGTGACATACTTAAGCAGTTTCCGAAGGTTTTCCAAGGCTTAGGAACCCTTGGGGATGAGTTCACCATCAAACTTAAGCCTGGAGCAACACCATATGCACTGTACACACCTCCTCTACCCCTACTGCCACAAGTTGAGGCAGAACTTAAACGAATGGAGTCCATAGGAGTCATATCACGGGTTGATGAATCAACCCCATGTTGCGCAGGAATGGTGGTGGTACCCAAGAGGAATGGGAAGGTTCGCATATGTGTTGACCTAAAACCCCTCAACGAAAGTGTCCTACAAGAAGTGCACCCTCTTCCTAGAGTCGATGAGACACTCGCTCGATTGAGTATTTTCAAAGCTGGATGCAAACAGCGGCTTCTGGCAGGTTCCACTCACCAAATCATCACGTCTGCTCACAACCTTTATCATCCCCTCAGGTCACTATTACTTTAACAAACTACCATTTGGAATCTCCAGTGCACCTGAGCTGTTTCAAGAGAGGATGTCCGCAATCCTCTGTGACTTGGAGGGTGTGGTATGTCAAATGGATGACATTCTGGTGTTCGGAAAAGACCAAGCAGAGCACGATGGAAGACTAACAGCTGTTTTCAAACGAATAGAATCAGCTGGAGTTACCCTAAATCCAGAGAAGTGCGAATTCTCACGCAGAAAACTCAGCTTCTTAGGGCACATCATCAATGAGGCAGGTGTGCAAGCAGATCCGGACAAAACATCTGCAATTCAAGAGATGAAGCCCCCAACCAACATCCCTGAACTAAGAAGGTTTATGGGAATGGTTAATCAACTTGGGAAATTTCATCACACCTGGCCGAGATAACTCAACCACTACGTGAACTTCTAAGCAAGAAAGGTTCCTGGCTGTGGGGACCAAACCAAGCCCAAGCCTTCAGGCAGGTGAAAGACGAACTTTCCAAAAAAACTTTCAAACTTTCCAAACCCACTACATTGGTACTCTATGACCCTACTGCGGTTTCTGCCGACGCATCCTCTTATGGTCTGGGAGCTGTGCTTCTCCAAAATTGCCACTCTGAGTGGAGGCCAGTCGCTTTTGCATCAAGGTCGATGTCAGAGACTGAGCGTCGACATGCCCAAGTAGAAAAGGAGGCTTTGGCCATAACATGGGCATGCAACAAATTCTCGACGTATATACTGGAAAAACATTTCCAGATTGAAACCGACCACAAACCTCTCATCCCTCTGTTAGGCTCCAAACAACTCGACAACCTTCCACCTCGAATCCTTCGTTTCAGACTTCGTCTAGCTCGATTCAACTACTCAATCAGTCATGTACCTGGAAAACATATGTATACAGCAGACACCCTGTCCCGAGCTCCTACATCAGAACAAAGTGATCCTGCTGTTGAAGAGCTGGCAGAATTGGCCATGGAAGCATGTATCGCTTACCTACCAGCAAGCCCGCATACACTCCAACGGTACCGTGAGGTGCAAAATTCAGATCCCCTCTGCTCACTTGCTATGAAATACTGCCGCATAGGCTGGCCTGGAAAAACACAAGTTGGCAATGCTCTACGACCATACTGGGAAATCCAGGGGGAGCTGACCCTACAGGACAACCTCCTACGTGGCACACGGATTGTTGTTCCAACTTCAATGCAGGAAGAGACATTGGAAAAGCTCCATGCGGGCCATCAGGGAATCGAGAGGTGCCGACAGAGGGCAAGGATATCGGTGTGGTGGCCAGGAGTATCTAGCCAGATTGAGAAAACGGTGAGTAAATGCCCACAGTGTGTGAAAGAGAGACCTCTCAGAAAGGAACCCCTGATTTCAACACTACTCCCTGTCCCTGGCAGAACATTGCATCTGACCTATTCACACTCAAAGGGAAGACCTATCTAGCTACTGGTCTGTGATTATTTCTCCCGGTACCCTGGAGTCATTCAACTGACTAGTACAACATCAGGAAGCATTATCATAGCCCTCAAATCAATATTTTTACGGTATGGCATTCCAGAAGAACTGGTTAGTGATAATGGCCACAATATGCATCACAGGAGTTCTGTGAATTTGCCAAACAGTATATACAACTTTAAACACACAACTAGCAATCCACACTTCCCACAGAGCAATGGTCACCCCTGCCCAGTTTCAGTTTATGACAGTTATAGAGTAAAGGGTACTAAAGTTCACATGTAAGTGAGATGGAAATCCCTTGAAGATGGATAATTGCTGGGTATAAAGGCGCTAGGAGTCCGCAAATGCGTGCTAGCGCTAACGCACGCTCGCGCGACGAACGCATGACAGTGGCGGATCTAGGAACTTAGAAAGGGGTTTCGAGTGGCGCGCGCGCAGAGGCCACGCCCACTAATTATAATCGCGCGATCTGGATGTTACATGGGATCCGCTTATCCATCTGTATGCGTGCGCGTGCTTGCCTAAGCTAATCGTCCGTAGGCACGGCGCAAATAGCGCGCGCGTGAGAGCTACGTATATTGCAGGTAATGAATTATTAATGAGCAGTTTCAATAGAAAGGGTCTGGATCCGCCACTGCATGAAATCGACAGTAAGTCAGCTGCGCATAGCTGCGCGTGTACGTGAGACGTGAGCTCGGGGGTTTCAGTGGAAACCTCTGAAACCCCCCCTAGATCCGCCACTGCACCTACCACATCATCTGAGAATCCCATTGAGTAAGTGCTCTGCATCTCAACTGGTATCTATGCATAGATTATATGGCACAGTACTGTAGTACACATAAAGACGGACACATATAAAGACATGTTAACTTGTGTGGCATGTATTACATCCTGAGAGTAGGAGGATATGGTTATCACCTCACTTCCTCATTTTTTTAATTTCCTGTCTCAATTGCGTCCTTCAGCATAGTAAGCTTATATAGCTAACTGTTCCCGATTACATCCTGAGAGTAGGAGGATATGGTTATCACCTCACTTCCTCATTTTTTAATTTCCTGTCTCAATTGCGGTCCGTTCAGCTTAGTATATAGCTAACTGATCCCGATTTGGCCGGAGTCTATCGTTGAGCTGACGTGGGTAGTGAGGATAATCGTTCTCTCAGCCGGGTGTGAGACTGGTCTTCAACTCTAGACGTTGTGGGAGACGTTTTCGTGAGAGACAGTGGATAAATATTGACACGTGGTAAGTAAAAAAAGTAACATTACTTTTTTTGTACGTCAGTAGTGTGTTAATTAAGAAACAGTGCAGTTGACCGAGGTTAATAATAGAGTGGCTGTTAGGCTGTCAGGGTGTCCTGTATGTAGCTATGGAAGTCGAACGGAGTTTATGCACTCATTCAGCCAATTGACGTATACGGACTTTTATTGAAAAACGGAAAACGTCTCACGTGTAAAAATTCCTTCAATTACTTAACAACTCTTTTACTTCCGGTTCTTTTACAGGCTGTTTTTTGAGAAGTGAGCCGCGAAACTAGCCAGCGATTTTATAGCCCTATCCATCTGCTCTCATCATACAACGTACTACTAAGCTTAGACGTTTTACGGCTTGGACAGGGGAGACCGCTACGTGCACACTGTTCAATGCTACTCGTCTGACCCAGGTAGTGCCCCAATACTTAGCGCCATGAAATTTATGCCATTTTGTAGAGCAGGAATTGGGCTACAATATATACGAATTTCCTTTGCTGCAGTTCCGGTTACAGAGATATGAGTGTTGGTATGCGGACATAAAAATTGATTAAGTATACTCATGACACGAATTACACTGAATCAGGCAGGTCAGGCTATGTCCTGAATTCACCAACACAAGTTGTACTATGTTGCTCTTTAAGAGGTTGTTAGTGCTGCAAGTAATTGCTGTGAAGCAAGCCACACTACACCTACGTTATATTTTATCATTTGCATTTCAACCAGTTTAATCCTGTATTAAGTTCAGCCACAAGCTGTGCACGATTGCAATTCTGCTCCTACCACACCATTCCATGCTCCTTTTTGTTGTCATTTGTACCATTTTATGTATGTATATATATATATATATACCCAGCCATATCTATTACACTATACATGGAAAGCATGAAAATGTATATAGCTCCATTTATGTGCAATATTTCTCTGTGCAGGTGAGCATGTCATCAATAAAAAGAATTTTTCATGTGCTGGTTTTGGCTGCTCTTAATAGGTAAGGAAATAATCTTATCCACCAAATTGAGACAGATAGCAGTCATTGTGTAGACAAAACTGCTTCTTTCTCATGTACGCAATCATAATCCTTCACATGTATGACCTTCCACAGCATAAAGTGGGTGTGGCTTGCAAAATAACTGTGTTTTCCAATCACACATTTCATGCAAGTCAGTATAGGCCCAGAAATTGGAGGTTATACACTAATAACTGTACATACAATGAAGAATATTGGTGTAGCAATCCCAAAAAGCAGGGAAATAAGTATAGCAATGTACAGCAAGACGGAGGCAATGTAATCCAACAACATAAGATACAGTTGTGTAATCTGATATTTGTCACTGCCATACCTTTACATTTTTATCCCTCGGTGCATGCACAGGAGGGTTACAGTACTTGGTGTGTGTGTGTGTGTGTGTGTGTGTGTTTGGGGGGTTTGGAAGGAGGAGAAAGAGGAGTGCAAATGCATGTGGAGGTGTAAAGAGAGAAAGAAGAAAGATGAGTGCAAGGGTTCGAGATGGCTTGTGTCAGTGGTCAACAACGTTGGTGTTTGAATACCAGTGCAGTATGCTCTGCCTATCCCTCCAGAAGTCTACACCCCTCGGAAATGTGCATGTTTGAATGCTGGTCTGTATAATGCCTGTAATGTCCTCTTGTTAGTGTGAAGAAAAAGAGAGGATGTGCCAGTTGACCAGTCATCAGGGGAGTTCCTTACTGGACCATTGAGAGGCTACAGGTTTCGGTCCCTTTAATCTCCCAACCTGTTGCCTGACTACCAGGAAGGCGGGACCACTCCCATTGTGGAGTCCGGTGGGCACAGGCTCTGTTTAGTTCAGTTAGTCTTGTTGTATTGTTTTGTTGTGTTCATGTAGCTTAGTAGATGCTTATCCTTAGTATTTTAGAGTAACCATTTTAGAGGGCTTCATATTTTGTATTTATTAAGTTTGGGAAACAGGATTAGGTAATATGCAGTTACATGTACTACTAAACGCACCTTTGGCGGACTCTTGAGGGTATTCACCACGTGAAATTGATTTAGTCTGACCTCAGGGGTTAAATGTATGTAAACTTTGTGGGTGTATATTCCTTAAAAGGTAACTGCTACTGAGCTGCCTGGAATGCAGCTATCTTGTGTAACTGCTTAGTGCTATTTCAGTGTGTGTGTGTGTGTGTGTGTGTGTGTGTGTGTGTGTGTGTGTGTGTGTGTGTGTGTGTGTGTGTGTGTGTGTGTGTGTGTGTGTGTCTGTTCGAACGATATCTGCCATTCCGCCTAATAAAAAAACAAAAAGGGACACCATAAGAATCAGTGCCCTATGGGGAAGATTTTTAAAAGGGCGTTTAAATGGTTTGTTCCAAAGTTACGGCTATTTCCCATTTATACAGTATCTAAAGTCGGCCATTTTGTTACGTCAGTGAGCATGCGCCAAGGGCTACATGCATTTGGAATAGACAATAAAGTAATACGCGTTTGAGAAAATATATGTACCGATGGCACTAAACTACAAACCCTCAGCGCGTTAATGAGCTATTCATTAGAACCCCATGTAGCTATGGAAAATAGTGAAGAACTTGCCCAGCCACAGAGAAGGCTTGAGAAGCGCGCTGTAATACATTAGCCTATACTTACTTACTGTATTACATTACCCCATTAAGCTTTTGATCAGTATATTCATAGTGAAGGTCACATATTGTTTGCCCAACCTCCAATGAACACCATTAAAAACAATTTGGGTTCAAATTGTGCTCTGAATACAAATCATTTCTTTTTTTACAGTGCTTCTTGTCAGCTAGAATTTGAACATTGTCTGTTTAGCAGATTGGACTACATCCTTTGTATATATCAGGATAATGCCTTACAAAGAGCTGGTCCAAAGTAAGTCAATGATTTCAAAGTGAAACAGGAATATTTTGATCTCTTTCTTTACATTTAGTCAATTTTCAATTCACCACACTCGTATAAGAGAGGGTAGCTCTGGATATATGGAATGTAATGTGACAGCACAGGGTCAGATAATACAGAACATATCGACACTTGAAACTCCTAATATCAAAATTCTGTCCTCTCCTGGTTTCTACCAAAATATACCGTAAGCAAAAAATAGTATTTTGATTATGTTGTGAACCACCTTGTGACCAAGTCCTCTACCCTATACGTGCAGGTAGCTATTGCAAGTTGAGTTTTAAAAATACCACTATAAATACAAGAGTAAATGTTAAAGGATGTACGCATGGCAGGTGGCAAAAAACATAGGAACAAGATGCAATGCACACATGCATAGCGTTTGTGTATATTTTCTAACTTTACTCATGCCAGGAAAGGTCCTACGAAGATTCCAAGCACTCCACAGGGAGTATAGAAGCTGTTTTATGCAAATTTACTTATGAGATAGGCTTGTCTACTGAAGGAGAAAAAGAAGACAATGGAGAAATTGGAGTCTTGGCAATTCTATGTACATCATTTTAATAGTGTATTTTGCCTACTTTGAGAGTTGTATTATTTATAGAATTGCCCATAGGCCATGTTTTGTGTCTATAAAGGCTTATAACTGCAGTGTTCAGGGGTTCTGAGTGGTTTCATAATGTTAAGGCATGCATAATGGGTGTGTTGATGCCATCCCTACAGAGAGAGTCTACCGACTCTGTGGTAAGTATATGTTACTGCATTAAATTTTAAGTGATGTTTCATATAATTATGTACAAGCACTGTGTGCTTTGTGCTATTCCTTTTTGTTAACTTCTTTGGCCTATATTGCTATACAGATACGAAAATCAACTTCTGGTAGAGTACAATATTCAATGTGATGAAGATCGATTTGCCTATCTTACCATCACTGATCTGGATATCCAGGGGCCAGACTGCACAGATGAAGATGGAAACAAGAAGTAAATTCATTTTTGATATATCACTAGCAAATGTTATCAAACCTTCCCTGTAGATGTGAAGACTACATTCTAATTGATAGGGGTGATTTTGGGTCTACAGAAATCTGTGGCAATGATACTTCTACTGCTAATATATTACTATCAAACAATTCTAACACATTACAATCAAGCAATTTAAAAGTGATTTTTCGCACAAGTGAATCAGTTCGAGGTCATGGATTTCAGTTGTTTGTTATCTGTGCTCCCCCTGATGACCCAGGTATCATACATACACGTATATATAGTCAATATTAACAACAATTTATATATATTTGATGTGAAGGCCTGTGCTATTACTTAGACAATTAGACTCTTAGGCTGTAATCCATGTTACCAATGTGCAGTAACATGATGAGTTATTCCACAATACATCAATACTCTAGTCGCATTGTACAAGCAATATAGTTTGCATACACAGAGTGACAGAGGTCCACATGGCAGCCCTTACTCTAGTATTCAGTCACTTAGTCATAGAGAGTATAGCATCTAATGGTCTGCTGTAAAAAGCAGAATAATTTTCGCTATTTAAATACTTGACACAACCTGTGAAACAGTTTAATTTCTAGATCAAATGCATCAAGTGAATGACTGTTTAGCTCTGCTATAAATGAGAGAGACCCTGCCTCCTGAGAATATTTAGCAACACTTCTACTTGTATGAAAATACGTTGAATATCCCTAGGCAACCGACATGTATTAAGCTAGAACTTTATCAGCCCATACAATCCTTGCTGGGTTCATACCTGTCGTTTGCCTAGGGATATCCAACAAATCTGTTGCAGTACCCAGACAGGACAGCACATTTCCTTGGCAGGGCTCATGCTGCCTTGTCTGGTCACTGCAATGCACGCTTCTGGGTGTCATAGACTCATATACCAATTAAGTACATATATTAGTTCTACATGTAAGTTCCTTAGTACCTTCCAGCAATGCCAATACTGTAGTTCACAATATTAATTGTACAGTATGTACATACACTATGAAGCCAGAAAAATTGACAGGGATTTTAATTAATTTGGTAATTATGCATACTTGTTATTGTTTAACATACAATACACACTTACACACAACAGTTGGAATTGTGGTTGGTTTGGAGAACACTACCTATCAGGTCACAGAGGACGTGGGTGTAGTTGAAATTTGTGTTGTCATCTTCCCTCCTGGTATCTGTTCCCTTCCAGTCCCCCTCCAATTCAGCTTGTCAACTATTGGTAACACTGCAGGTAATTATAATTGGTATTAGTCTAACTCTCAATAGGCATGTGTAAGCATTACAGTCTTTGGTCTGTGTGTGTGTCTGTATCTGTGTCTGGGTCTGTCTCACTGTGTTTCTGGTGCTCTCTTTCTTACGCATCTCCAGTAGTTTCAGTGTCACATGAAACAGACTTTTATAAGAATAAATTGTGCTATAAAAGTACAACAATCCAGACCTCATTCTTTCAATGACACAAGTTCTATAAGTGTTCAAAAGCCTATAAATCTGGGGCACTAAATGCTACCTAGAATATGAACTAATAGAGTGCAACAAGATTGAATTATAAATTCTTAGTTCGCCTGGTGATGTGTAGAGAACTGTAATATTCGATGGCTCAGGCGTAAGATTCTTGCCTTCCTTGTGGCTGGATTAGTACATTTTCCACTGTTTTCTGTTACTTTACAAGTAAATAAAGGAAATTTGAAGTGTAATATAGGATTGCACAGAGATAAGATTGGGACACAGATATGCTATGTATATCAACATACCTTTGTGGGTACATTGACATATAGAGAATCTTTGTAACTTTACTCAGAACTGTATAATTGAAAATTTTCCTTATTTGTTAGAGGCCATTTTCTGTAGGGTCATGTGCATTTCACGTTTCATAGAAAGGTGGGGCTCAAGCGCGTGCAGCTCCACGGGAGTAGAAGCGGGTGGGGCTTGTGCAAACACAAGTAAGTGGGGATCACTCCACAGAAATGGACACCAAGAAAAACTAGTGAAACAAGTGTAAAAAACATTTCATTAAAATGTTAAAGAATGTAGAGATGGTAGTGGAAAGAAATAATATTGTAGTAACTCGAATGGTGCACAGTGAACAACTGATTGTGATATTACCATATACAACTTATGTATATAGAGCAACAATAACAACATGCGTAACCTCTCCCTACAATTTTTCGTGGGGTTACGCATGTTGTTATTGTTGCATGCAATTATCCCTTGCCTGCATACATGAATTGAAATTCATCTTTGTGGTAGTGTGAACTCTGAACTCCAAACTATATACATAAGTTGTGTATGGTCATATCATAATCAGTTGTTCACTGTGCACCACTCGGGTTATTACAATCTTGTTTCTTTAATTTTTGGCACTACCATCCCTACATCCTTTAACATTTTAATGAACACTTGTAGTGTATAGAAGCACTTGCAGAGTACGTATGTCGTTTGTCTGAAAAGGCTTAAAACATTCGCGTTCAGGATTTCTGGGCCATTACTTCTGTTAAGGTTAAGCACTCGCAGAGTATGTCGTTTGTCTGAAAAGGCTTAAAACATTCGCGTTTGGGAGTTCTGAGCCATTACTTTTGTTAAGGTTAATGGGCGTGTCTGCACCATCCCTACATATAGAGTCTACCGACTCTATATGGAAGTGCTAGAAGCAAGGAAGCATTTATTCAACAAGACAGGGAATGATGGCATGCAACAACATAACCCCATATGATGTAGGAAAGGGGTTGAATAGGCTGGACCTAAGGAATGAGCCTGCTCCGCAACCACAACATACTCAGTTTTCATCGCCAAATGGCTCCCACTGTAGGGCTCGAACCTACGTTCAATATAATGAGTAATGTAGGGAAGGGGGTTACACATGTATTAACAATTTCCGTGTATCATTGTAGCAGTACTTACAAGAGCCTACTGTGTATAGAAACACTGGTAGAACAGGTTGTGTGCCTGAAAAGGCTTATTGTAGCCAGAGTTCTGAGCCGTTAAAGCTTATGGGCATGTTGGTACCATCCCTACATAGAGAGTCCACTGACTCTCTGATTATTATTTTATGAATATACTCATCCTTAGATGGACTCATGGACTATGATCCACATTCTATGACCTCCATGGCTGTTACATGTGAAAGAAGACCATGTGTGAATATCACTATTGTGGATGACACAGTGGTAGAATCACTAGAGTCATTTGCTGTTACTCTGGAAAACAATTATATGTGGGTCACCCTAGACCCAGCAGGTGGACAAGTTAAAATCAGTGATAATGATGGTGGGTTAATAATAGGGGGTCATTATAGCTACTGTCAATGCCTCTGAGAGACATACAGCTACATGTTGGTTCTTTGACCCAATCATAGTACACAGTTTGTAGGAGCTCCCATCAATCATTCACCATTAAATCCCGTATACATCAAGAACTATTTCAGTTTAACTTGGCTATAAAAATTCTCTTCATGGGAAATGTAATAAATGACAAGTGAAATATCTCCGTACTATTCCACTTCCCTATCTCTGAATTGACTCTAGATCTCATTCATGGGAGGCATAGCCAGAGTCTTTTAGTCTGCTTTATGATACATTTAAACAAGTTGACCTTGAATCATAATTGTCTCTCACTTATTGTACTGTTCATCCTCATGAATAAATGCTAATTTAGACGAACTGTTTAATCATACAGGTGCTTCTGTAGTACTTGTGTCTAGTGCACCATCAGAGGAATATGAGATTATTGAAGGTGATGTTGGAGATACAACACCAGTCAAGGTCTGCCTTGAACTGGAAGGAGTCCACAATGGTCTACAAAGAAATGCTTCCTTCAACTTGTCTATCGTTAGCCTTAACCGTACAAGTAGGTTGACAGTATAATAAAAAAGCTCAACTCCTTTGCACATTTTTATGTAATTGCATTTATATAACCTTAGTCAATCTGGTGCTATATTTTATATTTTGATTGCAGCCGAAGATGATTTTAGTCCACAAAGCACTCAGACAGTAACATTTCCACCTGGCTCATCTGTGGGAAATACTACCTGTGCAGAGTATATAATCATTGGTGATGATTTAAAGGAGGAAAAGGAAGAATTCCGTGTGTCAGTGACAGCAGTAAATAGTCTGGATGTCATCATTGGAGGCTCTGAAGTAACTCTGTCTATAGTGGATGATGGTGACGGTGAGAATGAATGAACCATTGCATGCAGGATCTCGTATATATAATATATATGTGAGATGTTGGTGTATTATATGCTTGGAATGTTGATTGTGGTGTTGCTCCATTTAAAGAGTAAACATGAAAATAAAGTGTGTAGAGAAAACTAGGCAAACATTGGACAGCTGTTTCTGGCTAGTTGGCCCTCATCATTGCCCTGTTTGCCTACCTGCTCTGCAACAGTCTAGACTTAGGCAACCGTGAGTGGTTGTGGCACCAGAATATTCACCACACACGCTTACCTAGGCAAAACACCACCCCACCATGCATCTAACTCGAAGCCAACAGTAAGTGTCTTGTAAGTGTCCAAAATTGCACTAGAAGAACAAGCTAAGGGTTTATTTTGTTGTGCTACAAGCATTTAGACACACTCATGAGGTGTTACAGTCAATAAATGTGAGGTCTATGTCACTTTGTCATTATGTACATACAGTGATACAGGAGTGTATGGAGTTACCTAACCCCAGCAATGGAGAGGTTGTGCACACTTCTAGACTGAATGGTTCAGAAGCTTTCTTCAAATGCAATGAGGGCTACATCCTGAGTGGTGCTAAGAGAACAACATGTCTGAGCAATCCAGACACAGTGCTAGGTGTCTGGTCTGATGGAATTTTGTCTGATGATGCCCCTCATTGTCTGCGTAAGTAGATAAATTAGGTTTTAAAGTATATGTAATGGAATCCTCTGATGGCTTAGTCCAAGTATAAATTTTCATACTTGTATACATGCAGTGTTAAACTGTGGGCCACTACCAAATGTCATAGAGTTGGTAGACTCTATATGTAGGGATGGCACCGACACGACATACCTATTTTTCCATATAGAATGGCGCAGAACTCCCAAACACAGCAGTTACATGCCCTTTTGGACACATACACGTACTCTCTCTAAGTGTGTTTCTGAACCCGCTAAGACCCTCAAAGTACGTAAAGTAGACAGCTACAATGACTTATGGAAGTTGGCCAAACTGCACTTTTGGATTGGCCGTATGTATTCCCTGGACGGGACTACTGGACACAGCTTTGACCCCAAATTGATTGTACGCATGCGCCAACCATGTCTACGAGTCTACGAGTCAAGCTGGATAACGTTTGACCTGCCATCGACGATCGCTATAGCAGGTCAAACGTTATCCAGTTCTGCTACTTTAGAATCACCATCCAACCTAGCATCATTGCTATGTCAACATCAAACTTTAGGGAGACGAGGTAAGCACTGAGCAGTACAATAGGCAAGATATCACCTCACAGTCATGCGATTGGAAATGGTGTAAACACATGCTTGGTGCTAAATCAATAACTTGGGTCACTCCCATTCGCTACCAATGCTAATTAAGCATTCACCTAGTATCAATGTTATTAAAACAGTTGGAGGACGCAGTATGACAGAAGCATGAAATGCAGTACACTATGATACACAAAGACATTGCTGTATTGATTTAGCACCAAGCATGTGCTCACACCTTTTCCAATCGCATGACTGCGAGGTCAAAAATAAGTAGGAGGGTGGGGCTCACACCTACACGTTTGCACAAGGAAAAAAACAGTGAACAGGTGTAACAATTTTCATGTAAAAGTGATGAAGCATGTAGGGATGGAAGTGCCAAAAAGTACAGAAGCAAGGAAGCATCTATGCAGCAAAGCAAGGGATGATGGCATGCAACAATAATAACATGCGTAACCCCCTCCATGCATTTAATGGGATTATGTATGTTATTATTGCATGCCATAATCCCCTACAAGTTTCATAACTTTATTCGGAACTGTACAATTCTTATTTGTTGGAAGCCATTTCTGAATGTCCACGTGCGTTCCACATTTCATAGAAAGGTGGGCCTCAAGCATGTGTGGGTCCACAGGAGTAGAAGGGTGGTGCAAACACAAGCAAGTAGGGATCACTCCACAGAAATGGACACTTCTAGGTACCCAAGAAAAACTAGTGAAACAAGTGTAAAGAACATTTCATAAAGGATGTAGGTATGGTAGTGCCAAAAAGTAAAGGACAAGAATTACCCAAGTGGTGCACAGTGAGCAACTGATTATGATATGACCATACATAACTTATGTATATAGTTTGGAGTTCAGAGTTCATGCTACCAACAAAGACAAATTACATATGCAGATAAGGGATAATTGCACGCAACAATAACAACATGTGTAATTAACCCCTCCCTACATTTTATTTTGTGGAGCTACGCATGTTGTTATTATTGCATGCAATTATCCCTTGTCTGCATACATGAACTGTAATTCATCTTTGTGGTAGCATGAACTCCGAACTCCAAACTATATATGTTAGTTGTGTATGATCATATTATTCTCAGTTGTTCACTGTGCACCACTCGGGTTATTACTAATTTTTGTACCACAGAAGCCATAGAGATCAAAGAAACCTGCTGTAGTACAAATCCTGTAAGACTAGCCCCACTATCAAAACAGCATTGTCTTAGCTCATTAATATTCATATCGTAGTGTATGGTGTGCTGACTCATCACTAAGAAGTACATGTACTGTCTTAGTGCTGAGCCAGTACACCATACACTACGATATGAATTATTCATGAGCAGCGGTTTCTTTGATCTCTATGGCTTCTGTGGTACAAACCAGTTACACTACACCCACTCAGTGGTTTACTAAACCACCTCGTGGGTGTAGTGTACACCTATATTTGGCACTACCATCTCTACAATTCTTTAATGAAATGTTTTTACACTTATTAGAGAGTCGGTAGACTCTCTATGTAGGGATGGCGCCGACAGGACACGCCCATTTTCCAAAATAGAATGGCTCAGAACTCCCAAACGCGGCAGTTACAAGCCCTTTTAGATACATACACGTACTCTACGAGTGATTCTGTACCCGCTAAGACCCTCAAAGTACGTAAAATACACAGCTACAATGACTTACGGAAGTTGCCACACACCCCTTTTTGGATAGTTTTGTTCATCATCTTCTTCTTCTTCTTCTTCTTCTTCTTCTTCTTCTTCTAATTCAGTTGAACTGGCCTACCGCAAAAGTGGCACAAGTACTGTCCTTGGTTTTTACATGAAACGACTCCTTTCCCTTGCGTGCGTGATCCTTGACCAAGAGAATCTTGGTAACTTTACTCACAACTGTATAATCGCAAATTTTCCTTATTTGTCGGAAGCCATTTTCTGTGTGGTCACGTGCATCACGTTTAATAGAAAGGTGGGGCTCGGCTCAAGCGCGCGCAGGTCCGCGGGAGTAGAAGCGGGTGGGGCTCGTGCGAACACAAGCAAGTAGGGATCACTCCACGTACAGAAATGGACACTGTAGGTACCCAAGAAAAACTAGTGAAACAAGTGTAAAAACATTTCATTAAAATGTTAAAGGATGTAGGGATGGTAGTGCCAAAAATTAAAGAAACAAGATTGTAATAACCTGAGTGGTGCACAGTGAATAACTGATTATGATACGTATATACTTTGGAGTTCAGAGTTCACGCTACCACAAAGATGAATTACAATTCAAGATCATGTATGCAGACAAGGGATAATTGCATGCAACAATAACAACATGCGTAACCCCTCCCTACATTTAATTTCCACGTATATACTTTGGAGTTCAGAGTTCACGCTACCACAAAGATGAATTACAATTCAAGATCATGTATGCAGACAAGGGATAATTGCATGCAACAATAACAACATGCGTAACCCCCACGAAATTAAATGTAGGGAGGGGTTACGCATGTTGTTATTGTTGCATGCAATTATCCCTTGTCTGCATACATGATCTTGAATTGTAATTCATCTTTGTGGTAGCGTGAACTCTGAACTCCAAAGTATATACGTATCATAATCAGTTATTCACTGTGCACCACTCAGGTTATTACAATCTTGTTTCTTTAATTTTTGGCACTACCATCCCTACATCCTTTAACATTTTAATGAAATGTTTTTACACTTTATATAATGCATGTAAATTCACTATGTGGATAGCACTAACATACTCATTAACCTTTTGTTTTGTTTGTTTTGTTCTGTATTGATGTATACTGATTATTTTGCACATGTTCTTCACATCATTAAAAGTGAAATCAACTTGAAATTGAAACTAAAAATGAAGAATACCCTGATATATATCTACTGTTTGATGTACCTAAGCTTCTGTAAAGTTCTGGTTAAGTTCTGTAAACATAATGGTTTTGCTCCTTCAGAATGCATAAATGGAGATATTCATTTGGTTGGAGGTGATGCCAGATCAGGTCGAGTTGAAGTGTGCTATAATAACAAATGGGGGACAGTGTGTGATGATAGATGGGATGTCGAGGATGCTAGAGTGGTGTGCAGACAACTTGGATTACCAACATTATGTGAGTATCAGATTACCTATTCTCTTGATTATATAGGATCAGTCCATGTACTAAATGAAGGACGAAGAATATCTACTTATGTACATGGAATTATTGTATATAGCATACCAGCCAGATAAAGTAACCGGGAAAGACAGAAAGAATTCCTCCCTTCCCCCATCACACACCAAAATGACACAAACACAAAACATACAACACCACACAATACAACATGGGAGCAACAGTGGCGGATCTAGGGGGGGGGGGCATGGGGGGCAATTGCCCCCCCCCCCCCTTTCTTGGCCTTACACAAAAATTGTAGCTAGTCTCGTATAATACACATACGCACATATTCTCCGTTCTCAAGATCTTGCATCTACGCCTCCATGGACCCCGGGGGGGGGGGGGGGGGGCGGGTTAACTAGCGTGCGCATGAGTATAATATGGGCCGGATGTGCTACGAGTTCCGTTGCAGTGGCGGATGTGCTGTCCAGTAGCTAACTCACAGATCTATAGGCTGTACAGTGTCATTCACTACAGTACCACAGTACAGCAGCTACAATACACATGTACGTAGCCACTGGTAGCTACACAGAATTCAGAAATTCGCGATTGAGGCCAGCACTACGCTACAGGAGAGCGATCAGGTCTGCTCGCTTCACGCCTGTACACTAGTCTCGTACACTGCACCCGCCCAGCCACAAGGGAGGATCCCGAATGGTTGGATGGGTACGAGACTACCTGTGCACAGTCTCTCCTGGACAGTAGGTGGTCAAATAGGTGTGGCCTCACAAAATGAGGGTGTGGCCAGACAAAAATTTTCAGCGCACTTTGCATGCGCGCCAAATCATTTCCTAGATCCATGTCCCCCCCTTTCATAATTTCTGGATTCAAGGACCCCAGTTTCACAGTACAACATGTATATTATACTCGATGGGCATGTCAGCACCACCCCTACATCTGCATGCTCTACCTACATACGTACAAGTTGCGAAATATATATTCCATATGTTAGTTTAGATGCGATGTTGGAGCCCATATCGGAGAAGTTGACAATATCGAACTTGAAACTATCCCTTTTATCGTACAATGTTGTTGTGTATTTCCCATGTTCTATAGTAATAACTATATCTAAATATGAAAAGGCAGTAGTGCTCTCTGTGGTTTTCTTGCAATGAGCTGAAATTCAGAAGGATAGATATCCTGATGGCATCAGTTAAAGTTGGTGTTATTCAGTACTAGAAGAGCATCAATGTAGCGCATTGTGTTATTGAACCTTCTGGCCATCAATATATCACTCTTTATAATCCTCTCATGTACCTGTACTCGTAAAAGAACAGGAACAGATTGGCCAATAATGGTGTGCAATCAGTGCCCATAGGGATGCCCACACACTGCCGATATATATTATTCCCTACACTAACATAAATATTATCTATAAGGTATTCCACATACAAGATTAACATACCCTTGGGTAGGCTTTGCCTGGTGGAGGGTACATCAGACCAAAAAGCCTTGCCAATAACAAGGAAGGTGTTGTCACTTACTTTATAAGCCTCCTGTATAAGGGATTTCAGAGCATATTTCAGGGAATCATGTGGAATGTTAGTATAAAAAGTACAAAAATCGTAACTATCACTATGCTTAGCTGAAGAGAAATAATTTATCCTATCTAAGAACCTGTTGTGAATTTTCATCCAGAAGCAATTAACCCCCGTCCTACGTACAATAAATTCCATTACAATATTACCTGAAGTGAGTCATGATGGTATTTAGGCAACCAGTAAGCAGTTTAAAGAGAGGCTTAGTAGTACACCTGTAAGATGTGGCAATAAACCTGTTGCCTACACCCTGAGAGGCATTCTTCCTGAAGGCTATCAAGTTTCAATATACGAATTCTAGTAGGCAACTCATGAGTGGCCACCCAATTCTGAAGCACATTCCACACCATACACATACATACACTTCTTGGGTGAACTAAGAATGAAGGTTCTTATATTAAAACAAAAATTACAGGTTTTATAATTCTCTAAGTAACTCTCTATACAATCTGTCAATTCGCCCAAATCATGTTTTTTTCCGCTGTCTACGATTTTTTCATACTCTTAATTTCCATTTGTTTTTATGAAATAATCTGTTAACCACCATGTCAGTTTTCATTTTGGATATATTACCCATACCTCTCACATTATCATTTAGTCCATAGTGATAGTATGTGCACAACTCTCTACACCAATAATCTTCTCTTTCCAACCTCTTAGAAGTGGAAGCTGATTTACTGCCCATGTCATCAATTTTTTTTTACATTATGTTATGGCATGTTTGGCATTAGCAACCATTTGTTCTGTTATAAACTCCAGTCCTATAAGTGATAGATTGCATTTCCTCTGCATTACAGATGCAATTGCGACATACAATGCAAGGTATGGTCAGGGGCTAGGACCTATATGGCTGGATGATGTGGCATGCAGTGGAACTGAAGTCTCCTTAAATTTCTGCCCTCATAATGGAGTGGGGAATCACAACTGTGGACATCATGAAGATGCCGGTGTTAATTGTAATGGTAAGCAATAAAAATATAGTTCCATCATAGTACATGTATGTTGTGGTGTTAATGGCAGTCTTACCTTAGAGTCCTAGGCCTGTTTGTCATTGTGCTTCATGTGTGTATTATAAAACATTTCCATTAAATATTGAAGGATGTAAGATGATAGCCAAAAAGTAGGGAAACAAGGACATGCAGTATATATGCAGCAACACAGGGGATGACGGCATAGAACAATAATAATATGCGTAACCCGGATATAGAGAGGGGTTACATGTGTTATTATTGTTGTATGCCCTCATCTCCTGTGTTGCTGCATATATACTGCCCTTGTTTCTCTACTTTTTGGCACTATCATCCCAATATTTCAGTGAAAATGTTTTATACACTTGTTTCACTAATTTTTTGTTGTATACTTGCTTGCAAATAAACGAGGAAATGGCGTCATCCAAGAGGGGATCTACAAAGATTCTGCTGGCGAAAGGCACTGTGCACAAGAATTTGAAGCTGTTTGGTACAAAATCAAGGTAAACACTTGTACCAATTTTGCGCTAGGCTGTTTGAAGAATTAGAAGAAGAAGAAGATGGAGAAATCGGGGTTTAGCAATTTCACGTGTGTCATGTAGTGGTGTATTTTACCGCCTTAGAGAGTGTTATCGTGTATAGAAACACTCGTAGGCCATGTCATGTGTCTAAAAGGGCTTATAGGTGCCGCATTTGAGAGTTCTGAGCCATTACATTTGTTAAGGCTTAATGGGAGTATTGGCGCCATCCCTACATAGAGACTCTACCAACTCTCTGATAAGGCCACGGTTACTAAGAAGTACAGATGATAATATGCACTGGTAACGATGATACATGTACGTATTTATGCACATGGTCCTTTCAAGATTGTTGTTGCTATTAGTTCCTTCAGATTGCGTATTAAATGGAGCTATTCGTTTGGTTGAAGGTGATGCCAGATCAGGTCGAGTTGAAGTGTGCTATAATAACACATGGGGGACAGTGTGTGACGATTTGTGGGATGTCCAGGATGCTCGAGTGGTGTGCAGACAACTTGGATTACCATCATCATGTGAGTATCAGCACCAGATTACCTATTATCTGGACTATGTACATGTAGACTCTTTCTTATCTGTCCATATATTGACTGAAAAAGGATATAATATTATACATGCATTTATACGTATGAAAGTACATTTGGTATTGGTAACTATTTATTCTTTGCAAACACCAGTCCTGGAAGTAAGATTGTTCTATATTTCCTCTGCATTACAGATGCAATTGGAAGAACATTTGCAAGGTATTATCAGGGGCTAGGACCTATATGGCTGGATGATGTGGCATGCAGTGGAACTGAAGTCTCCTTAATTTCCTGCCCTCATAATGGAGTGGGGAATCACAACTGTGGACATCGTGAAGATGCCAGTGTTATTTGTGGTGGTAAGCAATAAAAATATAGTTCCATCATAGTACATGTATGTTGTGGTGTTAATGGCAGTCTTACCTTAGAGTCCTAGGCCTGTTTGTCATTGTGTTTTATGTGTGTATTATAAAGCATTTCCATTAAATGTTGAAGGATGTAAGATGATAGCCAAAAAGTAGGGAAACAAGGACATGCAGTATATATGCAGCAACACAGGGGATGACGGCATGCGACAATAATAATATGCATAACCCGAAATTAAAGGATGTAGGGAGGAGTTACGCGTGTTATTATTGTTGCATGCCCTCATCTCCTGTGTTGCTGCATGTATACTGCCCTTGTTTCTCTATTTTTTGGCACTATCACTTTTTGGCACTATCAAACATTTTAATGGAAATGTTTTATACACTTGTTTCACTGATTTTTCGTTGTATACTTGCTTGCAAATAAACGAGGAAATGGCGTTCAACTACACGGAAGTGATAGTATATTGTAGCTTTACTCATCCAAGAGGGGACCTACAAAGATTCCAATGGCGAAAGGCACTGCGCACAAGAATTTAAAGCTGTTTGGTACAAAAATCAAGGTAAACACTTGTACCATTTTTGTGCTAGGCCGTTTGAAGAATTAGAAGAAGAAGAAGGAGAAATTGGCATTTTAGCAATTTTACATGTGTCATTGTAGTGGTGTATTTTACCACCTTTGAGAGAGTTATTGTGTATAGAAACACTCGTAGGCCATGTTATGTGTCTAAAAGGGCTTATAGGTGCCGCACGGTCACTAAAGAAGTACAGAGGATAATATGCACTGGTAACGATGATACATGTACGTATTTATGCACATGGTCCTTTCAAGGTTGTTTTTGCATTTATACAGTTAATGGCTTTCATTTCTTGCTTCAGAATGTGTAAATGGAGCTATTCGTTTGGTTGGAGATGATGCCAGATCAGGTCGAGTTGAAGTGTGCTATAATAACACATGGGGAACAGTGTGTGACGATTTGTGGGATGTCCAGGATGCTCGAGTGGTGTGCAGACAACTTGGATTACCATCATCATGTGAGTATCAGCACCAGATTACCTATTATCTGGACCATGTACATGTAGACTCTTTCTTATCTGTCCATATATTGACAAAAAAGGAAATAATTGGCAAGCAAAGTGAGCACACCTAGTCATATAGCTGGCATGGGATTTCTATATATATATGCATTTTGGCCCCGGGGATGCCCGCAAACATAACCGGCATTACCACTTCCACTCGAGCGCTCGCCATCAATGCATAGCATTCAACTAGTAGTATACATACATTTGTATGTACATTTATGAAAGCACATTTGGTGCTGGCAGCCATTTATTCTCTTGCAAACACCAGTCCTGTAAGTGATAGATTGTTTCCTCTGCATTACAGATGTAATTGCGATTTCAAATGCAAGACATGGTCAGGGGCTAGGACCTATATGGCTGGATGATGTGGCATGCAGTGGAACTGAAGTCTCCTTAAATTCCTGCCCTCATAATGGAGAGGGCAATCACAACTGTGGACATCATGAAGATGCCGGTGTAATTTGTGATGGTAAGCAATAAAAATATAGTTCCATCATAGTACATGTATGTTGTGGTGTTAATGGCAGTCTTAACTTAGAGTCCTAGGCCTGTTTGTCATTGTGTTTTATGTGTGTATATTAAAGTGTATAAAACATTTCCATTAAAATGTTGATATCATAAGAAACATGGAAACTAAAGGATGTAGGGAGGGGTTACGCTTGTTATTATTGTTGCATGCCCTCATCCCCTGTGTTGAGTATTTTGAGACTCACGCTCCAGTTTCTGGTTCAGTCAATATCAATATCAAGTGTGTTGATAATGTGTTTTTTTTTCTGGTAGTCCACAAGTCACATGTCATAGTTTGGGGCCCTGAGAATCCAGTGTGCATGTGCTGTCCTGGATATAAGGAGAGACAGGGAGAGTATGTCATGCGTAGGTTAATGTAACAAAGGATGTAGTTGCTTTTTGTTCATACAAGACACACTACTATAGTATTGTACATTATTCAATGGTTGTATAGTTCGGCAGGCTCCAGGAGATGGAGATGTTCAATGTACAGATGACGAAGATGCCCCAATTTATCCTGACAATGAGAAGACTCTGATGGACAGTTATCACTACTTGCAGCTCTTACCTGGCAATGGCTCTGGAAACATTATACCAGGAGCAGTCTGGAATGATAGGAGTCTGGATAGAAATGATGATGAGATGAATACTACTAATCCTACCTATGTAAGACATTAGATGTATAATTAAAGTTGTTGACCTCACTATTTTCTAATTCCAGTGGCAACAAGGTGCTGGAGGAGCATGTAGGTTTCATGTTCGAGTTTGTGGGTGGCAAAGGTCTGGAGCAACTCAGAACAACTGGCTCTTCACTCAACACATTAGAAAAGACTTTAACCACAGTATTCATAATTACACAGTGGAAATAAAAGTAGAGGTTATCTATGCCCTGCAGGATTGTATATCTGAATTGGGCTGTGATATAGGATTTAGACTTCTTAACTACAAGATAAACACACCACAGGTCCCCAGCATTACAGAATCTGGATATATGAATACTAATAACTATGAGCAGTTAGGAAGAGCTAGTTCAACTATGCAAGCTGCCCAAAACGAGACATATACCTTCACACTGGATCCCTCTGACACCGGTTTTTATGTTGCTCTTCAAGACACTGGGACATGTGTAGGAATATCGAGATTGAGAGTGTACCACTACAACTGTCCATCACGTCAGGAGGGACTTGTCCTGTATCCTGAGACTCCTGCTCCAGCTAATTTTAGCTCAGTTGATGTCCGGTTCACTTGTGTTGACAATGCACACACTTCAGAATCTGAGAGTGATACCACCACATGTCACAGCAATGGAACATGGGCTACTGATATCCCTGTGTGTGAATGTAATCTAGGATATGAGAATAGAGGGACAGAGTGCTTCAGTAAGTCTGTAAGAGAGCTTTATAGCTGTTACAGAGTGTTCACAGTGCTTGTTTTTTTTTATTGTCCACCAAAAACTTATTGTGAAGGCATGTATAAAGTTTTATTTTGTACGTGTGTGTTGCTCATTAAAATGACTATTATAAGGTATTCTGTTCATCATTCTCTGTTATTCAGCATGTCCAGCTGGTAAATATCGTTCAGAGGATGACACAACCTGTCAGCTGTGTCCTAACAATACTGCAACAGATCAAGAAGCTGCTCCTGATTGTGAGTGTTTGAATGAATACTTCAGATACAAAGCTGATGTAAACAGACCTAATGTTCCTGGGATAACTTGGCCCTCCTCTGATGAGGGTCCAAGTGTGGAGTGTTCACGTGAGTCCCATGGTATAACTTCCAAGATAGTTTAGCAGACTTTCATGTAGCTATATATCTACCATCTACAAAATTTTAGCCAATGTGAACTTTTCCTACAAAATCACCAAGTGAATTGTCACATAATCCATGTACAGTGGAAATCGCATGAAATTATTGTGTATCTGCCCTATAGAGCCTCCCAATGCTCCAAGTGGCTTGAATGTGACAGTTGAATCACCAACTAGTATAGTTGTAAGGTGGTCATCTCCTACTGACACTGGTGGAAGATCTGATCTCTACTATCAAGTGGAATATAGTGATCTTGAAAACTTGGGCGAGTTTATTGGAAATGTTTATTTGGATGGAGCGTCTACCAATCACACATTCACTAATCTGAGACCCTACACCTCATACTGTATTCAAGTGAGTGCCCACAATGGAGTGAGTGACCAGGATCCCGAAAGGAGTCAGATTAGGATGATAGAGGAGTGTACTCGCACACTGGAAGACAGTAAGAATAGTGCTCCTATCAGAGAGTCGGTAGACTCTATATGTAGGAATGATGCCGACATGCCCATTAGGCCACTATAAATTGCATAGTTGGTTCTCGTCCACTGTCCGCATGCTTTTCTAGCCGAGATTCAGATGCGGAAGCTCTCAATTTTTTCGTTTTTTTTTTATATTTCACAAGCAGATGTAATGCAATGGCCCATGTTACAGTCTGTATTTATGATTTAATGATGTCATTTCTGTCCCGTCTGCCCACATGCACATACACAATTGAGACAGGACAGGAAGCAACTACGTAATTTGTAGTGGCCTCAGCCTTAACAGCTCAGAACTCACAAATGCCGATTTTTTAAAAGCCTTTTCAGACAAACTATTTCTATACACTATAATATAAAATATAAAATATACAGCTATAGTAATTCTCAGAAATTGTGAAAACACCAATTGTTCATCTTCTTTTTCTTCTAGTTCAGTTCAAACAGCCTACCGCAAAGTAATTGCTCTAATTCTTAATGTGGAGTTTGAGTCTAACGAGCTTTGCATGTTGTATATGCCTTGCCTGTGTAGCCAAGTCATTGTCCGGGTCAATCCTTAGGATATTAACATCCATCCTACACTCCTCTGCCACAAGAGATCCAATGGCTCAGTGGTAAGAGTGTCTGACTAGTAATCAGAGAGTCCTGGGTTCGAGTTGCATGCCCTCATCCCCTCAAGCAAGGGGATGAGGGCATGCAACAAAAATAATATGCATACCCCCTCCCTACATCTCCTATATTGTGGGGTTACGCATTTTATTATTGTTGCATGCCCGTCTTGCTGCATATATACTGTACTTCTTTCTCTGATTTTTGGCACTTTCATCCCTACATCCTTCAACATTTTAATGAAAAACTTTTGTATATATAATTATATATATGGTAGATATAGTCAAAGGAAACAAGGCATTGAAGTGCATTATTGTTGATTCCCTCTTCTTTTGCATTTAATTACCTGAATGTCCTTTTATACCTGAGCATACAATATGTGTAATCCCTCTATCCATCCTTTATCAGAGAATTGATAATTCTCTATGTAGAGATAATTATATACTCCCTATACATTTTTTATGACATGTTATGATTGTTGCATGCTATCATCACCTGTCTTGCTGCATACATAAACTGCAATTGCCTTTTGGCACTGCCATCCTACATCTGTGAACATTATTGCTTTATTTATACACTGTCTGATTTTGGCACTGTCATCTCTATACATTTTTAATAATGCTTACTTTTAATCTTTTGCCATGGTTTGTGATGACTGTAAAGCGAGTAGTGAGGACAGTCAAACAGCTATTATTGTCTCTACCATTGCCGGTGTAACCATAGCAATGGTTTTAATGATAGTGATTCTTGTGTTATTCATCTTCTTCTGTCGACAAAAAACTAAGAAAATTAACAGATTTGACATCTCTAACACAGAGTAAGTTGATAACACAGAGAAAGTGGAAGTAAGTGTTTGTTATACAAGTTGAAAATCTTTTATAACAGAAATCATTCTACTGATGGAACCTCTACATCTCTGAAACTGAAAGAGGACTATACACTGGAAAAGGGTATTTGGAAGCAAATCTAGCAGTGTGTGCATGTACATTAACAAGTAGTTGTAGCCATACAGTGTTTGTGAAGCTGCTTTAATGAAATTTTTACTTGACATACTGTATATGCTTCCCTTTCAGAATCAGAAAACACAACACAATCTGTGTTACTTCAGCCTCTCTATACTGAACTGAAGAGTAAGAAAATGATATTTTATAAGCATCAATTACACGTTTCTGACATCATTGGACAAGGTAAAGTATAGTCTCGCGAGCCAGCCCCTCATCGAAAAGCGGAAGAGGGTCTGGTCACATTGCGTTAGGGTAGTTGTGTCCACGCCAAGATCTTGGCGTGACCAATCAGATTTATAATTCATTGATTATTAAGTGACGTCATGTAAGTTACTTCCATGTTTTTACAGCAATGGCTGTAGTGTGGCTGTAAGGGACGCTATTGTAAAAGCAGTGACTCGCTTGGATATTCCAAGTTGAAACCAGAACAGGAGCAAGCCATTGTTTCTTTTGTTAGTGGCAATGACATCTTTGTGGCGCTGCCAACTGGATATGGCAAGTTGTTGTGTTTTGTCTTGTTACCCAGAGTGTTCGACATGCCGTGTGCCTGGGCTACCTAGTAAGCAAGGTTCTCCATTCTTGCTTTGTGCTAGCAATACTCCATGCTCTTCTACCACACATTGTGTAACATTTAAATCTGACTGCGCTAAGTAAACCTCCGCATTCCACGATCACAACTGCCTTAATGCAATGTGACCAGACCCTCTTCCGCTTTTTGATGAGGGGCTGGCCCACGAGACTAGGTATACTACTCTTGTATATATGTGCAATATGCAGTTATTTTAATTTGTAGCTCTCTTTGTAACATGCTCAAATCATGTGAATATGCATGTAGTGCTTTTAGACACATAACATGGTCCACAAGAGTTTCTATACTCCTCGAATTACATAAACAGTAGTTGTGCACTTGAAGTTTTACATATTCCATCCACAGTGGAATGAGGATAAGGCTCAAAAAACACCACTTATAACTGCTCCATTCTTACTTCAGGTGAATCAGGAGTAGTGTACAAAGGATACATTGACAGAAGAAGTGGTAAAGAACTGGTAGCTGTTAAGACAGTGAAAGGTATTGAACATTTTCAGATATGCTCTAACTAAAATTTGTACATAGTAATGGCTGATGGTGTATAATTCCTAATTCCTAACAGCTTTTTTCTCTACAAATGCTGACTTGAAAAGACTGACCAAAGAGGTTTCTGCCATGTTATCATTTGATCATCCTAACGTGATGTCTCTGATTGGAGTGTGTCTTGATAGAGAGATACCCCTACTAATTATGCCATTCATGTCTAATGGTAATATTTTAGAGTATGTAAAAAATCACAAAAAGGAATTACTGTTGAGCAGTGAAGCAGAGGAGAAAGAGGTATGTCATGTTTTCTGTATGGTGCTGCATGTGTATACATATGCATACATATCTTCAAACAGGTACAAGCCACTAAGAAGTCTCTTCTGGGTATGTGCTATCAAATCAACAAGGGAATGGCTCATCTAGCTAAAGAGAAGTTTGTTCATCGTGATCTGGCAGCAAGGAATTGCATGTATGTCTAGTGCAGTTAGCAAAATAATTGGAAGATTGTAGGTCTGGTTTAAGGAATTGTAGTAGTTTAAGTTGACTACTAACGGTCATTTGGAAGATTATCAACTCGCTGCTATAGATGGTTGAATAGATGGATGAAAAATGAATGAATATTACATGGACAGAGCATGCACTTATATACTATCCTATGCATGGTGATATAAAACTCAAGAAATGTAAAGGATATCACACCAACAGAATGCTGAATAGAAATAGTAAAGATGTATATAGGAGGGATATGGGTGATAACAAGAAGTGGGTGAGCATAGCACAGGAAGAGTATGAAACATGCACTAATATAGTAATGGCTAAGTTATAAGGGCTGTCCATGAGTTCCTAAATTAATGAGGTCACTACAGAATGAAAGACATGTGCATGTATACAAATCTATATCTTTGCACATATTGTAAATAATGTTGAAGGATGTAGCTTAGTGCCAAAAATCAATTATGGCGTACAATTATGTAACCCAACAAAGAAGATGTAGGGATATGCAACACAAGTCTTACCTGCATAGGCACATGCGCCTTGTTTACTTGGAGTGTATTTCTTTCTGCACATTATGGTGTATATATACCATAAGCAGATGAATCGTATTTTCCTTCTACAGGATTGACCAACAAAGAGTGATCAAAGTGGCTGATTTTGGACTGACTGAGGACATGTATGGTACTAACTACTTTCGTAGGAGCAGTAATGACACAGGAAGTGAAGAGAAAGTCCCCATCAGGTGGATGGCACCAGAGAGTATTGAAAATGACACATATGATGAGAGCACTGATGTGGTGAGCAAGATGTGTTTTTCTGTTTTTTTTTCATCTTGCTAATTCTAGAAAGAAAGGCAAATCACAGAATGTTTCCTTTGTTCTTATGTAGTGGTCATTTGGTGTGACAGTCTGGGAGATATTTACATGTGGGAGAGTGCCCTACTCTGGAATCAGAGCCATGAGTGTGTTGGAAACACTTCGTTCAGGAGATAGATTGGAAAAACCAAGCAACTCTGCTTGCACTGATGAAATGTGAGCTCTAAGTTAATATATACTGGCTATATATTGCAATTGGTTTGGTTATCCACATTCTTAAGTGACTGGTGTCCTTTGTAAAGAGTTAATAAATCTCCTTTTCATTTCAGCTATGGTATTATGATGTCCTGCTGGAATATAGATTCCACCAAGAGACCTACTTTTGAAGCTCTTGAAGTAACATTCTCTGACATACTTGAAGCAGATGCTGGCTATGTGGAATTATCTTCTACTGGACACCAGAAAGGGAAGAATACATCTGAGTCTGGACACTGCACTCCTCTGATCACTACTGGCATAAAGAGAGTTGTGACAGAAGCACAGAGAGATGAGAGATATGTAGGACTTCAAGGCCCTAAGAAGGAGATGTATGAGGAAATGGAGACTCCCATGATGGATATGCATGAAGACATTGAGAGTCCTGTGATGAAGGACAAGATGTATGAAGATATTGGGAACCCCATGACACAGAAGGAGAGTGTGGTCAGACATACATGATGACCATCAAGATTTGGCAGTTCGACATATCAGTCAGTGATGTTGTATTCTGCAGAACAAATCCCTAACTACAAACTCACCACTTACTAAATGTATATTTTGCAATAATAAGCTTGTTTATACTTCCCTCCTTCAATTACACTTCCTTTGTTAGTGCACATATTGAAGTAATTATTTCCTTGTATTGACCCCATAGTGTGGTATGTGTTAATCCCCTGACAGCAAATTTACTGTGTAGCGACCTCACAATTGTTACATATATCTCAACATTTCATTATACACAATATCCGAACTTTCGATCCTTACAATTAAAAGGACTGTTACTGCATTAACAAGTGAATTATGTAGATAGGTTACTACCAAGTAGTTTTTATTGTATATAGTGTAATTATGATAGAGATGTATATGGCTCACTGATGTAGAATTTACAATGGATTCTCTCTCCATTTCCATTTGGATATACATGAAACACATTGCAGATATAATTGGAATACAATTCCCTACTAGTTAATTTGTTTCACATGAAAATCTACTAGCTATAGGAACCTAAGATGCATTTTGCTACACACACAACATGAGTGTCAATATCCAGCCATTACTAGCTAGATGTGAGTGTCTTTGTTATCCACATGATGTCATCTAATGTCACTCTATGTAGCTCATACACCAGTATATATCTGGTCCACTGTGAGGTGAAGGACGTGACGACTGACTGGCACCATATATTGCTGGATTGTTGTCAGTAAATGCATATACCCCTTGATTAGAATCAGCTGATGGTTTGGGCCTGGAAATTATATGAAGTATATAAAACTATTAATATTATAGCTACACAAAATAACTCATTTTGTTGCATTTTGAACCTTCTTACCTCATCTTAAACTTTCTCAACATGACAAATGCAGTGATGAGTGGCTCCCACTATTACACCAATAATGGAAATTATGACTCCAGCAATTATAAAGAGTTGCTAAATAGCTGAATTGCACTTGCATTCAGAGGCCTCACCTACAATGGTCAAACATATAGAACAAGCATATTACCTGCTACTAGACCATATAGCAACACATCCCTATAGGGTTTCTCAATAAAATAGGTTACTGTTCTCTCCAGCTGTCTCCAGTCACTGTAGACTCCTACATGTCCCTGGGCATTCATAGCAGCTATACCTACTTGCAATTGCATGGTAAAATGAATCAGTGTAGTCAATCTGTCCACCAACAGTCCCGTCTAACTACATTCTCTACCAATGCAACCTGGTGAACTACTTGAATTCTGTACAGTATAACTATATATTATGAGACCATTGGTCAGTCTCAGTGACGTAGGGGGCAGTGGAGACAGTGACCATTAGAGTCACTATATATACAAGTGTAAAAAACATTTCATTAAAATGTTAAAGGATGTAGGGATGGTAGTGCCAAAAATTAAAGGAACAAGATTGTAATAAGTTATTAACCCAAGTGGTGCACAGTGAACAACTGAGTATGATATGACCATACACAACTTATGTATATAGTTTGGAGTTCAGAGTTCACGCTACCACAAAGATGAATTTCAATTCATGTATGCAGACAAGGGATAATTGCATGCAACAATAACAACATGCGTAACCCCATGAAATAAAATGTAGGGAGGGGTTACGCATGTTGTTATTGTTGCATGCAATTATCCCTTGTCTGCATACATGAATTGAAATTCATCTTTGTGGTAGCGTGAACTCTGAACTCCAAACTATATACATAAGTTGTGTATGGTCATATCATACTCAGTTGTTCACTGTGCACCACTTGGGTTAATAACTTATTACAATCTTGTTCCTTTAATTTTTGGCACTACCATCCCTACATCCTTTAACATTTTAATGAAATGTTTTTTACACTTGTTTTACTAGTTTTTCTTGGGTACCTACAGTGTTCTGTACGTAGAGTAATCCCTACTTGCTTGTCTTCGCACGAGCCCCACCCGCTTCTACTCCCGCGGACCTGCGCGCGCTTGAGCCCCACCTTTCATTGAAACGTGTGCACGTGACCATATAGAAATGGCTTCCAACAAATAAGGAAAATTTGCGATTACAGAGCCCTGAGTAGAGTTACGAAGATTCTATTGGTCAAGGATCACGCATGCAAGGGAAAGGAGTCGTTTCATGTAAAAACCAAGGACGGTACTTGTGCCGCTTTTGCGGTAGGCCAGTTTAACTGAAGAAGAAGAAGAAGAAGATGAAGATGATGAACAAAAAAATCCAAAAAGGGGGGTGTGGCAACTTCCGTAAGTCATTGTAGCTGTGTATTTTACGTGCTATGAGGGTCTTAGCGGGTACAGAATCGCTCGTAGAGTACGTGTATGTGTCCAAAAGGGTTTGTAACTGCCGCGTTTGGGAGTTCTGGGCCATTCTAGTTTGGAAAATGGGCGTGTCCTGTCGGCGCCATCCCTACATAGAGAGTCTACCGACTCTCTAATACCACACAGACAAGTATATGGTAAGGCTCATGCTCCATTTATCCTTCTCAGTTCTCACTCTCTCTGTAGAGGTGCTGCAGCTCCTAGCAGTGCCAGAGCTACTGCTGAGAGTTCCACTGTCATCTGTGTGTGGGTTGGAATGCCTGACTACTCAATAACTTGTACTACACAGGAATATAAGGTGAAGACTTCAGTTAATGTGTATTTCCTCCTTCAGTACTGCATATTTCAGTTCCGTTTGAACATTAATATTGCGTATTCCGCGAGTGGAGCGTAACTTGAAGCGTGACAAAAATATTCTAGCATAGAATGTACATGCATGGCACACAAAAAATAATTGGAAAAAAAAAGAAAAAAAAAAGAAAAGACAAGTATTCAATATATTTGACCTTCACTTAGCTGACAGAAGGTCAATTGGTCCCTGGGCGGTCTCATGTGCTGCATGATGTCTTGATGACCTCGCTCCCCTGATTGACATGATTGATGCTCTCAGCAAGGCGAAACTCAACTTGCAACGAATCCAGTTCACAGTCTGACTGTATGAAGTGTTCATTTTCTCACTGATCATGGAGGCAAGTCTCCTATAGAATGTGGTAGCTGCTCTGCCCATACCTCCAGTAGTAGACATGACAAGTGGAGTGAACGTAGCATGTTCCACTTCACGCACTCTCTGCTCATATTGACGTTTTGTAAGCGTGACTGCAACTTCTTGTACAGGGATCTTCACGGAAACGTTTCTGGGCCTCAGATCTAGTACTGTTTCCGTGGAGTTCCGTGTACATGAGGTTACTACTGCTACAGTCACGCAGCATTCACAGAATACGCAATGTTCAAACGGAAGTGAAATCTGCAGTACATGTAAGTAAAATATTCGCGTACCCTCGCTGCTCAAGTGTTTACAACCCGCCACTGTATACTACATGTATATGCTGATAACACCCCTTAATTAAATAAAGACATGTTAACTAGTGTGGTATGTGTTACATCCTGAATCAGTAGGAGGATATGGTTATCACTTGTGTATACATATGTAAATACATGTACATGTTATAACAAGGTGTGTTCCTTCCCTCTTGCCCACAATGAGTTAGCAACTTGGCACAATAGTAGTAATAGACCCACACAGGAAGACTGTGTGTATATATGTTATTACCAACCTTGTATATAACATCTGTGGTAGTAACCACAGGTTAAAACACCTCACCTGCAGTTGTGGGTGTGCATAATTCAGCATCAAAGGTATTGTGTCAATGTGACAGAAATCTAGGATTTGAAAAAGGACCAGGTAGCTAAGTGATTATCATTTAGCTGCCGGCAAACAGCCCTTTTTCAAATCCTAAATTTCTGTAGTAGATCTATACAGGACAAACAAATGGTTGATTTATATCACTTTGCTGGTGGTTTCATTTCATCTTTGCAACTACCAAAAATAAGTATTCTAGGCCGTCCTAACACCCTGGTGGTGTTATAGTGTAGCTAGTGCCACTATCAACAGAGGATATACCAGCATATAGAAAAATTAAGAATGCAGTATCATAGATATGATACACTAATATCTATGGCAGTATGCAGCAAAATTGGGGATTGGATTATACTTGTTTAGGAAATTTCTATGAGGTTTGTGTTACAAGTCAAAGCAGGAGTAAATATTCTTGTACGTGTGACACTTATCACTTTAGCTGTCCGGAAGAAAGTAGCCTCTATTATATTGTCAACAAGTATTCCACTGCAGCACTAGCTCATTTCCTCTTTTTTTAATTTCCTGTCTCAATTGCGTCCGTTCAGCATAGTATATAGCTATATAACTGTTCCCGATTTTGCCGGAGCTAATCGTTGAGCTGACGTAGGTAGTGAGGATAATCGTTCTCTCAGCCGGGTGTGAGACTGGTCTTCAACTCTAGACGTTGTGGGAGACGTTTTCGTGAGAGACAGTGGATAATATTGACACGTGGTATGTGTAGCATTACTGTTTTTGTACATCAGGAGTATGATAGCAGTTGACCGAGGTTAATAGAGTGGCTGTATGTCTAGTCGTCCTGTATGTAGCTATGGAAGTCAGAACGGAGTTTATTTTTTGCGTGCCGGTAGCGCTAGCCGAAAAGTTGGCCTAGTACGTCAAAAATTCCGGCGCGCGCGCGCGCACCCCCTTTCTAAGTTTCTAGATCCGCCACTGCATATATTCCACTGCAGCCACACATTTAATCCTGCTAACGTGCATGTACCTAAGGGCTTCCCCAATTTCCAAAGTTCAAGCACCAACAGTTAGCTAATTTTCTGACTATATATTGTATATCTTATTTTTATTGCCTAAGTCTAAATATTGCTGTATGTCCAAGTGTATGTCCCATGTGTCAAGGAATATTAAAGGTGTGTACTATTTATAATCAGCATGAAATATTTGATGTGGTTTGACAAACCCAAACCAAATGACATACTGCAATGTGTCCTTTACCACAACTGGATCTACTCCTTGGGTAGGTGCATATATACAAGGAGTCCAACAGTAAACACTTTGTCATTAAACTATAATTGTTGAAGAATGTAGGGATGGAGGTGCTAAACGTATAGATATGTAGCAAGACAATGAATCTAACAATAAACGCCCCATGCCAATGTAGGCCCAAGACAACAATATCCTCACTGAATGTATACTAGCAACAGCAAGAAGTATGCATCATACATCTCATCTACACATTGTGAATAAGTTGATAGTGGATATACATTGGACTGTAGCAATTCTAAAACTTTCCTTAGCTCCATTTATGTACAATATTTCTCTGTGTAGGTGAGCATGTCATCAATGAAAAGAATATTTCATTCACTGCTGGTTTTGGCTGCCCTTAATAGGTAAGGAAATAATTTTATCCACCAAATTGAGACAGATAGCAGTCATTGTGTAGACAAAACTGCTTCTTTCTCATGTACGCAATCATAATCCTTCACATGTATGACCTTCCACAGGATAAAGTGGGTTTTGGCTTGCTGTGTTTTCCAATTGCACATTTCATGCAAGTCAGTATAGGCCCAGAAATTGGAGGTTATACACTAACAACTGTACATACAATGAAGAATATTGGTGTAGCAATCCCAACAAGCAGGGAAATAAGTATAGCAATGTACACATCCAGCAAGACAGGAGGCAATGCAATCCAATAACAGTTGTGTACTCTGATATTTGTCACTGCCATACCTTTATGTATTTTAGTGAAGGTGTTTACTCTCACATAATAAACACCAAACCACACAATTTGTGTTCAAATTGTGCTCTGAATGTGTTTTTTTATTATTCATTCAGTGCTTCTTGTCAGCTACCACAACGTTGTCTGTATAGCAGATTGGACTATGTCCCTTGTATTTATCGGAATCGTGCCTTACAAAGAGCTGGCCCAAAGTAAGTCAATGATTTCAAAATGAAATAGGAATATTTTGATCTATTTTCTTTACATTTAGTCAATTTTCAATTCACCGCACTCGTTTAAGGCTGAGTGACTCTGGAAATGTGGAATGTAGTGTGAGAGCAAATGGTCAGACAGTAAAGAACATATCAACACTTGCAACTCCTAATATTAAAGATCTCTCATCTCCTGGTTTCCTCAGAAATGAAAGGTAAGCGAATTTTGATGATGTTGTGAACATATACTTTCACCTTGTGACCAAGTCCTCTACCCTATACGTGCAGGTAGTTATTGCGAGTTGAGTTTTAAAACTACTGCTATAAATACAAGAGTAAATGTTAAAGGATGTACGCATGGCAGTGCCAAAAAGCATAGGAACAAGATGCAATGCACACATGCATAGCGTTTGTCTATATTATCTAGCTTTACTCATGCCAGGAAAGGTCCTATGAAAATTCCAGGCACTCCACAGGGGAATTAGAAGATGTTTTATGCAAATTTACTTTTTTCGGTTTGTGGGTTTGTCTCTACATAGAGAGTCTACCAACTCTGTGATAAGTATAAGTCACTGCATTAGAAATTTTAAGTGATGTTTCATATATGTACAAGCACTGTGTGCTTTGTGCTATTCCTTTTTGTTAACTTCTTCGGCCTATATTGCTATATAGTTATGATGATCAACTTCTGGTAGAGTACAATATTCAATGTGATGAAGATCGATTTGCCTATCCTTTCATCACTGATCTGGATATCCAGGGGCCAGACTGCACAGATGGAGATGGAAACAAGAAGTAAATCCATTTTTGATATATATCTAGCAAATGTTATCAAACCTTCCCTGTAGATGTGAAGACTACATTCTAATTGATAGGGGTGATTTTGGGTCTACAGAAATCTGTGGCAATGATACTTCTACTGCTAATATATTACTATCAAACAATTTTAATACATTACAATCAAGCAATTTAAAAGTGATTTTCCGCACAAGTGAATCAGTTCGACGACGTGGATTTCAGATGTTTGTTATCTGTGCTCCCCTTGATAACCCAGGTATCATACATACATTTATATATAGTCAATATCGAGTGTATATTCGATGTGAAGGCCTGTGCTATTACTTAGACAATTAGACTCTTAAGCTGTAATGCATGGTACCAATGTGCAGTAACATGATGGGTAATATATCAATACTCTAGTGGTATTGTACAAGCAATATAGTTTGCATGCATATGCACAGACCACTTTACACAACTTGTGAAACTCTTCTTCATCTTCTTCATCTTCTTCTTGATGATCGTAGATTCTTCATAGAACCTTCCTACGAGACAACACTAAAAGCACTTACATATAGTTGAATTCTTTTTTCTTTTTGTTACACTGCCCTTTCATGAAATAAAGGGAGCAGAGTAATACTCATAGAAGAGAAGTCTAGTGTTTGCTTCGTACTTTTACTTGTGCATATAGTGGTAGAGCTCAGGTCCAACGTTGGGCCAGTGAAATCATTGCTCAACCAAAAAACAAGAGTATTACACATTCATGTTATCAAAAGATACAAAGAAAATGTTTGTACTCATATTTTTGGAACTTATAAATGTACAATAAATTGTGTTATTTCAGTTATAGCTTGCAATGCTAGTGGTGAGTCGGATGTGAAGATTGAGTGCGAAGGTATTACCCCACAAATATCTGTCAACTGTTCATTTAATGAGGGACCTCTCCATCCATGTAAGAATATACTGTTTTACCTACTTCATACATAAAGGCAGTATTGATACAATACCTACAGGTACTCTGCCTCTTGTATTGAATGCTGATGTCAGTCCTCCAGGAAACCACTCAGTCAAAATTGTAGTTAATAATGTGAATGTCACTGTGCCATACATGATTAATGGAGTCAATGAACCAGCAGGTAAATATATATTTCTGAAACAATCTTTGGTCACTTGTGCGGAGGTTATATAATAACTTGAGGTCACTAGTGTGGAGGGTGTATATATATACTTCCACTCAGCCTATTTCATCAGCACTAGTAGAGCAAGATTAACATTACACACGTGTTTTTCTCAGTTCCAGCTCAGGTCCCTCCATTGGGTGTGTATTTGATCAATGAGTCACCTCAGATCTCTAATAACTCGGTCACAGCTGAGTTTCAGATCACCAGACCAGTAGCCGGTGTGAGGTGCTTTCTCAGGTCTCGGTATGATAGAAGCTGGAAGGACTGTAAGTGTAATTCATAACATAAATGGTTACAAGAGTAAGTAACTCTTTAGTGCCTTTTGTTTAAGTGCATGTATTCAGTATTACCAGATAAAGGTAATCAGTGTTGCTATAGTAATTTATGATCATAATCTAGCTTAGAATTATTAGTTTGTGCTTTCAAAATGGAGTGAGCACTAGATATATCGTACTGTCATTCCATTGCACATGGCTACATACTCTTCTATACTGAATTTTCTCTGTTAAAAGCATTGTATATTTGTTCTCGCAAAGCATACATATACAAAATAGGTGGGAATAAAGAGACTATTAACTTTTATATTAATAAAGTATATAAACATATACAGGCACTTCTGGTCAGGTGTCATTCCCTAGATTAAGGGAAGGACCACATATTCTCAAGATCCATGCCTACAACAGGAAAACAGATGTAACAACTGTCAAGAGAGGTTTTGTGGTGAACTCTGACCCCAACTACTGCAGTCTGGTGTTGGTGAACCGAGGAGTGATCATAGGTGAAGATGGTACTAGTGCAGTGATACAAGTGCGAGTGTATGGACCTTCCAAAGTCCTCTCATGTAAATTAGATGGAGGATCAACATTCACTTGTAAGTGTATACAAGTATAATTCATATAATATGTTGAAGGATATAGGGACAGAAGTGTCAAAAGTGTAGAAACTAGGAAGCTTTTATACAGCAAAGCAGAGGATAGTGGCATACAATATTAAGATTGTTGCATGCCATCATGATCATTCTCTACTTTTTTACATAGATGCTTTTTCTTCTTCTTCCTCTTAACCTTTTAGCGGCTTGGCTGATTTTTAGCATATCATTGTAGTGGTGGTTTTAACGGGTACAGAAACACTTGTTTACTTATGATGCATGTGTCTAAAAAGGTTTTGTTTTTGAGTTCTGAGTCAATGTAAGATTAATTAATTGGCATGTTAGACCTCCCTATGACCCTCTGATAAGATGTGACCAAACATCTGATAATGTGTTTCATTGCTTTGATGTTGTCACTTAATATTTATGCTCTTGTACTTCACTGGTCATGATTCCTTTGACTGTATCATGGATCATGACTTCAACCTAATGGTGTAGTTTTTCTGCATAGTATTGTTTTTCATAATTATAATAGCAATGTGCATGTCTCCATAGGTGCAAGTTCAGTGGTGCTCTCTGGACTAACTGAAGGTCAACACAAGTTGAAGATTAGTCCACTTGATTGTAGTGGGGGCAGCAAGACACTTACTGTAAAATTTGATACTTAAAACATGTAGCTACTGCTGATGTATTTTTCCTACAATAATGCCTATGTAGTGATGCATAACACTTTCACTCTCATGTAGCTACTGCTGATGTATTTTCCTACAATAATGCCTATGTAGTGATGCATAACACTGACACTCTCATGTGTTTTTCCTACTATAATGCCTATGTAGTGATGCATGGCACTGATACTCTTATATAGTAAATTGGCAAGTGGAGAACTGAACTTCTTATGTGAAAAGACCACACCTCCTTCCTGAGAGTGGCCTGCAGGTGGGGCTTCAGTTATTGAGGGGGAGAGGAGATGGCTGTGAGTTTACCAGTGGGGGCATGTGAGTAGTCCTTGCAATGGGAAGAGGGGTCTGGGGGGTAGGAGGTGTATAGAGATGTCATCTTCATTGATATCACACTCGATCCTGTCTTGGAGGGGGATAGGCTCTTCCACATTATGCTGGTATTTTTGAGCATAATTGGTAACTTCTAGCACTGGGGAATTATGCCAGCATAATAGGTAAACATAGCATAGGTCATTGAGCAACCAGTGTACGTATACGTATCCAGAGATTACTTTGAGGAGAAATTTGATGCAACTAACGGAGAGCTTAGTCGGTGTCTGCTTTCAAGGCCGCCCGTCTCTTTTCACCGTATAACGTTCATGAAATGAAGCCAACTAGTGCAGCTGTGGATGAACTCAAAGCTTTCCCATTCTTGAGTGACAAGCTGGAGATCTAGAATTGAGTTACCAACTGGAAGATGTGTCAAACACAATAAATGTCTTGGAGTGGAGACCCACCTCACCTCAGTCTTATATATATGGTTGATGGTATGGTACCTAATACTGCAGCTGCATTTTCCTGCTAAATATCCAGGACCAAATGCTGGATTAGAAATAAAGTAGATCTGATCTCTCCTGTTACTTCTTTTAACCTGGGCTCCAATCTGAAATCTTTTCCACTTGAACCCCAAGCACCTAAAGACTCGATACATATGGCTGTAAAATATATGAACAGGTCAATGAAGCATACTTTCTTCGTTTCATCTCCTCTACCGCATGACAGGCTACTCCTACACCAGACACAGCCCATGAACAATGAGACAGTAAAGTGTATTTCTATCCTGAGCTCTACACAACTCGACAGTGGCCTAGTTGCATCCCTCTCTGTTACCACCATGGTAGTAACTTGGCGTTGCACGCGCCAATAAGTTATATAAGACTGAATATAATATATTTTATATATACTATACACAATAATAAGCACGTAATATGCGCAGTTGTCAAACCGCAAATTACTTGATCAGTAAAGAGGCAGCGATATTCGATGACTTGCTGAAGCCAGTGAAAAGGCACCTAGGGTTCGGTAGTCTGGCGTAGCCACACCCTCTCATAAGCTCCCGGAAAGAATTCACCCGAATCGTGACAGCACACAATCTCGACCTCTGAATGGCGATGTGATTTGCTTCTACTTAGAGACAGGATACCAGTAGCATTGCACGCGTCTTTTAGCTCTTTCTGAACGGGACTCAGAGAAATCGCCGCGATCCAAGTGCAGTTACAGCTAATTACATTCCTTTCTAACCGCGCCAACATTCCAGCCCTTGCCCGAGCTAGGCCTACTCCAGACCCTTTCCTTCGTTTTTCCCCACCCCCCACTTCCTGTATTAATTGCGCAAGCGCAGAAAGGGTCTGGGGTCTATACCGCGTCTATATATAGTAGTCACGTGACAAATTGAGGAGAAGGACAATGAGGAAATGGTGACAGACTGGATTATAATACGGAAGTACTCGTAAATCCTCTATGAGAGGGATCCTACGACGATTCTGTTGTGGTACTAACTACTTTTGTAAGAGCAGGAATGACACAGGAAGTGAAGAGAAATTCCCCATCAGGTGGATGGCACCAGCCAGAGAGCATTGAAAGTGACTTATATGATGAGAGCACTGATGTGGGTGCCAAAAATCAGAGAAACAAGGACTGTATTATATGCAGCAAGACAGGGGATGATGGCATACAACATAACTCCATATACCAATAAAGATATCGATGTACTATTATAGAGTTATGCATAGTATATAGATATCTATTACTGCCATCACCCCCTCGGTATAAACCTAGTCACAACCAAATGCTTGGTCTGGTTACATCAAGTTCCCGCTGCAGGAATATTGGTCAGTCCAATTAGATTGCAGAACGACCAATTATGGAATACCGAGTGCTTTGTAATGTAAAATAATTAACTGACAGGAAGATTGAGTATCAGAAGCACAGAACTTGGGGGAGGCAGGGGGGGCTTGAGTCCTCCACTTTTTGAACAGGGGGGGCCCACCAAAATTGGAGGGTGTCAATGGGTCAAATACTATGTGATAGCTAAGGGACTATGCAGGATATATTCAGGATGAAAATGTGTGTATAAGATAAACTACCCACTTCATGACCCCCACCCCCCCCCCCCCCCCGCACTTTTGATATGCCGTCTCTGCCTCTAGGTATGTATAGTATGTTGAACCCACAATATTTGTTTGGGGGTGGTAATTCCTAGTAATTGACCGCAGGTATATATCTGAGTTAGTAACCACAACCTGTGTGTATGTCAACATCAGATATATCATATCCTGTATTTAAATTTAGACTGCATACCAGTGGAGTCTAAAGGGGGATTTCAGGGGCTTCTAGAAACTAGTCAAGTTTGCGTTTTGACTTCCCCTCGCTACCAATTAGCTTGCTTTCTATTTCCCCTCGTTACCACTGAGCTGAGATCTGACACAGCGCGAGAAATAGCTGATTGACAAGAACCAGATAGTATTTTGTCAATGAGCTATATTTCGCTGGAGACGTACCTGTGTCCTGCTCAATCAAGTTAGGAAAACCTCGATGTTGAAGGATGTAGGGATGGCAGTGCGCAAAATCATTGATAAAGCCTTATGCCCATACATGTAAACAGCAAGTGAAGATTAGGAGAGAGAAATGCACGATAGTCAAGAGTGTACATGCATATCGTGAACAGCGCGTCTCGTTTCCCAGCACAGCAATCAGGAAACTGTAGCGCGCACGTTGAACACGTGGGTAATCGTCGGTAAGCATAAATAAGCTAGCCTCGGTTCCAGCCCTTCCCTGTTCCCCGCGAGCGTTTCATTACGCGCTGATTAAACATTGAAAAGTCGGGGAAGGCCTGGGCGCAAACGTCACGTGAGGTAGACGTTAGGTAGACGCCTGGCGGTGTGGCACTTTGCGTGTGCCTGTACTAGGGAGCAAGTGATGGTCTTCAACGGACGATCCATATATTCCCGACTATTGAGCAAACACCACACAGAGTTGCTACACTAGGTCGTCTGTAGTACCCGGACACGCAAAGTGCCACACCGCCAGGCGTCTACGTAACGTCTACCTCACGCGCGACGTTTGCGCCCAGGCCTTCCCCGACTTTTCTTTACTACCACGCTCAATCCGCGCGTAATGTAAATACTCGCGGGGAATGCCTAGAACCGTGGCTATAAATAAGCCATTCTGGAACATTTTTGGTTTGATCCGCCGAGGCCTATAGTAGTACACTAGAGCTACTACCATACTCAGTCCGCGTGTGAGACTCGCTATCAACTACAGCTGTTGTGAGGGAGTTTTTCGTGAGATACAGTGGAGAAAATTATATATACATGCATTGACACAAGGTAAGGTGCTGCTGAGGTGCTTTGTATGAGATATGTTAGGGAACAGTCGAACAAGGTTATATTGGGTGGTCTGCAGTGTGAGGTTGCTAGTTAGGCAACGACCACTGCAGTTATAAGAGGGAATGAGGGGACAAACTTTTGTCTAGTGATCGTGGCTCAGTGTCTAGTGTGCTGGTTTGCTGGTCATTAGACCTGGGTTCGACTCCGGACGGAAGTTTGTCTTTCTCATTCCCTCTTGCTTTCTTCGGCCTGTGTAAGTCAACATCAAAAGAAAATACATCTTTACCAGGCCACCTAATATAGCTATTCAATGGCTGCCATATTCGAGTTGTCCTGTATGTATAAGCACATTAGCGCATGCGCTTACTAACAAAACGCATGAGCCATCCTAATGGTAAGACACCTGGCTACTCCAGTGAATAGTTTAACACTGAAGAATTTTGGCACCTACCATGGTCATGCAAAGAAGAAGAAAATAGCCCTGACCTAGTACCTTCCAGATGTGCTATTTCCTTTTGGAAAATATACGCCCTCTTACAAGGAATACATTGGAATGTTTTGTGACCACAGTAGAAAGTGAAATGAAGTTGCAGTCTTGTAGGTGGTGGGGTTATTCCCTTTTAATTGAATTCCTTTTACTCCACTACCTAGTGTATATATATATCACTGTAAAATCAACTTTGTTTCCAAAATTTGTGTTTCAGTAAACAAAATAGTATCATGTACAATTCTTGTTTCTTCAACAAGCATACAGTGCACACTCTATGCTATGTATATATCACTTGATGGTGAAACTCATGCCATAAATAAATTTAGGTATTTTAGTCTAGTGGTATTGGTAGTCCCTCACTGAATGAATAGCTGTGATTTGTGATTCTTTGCAGTAATAACCAGTCTTCTTTGCAACAAGTACTAACGAAGGAGTATGTATGAAATGATAATGGAAAGTCAGACACACACCAGTGTGATTGTGGCCTGGCTAAATTAACTTAATAGTAGGGTGAAACTGGTTAGCAAACATGTTATCATTGTTGTCCTGTTTCTATATTCCTCAACAGCTTATTAATCATGTGTTAAATTGCTGAAGAGAATTAATATTGAGATCAAATATTTCTGTGTGCAGGTGACTATGTCAGCAATGAAAAGAATCCTTCATATACTGCTGGTATTGGCTGCCCTTAATGGGTAATGTATACTTCTATACTGATTTGATACTATTTATGTTTTATTTCACACTTGATTTCCACCAGTGGAACAGATACACACACACACACACACACACACACACACACACACACACACACACACACACACACACACACACACACACACACACACACACACACACACACACACACACACACACACACACACACACACACACACACACACACACACATACACATGTACACACACACAAGCAAACTACCACAAGCTTGCTGCACGCATGCGCACTGAAGTATATACTGTAAAGTTGGGGTGACAGTCCCAAAAAGCAGCAAGTATAACAATTTACACATACAAACAATTTGGAACTTTACTTTGAATATCATTACTTTTCTTAACATTCATACAGTGCTTCTTGTCAGCATTGTTTGTATAGCAGATTGGACTATGTCCCTTGTAAGTATCAGAATCTTGCCTTACAAAGAGCTGGTCCAAAGTAAGTCAATGATTTCAAAGTGAAACAGGAATATTTTGATCTGTTTTATTTACATTTAGTCAATTTTCAATTCACCACACTCGTATAAGGCAGAGTTCCTCTGGATTTGTGGAATGTAATGTGAGAGCAAAGGGTCAGATAGTACAGAACATATCGACACTTGGAATTTTCAAAATTCTCTCCTCTCCTGGTTTCTACCAAAATGAGTAAGAGAAAAATTAATTATGTTGTGAACATACTTTCACCTCATGACCATGCAAGTCCTCAACCCTACACATAGGCTAGGCAGTTATTGCAAATTGACTTTTAAACTACTGCTATAAATACAAGAATATAAAAACATTTTAGGATGTAGGGATGGCAATGCCAAGCATAGGAACAAGATGCAGCATATACAGGCAAAAGCAGTGATGTTGGCATGAAAAAATAAGGAGCAGCAGGAAGGCAAAGGCAAGGAATTGGCATGTAACAATCATGACATCCATAAATACAACCCCATAATAAAAAGATATAGGGAAGGGTTGCACGTGTTATGATAGTTCATGCCCATCTCTTGCCTTATGCCTTCATGTCACCATCATCACTGACTGCCTTTCCCTGCATATGCTGCATCTTGTTCCTATATGCTTTTTGGCACTGCCATCCCTACATCCTTTAACATTTTACGTTTTACTCTTACTGTTTTTCATTGCCAAATGCATGCAGTAGTCTTTAACATGCCTGCCTTCCTTCACACATCTGTTTGTCCTGAAAATTCTGTCACGTACTCAGCGGGCAACAGAGGTCAAAAAAATTGTGGAGTCTTCTCTGAAATCACTCCATTGCAGAGATCCAGCACTGCCTCCATCCAAGGCCATACGTAGAGTCAGCTGCAGAAAGTGCACATGCGCAATATAGTGCAATATAGTATTTACCACATGGTGGCACTGAGGGTTCTACACTTTAGTGCATTCATTAAAACTAGTTACTGCATTAGAAATTTTAAGTGATGTTTCATATACATACAAACACTGTGTGCTTAACTTCTTGGCCTATATGATATATAGATATGACAATGAACTTCTGGTAGAGTACAATATTCAATGTGATGAAGATCAATTAGCCTATCCTTTCATCGTTGATCTGGATATCCAGGGGCCAGACTGCACAGATGGAGATGGAAACAAGAAGTAAATTCATTTTTGATATATCTAGCACATGTTATCAATCTTTCTCTGTAGATGTGAAGACTACATTCTAATTGATAGGGGTGGTTTTGGGTCTACAGAAATCTGTGGAAACAATACTTCTACTACTCATACGATAGTACGCTCAAACACATTACAATCAAGAAATTTATTAAGAATATTTTTCCGCACAAGTGATTCTGAATCAGTTCGAGGGCGTGGGTTTCAGATGTTTGTTATCTGTGCTGCCCCTGGTGACCCAGGTATTGTACATACATGTATAGTCAACATTGAACACCATTTGTATTATTCAATGTGAAGGCCTGTGTTACTTAGGCAAGTAGACATTTAAGCTGTACCAATGTGTATAACAATATCTATTGATGAGTTATTCAACATTAAATCGGTATTGCAATATTAGAGTAGTTCAATACAATGTATTGACATGTAAACTGAATTTTGAAGCATCAACATTGTACATATACGTACTTTGCATGCAGAGAGTGACAGACTCCTGAGAATATTTAGCAACTTCCATTTGCATGAAAACATGCGACATTGAGTGTACTAGAGTTTGCTATTACAGTTGAAATGTAATGCTGTAGTTCACAATATGCTATTCATACCATATAGCCAGAAAATTTGGTATTCAGTGGATATTTTTTACATAATGTTTGTTGTTTAACATACAATACACACTCCCAATACTGGACACTGTTTTTACACACAACAGTTGAAATTGTGGTTGGTTTGGAGAAAACTGCCTATGAGGTCACAGAGGATGTGGGTGTAGTGGAAATTTGTGTTGTTGTCTTCAGTGATCATGATATCTGCTCCCTTCCGGTCCCCCTCCAAGTCAGCCTGTCAACTAATGATAATACTGCAGGTATTGCTATTAACTCTCACAAAGCATGCACAAGAATTAAGGTACTTGGTCTGTGTGTGTTTGTGTGTGTATGTGTGTGTGTCTGTCGGTGTGCCTCTGTTCTTCTGCTGCTGCATTTCTCACACATTGAAATGATACCAGTGACATGAAACAGACATTTATAGGAACAGATTTCACTCTAAATGCTTTATTCAAACGTTATGGCATCATTTGCCTACCACAAAAGCCACCAGGCCTACTACAGCAATACGTACTAGTTAAAGTACCCGTCCGAGTACATTACGCGATATAATGTACGAGGATGTGTCGAGAGCGTAATAAGGCACGAGGCGTAGCCGAGTGCCTTATTAGGCATCGAGACACATTCCGAGTACATTATATCCCGTAATGTACGAGGATATACGGGTACTTTAACTGGTTTATTGTACGTATACGGAAATTTTCAAACTAGCGCGTAACAGCAGAGAAGCTGCTCAGCTCATTCCTCAATAGCGAGGGCTCTACAGAGTAGGCTAGGAACAATTTAATGCCTTAGCTAAGAATTGGCAGTGTGTTAGAGGTGAGCGTGGTCCCACCAACATGCTTCTTAGTCATGAATGTCTGCAAAGCCTAAGGCCACTGACCTAAGGGCTGCGCTGCTACCTATGACAGGCGACAGCAACTCACTATTAGGAAGTAAGAATCAGTGTTTCAGAGGTGAGTGTGTTCCCTTTGGCTTGCTTCTGAGTCATGATACCAGCCTTGGCTATGCCGCTGCGTGACAGATGCAGAAAACGTGACTCTGTAGAACCGCAGGGCGTTATTGTTTTGACCTTGTTGAGTAAACTGAGGACATATATGGAAGTGTACTATATTAAGATGAAAGGGAAAATAAAGCACACTGGGATAATAAAGCACCGTTAGACAATGGCATACTATACATTATGGCAAATAAAGAACACTTTTGGCCTTTCATGTTAGGTGGCTTCGTACAATAAAGGTCTTTCTTGTTTCTATTCTTTTTGGCACTTCCATCCCTACATCATTATGATTTTACGCTTTATGAGTCCCAAGGTAGCTAAGAAACCCGGGCAGCATATAGTGTCCTCGCAACACTCAGAATATTACAGGGACCTCAGGTTTCTGAATTTACATAGCTATGTATACCTAGGGATGAAGTATCAAATTTAAAATATGCACACTAAAGTGTAAAAGCCTCAGTGTATGAGACTAAGATTGCATGCAAGCGTATCCTGACCTGTATAGTCTCTAAGTACAAATAGTAAAGAATATACTGACCCAGTCACAAGGAAGGCAGAGAAACCTGCTGCACTATGTTAGCTCATACTGTAGGTATAGCATATAACATTTTAGTGCCCCACATCTTTAGGCTTTTGAACAATTATAGTAACTTGCAGCATTGAAAGAATATGGTCTATGCAAGAAGGCATACAACAATAAAACATACATAACCCTATATAATGAAGGATGTAGGGATGGAGGTTACACAAGTATCAGCAATTTTCCATGTGTCATTTTAAAGTGTTTTTTAAGTCCTGTATAGCAGCTTCACATTCATGATTACATGTCAATTCAGTTGTTCCTTTTTTAAAGAAGAAGCCGTTTAAGGCACAAAACTTGCTTTACGAGTGTTTCTATACACAGTAAGGCTCTCAAAGTAGGCCAAATATTCCACCTTCAGGACTTCTGAGCCATAAAGCTTATGGGCGTGTGGTGCCATCCCTACATAGAGAGTCCACTGACTCTGATTATTATTTCATGAATATACTCATCCTTAGATGGACTCATGGACTATGATCCACATTCTATGACCTCCATGGTTGTTACATGTGAAAAAAGACAATGTGTGAATATCACTATTGTGGATGACACAGTGGTAGAATCACAAGAGTCATTTGCTGTTACTCTGGAAAACAATGACACGTGGGTCACCCTACACCCAGCAGGTGGACAAGTTAGAATCACTGATAATGATGGTAGGTAATAGGGGGTCATCATACAGTCATCAATGTCTCTGAGATGTTGATTCTAGGATCCAATCATTGTACATTGCAGTATATAGTTATATAGTAGGAGTTCCCATCATCATTCACCATTGAATCCCATATACAGCAAGGCTATCAAAAAATTCTGTGCATGGGAAATGTAAATGGCCAGTGAAATTTATCTCTACTATTTCACTTTTAACTACCTGAATTGACTCTGACATACCAGAAAAACATTTTCATTGAAATGTTAAAAGATGTAGGGATGACAGTGCTAATAACTATAGAAAAAAGGGTGCTGTATGCAGACAAAGACAAGGATATATGGCATGAGAAACAAGGTGCAGTATGAAGCAAAGGCAGAAGATGATGGCATCCAACAATAATAACTCTATAATAAAAAGATGTAGGGAGGGGTTACGCATGTTATGAATCAATTATCACTCATTGCATAGTTTCTGGCATATACCCACTGTGTTCATGCCCACAAATACATGCTATTTTATGACCAACTGTCTATAATTATACAGGTGCTTCTGCAATACTTGTGTCTAAATCACCATCAGAAGGATATGAGATTATTGAAGGTGATTTTGGAGATAAAACACCAGTCAAGGTCTGTCTTGAACTGGTTGGAGTACACGATGGTCTATAAAGAAATGTTATCTTCTTGTCTATCGTTACGCTTAACAGTTCAAGTAGGTTGTACAGAAGCACAGTAAAGATCTCATAAAGGCTCTTTGCACATTTTTATGTATGTAATTGCATAATCTTAGTGAACCTGTTGCTGTATTTTAATATTTTGATTGCAGCCAAACATGATTTTAGTCCACAAAGTACTCAGACAGTAACATTTCCACCTGGTTCATCTGTGGGAAATACTGCCTGTGCAGAGTATACAATCATTGATGATGATTTAAAGGAGGAAAAGGAAGAATTCCGTGTGTCAGTGACAGCAGTAAATAGTCTGGATGTCATCGATGGAGGCTCTGAAGTAACCCTGTCTATAGTGGATGATGGTGATGGTGAGAATGAATGAACCATTACATGCAATCTCTCGTGTATATAATATATATGTGAGATATTGGTATATTCTATGCTTGAAATGTTGATTTTGGCATTGCTCCATTTTACCTGATCTATTAATTTAAGAGTATATATGCATGAAAATGAAGTGTGTAGAGCAAACCAGGCAAACGGTGGACAGCTATTTCCAGCTGGTTGGTCCTCAGCTCATCAGTGCTGTGTTAGCCTAGCTGCTCTGCAACGGCCTAGACTAGCTTGCATATACTGGCTTCATCCACCTCAAACCACACACGCAAAACAACACCCCACCACATAACTCAAAGCCTGAATTTAAGTGTCCAAAATTGCACTAGAAAAGCAAGCTTATATATAGTTTGGGCCACTATTTAGATGCAGCCATTATATAAACGTGAAGTCAATGTCACTATGTACATACAGTGATACAGGAGTGTATGGAGTTACCTAACCCCAGCAATGGAGAGGTTGTGTACACTTCTAGACTGAATGGTTCAGAAGCTCTCTTCAAATGCAGTGTGGGCCACATCCTGAATGGTACTAACAGAACGATGTGTCTGAGCAATCCTGACACAGTGCAAGGTGTCTGGTCTGCAGTCTCTCCAGTTTGTAGTGAGGATAAGAATAATATACAAGTGTAAAAACATTTTCATTAAAATGTTGAAGGATGTAGGGATTGAAGTGCCAAAAAGTATAGAAACAAGGTCAAAGTGCAGCATGGGGGTGATAGCATGCAACAATCATAACATGCGTAACCCCTTTTAGTATTTACAGATGTAGGGATATGGGGTTACGCATGTTATGATTGTTGCATGCTATCACCCCCATGCTGCACTTTGACCTTGTTTCTATACTTTTTGGCAATTCAATCCCTACATCCTTCAACATTTTAGTGAAAATGTTTTACACTTGTTTCACTGGTTTTTACTGTGTGTAGCAACACATATAAACCTACTGACTTTCGTGCAGAGTTCTACTTCCCTTGCATACCTATAGCAGGATATCTAGCAATTGTCAGTGACTCCTACATCCTGTCTTGTACCTATTGAGTATACAACAGCGGGTCCAGTTGCCTTCAACAGTTAGTTGTTCAAAGAAACGGAGCAACGTAGCCAAAAAAAGACAACACAGCGCTCGAAACCGCGGCAGCCTGACGAACACTGAAAGTCTGCATCATTAAAATGATTACTGCACAAAACTAACTTCACGTGTTCGGCACGTGAGCAAACAAGAAAATGGCGTCTAAAACTAACACTTGTAAGGTTGCAGACCTGGAGTTTGACGGCTTTGGGAGAAGGTATGAAGATTTTGTGCATCAAGGATCATGTACGCTCCTGTATAATTGATTTTCGTGAAAGAATTAGAGCGATTACTAACCCCAGTTTCGCGGTAGGCCGTTTGAACTGAAGAAGAAGAAGAAGAAGAAGAAGAAGAAGAAGAAGAAGAAGAAGAAGAAGAAGATGATGAACAATCCGGGTTTTTACAAATTTCCGACAATCACTGTAACTGTATATTTTACGTACTTTGAGAGTATTATAGTGTTTAGACTACGGTAACTTTAAATCAACCAATAAGATTGCGTAGAGCGTGGAAAATAAATCCCGTATTTTCCACGCTACGTGGAGTATATTGAGACTTGAGGCTATGGCAACACACGCGCGCATGCGCTGCACGTGTAAAGTGACATTACATGTACAGTGCAAAGTTTATTTGTAGCAGGGTGCAGCAGGTTATAAAGAATAGGTATATACAGTAAATACGGAGAGCCAGTTTGTCCCAGTCAGAGTCGGAGTCGAGGATCGGCTCTTCGCTTCTAGTAGAAGCTGTCGACATCGCCACTGTCACTGTCATCCTTCCCGAAGCGACCTCAGTAGTTCATCTGGGCATTTGATGATCAAACGTCTCTGTCTTACTTCAAACTCTTCCGTTACTATAGACGCTAGTTACTAAGCGTGTAGCCAATCTATAGTCTAAACCGGTTGACGCGTTTGCGTGAATTGCGTCTCTGAAGCCAACTGTTGCTAGGTATAGACGCTAAATCCCGTATTTCCCTCGACTCGGCGTCTAACCTATATGTATGCGTAAGTCAATAAATTAAGTTTTAGAATAAATGCATGTAATCTTATAGTTTGTTCTTGTTGTATTAGTTAAAACACGGAAGGAAGTGCTGTACGCGCAATAATGGTACGAGGGGTGTGGTCGAGATAGCCATACAGCACGAGGCATAGCCGAGTGCTGTATGGTCTATCGAGACCACACTCCGAGTACCATTATTGCACGTACAGCACGTCCCTTCCGTGCTTTAATTGATTTATTGTACTTAGCATCTTACCTGCCTTGTTTCTTGTGTAAGGAAAGGCTAAAACTATCACCGTTATCACGTGCCGTGCTGTATTGCGCGCGCCTCCACGTAAACCGTGCTGTATGACGGATACAGCACTGGCGGCGCCTTTGATTCGCCCACGCAAAGTAAAATAAAGTTCAACTATAGACTTATACTTATATACATGCAGCGAGAGACTGTGGGTCACCACCAAATATAAGTGGATGTAATGTCTCAGTAGACACTACTAGCAGTGGTTCAGAGGCAATGTATGAAGCACAGCCAGGATTGATCCTGAAGGGAGATTCCACTCTCACCTGCAGTGAGAACGGGGAATGGAGGGGAGCTAATGAATTCCCTACATGTAGAGGTAACTGAATTGTACTATTGATCATCTTCCCTCAAATATCCAAACCCATAATGCGCAATAATATATGGGGGCTGCAATTATGTATGAAATGTAGCATATACACACTGCATTTCAATGCAGAACTACATATTGTATGTAGAGAACAAAACAAGGTATTGAAGTATATCATTGTTTATTCCTTTTCTTTTGCAGTACCTGAATGTGTTTTTTTACCTAAGCCTAAATGTGGAAGAGTGGATTATACCTCTCTGAACAGTGGCAGTGTTGCTACATTCTCATGTGATGACGGCTGTGTATTATCCAGTGGTGTTAATCGTAGTGTTTGTATGCAAAATGAGACATGGGTTCCATCACCCCCCATCTGTAAAGGTAGAGAGCTTAATAATGTCTCAATGATTCATTAAGTGGTAGATAATGATTACCAAATATTATATACCCAAGATGCACTATGGAGGAAAAGGGATGAGGGGATAAGACACACAAGGAGAGGAAAAATAGGGATGATTGGCGAGTGGAGTGAGCCCACCTAGTCATGTTAACAGGCCGATTTTTCTATATATATTTTTGTGACAGGCACTGTAAATATTGTAATGTTCTAATTTTACGCTAAGTAGGCTCAATCTGCTAGCCAAAATACGCGCTGCATTCAAGTAGTAGTGTGTAATACCTCCATGCATATCTTTATCAGAGGGGTAGGAGAAGAGAGGGCAGAGGAACAGTTGATCCACACACACACACACATACTTTTGTGTCATGGGGTCAAAGGTTGCGTACAATAAAAATATGCGTAGCAGGAGTGGGCCTGGCAATGAGGCTAACCCTTTTGCACAAGGCAAGGTAAAAACCAACAGAGAATCTAATTTGTAGAATCTTCCCTACATTCAAAGCTAGCACTTTCATGTAGCTATTTCCTTGTTATTAAACACATGCTGTTTTATGCAACCATGAGCAGCAAAACACAGATATCGGATATCCAATGACACCCAGTAAAATGTTAACAGACGTAGGACATACATGAGGCGGAGTTTACGTTTTACGCACGCGCACCGCTGAGGGTTCTGCACTTTATAGTGCATTCATTATAGCATATTGGCTCTTTCACTTGTGTTTCACGCCATATTAAACTCTTGAACACAGTTGTTTCAGAAAAATCTCCACAATATTTTTGATGATCGTATGCCACTGAGTATGTATGTTTTTTTATAGCACGATTACTCATTCGAGAAGTGAGATGTTGAGTAACAGACACACACACACATACACACACACACACACACACACACACACACACACACACACACACACACACACACACACACACACACAGGACCAACTACAGTAACCCTCACTGTGCATATGCGCCGAGGATTAACAAATGCAGTTTATGTATGCAGCAAGACGGGGGATAATAGCATGCATAAACCCTCCTTTTACATGCGATCATCCCCTGTCTTTCTGCATATATAAATTTTACTACTTTTTTTGGTTTTCTGCACTGTCATCCCTAATGTTTTACTCTTGTTTGATTGCTTTACTTTTACACTGTCTGATTTTTGGCACTGTCATCACTAAAATGCTTTTACTCTCACTCCCAATCTTACCCCCAGTTTGTAATGACTGTAAGGCAAGTTCAACAACTGTCTCTGTGGCTGTTGAGCCGAGTCCAATGTCTCTGGTGGGTAGTGAGGAGAGTCAAACAGCTCTTTTGTTGGTGCCGTTGTAGGTGTAACCATACCAATGGTTTTGGTGATAGCAATTGTTGTCCTATTCATCTTCTGTCGACAAAAAAAATAAGAAAATTAACAGATTTGACGTCTCAAACACAGAGTAAGTTGATAGCTATAGTTAAGTGTTTTGTTTATATCTTGTTCAACAGAAATCATTCTACTGATGGACCCCCTGCATCTGTGCAAGACACCTATACACTGGAAAAAGGTATTTGGAGCAATTCTATAATGCATGCTTAGCCATACAGTGGCTGAAATCTCTATATGACATACTATATGTTTGTCTCTTTTTTAGAATCAAAAAACACAACAGAGTCTGTGTTACTTCAGCCTCTCTATACTGAACTGGAGAGTAAGAAAATGATATTCTCTAAACATCAGTTACATGTTACCAACATCGTGGGACAAGGTAAGTATACAATACATATTTCAGTCAAATGATAATTAAATTTGTTACACCTCTTGTCTACGTATGTGTATAATTATATGCAAAAAATGAAGAAAACCTAAGCCTGTAGCTCTGTGTGTAGAGATGACCTATATATGTATACAAAACTGCATATTCAAACCTGAATGTGTAATACTTTTTAGGTGCATAACATGGTCTACAAGTGTTTCTATACCCCGTAAGATCCTCAAAGTACCACTGCAGTGATAAAAAGTAGTTGTGCACTTGCAGTTTCCCGTAATCCATGCACAGTACATAGAATGGAGGTATAAGGCTCACAAAATAACCATTCCTACTTCAGGTGAATCAGGAGTGGTGTACAAAGGATACATTGACACAGGAAATGGTAGAGAACTGGTAGCTGTTAAGACAGTGAAAGGTATTGTATAATTTCAGGTAGTAGTAAGCACAATATGGTGTTTGTTTGCTGTAATTTTCTGTTCCATAACACCACAATGCTATGGCCATATAATTCTTAATTCCTGACAGCTATATTCTCTACAAATGCTGACTTGAAAAGACTGACCAAAGAGGTGTCTACCATGTTATCATTTCAGCATCCTAATGTGATGTCTCTGATTGGAGTGTGTCTTGATAGAGAGATACCCCTACTAATTATGCCATTCATGTCTAATGGTAATGTTTTGGAGTATGTGAAAAATCACAAAAAGGAATTACTGCTGAGCAGCAAAGCAGAAGTGAAAGAGGCATGTCATATTGGTGTCGTGTGTGTATATGCATCACATGTTCATATTATTCACACACTGTTAGGTACAAGCCACTAAGAAGTCTCTTCTGGGTATGTGCTATCAAATCAACAAGGGAATGGCTCATCTCGCTAAAGAGAAGTTTGTTCATCGTGATCTGGCAGCAAGGAATTGCATGTATGTCTAGTACATTTAGCAAAGAGATTTGTAATGTTTTGCATTCTTCACGAAAAAATGCAACCTTGTGAACTGTAACCTCCTAAGTAGGTGTGCTATAGGTAGATGAAAGGCACAAGGCTTGATATACATATCTCACTGGTGTACATTACCGCATTTCATCCAGCATTGCACTGAACAAAAAGTATATACTTGAACCTGATAACAATTGTGCTTTCCTTCTACAGGATTGACCAACAAGGAGTGATCAAAGTGGCTGATTTTGGACTGACTGAGGACATGTATGGTACTAACTACTTTCGTAGGAGCAGTAATGACACAGGAAGTGAAGAAAAAGTCCCCATCAGGTGGATGGCACCAGAGAGCATTGAAAATGACATATATGATGAGAGCACTGATGTGGTGAGCAAGCTGTGTTTTTTCATCTTGCTGCTGTAGTAATACCTTTAAAAATGGTCTTTGTTCTTATGTAGTGGTCATTTGGTGTGACAGTCTGGGAGATATTTACATGTGGGAGAGTGCCCTACTCTGGAATCAGAGCCATGAGTTTGTTGGGAACACTTCGTTCAGGAGATAGATTGGAAAAACCAAGCAACTCTGCTTGCACTGATGAAATGTGAGCTCTAAGTTTGCTCTACAAGCTATTGGTTTGGTTGGCATAAGTTAAAAAACCTAACTATCATGTGCACAACAATATGAAATGTTGCAACAAGGTTGTTTGCAAATCTCTCCCCTTTCATTTCAGATATGACATTATGTTATCATGCTGGAATATAGATTGTACTATGAGACCTACATTTGCAGTACTTGCTAACAAACTGTCTGACATACTGGAAGCAGATGCTGGCTATGTGGAGTTATCTTCTACTGGACACCAGAAAGGGAAGAATACATCTGAGTCTGGACACTACACTCCTCTGATCACTACAGGCATAAACAGAGTTGTACCACAGGGAGATGAAGGATATGACCAAGTTCAAGGCCATATGAGAGACATGTATGAAGAAAGTGAGAGTCGTGTGATAAAGGATGACATGTATGAAGATGTTTGGGACCCTGCGTGTGAGAGCAGAATGTATTCCGGCATGAAAAACATCCAGAAATAGATTACAGCTCCAGTTATGAATCAGTGTAGTAGCAAATTCCTAAGTAATTCACAAACTCAAAATGTACATATATCATAATATTTGCACCATGCATGCAGTTATTGTATTTGTGGAGTTGATGAATATATTTTTACCCCTACATAATCAAGCATGACAACATTCGATCAGTACAAATGCCATGGTACTCTTGAGTGTGTATGCTTAAAACAATTAACGCAAACTGCGCCATGCATAGGACTATATCAACATTTATAGTCGTATGATTTATGCAAACTTGCTTACCGGTGCTCAATACACCTGTTCTCGCGCGCAAGTGCAATTCGACCTTTAACCTATGACAAGAAAAATGGCGACTCCAATAAAGCCCTGGGAGATACGCAATTCAGCGAGTAGCGGTTCGTTATCAAGGAGAGATGATCACAGCACCCCTCACGGTGCAAAAGGAGGTCCATCTCCACCGCCATCCGTACCTCCTAGACCTGCAAACACAGCTGGTTAGTGTCAAGGAATGGGGGCGGGAGGCTAGCTAGGTTGATCAGTAGAGTTCTGTAGGTGAATGGCAATATCCGTAGGATAATAGGATGTTGATGTAAGTTGTTGTCTCTCCCAATTGTGTTTCAACATATTGGTTCCTCTATCTGTGAATGGTGCCTAGCGCTGGCTTGGCTGTCTGGCCATGGGTGTACATAATCGGAATGCAGTTGTTAATAACGGCTGATGTGTAAAGAGGATTCCTCCAGACCAGGGTTAAAATGTTATTGGTATACGAATGAGTACACATGAAAACAATGTGCATAGCACACTAGCCAAACAGAAATAAGAATTTACCACCCATTTACCCAATACATACAAATATCACATATATAAGAGTAGGACACATGTACAACATATAAATCTGTAGTTGTATTTGTACATGTGTACTCGAATGTTGTGGGTTCAAATATCGTACATGGAAAATGTGCGTCCACAAGAGCCATAACAAAGTGCATGCACAAAGAGCCAAGGCTGCAACAAGGATACTCATTAGGCACTGAATTGCATGTTAAGGGAGTCAAGTATAGTTCCTAAAAATCAAAAAAAGTTTAAAATTGTGAAAAATACTAGCAATGTGTAGCCGACTACCCCGACATATCGATTTACAAAGAGAAGATAAAGCAGGCTTGTTTTCATCCACTAAAAGGTCTGCTCATATTTGACACGTACATGTACATTGTACAATGTATAGCATATCAACTTGTTTATGTGCAAAATGCTTTTTATCTTGATCAGTCATTGATGGTGATGATGTTGTAATAGAAATAATTGATAGTACGTGTGTACCTTCAAGTTTCTGTAAAAGCAAAGCAATACACCTCACCTAGTTAAAGGCTACCTTGGGTGCTGTTATAACCCATGAAAGATGCTCTTTCACCCACTGAGCAACTCACTAGGTGAGAAGGCTTGGACACTAGGAGCTCACAATACTGGTAAAATTATGGGGGAATAAGTGGTACAGTAAACTCTCTTTTAACTGACACTCTAAATAGCGGACTTCTACCAAATAATGGATGTCCCGACCAAATTCACATTAGACATATACATTAAAACACCCAAGTAGTGGACACTCCTATTTCCGGACAACGGGCAGGATGAATTGCTCCATAGAAAAGTTATCCTGAATAACGGACGGTGTGCGTGGGGCTAGCCCTAACCACACCCAACCACTGCTACCGCCATCTAATTCTGCACAAGTGTGGCAACATTAGGCCATTAAATAGAATCCTGCCTTGCTCTGCTGACATTCATTTAGTAAAATTATAGCTATATGAGTTCTCTGTCCACTAAGTACTCTCGTAGCCTCGAGATATATTATCACGGCCCATATAGCCTATATTTTCAAGGAACTTGGAACAAGGATCGTGAAATGTGGTTACAACAATAATTCCCCAATAAAGGACACCACCCGAATAATGGACAGTAGGCCTTGCACCAAAGTGTCCGTTATTCGGAGAGTTCACACCACACAGGTGGAGTGGTCAATGCTTAACCGTCATAGTTATGACTGACATGTATGCCTGTATATAATACACTAAGAAGGTGGGGTTAGATATCAGTGGACAGAACACATGCATGTGTACATGTATTTTCGTAGATATTGACAAGAAAATTCCATTACCCTGGCAGGGAGGGGCAGGCTTGCAAGCTGATGTGACTTGCCACATGTGCAAGTAGGCATCGATCCCAAGTCTGCTGCTAGTAGCTTTTACCAGAGCTTTACAGTGGCTCTTGGACACATACATGTATACATGTAGCTCACTTTATGCTCTTGACCAGTGCCAACTAACAGTTTATAATAATATGAGTGGGCAGTACAGAGGTAATATCAGTTGAACTGCACCATGGGACATACATGAAAAGGGTGATAATCTTGAATTCACTGCCCCCACACACAGTAATCAAGAAACATGTACTGTGGTGTGTGATGTAACGGTTAATGACGTAATTCGTACTATTTTAAGTCTCTGCTAAGAATAGAATCTCGTATTGCTGCCTTGTTGTGAAACAGTCGCCTCCATAAAGGCAGTTCCAATCCAAGCGTGCGGTTAAACTCCACTTATTGCCGTGCAGTCATGAGAACGTGACGTGAATAGCTAGATTAGACTGTCTAGAAAGAACACTCGCCATTTATCATCGAGTGGAGCGTTCTAATTAGAATGCAGTTGTTAATAACGGACCTTGGCGTGAAGTGAGTACCATGAACAATACCGCAGTTCTCCTAAAGCACTACCGCCTCCTGGCCAAGAACATTGACAGCCTGTCAGACGGCCAGGCCTGGCTGAAACCAGCCAACGAACACTCTGACCAAGACGACACGCTAACTACCGTTCTCGTCAGGCTGGCTCCCCGCTCGGGACCCTACCGCGGGGGACAGTTTGATTTCGAGCTGGACCTCAGCGACGGGTACCCTGCTTCTCCTCCTCTGGTTCGTGCCGTGACGCCCATCTACCATCCCAATATCGACAACTACGACGACTGCAGCGAGGGAGAAGTGTGTTTAAACCTCCTCGACGAGCTGTGGAGCGCTGACATGTCGCTGGAAGACGTGGTACAAGGCCTTCTCTTCTTGCTGCATGAACCGAACTTGGAAGACCCTCTCAGCCCTGTGTTCAATGGGACAGAAGACAAGGAGGAGTTTTATCAAACTGTGAGGGAGTCACTTCGTGGAGGAATTGAGATTGAAGGGTTGTACTTTGAGAGAAATTTGGTTGATGGGTACACATCTGATAATGAAGAGGAGAATGACAGTACCCCTGGTAATCAAGACGTGATAGAGGAACCTGTGTTAACGGAGGCTGCCCAGTGCTCAGAAGTGGACCAGTTGCCCCTCCCAAGCAATCTCCCTGCTCCCCCCTCCCCTCCCTCTCCTCCTCCCCCTCCCTCCCTCCCCTCCTACCTCACACACACATCACAACCAGTAACCCCGCCAGAAGTCCGTTCAATTGAATCCAGCGTTGATAACGAACAGTCCTCCACTCTGTTCTCCCAGCGCAACCTATCCTTCAGTGGATTTGACAAAATGTGGACACTATCACTGAACTCTGTCATCAGAACCATAGTACTTGGGGGACAGACGGCTCTCCCAAGACTAGACTCTGCCAGTGGAGACGTTACATGAAATTACGTCACATGTACATTGTATCACTAGATGTGTTTGTATCAGTCAAAATCTGTATCAAAATCTTCAGTCTGGCATATCATGTATGTGGTGTGAATAATCTGCACAATGCTCCATGTACATGTTTAAATTATCTTTGGCATTACTAAAACAAACATTTGCTAACTGAAGGAAATACAATGTAGCTGTTGAACACTAGCGACTTTAATTAGCAATCCTAGGTGGTTGATATTGTACGTAATACTTGGATTTTATGTAGGTTTGACTATTACCCTACATAGACTAGCTTTGTGTGCCTACCCTTCACAAGACAATCATACATTGACTACAATTGATGCCTTTCTAGTTCTGCCTCTTAGCCAGTGTATATAGTACCTCATTGTCATGTTGGGCTTTTTTTATTTCAGGTGCTCCACGCCAGAGCTACTACACTCCATCATATCAAGGTCTGTGTCATACACATGTATGAGCAGTCACTAAAGCTCCATTGTAATGGTTGTACCTACTAAATGTCATTGACAGGCTCTCCTTCATTTCTGTACAATAATTCTGCATGTGATGTCGAAAGTCATACACAGAATTGTTGTATGGAAACCCTAGGACGAGGCTAGGTACATGTTCCTTTGCCCTGATTGAGAACCTTGGCAGCTTTGGGGCATGATCATACATGTAGACAGTAGGTATGTAGGGAGAGGGAGCCACCTAAAAAAACTGCCCCAGTTTTCAGGGCTGGGCATCTAGTGACCATGTCCTTCACCAATGTATATGTCATTCACTGAGTTAAGTTTTCTGTGTTACCTCTTTTTCTTTACCTAATACGTGTGCTATATATATATGTTACCATATACGTTATCGATTGTTACAGGAGGATATGGAGGTGGTTTTGGGTACCGCCCACTGGGAGGCATGTATGGGTCAGGCTATGGAGGCTATGGAAGCTATACAGGTTATGGTGGGTACACTGGGTTCGGAGGGTTTGGAGGGATGGGGGGAGTGGGGTACGGGGGCAGAGGCTGGGACGACGGGGCCATGGTGAGGCAGGCGGAGGAGAGAACTCGGTCTACCTTCCAGTCAGTGGAGACTGTTGTGGGAGCCTTCGCATCTGTGAGCCATGCTCTGTATAATACCATATCATAGTCAGTTTTCAATACACTACTGTGTCTATATGACACACTAGCCAGGGTGTGTGTATGTATAAGTGTGGTTTGTGTATGTAACCATAAGTGTTAATACATGACAGGCTGTTCTGACAGTAAGGCAGTCACAACTATACATGTAGATGTAAACATGCATGTAGTATTATGGGCTAGTTTTCTACATGTGTGTCTGTCCTCTCCCTCCGTCTCCTCCTCTCCCTCTCCCCCTCCCTCCTCCCCTCCCTCCTCCCCTCCCTCTCCCCTCCCTCCTCCTCTCCCTCTCCTCTTTCCTCTCCTATCCCTTCATTCAAGATGGCAGTCATTGCTCTCTGTTTTCTCTCAGGTGACGATGATGCTGGAATCAACCTACTTTGCTGTGCAGAGTTGCTTTAGGTGAGTTAAAGTAGGATATCACATGTAGGGATGGCATACAAAGTACAGCGGGCAGAACAGTTAACATTAATAGGGTATTACGTCCTGCTGGTGACAGTGAAGATGCATACACTACATGTATGCTTGTGTGTTGTGTGCTAGTTAACCGGTGTGATTTTACCAACAGAGCATTGCTAGGAGTGGCTCAACATTTCACTCGATTGAGGTGAGTACAACAGAAAGTAGATACTAGTAATCAAATTCTTTTCATCACTTTGTTCTCGAGTGACTCTGCATTCCTACCCTTAAAATACACAATGTAGTCCACTGTATACACTCTCTGTTTCCTCCACATTCATGTCCCCTCCCTCTCTCTCTCTCTCTCTCTCTCTCTCTCTCTCTCTCTCTCTCTCTCTCTCTCTCTCTCTCTCTCTCTCTCTCTCTCTCTCTCTCTCTCTCTCTCTCTCTCTCTCTCTCTCTCTCTCGTTCTTCTCAGAAACTACATATGGGGTCTCGTGGGTGCCCTAGCAGTGCTACGCAGATTACGTTATTGGCTGAAGAGATTACTGCGATGGCTGCGCCTGAGGAACATGCCTCAATCAGTAGGTTGAAGGAATGGATCTTACCTTTGCAGTGTCACCTCCATAAACAGGCAGCTCCAAATGCCGTATAAATCAGGAGAATGTTGAGAATCTCTTGTACAGTGTGTATCATCACAATACCCTAGAGTACATGGAACTATTGTATGTAGCATACCAGCCAGATAAAGTAATTAAGAAAGACAGAAAGGAATCTCCCCCTCCCCCATCACACACCAAAATGACACAAACACATAACATATAACACAACATGGGGGCAGGACCCTTGGGTGCCCAGCCTTGAAAACTGGGGCGGGGAGTCTTTTACGGCTAGCCAACTCTCCCCACACACCCAGTGTCTAAGCCCAATATTACACAACAGTACATCACAACATAAAACACACACAAGAAGGCAACAACTAATCATATAGTACATGTACACATGTATATACACTATCTACAGGAGGAGTTATGGGAAGAGGCCTCTTTAGAGAACGTTGTGTCTTCATCTGGATCTCCTGGCAGCTGGTATACATATACATGTACATGTACATAAGTACATACAACATTAGTCTCGTCCCCTGACCCCACCCTCAGAGAGGAAAAGGGTCTAGTGACTTTGGGCTCTGCGCTTGGTCGAGATGACGTCATAAGGAGGAATTAGCACATGCCAATCAGATTCAAGTACAAGTAATTATTGCATATTTGATCACTCAATGGGGACAGGACGCATGTGTAATGAAATGACATATTGCTTACTCAGAACAACCAAGAATTCACTCAAAACTTATCAGACCCTTTTCCTCTCTGAGGGTGGGGTCTGGGGACGAGACTACTACAACATGTACACTATCCTACAATCATGAACATGCCATGGTCACAGTGACTCCAGGCTCCTCTTGGTACATGTGGTACATATGCATGTACATATACATGTGTGTGTTCACCAGACACTGTTTGCATACAAGTTATGTACACATGTATACATGTACGTTTGTATGACTGTAGGTTATGGCCGCTAGTCAAATTCCTGTCAGTGTTGTTTGGAGTGCCATGGCTGCTCTGGCGAATACTCTCATTTCTCTGTGAGTCACTTCACTCTATGTATACTCAGAGGGGTAGGAGGGAGGGGGGGGGGGCAGTTCCCCCCCCCCCCCCCACACACACACACACTTTTTCACAAGAAACTCAGCTTAGAACTCACCAGAATTATCCTTTTCTCAAAACCTTTCTGAGGGAGAATACCCCTGGATCCCCTATCTTAACTTGCCCTCAACCCCTCTGATGCTAAACAATCAAGTCAGTAGTCTGTTGCATTGGAGGAACTATCCTATCCAAACATGTAGATGCAGGCATGGTTATAATACACACACAATGTATTACATGTATATAACCGCCAATTTACATGTTACATTGCTAGTCAGGGTTTAATCCAAGGGGGGCTCAGGGGGCAAATGCCCCCCAAGGATTTCAGTTGCCCCCCAAGCATATGACACCATCAACAATCCCTCTCCTGCCCTGCCAAATGTCCCCCCCCCAAGTTTCTACAATTATTAATTTTACCCCCTCAAGGACTCATGTCTAGATTAAACCCTGCTAGTGTGCTACACTGTAACACACATGACATTCCATCCTTTCTTGCAGTGCGAAATGATGATTCAGCAGCTGGCCTACAAAACTGGTAAGTTATAGCCATATGTTATGTGAATGTTGTGACTGCATATTCCTCAGGTCCACTAATGAAGGTCAGACCCTGGTCGCTAGAGCTCTCTATGACTTCGCAGCTGGTAATTCAGATGAACTGTCTATCTCTGTTGGGGATGAACTGGTTAGCACTATACATGTATGTACATGTACTGTAATGACAAATCTTGAGGAAGCAGTGGAGCACAAACCTTATAACTAGTGGAATGCTAAGCCTTGTTGGCGAGCGGGAGTGAGCACGCAAAATTACAAGCATGTACGGCATTACGGTATGGACTGGACAGTGCGGGTTACATATATATATATATATGTAGAGAAAATCGCCCTTTAACATCACTAGGAAGGCTTGCTCCGCGCACCAATTAAGTCAGAAAATGAACTACATGTACATAGGACTCAAATTCATAATACTACAATATAGTGGGTGTGTGGGCCTTGAAAGATCTTCAACCCATCACCCCAATTTTCAAGGCTGGGTATCCAGTGTCCTGCTCCTATGTATACATGTATATGTTGTTTGGTTTGTTGGTAATTTTCTGGGTTTCCTTTCTCTTGTTTCTATGGCTAGTGGACTATACTTTTTTTTTTCTATGACATTCATTACGTGTGCTCACTCTGATGATGTTATTGCAAGGGAATGAGAGATGCTGTTTGTATGCCTATGTACACACCCACCATTGCTTAGGTACTTGCTCCAAGACAGTTACAGACAGGATGGCTACTGGTGGGGAAAAACCGCACTAGCGGGTAAGTCTCCCATTCTCTCACACAGTACTGTGAATAGCTTATGAGCACACACATACATGTACATATACATTGTATGTGGACATGCACATATACATTGTATGTGTACACACAAGTGGTACAGTTCATCTGATGGACACTAAGATCAATTTAAATGTGGGATTAAGTTAAGGAGTCACCAACTTCAGTGCAGTGTTCCCTTCTTTGACGTGATATTAGCCCACAACAGTGCCTTCTGCTGCAGTGTACACGCATTATTGCACACACTACAATTCTTGAATAGCGGTACACACAAATGCATGTAACATACGTAGCACATAACACCTAAAAATGAAGGTACACCATACGCTCTACTTCCCCTGCAGGCTGGTGCCAGCTAACTATGTACAGATAGTCCAGCAGCCCCCGCGGCCCTCCAGTGGGGGGACCGCAGGTAATAGTAGGGACAGTCCCTCTCCTCCTCGACAGAACCAGGTGTCTACCTCGAGACAGGGAGAGACAGAGGAAGAATCTTTGTTGACAGACTAACACATTGTCTTCATTTTAGTGTGTTGGTGTGTGTTGAAACAACTGTCTACTCACTAACTCACAACAGAGGCTGAAGTTAGGCCTCCAGAGCTCACTAGCAAGACATGCACTGTCATTATCTCCCTACCTAATGTGACAAGCAACAAAGCTTTCCAAGGCCTAGTTTGTTCTTGTCGTGAATTGGGAGAGTGTAATCGAAGTAGCTCAAGAAAGCGATGCGCTCCATCGTAACCTTTTACTTGATTATGCACATTGTATACTCACTCTCTGTATGGTGCATTGGACATTCCCTTTTGTACTAGTGGTTAGTCTTGCACCCTAACTCCGACCCCTTGTTAGTGGCATGGTGTGGACTGGGCAGAAGCATTTCAGACAGTTCAAAGGCAGTGTGTGTGTAAGTCGTATGACTGTGGAACATCCAATAATATGTATGTGTACGATGTGATACGATCACTGTACACTGCTTGTAGTCTTGCACCCACCCCTCATCTGAAGAGTATATACACCTGGTCCAACCAATTGTCAATTGCACACACTGCATAGAATATGGTTAATACTTGAATATGTACAGTGATGATCAGATGGTATGCACACCATGTATAGGACTACAGTCCTGATGCTAGTGACTTGTCTTACGATAGTGAAACATGAAGACCACTACCAGAGGGACCATCAACCAGCCAGCAAATGTTAGAGCATTCCACACACTGTATCCCTGTCTCCCCGAGCTGCTCCTCCCACTCTGCTGGAGGACTGCCTGCCTCAGTGTCCGCATCTGCTGCTCCAGACTCTGCACTCTGCGATCCAGACTCTCTAACTCTGCTACCGGTACTACTGGTGGTCTGAATGTGACGGGGTTAGCTTGGGCTTCAGCTTCAGAGTCTGGTATTAATGGTCTGTGAAGTGAATTGTATATAACACCGGCCAATTTGGATTAGAATCAGCTATTGTCAGTTCCAGGCCTTCTATGGCACGTAGATTTAGTTCTTGGCTTGTGCTGGACATAGACTATGTATGTGCTAGAGAACAATGCACACACAAATGACCTGAAACCGAGGTATTATGCTTTAAGTTCATCCATTGCATCAAACTACATAGATATAGGAAGGGTCTGGACCTAGTGCAAGGGGTCACTGACATACTTCAAAATTGTACAAGTGCACTTACATATAAAATGACCCCTGTTCCCATGCCCATGAAGTGGATATACATGTACTCTGCCAACTTACTGTGGCTGTTGGAAGTATCCCCCCACACCACCAGAGACACCGCCCCCCTCTCCTCCCTCCCTCCTCTCCTCCTCCTCTCCAGTGGGCTCTAGCATGATCTTATCCGGGACTCTCATTGCTCTGTATCCACGTGTGTCTGCTCTCTGGCCCGAGGACTGTGGAGAGGGGTAAGCCCCTGTGGAAGTCAGCTCAATCTTCTCTGGAATAGTCATCATGTGTTTGATTGGTGGAGACTGCTGCTGGCTGACTGAGGGGTCCATCTACAAGGATATACAAACCATTCCATCAATTACATGTAAACTTGCTAACCGCAACAGGCACACCTTCTCAGGGAGAGTAATGTGAAGAAGTGGAGACTAGTGAACAGGGAACGTCGTCACTTGGTTGTCAAGAACGCAGGGTAAATTTAGCCACTCCCATGCACGTTTACCATAACCTTTCACCTTTGTCCTTTAATAAGCTTGTGACTTGCTGCGACCTCTGGACGAGACCGAAGGCAAGGATCCTGTGTTCCCTAGCTACACATGGCCACGTCAAAATCCACAAAAACGTGAATAGCAATACATATACTATTGGTGCATATAGTCAAGCTTGGCCTAAGGCTGTAGTGTAAAAGTACTCGTGTATGTATCAGGTTTTTGAGAGGGCGTGTAAGTATCACTGTGTATGAGGAATTTTAGTGTATTGTATTCCAGTTCAGGTGAGTTTTGTGTGTTGAGGTGGGAGCAATAAGACCTAGGACAGCCCACCACTGCTCCCCGTAAACTTATATATTCAGTACAATGATTATGCATATACATGTTAATGTCCACACAGTGATCTGAAGGTGATTGTCCTAGGGGCAGCTCGTGTAGGCAAAACATGTCTACTACAGCGTTACCTCACTGGAGAGTTTGCAGAAACCCTTTCTGTGAGTATAGATCTAAGTATCTCTTAGGCAATTCTAAGGTAACGTGGGGTAATTCCGACCACAGGGTAATTCCGATTACGTTAAAAAATGACACCATCCATCAATGCTAAGAGGTTTTATGCCATAAAGGTAGGGTACCACTTACCTAGGATTTACTTGAAACTGAATTTGTAGCCTTGCTTCCTTTGGAGGAAAAATCTATGCACGGAAAAGGTTTTGGTTGAAGTTTTCGGCTTTGCATTTTGTAAACATAGGTAACCCTCATGTTAGCTTAAAAAGTCAGAGTTTGAGCCTATAGCATCACTAAAACTGTAATGAACGTTCTAAATTGTGGAATTTAAATTAACTGGGGTAATTCTGATCACTCACTAAAAGTGTATGTACAACTTTTTGGCCGATGAGCAATAGTCTGCAAGTAGTACCTGCATAGCAGTGTTGTTAGCTAGAATATCGAATTTAATGCACATGCAGTTTATGAGCTTCAGGACGTAAGAAAAGAGTGATCGGAATTAACTCGCTTTACCTTACTGCTGATTATATACTAGTGATCCTGGTACATCCAGACACAAACAAAGTAGTTTCTCATATGCTGTTTAAAATATCTATAGTTCAGTAGTATAGTGATTTTGTCACATGACTATCATGTACCTTGTACTCTTGCCATTTTTGCATGAAGTGTGTACGCACACCATAGCTATATATAGCATGTGTAGTGTATGTGGTTCAAATTACCTTCATCTTCTTTTTGACACACAGAGTATTGGAGCTTCACTGGCTCTTAAGAAATGGGGAGACTGGAACATTGCTCTTTGGGTGAGTCTGTCCGTCTGTCACCCAATAAATTCAACACATGATCCTTACATGTGAATGATGTGGTGTATGCCTCCTTTGCCTGATCACTTCATCCCCAACTGAGCTACTTGGAAGCCTGTGACATTTATGTGTGTGTACACTTTCTGCTTTCTTACGCGTATAATGTATCATGTGCAGTGTTTTGTGCATACAGGGGCACTTGTTTCTATATGTTTTATATACAGTGTGTATGCATCAGCTTCAGCCCCAACTGAGCAACTTGTGGCTTGTATACATGTAGTTTATGCATTTGTTAGTAAATTGTAACCCATCCCTTTCTTATGTTATTACAACTGTGTATAATACATGTATATTGTAGATGTTGTTCTTTTTGTGAACACACAGGATACGGCAGGAGAGGAACGCTATGCCTCTCTCTCTTCATTCTACTGTCGTGGGGCAGCCGTCGCTATCCTTGCCTTTGACCTCACAGAAGCGCAGAGTATTTCAAAGCTTCGGGAGGTGTTTATTCCTCTGTTACATGACTCTGTGGAGAGCTGTCTGACAGTAGTTGTTGGGACTAAGGTAGACCGTGCTACTGGTGCAGACAGACAAGTAAGTACAGTGGTATACAAAGTAGTATACATGTACATGTACATGGTATAAGTGTTGCCTAGAATGCAAGGGTTTGAATCCCAAACAATTTTTCTTGGAAAAATGACTGCTTTGGACATATTATGGATGATAGTTATGCACAAACTATGAAAGTAGTTTAAAGTAATGATGTAGAGATGACTAGCAAAGTGCAGTAGGTTGGCAATCTAGGATGGAGAGAACACGCGCAAAATATGCACACATGGTCGAATATTTTCAATATGCATTGTGTCCGTGAATGTTCCAGTACTATTACTACTAGGTGAAGTGCTAGAAAATAGTCATATTATGTATTGCCATAATTCACCCCTTGGCCAACATCTGCTCCTTATTATGTAAGAATGCAGCTCATAGTACTGGTGAAGATATTTAGGCCTTTACATTTTTATAGTATTGTGTAATACTGTGTTGATAGTGAATTGTTTGCGCTTTAATTCTAGTTGTTTGACAAAATGAGAGATAAAAATTCTTTATAAACAGCCGAAATTTACATTGCATTATATACTGTATATTATATATAGCCTATATTGTAATAATCTATTCTATTTTAGTCAGTTTCATGTTCTAAAAATTCATTATATGGCTGTTGAGATGAACTCCGATGAGTTTAGCTGCATTAAAAGAAGTTTCAAGTCAAGTGAATGGCACAGATAAAATGAATCATACTCACCAGTAGTAACATCTTCCGTTGTAGCGGTAAGAGCTGCCCTTTTCACAGCAATCGTCATAGTGACCCACCTTGTAGTACTTACCACGGCAGTACCGTTTTCCATAACACCAGACTACAATGAAAATGAATTTAATATCAACTACATTTAGAAATGATGTATGTATTTCTCACCATCTTGACGGCGTTCACAGCGGCAACGCTTCTTGTTCAGTTGGCACTTGTGACCATGGTGATCGTCACACTCTGGCTCAGCCTCCTCAACACAGCTGCAACCATCAGCTGACAGGTATCCCTTAGTGCATTTCCTGAAAATCTGGAGTCTGCATATGCAGTTGTCCAGCAGCCATGATCCCTTGGGGCACTCAGGGTCATGTTTCCCAACGCAGAAATCTGGATCTCCATATTTCCAGAGTTTAGTGTACTCTGGGCATTCAGGTCGCTTCTTAAATTCACACCTGCACTTTTCATCATCGAGATCAAAGCCTTCCTTGCACTCAGGTTCCAACACTCGTTTGCAACCACACAATCCACCATCCAGAATAAATGGAGCAAAATCAGGGGGACAAAATGAATCCTCCTTCCTGATACATTTGCAGCTGCCATATTCATAATCCAAATCGAAGCCCTTAGGACAGCTAACTTTTGGACAATAACCATAGCCCTAATATGAATAAAGAGTATTATAATGTCTACTGCAATTATCACAGCTAAAAATATCAGAAACTAACATAATGAGATGAAGGATCATCAGTGGGATGAGTTTCACTAGTGGGGGGATCAGTGTCACCAGCCATGGGCATCTGCACCAGCTGAAGAAGGACCAGTGCTGCTGTTGCCAGTACTGTTGTAGTGATCTTCATCTCTACTTGTTCTTCTTGAGTTCTGCTTTGCTCTTCTCTCCAGTGAATATTGAAGGTTGTTTGCTTGCTGTGACAGGAGCTACTTGTGGCCCTTATATACTTGCCATGAATGTTGAAGCTGAGTTTGTAAGATGCACTTACTCCATGTTGGTGGAGCTAACAAAATTCAGTGAAGTAGTACAATAATTTTAAGGTAGCAATTATCAATTATGTACATGCTTGTACATACTTTTTTTTGGAGATTATCATACACACACACACACACACACACACACACACACACACACACACACACACACACACACACACACACACACACACACACACACACACACACATGCACACACGCACACACACGCACACTTTAACATTATTCCAATGACAAAACCTCTTCCTACATTGCAACCTATTGTATTTGTTCATTGTTTATTGTGCTACATGATATAAGTACCACCTACATGTGACTACACTATGAGCCTTATATGCCGAATAATTGTTCTATGAACTCCTTGTTTACTGTGTTAGTAAATATACCTGTCCGTACAATTCTAGGTATGTATGGAATGTTGTGTGTGTTTGTGTGTAGGTGAAATCCAGTGAAGGGAGACAACTTGCAGAGGAGGAACATCGTAAACAGATCGATAGAGCAAAAGTGAAAGATCCCTCCACTTACCTGCAATCAGTGCCATCAAAAAATCTCTACTTTGAAACTAGTGCCAAATCGGGTGAAGGAGTGGACGAACTGTTTCATTTCATTCAAAGTACATTAACAGTTGAATTGGAGCGTGAGAGCTATGGAAAATCTGGACGTGGGAAGAAAGGCAGTACGATGGACCGGCCCATTACACTTAGAGATGGAAATGTTTCCAGGGAGGGAGGGAAATGCTGTGGCAATTAGTGTATAGTCTCATTTTGATATATACTAGTGTGATTCTGTGTCCCTTATTGTGATGTACTCATGATGAAATTGCACATTTGCAAATGCAGCAATAAAGTGTCCTGCTACATGATAGTTAACTCATAGAAAGAGAAAGCAACCACAATGACAATATACGTAACAGAAAGGCAAACCAGTACATCACAATTTGCAGTAGTCTCAGGTGCATATAATCTATAATTCAGAACTGGGTATGACAAGAACAGTCAGCAACACAGAAAGTGTATGGAGCCCTAGCTTCTAGCCTGGGCCCCTATTGTTACCATTTCCTGCCATGTTTGTGCTTTTCAACCCCTGGAATCTAGATACCTAGCCATTAACCCAGAGTGTCTGGTGGAAAGCACTGCCTTAGAATAATTATTATTCTTTGTGCTCTGAGCAATCAGAGGTCTGCAGTGCAGCACTTTGTAAGATACTGCATTGTATGAAAATGTTCATTGCATTTTGTAATAAAGCTTTCTTGTGTGTTAGAGTAGCTATTATATGCACATATAGGTGCTTGACTACTAGTCCATACTCACTCAATTACTAACACAAACTACTGTAGAGTTGAGTGAGTATGGCTAGTAGCCAGGCACCTATGGATAACTGTAACACTCAACACTACACAATTGTGTATACACTCATATAATGAATCTGTTATGGCTGCTTACTAATTAACTTATATAGATTCCTTCAGACACAAATTGTGTTATTGTTGCTGACATGGACTTTTGGACACAACAGCACATGTGGTTCTTCATGTTTTGGATGAGAAAGTGGCACTATAGCTATTGTGTACCATCACAGAGTCCAAGCCCCACTTTTGCTAACATTTTGGCCAGAGAGGCTTTGATTGTATCAGTTACCTCATCATTAGGAGGAATTTGCAGTACTTAGTAAATCTTTGAGATCACTGTCATTGCTGGAATTTTTGTTTTCCGGCAATATCAGGAGGTGACTAGAGTAGCATGTAGGACACACTTGATGATGAGACTCTCTATGAGCCTTCAAACCATGCATGTGGTTTCTCTCAGAAACTTCTCAATTACCTCTGGATAGGCACATGGTCTGCTGTATGCACAGTTTCACAGCCATGTACCACAGCATATGCACTTACGAGGTAATTGTTTTAGTGTGTCATAGATGAGGTGGTAATGGTATGTACATAGTGCAGTGGTGTGGGAGTGGAAATGTTATCGTATTTCAATCCCAGTAGTTGTAGGGCTTGTTTCGAAACTGCTATGCCTCCAAATGAAGGGTAGGCTGGTTACATTTCAGTACACTGCATACACTGTTTTAAGAGGGGCAAACGCCGAGTTGTTAAAAAGTCGAGGCACACTAGGTTTGTACACCGGAAGTTGAACTTCCGCTGCAAATAAATCTCGCTCTATTTATTTGAAACGTGTCTGTAATATCTACGTTACGTACGGTCTATATTTAATTTCCGTTAATAACTTGTGCGAATATGCGAGCATTTTTCACTGTCACGATAGGTGCGCATCACCAGGTAGATCTACAGCTGTAAATATGGAACACATCAAGTAAGTCGGGTATGCCTATATATTACAGGACTCGTCCGAGCATACACAAGAAGCGCGTGCGCTTATGCGGAACAAGACTGCCATGCAGCTCGTGAATATTCTGATTGATCGCTCTTGCGTTGGAATCACAAATGCGGGCCTACACACTGCTTCCTCCTTCGTGTATATGGAGGGAAAACCTGCAAAGAGCTGGTTCATTGTAATAAGTAGGATTTGTGAATATATACTGACATGACACAGCACAATTTACTTATAGGCATAATTGTAAATAACACATATACACAACTCGTTAACTACAAATTAAAATAATAAAGTGGGTTTAGCAATCACAAAACAGGATTATATTTATGTAGCAGCTAAGTTATGAGTTGCAACTCGTACATATTATATAAAATATAGTATTATACCCTTGTTCATGTTAATTTTTCTACATGTATTAAAATCACCAGCATCTTTTTTGAGTCAAGTAAAAAATTTTGGAAGCCTTTAAAACCATACTTCTTCATCAACCTCCATCTCTTCTTCTTCCTCCTCTTCTTTTTCCTCTTTTTCCTCTTCTTCTTCTTCTTCTTCTTTTTCCTCTTCTTCTTCTTCTTCTTCTTCTTCTTCTTCTTCCTCTTCCTCCTCTTCTTCCTCTAGATTTTCTTCTCTTAATTCTTTCCTTTGTTGTGTTATTTGATCCTCTTCTGCAATATTTATGTTGTGGAATGATCTCTCGGTCTCTTGCCATAATCTACTTTTAAGACGCTCAGAAAGACGTTGGTAGTCTTGTTCATTTAATGTACACCATCCCATTCTGAACCGTTTCAAGGAAGAACGCTCTCTCATGATGAATTGTTCTAGATGCTTTGCATCTGCTGATGTAATTACACAGTTGCAATCTATTTTTAGAGTGTGTAGTGGTAATGAAGAGTTATTTGCAATTGCTTGAAAGAGTGAAGTAATAGAGCTCAATGTGATCTGCTTTGCATTGCCACTATCATCAAAAGTTAAGATGAATTGCTCTAAGAATTCAGAACGGAATAAAAACTCACATAAGCATTTATAATCGTCACTGTCTAGCTGAACATCAGGTGACACTGCTTCAATCACTAATGATTTCAATTTGTCGTGCAGTATCCTGCTAAATTGCCACTTTTGATCCCCATTGATTTGCAAGTGTAGCTCTTGTAATTCAGAAATACTTGGCCAGTCAATGCCCATGCAGTCATGTGGCAATTTTAGAGACAGCTGTTTGAGCTTCATCACATTTTCCAGGCCACTAAATAAAATATTTAAGGCTTCATGTGATACAGACAGGGGTCTAAAACTGTATTTTTCATCATCATTATCGATTTCAACTTTTCCACCCCTCAAACATACCACTCTAGCATTTGTCTTTAGCTTCTTTTTAAATCCAGCCGCCAAGTTCTGTATTCCTTTCTTGTCTGTGATGATAAGAGTCAGTATCCATTTACAACTACTCTGAACAATACAGTGTTCTAAATTTGAGTTGTTTTCATCTAGTATCACCATCTCAACCAACTGGTCAGATGGTTGAGTTGTGTTCATCAGAAAAGGAAATGGTTCTCTAGCAGTTCGTATGCAGAACTTACCTTTCACTTGAATTAAGTACCTCAAAGGGCAGTTCCTTGACAGATACTTTCCGATTTCAGAATAGGCATTTTGATCTACAACAATTCCACTAGAAGCAGTGATCTTCAGTGAGGTTAGTTTTTCACCAAGTTGTCTTAAAAGTTCAGCAAGATTCCATCTACCATCTCCATTGATGGCTAAATCTAAAACTTGCAATTTTGATAAGTTTGGCCACTGAATAGCAGTTCCCTCCAGAGTAAATTTGATGTTTAGAACTTCTAATGTCATAACTTCCCTCATTCTAGCAAAAATACCATTTAGGGCAACAACTGATGCTGATAAAGGACTAATCCTGTATCGTCGTCTCATCTCATCGGAATCCTCACTCCAAGGTAGCATTTCAACATTTCCACTTCTTAACTCCACCACTTCTGCACCTTTCAGTTTTGGAGTCTCTACAGAAGTCTCTAGCAGGTCATCTAGATCTGTGTCAAAAATTGTTAGTACCCATTTACATTTACTATTGGTGATGCAATAAAGTAAGTTATTTAGATTCTTTACATCAAATATCATCATTTCCATCCTTAGGCCAGGTAGACGAATGTTTTGGACACAAAATGCATCTTTTAATTCAATCTTCACTTCTTGGGCTCTCTTTGAACGACCTAATAAATTTCCCATCTGAATGCAGTCCTTCAGTTGTAGAATGTATTCAGCAGAGATATTAACCTTTATCATGGTTAAGGTTTCTGGGCAAATACCGAAGAAAGAGGCCAATTCCCACTTCATATCTCCACTTATGTGCAGGTCCAGCTCCTGTAAGTTAGAGATGTGTGCTGATTCAATTGGAACTGTCATGTCACTAGTGACAACTTTCAATTTTACATAAAGTTGTTCCAACTTTAACACTTGTGTCATTGAATTGAAGAACTTTTTCAAATTTTTACTTGATGCTAACAGAGGTGTGATACTGTACTGGTGTTCATTATCATGATGCGATCTGAATTCAAAGGGAGAGGTTTTAATTTTTCCACCTCTTAACCCCACTATCTTAGCCTCATTTGATTTACTGAGCATTTTAGTAGCTAAAGTAGATTTTAAAGTAGATTTTAAATCTCGATCAAAAATTGTCAATATCCATTTGCAGTTACTGTGGGCAATACAGTGACCCAAATACACATGGTCCTTAATGTCAAATATTCCCAAATCAATAAGTAAATGTGTTTGACCAGAAGTAAATGAACACAATTCTTTTTTAATATTTCTTATCCAGAACTTTCCTTTGATTTCAATTGTCATATTTGGTGGACATTCACGAGATATATATTTCCCAATCGTCATAAAGGTCCTCTTACTAAAGATACATTCAGAGCAAGCTGTAATTTTCAGAAGACGAAGATTTACTTTTGAAAGTGATTTTATAAGGTAATGCAGTTTCCAGTTTGCTTCTCCACGTGTATTAATAACTAAATTTAGTGCTTGAAGATTAGAAAAGTTTGGCCACTTTATCTTGGCACAGTCAACTGGTAATTGCAGAAACATATTTTCTAGCTCTAGTGCAGGCTGCAGGTCTTCAAAAAGGGAGTTTATAACAGTAGCAGATGCTGAAAATGGCTTAGCATCTTCATGGATTGGTTTAAAAGGAGCTCGACTCTGTTTCATCCTTCCACCAGTCAAACCTACCACTTTGGCAGGAGTATGTATTTCTCCTACAGCAGAAAAACACTTTATACTTTCATTCTGTGCATTAAGGAATGTTAATATCCATTTACAGTCACTGTATGCAATGCAGAAACCTAAGTGTGTCTGGTCTCTGATATCAAATATCATCAACTCCATAAATAAATAGGTCACAAAAGGTATGTATTCTTCAGGAGGCAGAAAATTTCTGATACAAAACCTATCCTTTAGTTTAATCATCACTTCTTTTGGGCACTTCAACGGAGATAAAATTATGCCAATTGCAGTATAGTCTTCTGGATCTAGAGTATATCCAGCTGAAAATCTAACTCTCAGTGACTGGAGAGATGAATGTACATTTTGCAGAAGTGGTTTTAATGCCCCACTCATTTCTTTACTGATCAGTAAGTCCATTTGTTTTAAATGAGAAAAGTCTGGCCAATGTATATCTCCCCAGTTGCCAGTTAGTTCAAGGTGTACATGTTCTAACTTCATTACCTTTGTCATGTGTTGAAAAACTGTGTTAAAAACACTTACTGATGCTGAAAATGGTTTAATATGATTAAATCCCATATTGTCATAGAATGAGTCACGCTTGAAACCTCTCAATGCTATGACTTGAGCTCTTGTATCCTGTTTGGAGTTTACTCCATCTGCCAAACTCCTTATTCCTTTCTCTTCTGCATCAAAGATCGTCAATACCCATTTGCAATTACTATAGGCAATGCATTCACCTAAGTGCTTTTGATCTTTTATATCAAATACAATCATTTCAATCAACTTCTCATGAGACTGAGACATTAGAAATCTGTTCGTAAGTGGATTAGATTCCACAGGTTTTTGGATGCAACAACTTTGTTGTAATTCTATTCTTACTATTGGAGGGCAATTAGAAGAAGATAAAATTGTACCAATTGCAATACAGTCATCTTGGTGCAAAATACATCCACCAGAGGCCTTGATATTCAGTGACTGGAGCCTTAAGTTAGTTGACTGGAAGGTATTACTCAGTTTCCACAATCCTTTCTTACTAATGGCCAAATTTAGCTCCTTTAATTGAGAAAGATCTGGCCATTTAATATCAGCAGCATCCTCAGTCAATTTTATAGAGAGATGTTTTAACTCCAAGCAATGCTTCATGTCATTAAAGAAGTCATTCATAACATCAGCTGGTGCAGTAAATGGTCCAATCATATAGTTTCCTTCTTCATCATCATACAGTGCTCTGGGTGTATGGATTCCAATTATCCTACCACTCAAACTGACCACTCTAGCTCTTGAGTCAGTTTTATTTCTCAATGCAGTTGTCAATCGCTCTATTCCCATCTGATTTACATCAACAAATGTCAGTACCCAATTACATTTACTTGAAGCAATGCACTCACCCAAGTGTTGATTTTGGATGTCAAATATTGTTATGTGCATCAGCAGATCCAAATTATGTTTGAGAAGATGCCTTAGGAATCTGTATTTCATTTCTGTATTTGATCGAACAGCTCTTATGCAGAAACTATGTTCCATTTTAAATTTCAACTGATGTGGGCAGTTTTGTGGAGAGAGTAATCTTGCAATAGCAATATAGTCATCACGGTTCAAAACAGATCCAGTTGAGACCTTGATTTTTAGAATGCCATGGGTTAAATCACAGAGGCGTAAGAGACCAAATAGTCTCCAGTTATTGACCTTATTTCCAGAAATATATATGTGAAGCACTCGTAATTGTTTCAGGTTTGGCCAACGAATATCACCACACCTAACCTTCAACTCAAGAGAGAGGTGTTGTAACTGTAACACAGGTTTCATATTCATAAAGAAAGTGTTCAGGAATCCAACTGATGCTGATAAAGGTATACTTTTGTGATTTCTCTCATTACCAAACCTTTGGAGATTTTTTTTACCACCTACCAGCCCCACCACTTGGGCACTAGTTGCAGATTGACAGATAGTACTTATCAAACACTTCAATCCCTCCTCTTCTGCAGTATAGAATGTGAAGACCCATTTGCATGAACTATTTCTAACAATATGACCCAAGCTCTCTTGATTGTCATATATCATCACATTAATCAACATATCTGAAGAGCTCATATTCTTGAAAGGATGTGATTCACTAATGTAAACTCTTTTTATGCAGAACTTACTCATCAATTCAATAGTCATATCATTGGGACATCTTGAAGAAGGATTCAAAAGTGTTCCAATTGCAATGCAGTCGTCTTCATGCAGATTGCATGAAGTTGATATCAAAATTTTCAATGAACTGAGCTTTAAATCTGGATGTTGTAGTAAAGTACCTAATTTCCAGTTATAATTTTCATTCATTACTAAGTCAAGTACTCTTAACTTAGAGATATCTGGCCACTGAATTTGGACAGAGTCATACTTTAAATTCAGATACAGTTCTTCCAACTCAAATAACTGCTGCATTTTTGTAAACATCTCCATTGATGATTGTAACAGTGGTTCACAACTGTCATTGCTGACTTCACCTATTTCCTTAGTGTTTATTACTACAACTTTGGCACACAGTTCCTGTTTACAAGCTTCCATAGATGAAGTCAACTTATTCAAATCATTCAGTTCTGGAAGTTTCAAGATCCACTTACAGTTACTATGAGCAATACAGTAACCTAAAGTACTGAGATTGTTTCTATCATATACTTCCATCTCAACCAAAAGCTCATTATTTGATTTTTTATAAAGTTTTTGAATGCAGAAACTACTTCCTATTTTAATGGTGATACTTTGGGGACAGCTAGCTGAAGGAGATAAGATGTTCCCAATTGCAATAGAATCATCCTCATGCAACTGAAATACATCACTGGAAGTGGAATCAGTTGTGATTTTAAGTGATTTTAGTAATAGATCAGGTAATTTCAGGAGGGAGCTTAATTTCCATTCGGTTTCTCTGCAAATAACCAAATTTAGCTCTTTAAGTTGAGTTAGATCTGGCCACTTAATTGAACCAAAGTCCATATCATGCAATATCTTTAAAGACAGTTTTTGTAATCTTATTAGTTGATGCAATTCATCAAACAAAGTGTTGAAATCAAAAGGAGCTGCTGAAAGAGGTCTTACATGGAATATTCTTTGGTTTTGATCTTGACCATCACGTACCCTTCCATATTCTCCTGTCCTTAACTCAACAATCTTGGCACTGGTTTCAGAATTTTCTCTTACTGCATCTATAAAATTATAGAGATTTGGAATCTGCAGTTGTTGATCAACAGTCAAAACCCACTTGCAGTTGCTATAGGTAATTATTTCGCCAAGATAGTCTTGAGTATTATGTTCAAATATTTCCATTTCAATGAAATGTTTAGGATTTTGTGATTGGTCTAGCATATCAAGTGAAGGACTGGAAGCACGAACTGGTCTCAAAATTGTGACGGTCCCACTTATTTTAATTTTTAAGCATTTTGAAATGGACAAAAATTTTCCTAATGCAATGCAGTCTTCTTTATTGAGAGTGCAGTCAGAGCAGACAGTGATACTCAGTGACTTAAGTTTCTTAAGAGGGAATTGCAAAAATGCATTCAAGCCACTGTTTTGTTCACAGTTCAAGACAATGTTTAGAATTTGCAAATGAGAGAAGTCTGGCCATGACACTTTGCTACAACTTTCTGTTAGTTCTATATTCAGCTTATTTAACTTCATCAGATCCTTCATTCCAGTAAAGAGATTGTTCAAGTGTTCTACAGGTATTGATAAAGGCTTGGGATGGAAATGTCTAAGAGCAGAATCTCCACCAGTATTCTCATACTCTCCCAACCTCACCTCCACAACTTTGGCACTTACTTTTGTTCTGTCTTTAATTTTGGCCACTAATCTCTCTACAATGTCTGCTTTTGTATTCATGAATGTCAAAATCCACTCAGAGTTACTAGAGACAATGCAATTAACCAAATCACCTATGTTTTTTTCATCATATATTTCCACTTCAATCAATTTCCTCTGTTCAATCACATTTGCTGGTTTTTTTATGCAGAAACTACCCCGTATTTCAATGACGAGTCTACTGGGACATTTAGAAGGCCATAGCAGCTTTCCAATTGCTTCAAAGTCATCTTTATGGTCATCACTGACAACAGAATCTGTAATAATTTTAAGTGATTTCATAGGTTTTTGAAGTAATTTTATGAGGTGACTGAGCTGCCAGCTACATGCATTCACCACCAAGTGTAGGTTTTCCAATTGTGAGAGATTTGGCCATGAGAGTTGAGAACAGTCAACACATAATTTCAGACTTATTTCCTTTAGATTCATCAGTGGTTTAACATCTGTAAAGAGAGTGTTAAGAGCTTTAAGAGGTGCTGATAAGGGTCTACTGTAAAATCTCTTCACTGCAGCATTATTCAGCTGTTTGTACTCTCCGCCTCTTACAGTTTCAACTCTTGCACTAATTTCCGGTGAAGTGGTTGCTGCAACTTCCGGTGAAGTGGTTGCTACAACTTCCGGTGAAATGGTTGCTGCAACTTCCGGTGAAGTGGTTGCTGCAACCTCCGGTGAAGTGGTTGCTGCAACTTCCGGTGAAGCGGTTGCTGCAACTTCTGGTGAAGTGGTTGCTGCAACCTCCGGTGAAGTGGTTGCTGCAACTTCCGGTGAAGTGGTTGCTGCAACTTCCGGTGAAGTGGTTGCTGCAACTTCCGGTGAAGTGGTTGCTGCAACTTCCGGTGAAGTGGTCGCTGCAACCTCCGGTGAAGTGGTCGCTGCAACTTCCGGTGAAGTGGTTGCTGCAACTTCCGGTGAAGTGGTTGCTGCAACTTCCGGTGAAGTGGTTGCTGCAACCTCCGGTGAAGTGGTTGCTGCAACTTCCGGTGAAGTGGTTGCTGCAACTTCCGGTGAAGTGGTCGCTACAACTTCCGGTGAAGTGGTTGCTGCAACTTCCGGTGAAGTGGTTGCTGCAACTTCCGGTGAAGTGGTTGCTGCAACTTCCGGTGAAGTGGTTGCTGCAACTTCCGGTGAAGTGGTTGCTGCAACTTCCAGTGAAGTGGTTGCTGCAGTTGCAAAACTTCCTATATAAGGCATGTCTGTATCAATAAATGTCAGTATCCATTTGCAACGGCTGAAGGTAATGCAGTAACCTAGGTCAGTTTGCTCACCACTGTCAAACAGTACTGCTTCTAACAAACGTTCCGATAATTGCAGTCGTCTCATTTCATAACGATCTTCTTCATTATCCACTTGAATAGGTTTTCTTATACAAAACCTCCCAGTCATTTCAATTCTCACTTTTGCGGGGCACTTTGCTGGTGACAGAATTTCTCCAATTGACTTACAATCTTCGTGAGATAGAACACATTCTGTGGCTGCTGAAGAGTCTGTAATTGTAAGTGATGTAAGATTTAGCTGCAACAACACATTTAGTTTCCAGTTCTTGTTTCCACTGATATCAATATGCAGTTCTTTCAGTCTAGACAGATCCAGAGATATGATTTTCTCTGACAGATTGAGGGACACAATTTGGCTGCAGTCCTCAGTAAGTCTCAGAGAAAGTTGTTCTAATTTCATCAGATGGTTAAGGTAAGTGAATAGACTTTTCAACACTTCAGTTGTTGTTGATAGTGGTCTATCATAAAATTTCTTCTCTCCATTTATCATCTTATACTCTCCAGACCTCAACCCTACAATGGTGATACCTGACTCTTTTTTAACCCTTTGCAATCTTTTAAAGGCATCAACACTCTGTTGGTCAGAATCAATTAATGTCATTATCCACTCACAGTTACTAGAAGAAATGAAGGCAGCCACATCTGGTTGATTCTTGACATCATATACAACTATTTCCATTCGCAGAAAGTTTTTCAATATTCCATGTGGATGAATTATAGGTCCTTGTATACAAAATGAGTCTTTAATTTCAATCATCACACGTTTTGGACACTGTGCAGGTGAAAGGAGACTGCCAATTGCAGTGCATTCTCCACGCTGCAGTATGCACCTAGACATACCTGTAATTTCCAACTCTTGCAATTTTGGCAACTCCAGTGATCCAAGGTTCCAATTCTCATCTCCACTTAATCCTAACTTTAGCACCCTCAAGTGAGAGAGGTCAGGCCATTGAATATGATGACAAGGAACTGGTAGATTCAGTGCCAGGCTCTCCAGACAGACCATGTTTCCTAAGTCTTTAATCAGGCAGTTAAATGTGTTCTTTGATATGAAAAGAGGTTTTTTAATCAACCCCCTAACTGATGCTTCACCACCCAATAAACCTACTACCTGGGCTCTTATTTTCTCTTCTGATTTAGCTCCCCTTATTAAAGTGCTAATATTTATGTTCCATTTCTGATTTTCAAAGATGATTGTCCATTTGATGCAGCTATGTCTTATACAGTGTCCAATAAACTCAATGTGTGAAGTTTGGTTGTGAATAACTATTCGAGCCCCATCAAAAGTATTGTCTGAATGTATAAGTGCATAATTTAGAAATTGGACAAACCTTGGCGAACATGATGGAGTAAAGAGCTTTCCAATTGCTTCACAATCTTTTCCACAAAGGGCAGCATTGTTGGAGTTTTCATTAATATCTGAAATTATGAGTGTATCCAGCTTTAAGTCCTTCAGCAGAGAGCTGAGCTCCCAGTTTTGCTTTCCACACACAATTAAATGCAGCCCTCTCAATCGAGATAGATCTGGCCATTCTATAGAAGAACACTCCACTGGTAATTGTAAGACCATTTCTTCCAGACGCAGCATGTCCTTCATTTCCTTAAATAGTGTGTTGAGGCCATCTGGTTTATTTCCCTGTGTACCATACCGCTGAATCAGCTTTAATATATATGAACCAGTATTTGGGCGTGCGGATATTCCGGATAGTAGGGTCTCATAGTTTATACTTTTATTTAATACCAGTATCCATTGTGCAGAACTAAAAGCTATACAGCGACCCAGACATTCATCCTCACTGCATGTATTTATTGTCATCTCCACAAGCAGTGTTGCACCTCTTCCTACCCTGTCATCATTATGATGTATGGACTTTGTCACTGTAGGAAATGTAATTTTATTTTCTCCTAGTTCAATGGAGACATTTTGGGGACATGTTTGTGGTGAAAATATTTTTCCAATGGCATCATAATCATCCTTTGGTAAATTGGAAGTGACTTTTATTTTAAGTGAGTCCAGCTTCATTTTATCCAGTAACTGAAGAAGATATTGAAGTTTCCAGTTGCTTTCTCTGCTGATTCTTAAATTCATTATCCGTAATTGAGATAGATTAGGCCATGGATCAGGTGTAAAGCCAATAGGAAGCTCCACTGCCAGTTCCTCAAGACACAGGATGGGCTTTATGTCACAAAAGAAAGCTTCAAGGCTGTTAAAACTATCAAACACACAAGGATGATGGTCATGACTTTGTGTTTGAGTATAATCCTTTATCCCACCTCTTATGCTAAGTACCTTAGCATTAGTCTCATTTGTAGAGCTCAACCTGATAGTCTTATTTTCAGAAAGACGTTTTTCCTTAGTACTACAGAATGTTACCATCCAGTGGCAGCTGCTGTGAGTAAGGATGTCTTCAACAGAGTCTCTGAAGTTAGTGTCATTTTCATTTAAAATTATCATTTCAACTTCTTTCCTTGCTTTTTTCACCTTTTTATCAATATTATTGTTAGTTGTAATGCAATATACTTTTTCTACTGTCACAACTACTGTGTCTGGGCAACGTGAGTATGACAGTATCTCTCCAATTGCAATATTATCATCCTTGCATAGTACAGATGTGCTAGTGATCTTCAGATTGTTTAATGTCAAATGTGGTATCAAGGAGCTCAGTTTCCATTCCCTACTTTCCTTGAGTACTAAATCCAGTATCCTCAATTGAGAAAGGTCCTTCATATATGGAGTAAACTCAGAAAGGTTTGTTTCTGCTGGGAGCTCTAGTGCCAATTCCTCCAAACAGAGCATTTGCTTCATGTCAGTGAAGAGAGTAGTGAGGCTTTCAGTGGAATCAAACACACTGGGATGGCAATCATAAGAAGACCATGCTTTAATCCCTCCTCTCACACTGATAACTTTAGCACTGGTTGATGGTTCGGAAAGCAATTTTACCCTTTTTACAGGAACAAATCTGTCGTCTTTACGTTCACTGCAGAGTGTCAATATCCACTGGGAACTACTGTAAGATATGATGAGTCCAGCTGAGCTCTTGTTCTCATTATTGCCACCAACATTAAAAAGAATCATTTCAAGTGTTCTCTTTTCTTTCATTTCCTGTTTTCTTTTGTCATCATCCACTTTAATATCAGTTGTTATGCAGTATTCCTCCTTTACTGTTATATTTATTTCTGAACATTTGGAACATGACAGCAATTTCCCAATTTCAATGCAGTCATTATTGCACAGTGGAGGATTGCTAGTGATTTTCAATGATTCCAATGTTGATGTTAAACTTGATAACAGGTACTTGAGCTGCCAGTCTTCTTGTTTCCCACTAAGTCCTAAATGGAGCACCCTCAATTGAGACAGGTCAGGCCATTCAATACAAGCACAGTCTGCTGGAAGTTCTAGTACCAGCTCCTCAAGACACAGCATGTGCCTTAGTTTTGTGAACAGAAGATTAAGACTATCTTTTGGTATTGGTAGAGGTTGACTTGTTATCATAATATTATATGCTTCTTTGCATCTTCTTAACATTATTATCTTTGATTTGCTAGTCTGCAGTTGAGTAAATTCAGCTACAAATTGTTCATGCATTTCTTCATTGTTGAAAGTCAATATCCAGTCTGAGTTACTGTGAGAGACACACAGACCTACATGCTTACTCATTTGAAAAAACTGCATCTCATAAACTACCTTTTTTATTTTACAATCCTTCTTTGATACTTCAACAGATCGTATATAAAGTACATCCTTGTTTTCCAAATAAATGTCTGTAGGGCATTTCGAAGATGATAGCAAATCTCCCATTGCAATGCAATCTTCCTCACTTAATACAGTAGTGCTTGGTATTTTAATGCTTAGAGAGTCCAGCTTGGGCACCTGAGCAAACATGTTTTTAAGGTTCAAAGGTACTGCCTCACTGGTATCCAAATGCAGTTTCCTTAATTTGGAGAGGTCTGGCCAGTCTATCTTTGAACAGTCTACAGGAAAATGTACTGCCATTTCTTCCAGACACAAAATGCACTCCAGGCCATTAAATAGGGTATTGACAGAGGCATTAACTTTTTTGTCACTTTCAATCTTCAATTTCGCAATGTGTGGTTTTTGATTCTGAGACTCTGGTTTAGCTGCTTTAACAAATCCCTCTACTTCTTTTGCACAAGAATTACTGTCAAGATCCAAGTGATGCAATTGTAGCTCCAGTTCCCATTTGCAGTTGCTATTAGCTATTATATAACCCAGGGACCAATTATCAGGGAGCAGGTTAAGTGTCAGTTGAACTACAGGTGGATACAGAACCTTAGAGCAGCCATGCATTGTCACAGTATTTTTATCAGCAGATTTCTCCAATTTGTACTTTGTATTCTTTTTGTCTGTGTCATTATTGGCTATTTCTACAGTTCTGCATCGATAGGAAGATAGTAACCCACCAATGAACTCACATTCTTTTTCACTCAGGCAGTAAGTACCCCCAGAGTAATTAACTCTAATCACAAGGTATTCCAAGGCCTTAGCTGAACAAACAGTTTTAAGCTTAAAGATCAAATTGCTATCCATCACAAGATGAAAAGTCTGCAATTGTGAGAGATTAGGCCATTTAAAATCATTGGAGTCAGAACCTTTCCCTACCCTTACATCTAACCACAACTCTTTTGGTTTCATCTCTTTCAGAATATTAGAGTTAAAGAGCCTCTGCAAGTCCTCAAGTGATAGAATCAATGGACTTCTACCACATGGGTTGTTGTATCCTTCAGTGCCTGCTAATGCTATAACCTTGGACTTATCTGTCGTTTTAGTGCTAGCTCCATCCAATAGCATGGTTAGGTTTTCTTCTTTCTGCTTTGAATTCTCCTCACATGTATTGAACTGCTTTGGGTCAAAGAGGAGTATCCATGGTGAGCTACTGTGAACCACACAATAGCCTAGTGAGTAGTAATCCAATGGCAAAGCAGTGTTTCCCTGTTCTTCAAAGTATAGCACTGTTGTTTCATTTTCCAGTGTCTTTTGTATCAATTTTTCACTTTGAGCTTCAAACATCCAATTCATATGAAACTTTGTTACAACTATGTAACTATGAAAATCAGCAAACTGAGTTGAATACCGATAATCCTGAATCATATATTGAAGGTTAGGTATAGGAATACCATCAAACTTTGTGATACCACTTAAAAACCTCAGTATTACTTTATACCTACCTATATTCTCAAAGAAATTTACTTGCTCTTCTGGTTCTAAATTAGCAATATGCACAGCAGCAAGATATTCCTGGAAAGTAAGATGAAGAAAATTGTAAGATTTCACTTCTTTCTTTTCCGTAGAAACTTCAGTATAAATTTTCATTAGGCCAAGGCCATCAAAATGTTCATCCTGGTCATTAAAAATAACTTTCACAACTCCATCATCTCTTACTATTCCATTATATGCCAATTTACAAACCTTTTCAAATTTCCCTCTGTATTCATCTGGCAAATCTTCAAATTGTGTGAGATCTTTGCAAGCACCATTAGGTTTTATATGGCGCTGAAGCAACATTAGTGCTAATGCTCTGTAGAGCTCTGTTATTGTTTTTGGTAGAGAATCTGGTTGGCCTTTCATGTGCTGATATACACTTACAACAAAGGCACTGCTCAGTGGAATATACATGCAAGTGTTGATTGGGGGATGCTGTAAGAGATACATTTTGAAACGTTCATAATCCTCCGCAGTTAACCTTGCTTTAATATACATGTCAATTTGATCGTCATTAAAGCCCAGAATTTCAATACTTTGAAAAATATTTTCTCGACATTTTATGCGTAAGGGTTCAATTGCCCAGGGTCGACTAGTCACCATTATAGTAGCTTTTGGGAGGATTTCACCCTTTATCATCTTCACAAAGATTGATGATTCAGATTTCTGGCAGTCTGCTGGAAGCTCATCAAACCCCTCCAGGATAAACAGAGTCTTATTCCCCTGTGTTTTAAGGAGATCTTCTGCTATAGAATCTAAGGGCGATGTGATAGCATTTTCGCGTATACGTGGTTTGCATACCTTCATTAGATCAGCGATATTTTTCATCTCAGTAGCCTTACTCATTCCCTCTTCCCTCAATCTCAGGAGAAGCACTAGATGGTATTGCCTAGCAATCCTTCCTTCCCTCCACCGTTTACAGAATTCTCCTGCAAATGTTGACTTACCTACTCCCGGAGCACCGACAATCATTATAACTCTTTTTGTTTTAGAGCCATCATCACCATCTATACTGAAATCTTCAGGGACTACATCTTTAAATTCAATTGTTTTTTTTTTTTTCAATATGACATCTGGACTCTCATCTTTTATCATTTTATAAGTTACATTTTCTGCATCATTTCTACGCATTGATGTATCCCAACATATGCTAACCAGGTTAATGAATTCATGTGCTCGCGTAGTCCGCTGATCAGCTGTACCGAAACACAACTCAATATATTCTTCTGTTGGTTTGATTAGCGGATCATACCCCCGTACTATATTTTGTACTTCCTCATAAAAGTGCTTAACTTCCCTTACATATTCCTTAAATTCCTTTCCATAATGTGGGCACCCATCCAAATCTTTAGTACCTACAAATAAATAAGCCACCATACACTCAATTCACTATGGACATATACGCGCATGCGCGCGCGGCCCTTGAGATTTTATGCGCATGCGGAAACAGTCCGTCCTTTCCGCCCCCGCAACGGCCTGAGTACGAGGCTAATACACACCACGTAGAGTTGCTGCTCTCAGTCACAAAAACTACTAGATCTAAATGCATGGTTTCATATTCAGCTATCTCTAACAGTTGGATCACTCCCGCTCACCATCAATGTTAAGCATTCAACTAGTGTGAAGCAGAGGTGATTAACCCTCGGCGCGCGCGCATGAGCAGCGAGGGTTACTGTAGTTGGGTTTGTGTGTATGTCCGTTAATCGAGATCTCACCTCTGGAGGGTTTGTTCGTCCTGAAAAACGATATCACGTACTCAAAGGGGAACGAAGGTCAAAACATTGTGTGGATTTCTGTGAAACTGCTCCGTTGCAGAGATGCACCGCTTCCTGCATTGTCTGGCTATCGTGCGGTCAGCCATTTTGTAAATCGCGCATGCGCATGATTAGCGGTTAATTGCGCGTGTTTTCTAGGATTCGCGCACGCGTGGCGCCGAGGGTTCTGCACTTTAGTGCATTCATTTGTAACATGAGGTGTGGGACTGATTTTCAGCTGTCTATAAGTGTATTGATAACAGTGATATGGCGGCAGTCGTATTTTTGTATATGAGTGACTGAACATTCACCAGGGTCAGCTCTTTAATTATCTTGAAGTCTTGCTGCAATTGTCTATAGCCGCTGGAAACTATTTCAATAAGTCGTTCCACTCCCGCACGCCCATAAGGCAGCAATTCGTTGATTTTTTTTTTTTTTTATAGTTTACAACAAAGCTAAAAGCTATAGCTAGCTATACACCAAAATAAGATAAAAATGAAAAATATACAAAAAAAAACAAATAAAAGCTCACACAGCAGGCAGAAGTACCACTTCGGACCAGTCCCGAGATGAAGGTAATGTTGCCATCACTGAAGCGGCATTTCCCCTTTGTACGTCAATGGCCAAACGTTGAATCAAAAATGCGGAATTAGATTCTCATCACGTAGTTCCCCACACACAACGCGGTATTAGCTACCATTATTTAACGAACACATACATTTAAAACACGGTGCTATGCACGCAAACACTATCTGGGAAACAGACTCTACGCTCTTACAATCAGAGTGCAGATTCGGGAGCAGGATAATGCTATGGTATTTTCGCTTGTCCAGATCTTGATCTCAAAAGCTGCAAGCGCATGGCGGAACGCATAACAAGACACGTTTCCCCGGAATACAGTAGATAATGGCGATAAACTCAAACTCAAAAAATACATGCGGGCGGCTGATGAAAAACTAACAATCAACGAATTGGAGCCTAATGCGCATGCAATAACCGTAAGCGAGCCCCTACATTGATGATGTCAATGGGGTTGGTGTCAGTCTGTCTGTCCGACCACGTACGTCCTCCGTTTGCGCATGAGCGAAATCACGTGACTTGTATATTTTGTCATGCATGAGGCTGGAATGACGGGAACGGTGCCAGAGAAACGTCTGAAGAGAGAGAGAGAGAGAAGACGGAACCTACGAAGCCATACCCTTATAGTACTTCTGCATTCTGTGCCAGTAGGTGTATATTGAGCAAGTATTGTTTCCGTATGTGAGATTAAAAAAACATTTCAGTAGTGCATAACTAAATATAACTGACAATTTCTCACTCACGCTCGCCCCACAATGCCATGCATTTTCACTAGTACTTAATTTCTATATACTAGTGTTAAAAAATTATGTGAGTAACGTACTATTAGTTTTTATAACGTACTCAGAATTTTTGTCACGATGCTATCCATCCCAACAGTGCTTTTCAACATATCTATGAAGACATCAAAATCAGCAACCTCAGTTTCAATTCTTATTAGTGCCAGTCTGATAAGACGGTCCTCATCAGGATTCTCTGCAATATCGATCCAACTTTTCTCCCTGTATTTTTGAGTCAAGTCCAGTTTTGCACCATCGTTCAGTTTAAGATGTTTAGTGATTTCACCCAAGTGAGCCAATACACTTTTGTACTCCTCTGTTTCTTTACCGCTGGAACTGGAGGTTGCCATGTTCACTGTAACTGTACGTAGATTAACACTACTGGTCTCATCCTGACGAATTATACTTTTATTACGCATCACTTGTTAATAGATGTGTAGTAATGGCAACACCAATCCGAATGTGCCACGCAAAATTATGTCATTGCCGAGCGCATTAGCGCGAAGCAGCTAATCCATGGTCCATATCTCGGCCTCTGATCTCGGCCAATGCGTACTCACGCTCAATTTCCCAGGAGTAATGTTAGGAATGTCGTTTGTCACGGTAACTTCCGTAAGTACAACGACGTCGAAGCCAAGCCCTCCCATGGCGCGAGGCATTAATGCGCATGCGCATTCCTAGTAATATGCCCTATGGAGGGGGAATGCCACCCTTTGGCTCCATCACCAACCAACTCTCCTCCCCCCTCAAGGGACTGTTTTGTTTTTGTTTGTGTTTTTGTTGTTTTATTTTGTTTTGAGAATCATACATGAAAAATGTAAATGCACAAAGGAGAGCCAGGGAACAAGACTAGACATATCTAGTATGCAAACACATTTGTTTGCCTTTCTGTACCTACAGTTACACACATGGAACAATTCACAATGTTTGTGCCACCTTTACACACAGCACAAAACTTCATCTTTTTCAGACAGAGCATGTCTAGACATCTTCCCTTCCTCAAAAGGTTCGAAGGGAATGAAAAACTAAAAGAGAAGGATAATGGATAGTGCATGATCAATGGGCAGCAAGAGTAGCAGGTATTTATGAATGTATGTGCCTACATACTGTACATACTATACATGTATAAAGTAAGGCTTTTCAGATGTGTGCAAAAGTAACCACCTCCCTCCTTTTTTGGCATTTCCATCCCTACATTTACAAGCTTAAGTGTGAAAACATATTGTTGAAAGATGTCAGGCAGTGCCAAAATCAGAGAAACAAGAACAAAGAGTGCTATAGACTCTCTATGGGGATATTGTATAACTATTGTCAGTGCCATTCCTACCGACTCTGATACCACAACAATTGTATTATGCATAGTATAGCCACACTGTGCATATAATAATACTGTAGATGTAGCTCATTAATGTATTTATGATGTGCAAACCAATTCTTAATAGAAGAGATGAAAGCATTTCATGAAACAAGAAGATCTGTAGTGAAAATTGCAAATATATGGATATTGATGTCTGCATAATCGTCCTGTAGTTGTTGGAAGTAATCATGTAAAGAAAATAGTAAAATAGGGTAGCTATGTATGTACATTGTAACATGTACCAATTATCCAAGTACCCATCAGAAAGAGAAAAGACCAGGCCATCCCAGTTGGATCAGTTACAATCTGTAATGGACATGCTGGCTAGTGTTTAGTGTGGGTGGTCAGATTGTTCATCATTTTGTGTCTAGATAGTACACAGATGTTTCCAATGATAATCATTGCATGTTTATTTTTCTCACCTCATCATATGGGCGTGTCGGCGCCACTAAAGTCTACTGACTCATACAGTTCAATAAATACCGGCATCACATGAAATACAGACTTGTTAATGGAGATCTTGTTCTAGGCTGGTATTTGAAATTGCTATAGCTACAAATACTTGCTCCTTTTCTCTTTCTGATGGCTACTTTGGTGGAGCGTACAGGAGAGAGGATGTAGGAGTAGAGAGTGATAGATGAATATGTTTGTCTGTCAGCATATTATTGGTTAATTAGATGCAATATAGGTGTGAGATACGTAGGGCAGTAAAAGAATAAGCTATAATACACACACACACACACACACACACACAACACACACACACACACACACACACACACACACACACACACACACACACACACACACACACACACTGCATCTATTAGTATATCTCACCTCATAAAGCAGACTTCCCACATTTGCACAAGGTGATGTTAAAAATTAACCTTATTCTTGTACTGCCCTATCTCACACCCATATTGCATGATAATAAGGTGAAAGACAAAACATATCCATCCACCACTATCTACTACTATCTCATACCCAAATGCACTTTAAATGCATATGCTGTAGCATGGTTTCTTGGGTGGAAAAGATGGCGCCAACTCAATGGATGCCACATATAAAATACACCTTCTGGAAAAGGCCAGGATCCAAGGCTACATAGATCTACATGGCAATCATTGAGTTAATGCCCATCAACCTTAACATATAGAACGGTTCAGAATATTCCCAACGCAAAATCATAACACAATTGCATAAAATGCAGTGTAATTAACTTTAGAGTGGGTGGTGGAGGGACTGTTTACACCTACACAATTAATGAGATACAGATGGGAAGGAATGTGAGACACGTAATGCACCACCTGTCACTACCAAGACACATCTGGGTGGTAAAGAGTTTACTTACCTGGTAGTAGCTACATCATTCATATCTCTATGATGAGGTAGGAAGGAATGTCAATGATTTTCTACCAACAGCTGCACAAATTTTGTAAAGTAACCATTAAACGGGATGTAACTGAGAAGATCATATGATGTACTTTATTAACCCTCAGCGCACATGCGCAGCAAGAGTTATGGTAGCCTCATACCCAGGCCGTTGTGTCTTGCCCACGTTGATGACCTCCATGTTGTGTGTACTTTGCTGAAACTACCTCCAGAATGGGTGCCTGCATTAACTCTTTTTGTAATGCTAATCTAGTCAAGCTGAACTCAAATAAGACAGAAGCTGTTTCCTTCTCAATAGGTTCTCCTCCTCACACTATATACCCTCCAGATTGCCTCAGATACTATCCAATTGCAACCTCAGATCAAGTGTGGTGTTTGGTGGCAACACGACTTGTCCCTAAACAGATCTGTTGAAGACCACATTGCCAAGGCTCGCCATGCCTTTTTGCCGCTGGCTTTACATTTGGCACTTTTCATGGTAAAATGAATCCTTTAGTTATTCCAGTGCTTCTCAGTAGCATACTGATCCATACAAGGGAGGTAGAACTCTGCACAAAAATTGTACATTTATAGATACATGAGTTGTAAAAACCAGTGAATCTATGGAACAATTCCTATAGCAATACTAAAAGGGGTTACGCATCATATTATTGCTGCATGCTATCATCCCTGACTTTGCCTGCACACTTCACCTTGTTTTGATGCTTGTTGATGGTATGAGATAGTAGAGAGTGATAGATGAATATGTTTGTCTGACAGCATATTATTGGTTAATTAGATGCAATATAGGTGTGAGATACGTAGGGCAGTAAAGAATAAGTTTATGCATTGTTAATTGTTTAACATCACCTTGCTTACATGTGGGAAATCTGCTTTAATGAGGTGAGATATACCAATAGATGCAGTGTGTGTGTGTGTGTGTGTGTGTGTGTGTGTGTGTGTGTGTGTGTGTGTGTGTGTGTGTGTGTGTGTGTGTGTGTGTGTGTGTGTGTGTGTGTGTGTGTGTGTGTGTGTGTGTGTGTGTGTGTGTGTGTGTGTGTGTGTGTGTGTGTGTAGGAATAGAGAGCAACACACGAAGAGATGGCGCCAACGCAATGGATGCCACATATAAAGTACACTTTCTGGAAAAGGCCAGGATCCAAGGCTACATAGATCTACATGGCAATCATTGAGTTAATGCCCATCAACCTTAACATATAGAACGGTTCAGAATATTCCCAATGCAAAATCATAACACAATTGCATAAAATGCAGTGTAATTAACTTTAGAGTGGGTGGTGGAGGGACTGTTTACACCTACACAATTAATGAGATACAGATGGGAAGGAATGTGAGACACGTAATGCACCACCTGTCACTACCAAGACACATCTGGGTGGTAAAGAGTTTACTTACCTGGTAGTAGCTACATCATTCATATCTCTATGATGAGGTAGGAAGGAATTTCAATGATTTTCTACCAACAGCTGCACAAATTCTGTAAAGTAACCATTAAACGGGATGTAACTGAGAAGATCATATGATGAACTTTATTAACCCTTGGTGCACATGCGCAGCAAGAGTTATGGTAGCCTCGTACCCAGGCCGTTGTGTCTTGCCCACGTTGATGACATCCGCGTTGTGTGTACTTTGCTGAAACCACCTCCAGAATGGGTGCCTGCATTAACTCTTTTTGTAATGCTAATCTAGTCAAGCTGAACTCAAATAAGACAGAAGCTGCTTCCTTCTCAATAGATTCTCCTCCTCACATAATATACCCTCCAGATTGCCTCAGATACTATCCATTTGCAACCTCAGATCAAGTGTGGCAACACGACTTGTCCCTGAACAGATCTGTTGAAGACAACATTGCCAAAGCTCGCCATGCCTTTTTGCCGCTGGCTTTACATTTGGCACTTTTCATGGTAAATTGAATCCTTTATCCATTTTTGTTATTCCAGTGCTTCTCAGTAGCTCAGTAGAGGATAGAGAGCCACTGGGACCTGGAACTGCAGCTGTGGAGGGAGAGGAAATTGAGAATTAGGAATGGATGTGTAAACCTGCCATTGTGAATGGTAGTGACATGTAGCCAGAGATGATGTGTGTGTCTGTATGTGCAGAGGACTGGTGGTGGGGCTATGGCTCAGTAGAGGATGGAGAAGTACTCACGTCTGGAACTAAAGTGTGGAGGGAGGGGAAAGGATGGGAGTGTGAATGGATATGAGGAAGAGTGAAACAGATACAGTGAAAGTTGTAGTTAGAGATTGTGTGTGTAGAGAGAACAGGACTGTAACCCTCACTGCATTATGGCAATGCGCACACAGGCCTAAGGTTAATCCTGTGAATATGACAACACCAGATGGCTGTAAGTGTAGTATAGTGTCAGAGTTGTAAACAACCAGGTGTTAAGACTTGATTATCTGGTTGATGAAACACTTCATGAATACATATAATTAGCATTCTACAGAGTCTATTAGCATTGAGGGCCACAAACAAATTGTAAGTGCTGCAATAATATATGGGGCAATATTCCAAGTGCAAATAGCATGAGGGAAGAAAGAGAACTTACGTATAGGCATTAGTATTGACAGCTGGTCTCTCAAATAAAATTGAATCTGAGTTTCTGAGGTGTGGTAGCACAATATGCCTTGATAAAGGAATATCAGGCAACATTCATTAAGTACTTGATGCAAGAAACAAAGCTTAAATAGAGTCTTCTAGTAGACAGAGTTTGCAGGTTACAACAATATAGTGGACTGTTATTTCATCTTTTAGCAAGGACACTAATAGAGATACTCTGTATACAACAAAACAGCATAATTATTGTACAATGCATCTGTAGTTCTAAAACCACAGTAAACATAACATCAGATGATACAAGTACAGGAAAAAAATGTTATTTTAAACATTGTATGGTCTTCTCAGTTGCATCCCGTTTAATGGTTACTTTACAAAATTTATGCAACTGTTTATTTATCTTGGTAGAAAATCATTGACATTCCTTCCTACCTCATCATTAGAGATATGAATGATGTAGCCACTGCCAGGTAAGTAAACTCTTTACCACCCAGATGTGTCTTGGTAGTGACAGGTGGTGCATTATGTGCCTCACATTCCTTCCCATATGTATCTCATTAATTGTGTAGGTGTAAAGAGTCCCTCCATCAACCACTCCTTCCGAAGGTTTTGTTTAGTCTAGAACAACTGCAGCACAATTCCATTTCAAAATGTGAAGTGAGCATTCCTAAGTTCTGGGTGATGCAACAAAACAGAGGATTATGGTATGCAACAATAATAACTTGCATCAGGCCCGTAGCAAGCAAATTATGAGTGGTGAGGCCAGGAAGTAGGTGTGGTTATAAGGGGTGTGTCCATGTCCAAGATTGTTGCAGTGCATGCTTCCGCGTAGCTACGTACGTACGTAACTTTTTCGCGTGATTATAGCGCCAGCGCAGTTAATTGCTCGGTACCTCATGCGCATGCGCGCTAGATAGCGTAGAACTGGTGCGGCTGAAACCTCACTGGCCGCAGTGCCTGCTACGGCCCTGTGCATAACAAATGTTGTAGGGAGAGGGTTATGCATGCTATTATTGTTGCATGCCATCATCCCCTGTTTGCTGCATGGATACCTATACTTTTTGGCACTTCTATCCTACATATACATCCTTCAACTGGTTTTGTATTGTGCAAACCATTTGCACAAGCCACACCCCCTTCTACTCCCATAAACTTGACCCCACCTTTTTATGAAATGTGGAATGCATGTGCACATCTTCTCGATTCTCTTGGTCAAGGATCATGCACGCAAGGGAATTTGAGCCATTTCATGTAAAATCCAAGAAGAGTACTTATGCCAATTTTGTGATTGGCCATTTCTACTTAATTATAGAAGAAGAAGAAGATGAACAAATTAGTGGTTTGGCCAATTTCAGTATCGGTGTAGTTTACATACTTTGAGGGTCTTGGCAGGTACAAAAACACTCGTAGAGTATGTGTATGTGTCTAAAAGGGCTTGTAACTGCTGCGTTTGGGAATTCTGTATATGTTAAGGTTGATGGGCATTAAAATGATTGCCATGTATGTAGCCTTGGATCCTGGCCTTTCCCAGAAGGTGTACTTTATATGTGGCATCCATTGTGTTGGCGCCATCTTTTCTACCCAAGAAGCCATCCTACAAACATATGCAGGATGGTGAATCTCCAACCCTTTGTTGTTTTGACCCATTTGGCTCCACTATTCTTTTTGAACACTTGTTCAAACTTGACATTAAAATGCTGGCGTCTCCTCCACAACTGGTATTCTAACTCTGAAAACTCCATCAATGTCGCTCTGTGCTGGAGTTGTGTCTGGGAGTCTGGCATTGATCACAGTCATCGTGGCACCAGACTTTCTCAGTGTCTCTTTAAGTCTCTCTGTTGCCTCTCTTGACGAGCGGAAATGTCAATACTGTAACATTCAAGTTCTCCCTAACCTAACATATTCCATCATTTGTGTCTTTCACACCAAACTTTGATGTGTCCCAGTTGCATTCTATGCTGGAGGAGTGGTATTCAACCTTGCCTCTATCCTCAATTTACAATAATTGTAACTAATTGTCTGAATTTTTCGTGTATGTTCTCTTTGAACTGTGTAGTGCACATATCATTTCCTGTTTACGCCATCCTCACACTGTAAGGCTGTGCTATGAACTTTGACTTGAACTTTGAACTTAATTATTGTACTTCAGTGGTGAAAACACTTAAGGCCTTTACATGTAGAAAGTTATGGTGTGCCTCTCTCTCTCTCTCTCTCTCTCTCTCTCTCTCTCTCTCTCTCTCTCTCTCTCTCTCTCTCTCTCTCTCTCTCTCTCTCTCTCTCTCTCTCTCTCTCTCTCTCTCTCTCTCTCTCTCTCTCTCTCTCTCTCTCTCTCTCTCTCTTCATTCTACTGTCGTGGGGCAGCCGTGGCCATCCTAGCCTTTGACCTCACGGAAGCGCAGAATTTCAAAGCTTCGGGAGGTGTTCATTCCTCTGTTACATGACTCTGTGGAGAGCTGTCTGGCAATAGTTGTTGAGACTAAGGTAGACCGTGCTACTGGTGCAGACAGACAGGTATGTAGAGTGATAGTAGTTGTATACATTTATACATGTACATGAAAACAAAGTGTGCATAGAGCAAACCAGGCAAACAATAGACAGCTATTTCGGGCTGATTGGCCCTCATCAGCACTGTGTAGGCCTAGCTGCTCTCTTCTTCTTCTTCTTTGTGACCTCCACTAAAAGAGAGTAACCCAAATCAGTGGGCCGAAAGTAGTAGAGAATTGTGCACCAGGCGAAGATGATTCAGAAATTCAATAATAAATAGTTGTAGTGGTTTGTCGTCGATCCACTCGGTACCGAGCACAACGTCAAGAAATTTATCAGGATCGGACAGAAGCAGGGTAGTTAAGTAGGACGAGTTTTGGAGGATGGCATTTCTAGTATCCATGAGGGCAGGGCAGCGAATGATGAAATGAGCTGGGTCCTCTGGCTCCAAACCACACAGTTTACAAATTGAGGCACTCGGGATAATGCTAGGCAGCCTTCTCTGGGCGAAACCGATGGACTCTTCCTCAAGGCCATGACAGCCAACTAAGATTCTGATACGAAAATTGCTCTCACATGCAGTAGGTTGGCAATCTAGAATGACCGCTAAATCTGCACACATGGCAAAATAAAAATTACACATAGAATAATGCCACATGGCCCTTGATTGCTGCTAGCATTGTTTAGTGCTAGAAAGAAAAAAATGTGTATGCAATAATCCACCCCTTGCCAACATTCTTCTCCTTATTAATATTTATATGTAAGAATGTAGCCCATATGACATTTAGTAGACTAATTGTTGTACTGGTAGAAGCCATTTAGGCCATTACATTCTTTAAGATCTATAGAGTTGCCTAATGCTGTGTTGGTAGTTAATCGTTAGCGCTTTAATTCTAGTTATTTCACAAAATGAGAGATAAAAATTCTTTATAAACAGCCAAAATTTACATTGCATTATATGCTGTATATTATATATAGCCTGTATTGTAATAATCTGTTCTATTTTAGTCAGTTTCATGTTCTAAAAATTCATTATATGGCTGTTGAGGTGAATTCGGATGAGTTTAGCTGCATTAAAACAAGTTTCAAGTCAATTGAATGGCACAGATAAAAAGAATCATACTCACCAGTAGTAACATCTTCCGTTGTAGCGGTAAGAGTTATCGCTGTCATCACTGGTACAGCACTCATCACGGTGTCCCACCTTGCGGTACCCACCCCGACAATACCTTCTTCCATAACACCAGACTGGAAATGAAATAAGGAATGAAATACCATTGATTATACATTTAAAAAAGAGATATTCTCACCATCTTGACGACGTTCACAGCGGCAACGTTTCTTGTTCAGTTGGCACTCGTGACCATGGTGATCGTCACACTCTGGCTCAGCCTCCTCAACACAGCTGCAACCATCAGCTGACAGGTATCCCTTATCGCATTTCCTGATAATCCGGAGTGAGCATGTGCAGTTGTCCAGCAGCCATGCTCCCTTGGGGCACTCAGGGTCATGTTTCCCAACACAGTAATCTGGACCTCCATATTTCCAGAGTTTAGTGTACTCTGGGCATTCAGGTCGCTTCTTAAATTCGCACCTGCACTTGTCATCATCGAGATCAAAGCCCTCCTTGCACTCAGGTTCTGACTTTTGTTTGCAACCACACAATCCACCATCCAGAGCAAATGGATAAAAACCAGGGGGGGCAATATGAATCCTCCTTCCTGATACATTTGCAGCTGCCGTATTCATAATCCAAATCAAAGCCCTTAGGACAGCTAACTTTTGGACAATAACCATAGCCCTAATATGAATAAAGAGTATTGTAATGTCTACTGCAATTATCACAGCTAAAATATCAGAAACTAACATAATGAGATGAAGGATCATCAGTGGGATCAGTGGCACTAGTGGGGGGATCAGTGTCACCGGCCATGGGCATCTGCACCAGCTGAAGAAGGACCAGTGCTGCTGTTGCCAGTATTGTTGTAGTGATCTTCATCTCTACTTTGTTCTTCTTTAGTTCTGCTTTGCTCTTCTCTCCAGTGAATATTGAAGGTTGTTTGCTTGCTGTGACAGGAGCTACTTGTGGTCTTTATATATACTTGCCATGAATGTTGAAGTTGAGTTTGTAAGATGCACTTACTCTATGTTGGTGGAGCTAACAACATTCAGTGAAGTAGTACAATAATCTAAGGTAGCAATTATCAATATTATGCACATGCCTGTGCATACATCCTTTGGAGATTATCACTTAGTAATACACACACAAACAAACACACACACACACACACACACACACACACACACACACACACACACACACACACACACACACACACACACACACACACACACACACACACACACACACACACACACACACACACACACACACACACACACACACACTTTAACATTATTCCAATGACAAAACCTCTTCCTAAGTTGCAACTTAGTGAATTAGTTCATTGTTTATTGTGCTACATGATGTAGGTACCACCTACATGTGACTACACTCTGAGCCTTATATGCAGAATAAGCCCTTGTTTACTGTGTCAGTAAATACACCTGTCCATACAATACTAGGCATGTATGACGCCATGTAAATACTCCCCTCTCTCACCAACCCATGATGGGTGGGAGGCCTGCCACCTGTGCCTACTGGGTTGACCACACCCAGGCGCACGAAGTGCAATGGTGGCCATGTACTTCTTAGGTGTTTTTTTAGTAATGATGTCATCATTGAACAGAGCGAGGCCACATGCAGTTGTGATTGCCTACTTGGGCATAGGGCTAATATCTATTTATAAAGGCACCAAGGTGCAGAACACAAAGGCATGAGGCTTCTTCCCAATCTCTCTCTCTCTCTCTCTCTCTCTCTCTCTCTCTCTCTCTCTCTCTCTCTCTCTCTCTCTCTCTCTCTCTCTCTCTCTCTCTCTCTCTCTCTCTCTCTCTCTCTCTCTCTCTCTCTCTCTGTAGGTGAAATCCAGTGAAGGGAGACAACTTGCAGAGGAAGAACATCGTAAACAGATTGATAGAGCAAAAGTGAAAGATCCCTCCACTTACATGCAAACAGTGCCATCAAAAAATCTCTACTTTGAAACTAGTGCCAAATTGGGTGAAGGAGTGGACGAGCAGTTTCAGTTCATTCAAAGTACATTAACAGTTGAATTGGAGCGTGAGAGCTATGGAAAATCTGGACGTGGGAAGAAAGGAAGTACGATGGACCGGCCCATTACACTTAGAGATGGAAATGTTTCCAGGGAGGGAGGGAAACGCTGTAGTAATTAGTGTATAGTCTCATTTTGATATATACTAGTGTGATTCTGTGTCCCTCATTGTGATGTACTCATGATGAAATTGCACGTTTGCAAATGCAGCAATAAAGTGTCCTGCTACATGATAGTTAACTCGTAGAAAGAGAAAGCAACCACAATGACAAATATACGTAAGAGAAAGGCAAACCAGTACATCACAATTTACAATTGCCTGAAACGGTCATATTCTTTGGCTGCCTCAGGTGCATATAATCTGACAATAACAGTCAGCAACACAGAAAGTGTATGGAGCCCTGCCTAATTGTCAGTGAAATGATCATTAGCCTAGCAACTATTAGGCTACCGTTTATATTCAAACTGGGGTGCACGTGTTTCACTGCATCTTCCTCTTGACTCTAGCTGGACACCATCACTGTACACGCACCACACCCTCCTTGTGCTCTGAGCAATCAGAGGTCTGCAGTGCAGCACTTTGCAAGATACTGCGCATGCATTGTATGAAAATGTCTGTTGCATTTTTTAATGAAGCTTTAAATTTCTTGTGTGTTAGAGTAGCTATATATGCACATATAGGTGCTTGGCTATATATAGCTACTAGCCCATACTCACTCAATTACTAACACAAAATCCTATAGAGTTGAGTGAGTATGGCTAGTAGCCAAGCACCTATGGATAGCTATACTGTAATACTCAATCACTACACTCAACTTGTCTATACACTCATATAGTGAATCTGTTATGGCTGCTTATTACATTAACTTAGATTCCTTCAGACACAAATTGTGTTGTTGTTGCTGACATGGACTTCTGGACACATCAGCACATGTGGTTCTTCATGTTTTGGATGAATGCATCACCATTATTACATCAGGAAAGTGGCACTATAGTTAGTGTTTTAAATTCTTACTGGTGTGTACCATCACAGAGTGCAAGTTTTAAATAACATGGCAGAAATAGATTTCTATTCACTCATTGACATACATGTATACATTCCCAAAGATTTTCTAATTTTACTAAGTAAGGTTTGTTAAATGTGGTGTTATACATAGCATGGTATATATATCATCTCTGCATAAGTATGCATAACACCACGAAGGACTGTATATATGCAGCAAGACAGGGGATGATGGCATATAACAGTAACGCCATGAGTAACCGTGAATATAGTTGCCAACAACTCATAAACTATGAAATATTACACAATATTAATAAGTGGGTTTAGCAATCACAAAACAACGTTTACATATAATACAGCAGCTAAGGTATATGTGAGTTCCAAGAACAGTGGTACACACCCTTGTTTATGACAATATTACATGTATCAGAATCACCAACTTTTCTTCTTCAGACAATTTTTCTTTGTTGCCTGGTAGAGTAACAGATCAAAGGCTAAAGTGTGCCAACATATCATATGTGGCACACTTATTACATCACTAATTACATGAGGCTAGTAAGGGAGTGGTTAGGGGCTGGGAACCCATAGAAATGGCAACAAATTAGTTGTTGCATGGGCCCTCGTGTTTACACAGGGTATGTTGGCACTCGGGCCCATGCAACAACTAATACTTGTCGAATGACTTCTAGAAGCCTCTTAAAATGCACTCCTTCATCCTCCTCTTCTTCTTCCATCTCTTCTTCTTCCTCTTCTTCTTCTTTCCTTTGTTGTGTTATTTGATCCTCTTCTGCAATATTTTGTTATTTGATCCTCTTCTCCAATATTGTGTTATTTGATCCTCTTCTCCAATATTGTGTTATTTGATCCTCTTCTCCGCCCATCTACCTCTACCCTAGGTGTATGTGTCTAAAAGGGTTTGTAACTGCCGCGTTTGAGAGTTCTATTTAAAATGGGCGTGTCCTGTCAGCACCATCCCTACATAGAGAGTCTACCGACTCTCTGATATGACACAAGACAGCATACAACAGTAACACCATGCATACTGGTCAACACCGTGAATATAGTTGCCACTAACTCATAAACTATGAAATATTACACAATATTAATAAAGTGGGTTTAGCAATCACAAAACAATGTTTACATATAATACAGCAGCTAAGTTATGAGTTCCAAGTACAGTGGTATATGAAAATAATTATAGTATTACACCATTTTTTATGACAATTCTACATGTATCAGAATCAGAATCACCAACTTTTCTTCTTCAGTCAATTTTTCTTTGTTGAATGATTTCTAGAAGCCTCTCCTTCATCCACCTCCTCTTTTTCTTCTATCTCTTCTTCTTCCTTTTCTTCTTCTTTCCTTTGTTGTGTCATTTGACCGTCTTCTGCAATATTTATATTGTGGAATGATCTCTCGGTCTCTTGCCATAATCTACTTTTAAGACACTTAGAAAGATGTTGGTAATCTTGTTCATTTAATGTACACCATCCCATTCGGAACTGTTTCAAGGAAGAATTCTCTCTCATGATGAATTGTTCTAGATACTTTGCATCTGCTGATGTAATTATACAGTTGCAATCTATTTTTAGAGTGTGTAGTGGCAATGAAGAGTTATTTGCAATTGCTTGAAAGAGTGAATTAATAGAGCTTAATGTGATCTGCTTTGCATTGCCACTATCATCAAAAGTTATGACGAATTGCTCTAAGAATTCAGAACGGAATAAAAACTCACATAAGCATTTATAATCATCACTGTGTAGCTGAACATCAGGTGACACTGCTTCAATCACTAATGATTTCAATTTGTCGTGCAGTACCCTGCTAAATCGCCAATTTTGATATCCATTGATTTGCAAGTGTAGCTCTTGTAATTCAGAAATACTTGGCCAGTCAATGCCCACACAGTCATGTGGCAATTTTAGAGACAGGTGTTTGAGCTTTACGTTTTTCAGGCCACTAAATAAAATATTTAAGGCTTCATGTGATATAGACAGGGGTTTAAAGCTGTATTTTTCATCATCATTATCGATTTCAACTTTTCCACCCCTCAAACATACCACTCTAGCATTTGTCTTTAGCTTCTTTTTAAATCCATCTGCCAAGTTCTGTATTCCTTTCTTGTCTGTGATAACAAGAGTCAGTATCCATTTACAACTGCTATGAGCAATGCAGTGTCCTAAATTTGAGTTGTTTTCATCTAGTATCACCATCTCAACCAACTGGTCAGATGATTGAGGTGTGCTCATCAGAAAATGAAATGGTTCTCTAGCAATTCGTATGCAGAACCTACCTTTCACTTGAACTAAGTAATTCAATGGGCAGTTTCTTGACAGATACTTTCCGATTTCAGAACAGGCATTTTGATCCACAATAATTCCACTAGAAGCAGTGATCTTCAGTGAGGTTAGTTTTCCACTAAGTTGTCTTAAAAGTTCAGCAAGATTCCAGCTACCATCTCCATTGATGGCTAAATCTATAACTTTCACTTTCGATAAGTTTGGCCACTGAATAGAAGTTCTATCTAAAGAAACTTTAATGTTTAGCACTAGTACTTCTAATGTCATAATTTGACTCATTCTAGCAAAAAGACCATTTAGGGCAACAACTGATGCTGATAATGGTCTAATACTGTATTGTCTCATCCCACCTTGTAGCAGTCCACTTCTTAACTCCACCACTCCTGCTCCTTTTAGTTTTGGAGTTTCTACAGAAGTCCCTAGCAGGTAATCCAGATCTGTGTCAAATATTGTCAGTACCCATTCACACTTAGCATTGGTGATGCAATAACATAATTTCTTTAGATTTTTTATATCAAACACCATCATTTCCATCTTTGGGCCGGGTAGATGCATGTTTTGGACACAAAATACATCTTTTAATTCAATCTTCACTTGTTGGGCTCTCTTTGAACAACGTAATAAACTTCCCATCTGAATACAGTCCTCCAGTTGTAGACTGTATTTAGCAGAGATATTAATGTTTATCATGATTAAGGTTTCAGGGAGAATATCAAAGAAAGAGGACAATTCCCACTTCATATCTCCACTTATGTGCAGGTCCAGCTCCTGCAGTTTAGAGAGGTGTGCCAATTTAGTTGGAACTGTCATGTCACTAGTGACAACATTCAATCTAACATACAGTTGTTCCAGCTTTAGCACTTGTTTCATTGAATTGAAGAAAGTTATCAAACTTTCACTTGATGCTGACAGAGGTGTGATACTGTAGTGGTATCCATGATGTGATCTGAATTCAAAGGAAGGGATTTCAATTTTTCCACCTCTTAACCCCACTATCTTAGCCTCCTTTGACCTACTGAGCATTCCAGTAGCTAAAGTGTCAATAGATTTTAAATCCCCATCAAAAATTGTCAAGATCCATTCGCAGTTACTGTGGGCAATACAGTGATCCAAATATACATGGTCCTTAATGTCAAATATTCCCAAATCAATAAGTGTTTTTGTTGAATGTGTTTGACCAGAAAATAGCATTGTATATTGATGCAATTCTTCCTGTGTTTTGATACTTCTTATCCAGAATCTTCCTTTGATTTCAATTGTCATATTTGGTGGACATTTATGAGATATATATTTCCCAAATGCTGTAAAGGTCTCCTTGCTAAAGATACATTCAGGGCAGGCTGTAATTTTCAGAGAACGAAGATATGCTTTCGAAAGTGATTTTGCAAGGTTATCTAGTTTCCAGTTTGCTTCTCCATGTGTATTAATGACTAAATTTAGTGCTTGAAGATTAGAAAAATCTGGCCATTTTATCATGGCACAGTCAACTGGTAATTGCAGAAATATATTTTTTAGTTGCAGTGCAAGCTTCAGGTCTGCAAAAAGGGAATTTATAACAGTAGCAGATGCTGAAAATGGCTCTTTATGGATTGGTGTAAAGGGAGTCTGACTCCGTTCTATGCTTCCACCAGTCAAACCTACCACTTTGGCAGGAGTACGTATTTGTCCCACAGCAGAAAAACACTTAATATTTTCATTCTGTGCATTAAGGAATGTTAATATCCATTTACAGTTGCTGTATGCAATGCAGAGACCTAAAGGTGCCTGGTCTCTGATATTAAATATCATCAACTCCATACATAAATAGTCCACAAAAGGTATGTATTCTTCAGGAGGCAGAGTATTTCTGATACAAAACTTATCCTTCAATTCAATCATCACTTCTTCTGGGCACTTTGATGGAGATAAAATTGTGCCAATTGCAGTATAGTCTTCTGGATATAGAGTATATCCAGCTGAAAATGTAATTCGCAGTGACTGGAGAGATGATCTTATCTTTTGCAGGAGTGCTTTTAATGCCCCACTCATTTCTTTACTGATCAGTAAGTTCATCTCTTTTAAATTAGAAAAGTCTGGCCAATTTATATCACCCCAGTTGCCAGTTAGTTCAAGGTGTACATGTTCTAACTTCATTACCTTTTTCATGCGTTGGAAAACAATGTTAAAAACACTTACTGATGCTGAAAAGGGTTTAATATAATTAAATCCCATATTGTCATAGAATGAGTCATGCTTGCAACCTCTCAATGCTATGACTTGAGCTCTTGTATCCTGTTTGGAGTTTACTCCATCTGCCAAACTCCTTATTCCTTTCTCTTCTGCATCAAAGATCGTCAATACCCATTTGCAGTTGCTATAGGCAATGCATTCACCTAAGTGCTTTTGATCTTTTATATCAAATACAATCATTTCAATCAACTTCTCATGAGACTGAGAGTAAGACATTGGAAATGTGTTCATAAGTAGATTAGATTCAATAGGTTTTTTGATGCAAAAACTGTGTTTTACCTCTATTCTTACTTTTGGAGGGCAATTAGAAGAAGATAAAATCGTACCAATTGCAATAGAGTCATCTTGGTGCAAAATACATTCACCAGAGGCCTTGATATTCAGTGACTTTAAGTTAGGTGACTGAAAGAGATTACTCAGTTTCCACAATCCTTTATTACTAATGTCCAAATTTAGCTCCTTTAATTGAGAAAGGTCTGGCCACTTAATATCAGCAGCATCCTCAGTCAATTTTACAGAGAGATGTTTTAACTCCAAGCAATGCTTCATGTCATTAAAGAAGTCATTCATAACATCAGGTGGTGCAGTAAATGATCCACCTTCGTCATGATACATTGCTCTGGGTGAATGTATTCCAATTGTACCACTCAAACTGACCACTCTAGCTCCTGAGTCAGTTCTATTTTTCAATGCAGTTGTCAATCGCTTTATTCCTGTCTGATTTACATCAACAAATGTCAGTACCCAATTACATCTACTTGAGGCAATGCATTCACCCAAGTGTTGATTTTGGATGTCAAATATTGTTATGTGCATCAACAGGTCCAAATTTTGTGTGAAAAGATGCCTTAGGAATCTGTATTTCATTTCTGAATTTGACCGAACAGCTCTTATGCAGAAATTATGTTCCATTTTAAATTCCAACTCATGTGGGCAGTTCTGTGGCGATAGTAATTTTCCAATAGCAATATAGTCATTACGATTCAAAACAGATCCAACTGAGACCTTGATTTTTAGAATGCCAAGGGTTAAATCACATAGGCGTAAAAGACTAGATAGCCCCCATTTTTCAACCTTATTTCCAGAAATATTTATGTGAAGCACTCGTAATTGTTTCAAGTTTGGCCAACAAATATCACCACAGCTAACCTTCAACTCAAGAGAGAGGTGTTGTAACTCTAAAACAGGTTTCAGATTCATAAAGAAGGTGTTCAGGAATCCAACTGATGCTGACAAAGGCATACTTTGGTGATCTCTCTCATTAAAAAATCTTTTGAGATTTTCCTTACCACCTACAAGTCCCACCACTCGGGCACTAGTTGTAGATTGACAGATTGTACTTATCAAACTCTTTAGTCCTTCCTCTTCTGTAGTATAGAATGTGAAGATCCATTTGCATGAACTACTTCTAACAACATGACCCAAGCTCTCTTGATTGTCATATATCATCACATTAATCAACATATCTGAAAAGCTCATATTCTTGAAAGGATGCAATTCTGTGATGTGAACTCGTTTTATGCAGAACTTACTCATCAATTCAATAGTCATAATATTGGGACATTTTGAAGGATTCAAAAGTGTTCCAATTGCAATGCAGTCTTCTTCATGCAGATTGCATGAAGTTGATATCAAGAGTTTCAATGAACTGAGCCTTAAATTTGGATGTTGTAGTAAAGTACCTAATTTCCAGTTACAATTTTCATTCATTACTAAGTCAAGTACTCTTAACTTAGAAATATCTGGCCACTGAATTTGGACACAGTCATATATTAAGTTCAGATGCAGTTCTTCCAACTCAAATAGCTGCTGTATTTTTGTAAACATCTCCTTTGATTCTAACAGTGGTTCACAACTGACATTGCTGACTTCACTAAGATCACCCATTTCTTTAGTCTTTACTACTACAACTTGGGCACACAGTTCCTGTTCACAAACTTCCATGGTTGAAGTCACTAACTTATTCAAATCATTTAATTCTGGAAGTTTCAAGATCCACTTACAGTTACTATGAGCAATACAGTAACCTAAAGTACTGAGATTTTTGCTATCATATATTTCCATCTCAACCAAAACTTTATTATCGGAATTTTTATAGAGTTGTTGAATGCAGAAACTGCTTCCTATTTTAATGCTGATACTTTGGCGACAACTAGTTGAAGGAGACAAGATCTTCCCAATTGCAATAGAATCATCCTTGTGCAACTGAAATGTATCACTGGAAGTGGAATCGGTTGTGATTCTAAGTACTAGATCAGGTAATTTGGGGAGGCAGCTTAATTTCCAGTCAGTTTTCTTACAAACAACTAAATTCAGCTCTTTAAGTTGAGTTAAATCTGGCCATTCAATTGAAATACAGTCCGTATCATGCAACAATTTTAAAGACAGTTTTTGTAACCTTATTAGTTGGTGTAACTCATCAAACAAAGTGTTGACATAAAAAGGAGCTGCTGAAAGAGGTCTTACATGGAATATTCTTTGGTTTTGCTCTTGACCATCATGTACCCTTCCATATTCTCCTGTCCTTAGCTCAAAAATCTTGGCACTGGTTTCAGGATTTTGTTTTACTGCTTCTACCAAATTGTGGACATTTGGAATTTGCAGTTGCTGATCGACAGTCAAAACCCACTTGCAATTGCTATAGGTAATTATTTCGCCAAGATACTCTTGAGTATTTTGTTCAAATATTTCCATTTCAATGAAATGTTGTGATTGGTCTAGCATATCAAGTGAATGACTGGAAGTACGAACCGGTCTCAAAATGTTGATGGTCCCACTTATTTTAATTTTTAAGCATTTTGAAACGGACAAAAATTTTCCTAGTGCAATGCAGTCTTCTTTATTGAGAGTGCAGTCAGAGCAGACAGTGATACTCAGTGACTCAAGCTTCTTAAGAGGGAATTGCAACAATGCATTCAAGTCACAGTTTTGTTTACAATTCAAGACAATATTTAGAACTTGCAAATGAGAGAAGTCTGGCCATGACACTTTGCTACAACTTTCTGTTAGTTCTATATTCAGTTCATTTAACTTTATCAGATGCTTTATTCCAGTAAAGAGATTGTTCAAGTGTTCTACAGGTATTGCTAAAGGCTTAGGATGGAAATGTCTAAGAGTAGAATCTCCATCGGTATTCTCATACTCTCCAAACCTCACCTCCACAACTTTGGAACTTACTTCTGTTCTGTCTTTAATGTTGTCTACCAATCTGTCTATAATGTCTGCTTTTGTATTCATGAATGTCAAAATCCACTCACAGTTACTAGAGACAATGCAATTAACCAGATCACCTATGCTTTTTTCATCATATATTTCCACTTCAATCAAAAGTTCAGGCAAATGCTGATACATCTCATTATCAGGTTGTTTTATGCAGAAACTACCCCCTATTTCAATGATGAGTCTACGGGGGCATTTAGAAGGCCATAGCAGCTTTCCAATTGCTTCAAAGTCCTCTTCATGGGAGACAAAGTCATCACTGACAACAGGGTCTGTAATAATTTTGAGTGAATTCATAGGTTTTTGAAGTAATTTTATGAGGTGACTGAGCTGCCAGCTTTGTGCACTAACCACCAAGTGTAGGGCCGTCAATTGTGAGAGATTTGGCCATGAGAGTTGACAACAGTCAACACATAATTTGAGGCATAGTTCCTTTAGATTCATCAGTGGTTTAACATCTGTAAAGAGAGTGTTAAGAACTTTAACAGGTGCTGATAAGGGTCTACTGTAAAATCTCTTCACTGCAGTATTATTCAGCTGTTGGTACTCTCCACCTCTTACAGCTTTGACTCTTGCACTAATGTCTGGTGAAGTGGTAGCTGCAGTTGCAAAACTTCCTATATAATGCATGTCTGTATCAACAAATGTCAGTATCCATTTACAATGGCTATAGGTAATGCAGTAACCTAGGTCAGTTTGCTCACCACTGTCAAACAGCACTGCTTCCAACAAACATTCTGAAGATTGCAGTTGTCTCATTTCATAAAGATCTGCTTCATAATCCACTTGAATAGGTCTTTGTATACAAAACCTCCCAGTCATTTCAATTCTCACTTTAGGGGGGCAGTTTGCAGGTGACAGAATTTCTCCAATTGACTTACAATCTTCATGAGATAGAACACATTCTGTGGCTGTTGAAGAGTCTGTAATTGTAAGTGATGTAAGATTTAGCTGCAACAACACATTCAGTTTCCAGTTCTCGTTTCCACCGATATCAATATGCAGTTCTTTCAGTCTAGACAGATCCAGGGATATGAATTGGCTGCGGTCCTCTGAGATATCGAGGGACACAATTTGGCTGCAGTCCTCAGTGAGTCTCAGAGACAGTTGTTCTAATTTCATCAGATGGTTAAGGTAAGTGAATAGACTCTTCAACACTTTAGTTGTTGTTGATAGTGGTCTACCATAAAATTTCTTCTCTTCATTTATCATCTCATACCCTCCAGACCTCAACCCTACAATGGTGATACCTGAATCTCTTTCAACCCTTTGCAATGGTTTAAAGGCATCGACACTCTGTTGGTCAGAATCAATTAATGTCATTATCCACTCACAGTTACTAGAAGAAATGCAGGCAGCCATATCCGGTTGATTCTTGACATCATATACAATTATTTCCATTCGCAAAAAGTTTTCCAATATTCCATGTGGATGAATTATAGGTCCTTGTATACAAAATGAGTCTTTAATTTCAATCATCACACTTTCTGGACACTGTGCAGGAGAAAGGAGACTGCCAATTGCAGTGCAATCTCCAGGTTTCAGTGTGCACCTAGACATGCCTGTAATTTCCAACTCTTGCAATTTTGGCACCTTGAGTGAACCAAGGTTCCAATTCTCATCTCCACTTAATCCTAACTTTAGCACCCTCAAGTGAGAGAGGTCAGGCCATTGGATATGATCACAAGGAACTGGTAGATTCAGTGCCAGGCTCTCCAGACAGACCATGTTCCCTAAGTCTTCAATCAGGCAATTAAGTGTGTTCTTTGATATGAAAAGAGGTTTCTCAATCAAACTCTCATCTGATGCTGCACCACCCGATAAACCTACTACCTGGGCACTTATTTTCTCTTCTGATTTAGCTCCTCTTATTAAGGTCCTAATATTTATGTTCCATTTCTGATTTTCAAAGATGAGTGTCCATTTGATGCAGCTATGTCTTATACAGTGTCCAATAAACTCAATGTATGAAGTTTGATTGTGAATAACCATTACAGCCTCTTTTGGTATCCCATAAATAGTATTGTCTGATTGTATAAAGGCATAATGTAGAAATGTGGCATAACTTGGACAACATGAAGTAGTATAAAGCTTTCCTATTGCTTCACAGTCCTTTGCACAAAGGGCAGCATTCTTGGAACATTCATTAACATCAGAAATTATCAGTGTATCCAGCTTTAAATATTTCTGTGATAGCAGAGAACTGAGCTCCCAGTTTTGCTTTCCACACACAATTAAATGCAGTCCTCTCAATCGAGATAGATCTGGCCATTGTATAGAAGAACACTTCACTGGCAACTGTAAGACCATTTCTTCCAGACGCAGCATGTCCTTCATTTCCTTGAATAGTGTGTTGAGGCCAATTTTTTCTTCTGATTTATTTCCCTTGGTACCATGCTGCTGAATCAGCTTTAATACATATGCATCAGTAGTATTTGGGCATGAAGAAATTCCAGATAATAGGGTCTTATAGTTTATACTTTTTTTTAGTACCAGTATCCATTGTGCAGAACTAAAAGCTATACAGCGACCCAGATATTCATCCTCACTGCATGTATTTATTGTCATCTCCACAAGCAGTGATGCACCTATTCCTACCCTGTCATCATTATGATGTATGGACTTTGTCACTGTAGGAAATGTAATTTTGTTTTCTCCTAGTTCAATGGAGACATTTTGAGGACATGTTTGCGGTGAAAATATTTCTCCAATTGCATTATAATCATCCTTCAGCAAATTGGAAGTGGCTTTTATTTTAAGTGAGTCCAGCTTCATTTTATCAAGTAACTGAAGAAGATGCTTGAGTTTCCAGTTGCTTTCTCTGCTGATTCCTAAATTCAATATCTGTAATTGAGATAGATTAGGCCATAGAATAGGTGAACAGCCACTAGGGAGCTCTACTGCCAGTTCTTCAAGACACACCATGGGCTTTATGTCACAAAAGAAAGCTTGAAAACTGTTAAAACTATCAAACACACAAGGATGATGACTACGACTTTGAGTTTGAGTATAATCCCTTATTCCACCTCTTATGCTAAGCATCTTAGCATTACTCCCATCTGTAGAGCTCAACCTGATAGTCTTATTTTCAGAAATAGGATTTTCCTTGGTACTACAGAATGTAAGCATCCAGTGGCAGCTGCTGGCAGTTACGATGTCTTCAACAGAGTCTCTGAAGTTAGTATCATTTTCATTAAATATTATCATTTCAACTTCTTTCCTTGCTTTTTTCTTCTTTTTATCAACATCATTGTTGGTTGTTATGCAATATACTTTTTCTACCATTACAAATACTGTTTCTGGGCAACATGAGTATGACAGTAACTCTCCAATTGCAATATTATCATCCTTGCATAGTACAGATGTGCTAGTGATCTTTAGTTTGTTTAATGTCAAATGTGGTAGCAAGGAGCTCAGTTTCCATTCCCTACTTTCCTTGAGTACTAAATCCAGTATCCGCAATTGAGAAAGGTCCTTCATATATGGAATAAACTCAGAAAAGTTTGTTTCTGCTGGGAGCTCTAGTGCCAATTCCTCCAGACATAGCATTTGCTTCATGTCAGTGAAGAGAGTAGTGAGGCTTTCAGTGGAATCAAACACACTGGGATGACAACTATAAGAAGACCATGCTTTAATCCCTCCTCTCACACTGATAACTTTAGCACTGGTTGATGTTTCAGAAAGCAATCTTACCCTTTTTGCAGGAACAAACCTGTCATCTTTACATTCACCGCAGAGTGTCAGTATCCACTGGGAACTACTGTAAGATATGATGAGTCCAGCTGGGCTCTTGTTCTCATTATTGCCACCAACATTAAAAAGAATCATTTCAAGTGTTCTCTTTTCTTTCATTTCCTGTTTTCTTTTGTCATCATCCACTTTAATGTCAGTTGTTATGCAGTATTCCTCCTTTACTGTTATATTTATTTCTGAACATTTGGAACGTGACAGCAATTTCCCAATTTCAATGCAGTCATTATTGCACAGTGGAGGATTGCTAGTGATTTTCAATGATTCCAATGTTGATGTTAAACTTGATAACAGGTAGTTGAGCTGCCAGTCTTCTTGTTCCCCACTAAGTCCTAAATGGAGCACCCTCAATTGAGACAGGTCAGGCCATTCAATACAAGTACAGTCTGCTGGAAGTTCTAGTACCAGCTCCTCCAGACACAGCATGTCCCTTAGTTTTGTAAACAGAAGATTAAGACTATCTTTTGGTATTGGTAGAGGTTGACATTCTGTCATATATGCTTCTTTGCATCTCCTTAACATTATTATCTTTGATTTGCTAGTGTGCAGTTGAGTAACTTCAGCTGCAAATTGTTCATATATTTCTTCATTGTCAAAAGTTAATATCCAGTCTGAGTTACTGTGAGAGACACACAGACCTACATGCTTACTCATTTGAAAAAACTGCATCTCATAAACTACTTTTTGAATTTTACAATCCTTCTTTGATACTTGAACAGATCGTATATGAAGTACATTCTCGTTTTCCAAAGAAATGTCTGTAGGGCATTTCGAAGATGATAGCAAATCTCCCATTGCAATGCAATCTTCCTCACTTAATACAGTAGTGCTTGGTATTTTAATGCTTAGAGAGTCCAGCTTGGGCACCTGAGCAAACATGTTTTTAAGGTTCAAAGGTACTGCCTCACTGGTATCCAAATGCAGTTTCCTTAATTTGGAGAGGTCTGGCCAGTCTATCTTTGAACAGTCTACAGGAAAATGTACTGCCATTTCTTCCAGACACAAAATGCACTCCAGGCCATTAAATAGGGTATTGACAGAGGCATTAACTTTTTTGTCACTTTCAATCTTCAATTTTGCAATGTGTGGTTTTTGATTCTGAGACTTTGGTTTAGCTGCTTTAACAAATCCCTCTACTTCTTTTGCACAAGAATTACTGTCAAGATCCAAGTGATGCAATTGTAGCTCCAGTTCCCATTTGCAATTGCTATTAGCTATTATATAACCCAGGGACCAATTATCAGGGAGCAGGTTAAGTGTCAGTTGAACTACAGGTGGATATAGAACCTTAGAGCAGCCATGCATTGTCACAGTATTTTTATCAGCAGATTTCTCCAATTTATACTTTGTATTCTTTTTGTCTGTGTCATTATCAGCTATTTCTATAGTTCTGCATCGATAGGAAGATAATAACCCACCAATGAACTCACATTCTTTTTCACTGAGGCAGTAAGTACCCCCAGAGTAATTAACTCTAATCACAAGGTATTCCAAGGCCTTAGCTGAGCAGACAGTTTTAAGCTTAAAAATCAAATTGCTATCCATCACAAGATGAAAAGTCTGCAATTGTGAGAGATTAGGCCATTTAAAATCATTGGAGTCAGAACCTTTCCCTACCCTTACATCTAACCACAACTCTTTTGGTTTCATCTCTTTCAGAATATTAGAGTTAAAGAGCCTCTGCAAGTCCTCAAGTGATAGAATCAATGGACTTCTACCACATGGGTTGTTGTATCCTTCAGTGCCTGCTAGTGCTATCACATTGGACTTATGTGTTGTTTTAGTGCTAGCTCCATCCAATAGCATGGTTAGGTTTTCTTCTTTCTGCTTTGAATTATCCTCGCATGTATTGAACTGCTTTGGGTCAAAGAGAAGCGTGCTACTGCGAACCACACAATAGCCTAGTGAGTAGTAATCCAATGGCAAAGCAGTGTTTCCCTGTTCTTCAAAGTATAGTACTGTTGTTTCATTTTCCAGTGTCTTTTGTATCAATTCTTCACTTTGAGCTTCAAACATCCAATTCATATGAAACTTTGTTACAACTATGTAACTATGGAAATCAGCAAACTGAGTTGAATACCGATAATCCTGAATCATATATTGAAGGTTAGGTATAGGAATACCATCAAACTTTGTGATACCACTTAAAAACCTCAGTATTACTTTATACCTACCTATATTATCTAAAACTAGCAGGAAACTATGAGTATCCTGGTGGTATTCTGATCAGATTATAGAGCTTTTTTTGCAGTGATGAAGGCAATAAACAACTCAACTACAAATATTAATAATGCCCAGGTTTTGAGGCGGTATATATGGTATTACTAGTTTAAAAATTTCTATGCATAGTGTTTTACAGAAGTCCAGTAACTGAAAGTGAAGTGAAGGTTATCCCTATCACACAGTATGGTAGTACTGTGTATATAGGGATTGCTATGGTCTATCCCCATTGAAACCATATATAAGGTTTTTCATCACTTTCACTTTCAGTTTGCTACCTACTGGACTTCTGTTAACATGAATGTGTAACTATACCCAGAAACTAACTATGATTATAAAATGGTGTAATTTGATTGATGATAAAGGGGTTAAATTAACAAAAGTCCATTTTGTAAATTCTTCATCTTTTTCTTCTTCCGCTTGAACAAGCGTAACTCACTAACAGTAACACATCTAAACATAAAACTTGGTACAGTTATGTAGTTCCACTGTGGGTAGTGCATCGTCATGTTAAAAATTTTGTAAACAATGTACTTCTTGTAAAATAAACAAAAATAGCCTCAGGCCATGTATTATTAATGGAGGCCACACAATCCTATATCTGACTAATGAAAGCCCTGCTAAATATGAAATTTTTATGATAGTATAGTTCAATACCTCAATGATCAACGTTGTGATAAAATCTCTGTAAACAATGTAAATCTTGTAATATAACAACAAATAGCCTCAGGCAAGGATTATTGTATCTCACTAATAAAAGCTCCATTGAATATGGAAATTGGTATGATGATAAAATGTAATACACCAATGATCAACGTTGTGATAAGATCTCTGAATCACTGATAAGATCTCTGATCACGAAATTAAATGTAGGGAGGGGTTACGTATGTTGTTATTGTTGCATGCAATTATCCCTTGTCTGCATACATGAATTGTAATTCATCTTTGTGGTAGCGTGAACTCTGAACTCCAAACTATATACGTATCATAATCAGTTATTCACTGTGCACCACTCGGGTTATTACAATCTTGTTTCTTTAATTTTTGGCACTACCATCCCTACATCCTTTAACATTTTAATGAAATGTTTTTTACACTTTATATATATGCACATATAGAGCAGCTGTGTTACAAGTTATCTAAATAAATTGGTTTAGCAATCACAAAACAGCATTTACATATAATATAAGCAGCTAAGTTATAAATGTGGTACATATAATATAGTATTATACTCTTGTTCATGTTAAACAATACTACATGTATCAGAATCACCAACTTCTTTGAGAAATAACTCATGCTTTTCTTCTTCAGTCAAGTTTTCTTTCTCAAATGACTCCAATAATTCTTGAAGCCTCTTAAAACGTTCATCAATCACTTCTTCCATCTCTTCTTCTTCCTCCTCCTCTTCTTCTTCCTCTTCTTCTCCTTCTTGCCTTTGTTGTGCCATTGGATCCTCTTCTGCAATATTTATGTTATGGAATGATGTCACTGTCTCTTGAAATAATCTACTTTTAAGACGCTTAGAAAGACGTTGGTAGTCTTGTCCATTTAATGTACACCATCCCATTCGGAACCGTTTCAAGGGAGAACCCTTTTTCATGATGAATTGTTCTAGATGCTTTGCATCTGCTGATGTAATTACACAGTTGCAATCTATTTCTAGTGTGTGTAGTGTCAATGAAGAGTTATTTGCAATTGCTTGAAAGAGTGAAGTAATAGAGCTCAATGTGATCTGCTTTGCATTGCCACGTGCACTATCATCAAAAGTTAAGATGAATTGCTCTAAGAATTTAGAATCCAATAGAAAATCACATAAGTATTTATAATCATCACTGTGTAGCTGAGCATCAGGTGACACTGCTTCAATTATTAATGATTTCAATTTGTCGTGCAGTATCGTGCTAAATTTCCAATTTTGATGTCCATTGATTTGCAAGTGTAGTTCTTCTAATTCAGAAATACTCGGCCAATCAATGCTCCAGCAGTCATGTGGCAATTTTAGAGACAGCTGTTTGAGCTTCATCACTTGTTTCAGGCCACTAAATAAAATATTTAAGGCTTCATGTGATATAGACAGAGGGCTAAAACAGTAATTTTCTTCATCATTATCAATTTCAACTTTTCCACCCCTCAAACATACCACTCTGGCATTTGTCTTTAGCTTCCTTCTAAATACTGCTGCTAAGTTCTGTATTACTTTTGTTTCTGTGACAATGAGAGTCAGTATCCATTTACAACTGCTATGAGCAATACAGTGTCCTATATTCGAATTTTTCTCATCTAGTATCACCATCTCAACCAACTGGTCAGATGGTTGAGGTGTATTCATCAGAAAAGGAGATGCTTTTCTAGCACTTCGTATGCAGAACTTACCTTTCACTTGAATTAAGTACCTCAAAGGGCAGTTTCTTGACAGATACCTTCCAATTTCAGAATGGGCATTTTGATCTACAGCAATTCCACTAGAAACAGTGATCTTCAGTGAGGTTAGTTTTTTACGAAGTAGTCTTAGAAGTTCAGCAAGATTAAATTTACCATCTCCATTGATGGCTAAATCTAAAACTTGCAAATTTGATAAGTTTGGCCACTGAATAGCAGTTGTCTCTAGAGTAAATTTAATGTTTAGCACTTCTAATGTCATAACTCCACTCATTCTAGCAAAAAGACCATTTAGGGCAACAACTGATGCTGATAAAGGGCTAATGCTGTATCGTTTCATCCCATCTGAATCCTCATTTCCAGGTAGCTTCAGCAGTTCAACATTTCCACTTCTTAACTCCACCACTCCTGCTCCTTTTAGTTTTGGAGTTTCTACACGAGTCTCTAGCAGGTAACCTAGATCTGTGTCAAAAATTGTCAGTGCCCATTTACACTTACTATTGGTGATGCAATGAAATAAGTGCTTCAGATTCTTTATATCAAATATCATCATTTCCATCTTTGGGCCAGGTAGATGCATATTTTGGACACAAAATACGTCTTTTAATTCAATCTTCACTTCTTGGGCTCTCTTTGAACGACCTAATAAATTTCCCATCTGAATGCAGTCCTGCAGTTGTAGAATGTATCCAGCAGTGATATTTATCTTTATCATGGTTAAGGTTCCAGGGAGAATATCAAAGAAAGAGGCCAATTCCCACTTCATATCTCCACTTATGTGCAGGTGCAGCTTCTGCAAGTTAGAGAGCTTGAGGTGTGCTAATTCAGTTGGAACTGTCATGTCACTACTGACAACTTTCAATCTAATGTGCAGTTGTTCCAGGTTTATCACTTCTTTCATTGAATTTAAGAAAGTTATCAAATTTTCACTTGACACTGACAGAGGTGTAATACTGTAGTGGTATTCATTATCATGATGTGATCTGAATTCAAAGGGAGGAATTTCAATTTTTCCACCTCTTAACCCCACTATCTGAGCCTCTTTTGATCTACTGAGTACTCCAGTAGCTAAAGTGTCAATAGATTTCAAATCCCCATCAAAAATTGTCAAGATCCATTTGCAGTTACTGTGGGCAATACAGTGATCCAAATACACATGGTCCTTAATATCAAATATTCCCAAATCAATAAGTGTTTTTGTTGAATGTGTTTGACCAGAAAATAGCATTGTAAATGGATGCAATTCTTCTTGTGTTTTGATATTTCTTATCCAGAATCTTCCTTTGATTTCAATTGTCATATTTGGTGGACATTTATAAGATATATATTTCCCAATTGCTGTAAAGGTCTCCTTGCTAAAGATACATTCAGGGCAGGCTGAAATTTTCAGAAAACGAAGATCTGCTTTTGAAAGTGATTTTGTAAGGTTATCTAGTCTCCAGTTTGCTTCTTCACATGTACTAATGACTAAATTTAGTGCTTGAAGATTAGAAAAATCTGGCCACTTTATCATGGCACAGTCAACTGGTAATTGCAGAAACATGTTTTCTAGTTGCAGTGCAGGCTTCAAGTCTGCAAAAATAGAGTTTATAACAGTAGCAGATGCTGCAAATGGCTCTGTATGGATTGCAATCGGTGTAAAAGGAGTCTGACTCTGTTCCATCCTTCCACCAGTCAAACCTACCACTTTGGCAAGAGTAGGTATTTGTCCCACAGCAGAAAAACACTTTATATTTTCATTCTGCGTATTAAAGAATGTCAATATCCATTTACAGTTGCTGTATGCAATGCAGAGACCTAAAGGTGCCTGGTCTCTGATGTCAAATATCATCAAGTGCATAAATAGATAGGTCACAAAAGGTGTGTATTCTTCAGGAGACAGAACATTTCTGATACAAAACCTATCCTTTAGTTCAATCATCACTTCTCTTGGGCACTTTGATGGAGATAAAATTATGCCAATTGCAGTATAGTCTTCTGGAACTAGAGTATATCCGGCTGAAAATATAATTCTCAGTGACTGGAGAGATGATCTTATCTTTTGCAGGAGTGTTTTTAATGCCCCATTCATTTCTTTACTGATCACTAAGTTCATCTCCTTTAAATGAGAAAAGTCTGGCCAATGTGTATCACCCCAGTTGCCAGTTAGTTCAAGGTATACATGTTCTAACTTCATTACCTTTTTCATGTGTTGGAAAATAATGTTAAAAACACTTACTGATGCTGAAAATGGTGTATTGTCATAGAATGAATCACGCTTGAAACCTCTCAATGCTATGACTTGAGCTCTTGTATCCTGTTTGGAGTTTACTCTATCTGCCAAACTCCTTATTCCTTTCTCTTCTGCATCAAAGATTGTCAATACCCATTTGCAGTTGCTATAGGCAATGCATTCACCTAAGTGCTTTTGATCTCTTATGTCAAATACAATCATTTCAGTCAACTTCTCACGAGAATTAGAAATTAGAAATCTGTTCATAAGTGGATCAGATTCCACAGGTTTTTGGATGCAAAAGCTTTGTTGTACCTCTATTCTTACTTTTGAAGGGCAATTAGAAGAAGATAAAATTGTACCAATTGCAATACAGTCATCTTGGTGCAAAATACATCCACCTGAAGCCTTGATATTCAGTGACTTGAGCTTTAAGTTAGTTGACTGGAAGATATTACTCAGTTTCCACAATCCTTTCTTACTAATGGCCAAATTTAGCTCCTTTAATTGAGAAAGGTCTGGCCATTCAATATCAGCAGCATCCTCAGTCAATTTTATAGAGAGATGTTTTAACTCCAAGAAACTCTTCATGTCATTAAAGAAGTCATTCATAACACCAGCTGGTGCAGTAAATGGTCCAATCATATAACCTCCTTCATCATGATACATTATTCTGGGTGAATGTATTCCAATTATACTACCACTTAAACTAACCACTCTAGCTCTTGAGTCAGTTCTATTTTTCAATGCAGTTGTCAATCTCTTTATTCCTGTCTGATTTACATCAACAAATGTCAGTACCCAATTACATTTACTTGAAGCAATACATTCACCCAAGTGTTGATTTTGGATATCAAATATTGTTATGTGCATCAGCAGATCCAAATTATGTTGGAGAAGATGCCTCAGGAATCTATTTTTCATTTCTGAATTTGGTCGAACAGCTCTTATGCAGAAACTATGTTCCATTTTAAATTTCAACTCACGTGGGCAGTTCTGTGGAGATAGTAATCTTCCAATAGCAATATAGTCATTACGGTTCAAAACAGATCCAGCTGAGATCTTGATTTTTAAAATGCCAAGGGTTAAATCACATTGGCGTAAGAGACCAGATAACCCCCATTTCTCAACCTTATTTCCAGAAATAGTTATGTGAAGCACTCGTAATTGTTTCAAGTTTGGCCAATGAATATCACCACACTTAACCTTCAACTCAAGAGAGATATGTTGTAATTCTAACACAGGTTCCATATCTGTAAAGAAGGTGTTCAGGAATCCAACTGATGCTAACAAAGGCATACTTTGGTGATCTCTCTCATTAAAAAACCTTTTGAGATTTTTTTTACCACCTACAAGTCCCACCACTCGGGCACTAGTTTCAGATTGACAGATTGTACTTATCAAACTCTTCAGTCCTTCCTCTTCTGCAGTATAGAATGTGAAGACCCATTTGCATGAACTATTTGTAATAAGACGACCCAAGCTCTCTTGACTGTCATATATCATCACATTAATCAACATATCTGAAGAGCTCATATTCTTGAAAGGATGTGATTCAGTATTGTCAACTCTTTTTATGCAGAACTTACTCATCAATTCAATAGTCATATTTTGGGGACATCTTGAAGAAGCATTCAAAAATGTTCCAATTGCAATGCAGTCTTCTTCATGCAGATTGCATGAAGTTGATATCAAGATTTTCAATGAACAGAGCCTTAAATTTGGATGTTGTAGTAAAGTGCCTAATTTCCAGTTACAATTTCCATTCATTACTAAGTCAAGTACTCTTAACTTAGAGATATCTGGCCACTGAATTTGGACACAGTCATATTTTAAGTTCAGATGCAGTTCTTCCAACTCAAATAGCTGCTGCATTTTTGTGAACATCTCCTTTGATGATTCTAACAGTGGTTCACAACTGACATTGCTGCCTTCACCTATTTCCTTAGTGTTTATTACTACCACTTTGGCACACAGTTCCTGTTCACAAGCTTCCATGGATGAAGTCAACTTATTCAAATAGTTCAGTTCTGGAAGTTTCAAGATCCACTTACAGTTACTATGAGCAATACAGTAACCCAAACTACTGAGATTTTTGCTATCATATACTTTCATCTCAACTAAAACTTCATTATCTGATTTTATATGAAGATGTTGAATGCAGAAACTGCTTCCTATTTTAATGGTGATACTTTGGGGACAGCTAGTTGAAGGAGATAAGATCTTTCCAATTGCGATAGAATCATCCTTGTGTAACTGAAATGTATCATTGGCAGTGGAATCAGTTGTGATTTTAAGTGATTTTAGTAATAGATCGGGTAATTTCAGGAGTGAGCTTAATTTCCATTTGGTTTCTCTGCAAATAACCAAATGTAGCTCTTTAAGTTGAGTTAGATCTGGCCACATAATTGAACCACAGTCCATGCCATGCAATATCTTTAAATACAGTTTTTGTAACCTTATTATTTGATGCAATTCATCAAACAAAGTGTTGACATAAAAAGGAGCTCCTGAAAGAGGTCTTACATGGAATATTCTTTGGCTTTGATCTTGACCATCACGTACCCTTCCATATTCTCCTGTCCTTAACTCAACAATCCTGGCACTGGTTCCAGAATTATGTTTTACTTCATCTATAAAATTATAGAGATTTGGAATCTGCAGTTGTTGATCAACAGTCAAAACCCACTTGCAATTGCTATAGGTAATTATTTCACCAAGATACTCTTGAGTATTATGTTCAAATATTTCCATTTCAACGAAATATTCAGGATTTTGTGATTGGTCTAGCATATCAAGTGAAAGACTGGAAGTACGAACTGGTCTCAAAATTGTGATGGTCCCACTTATTTTAACTTTTAAGCATTTTGAAACTGACAAAAATTTTCCTAGTTCAATGCAGTCTTCTTTATTGAGAGTGCAATCAGAGCAGACGGTGATACTCAGTGACTCAAGCTTCTTAAGAGGGAATTTCAACAATGCATTCAAGTAACAGTTTTGTTTACAATTCAAGACAATATTTAGAACTTGCAAATGAGAGAAGTCTGGCCACAAAACTTTGCTACAACTTTCTGTTAGTTCTATATTCAGCTGATTTAATTTCATCAGATGCTTTATTCCAGTAAAGAGATTGTTCAAAGGTTCTACAGGTATTGCTAAAGGCTTAGGATTGAAACGTCTAAGAGTAGAATCTCCATCAGTATTCTCATACTCTCCAAACCTCACCTCCACAACTTTGGCACTCACTTCTGTTCTGTCTCTAATGTTGTCCACCAATCTGTCTATAATGTCTGCTTTTGTATTCATGAATGTCAAAATCCACTCACAATTACTAGAGGAAATGCAGTTAACCAGATCACCTATGTTTTTTTCATTATATATTTCCACTTCAATCGAAAGTTCAGGCAAGTTTAATCTCTTCTGATTCATCACATCAGTGGGTTGTTTTATACAGAAACTACCCCCTATTTCAATGATGAGTCTATTGGGACATTTAGAAGGCCATAGCAGCTTTCCAATTGCTTCAAAGTCCTCTTTATGGGAGACAAAGTCATCACTGACAACAGAGTCTGTAATAAATTTGAGGGAATTCATAGGTTTTTGAAGTAATTTTATGAGATGACTGAGCTGCCAGCTTTGTGTATTCACTACCAAGTGTAGGTTTTTCAATTGTGAGAGATTTGGCCATGAGAGTTGACAACAGTCAACACATAATTTCAGATTTTTTATATTCATCAGTGGCTTAACATCTGTAAAGAGAGTGTTAAGTACTTTAACAGGTGCTGATAAGGGTCTACTGTAAAATCTCTTCACTGCAGTATTATTTGGCTGTTTGTACTCTCCTCCTCTTATAGCTTCAACTCTTGCACTGATTTCTGGCGAAGTGGTTGCTGCCTTTGCAAAACTTCCTATATAATGCATGTCTGTATCAACAAATGTCAGTATCCATTTACAACGGCTGTAGGTAATGCAGTATCCTAGGTCAGTTTGCTCACCACTGTCAAACAGTACTGCTTCCAACAAACATTCCGATAATTGCAGTCGTCTCATTTCATAAAGATCTCCTTCATCATCCACTTGAATAGGTTTTCTTATACAAAACCTCTCAGTCATTTCAATTCTCACTTTAGGGGGGCACTTTGCAGGTGACAGAATTTCTCCAATTGACTTACAATCTTCGTGATCTAGAACACATTCTGTGGCTACTGAAGAGTCTGTAATTGTAAGTGATGTAAGATTTAGCTGCAACAACACATTCAGTTTCCAGTTCTTATTTCCACTGATATCAATATGCAGTTCTTCCAGTCTAGACAGATCCAGGGATGTGATTTCCTCTGACAGATCGAGGGACACAATTTGGCTGCAGTCCTCAGTGAGTCTCAGAGAGAGTTGTTCTAATTTCATCAGATGGTTAAGGTAAGTGAATAGACTCTTCACCACCTCAGTTGTTGTTGATAGTGGTCTATCGTAAAATTTCTTCTCTTCATTCATCCCTCCAGACCTCAACCCTACAATAGTGATGCCTGCATCCTTTTCAACCCATTGCAACCGTCTAAAGGCATCGACACTCTGTTGGTCAGAATCAATTAATGTCATTATCCACTCACAGTTACTAGAAGAAATGCAGGCAGCCACATCTGGTTGATTCTTGACATCATATACAACTATTTCCATTCGCAGAAAGTCTTTCAATATTCCATGTGGATGAATTATAGGTCCTTGTATACAAAATGAGTCTTTAATTTCAATCATCACATGTTTTGGACACTGTGCTGGTGAAAAAAGACTGCCAATTGCAGTGCAATCTCCACGTTTCAGTATGCACCTAGACATACCTGTAATTTCCAACTCTTGCAATTTTGGCAACTCGAGTGATCCAAGGTTCCAATTCTCATCCCCACTTAATCCTAACTTTAGCACCCTCAAGTGAGAGAGGTCAGGCCATTGAATATAATGACAAGGAACTGGTAGATTCAGTGCCAGGCTCTCCAGACAGACCATGTTCCCTAAGTCTTCAATCAGGCAATTAAATGTGTTCTTTGATATGAAAAGAGGTTTCCCAATCAACCCCCTAACTGATGCTTCACCACCCAATAAACCTACTACCTGGGCACTTATTTTCTCTTCTGATTTAGCTCCCCTTATTAAGGTGCTAATATTTATGTTCCATTTCTGATTTTCAAAGATGATTGTCCATTTGATGCAGCTATGTCTTATACAGTGTCCAATAAACTCAATGTATGAAGTTTGGTTGTGAATAACCATTAGAGCCCCATCAAAGGAATTGTCTGACTGTATATGGGCATAATTTAGAAATTGGACAAACCTTGGCGAACATGAGGGAGTAAAGAGCTTTCCAATTGCTTCACAATCTTTTCCACAAAGGGCAGCATTGTTGGAGTTTTTGTTAATATCTGAAATTATGAGTGTATCCAGCTTTAAGTTCTTCAGCAGAGAGCTGAGTTCCCAGTTTTGCTTTCCACACAAAATTAAATGCAGTCCTTTCAATCGAGATAGATCTGGCCATTGTATAGAAGAACACTCCACTGGTAATTGTAAGACCATTTCTTCCAGACGCAGCATGTCCTTCATTTCCTTAAATAGTGTGTTGAGGCCATCTGGTTTATTTCCCTGTGTACCATACCGCTGAATCAGCTTTAATATATATGAACCAGTATTTGGGCGTGCGGATATTCCGGATAGTAGGGTCTCATAGTTTATACTTTTATTTAATACCAGTATCCATTGTGCAGAACTAAAAGCTATACAGCGACCCACACATTCATCCTCACTGCATGTATTTATTGTCATCTCCACAAGCAATGTTGCTTCTCTTCCTACCCTGTCATCATTATGATGTATGGACTTTGTCACTGTAGGAAATGTAATTTTGTTTTCTCCTAGTTCAATGGAGACATTAAGGGGACATATTTGTGGTGAAAATATTTTTCCAATGGCATCATAATCTTCCATTGGCAAATTGGAAGTGACCTTTATTTTAAGTGAGTCCAGCTTTATTTTATCCAGTAATTGAAGAAGATATTGAAGTCTCCAGTTGTTTTCTCTGCTGATTTCTAAATTTATTATCCTTAATTGAGATAGATTAGGCCATGGATCAGGTGTAAAGCCAATAGGAAGCTCTACTGCCAGTTCTTCAAGACAGAGGATGGGCTTTATGTCACAAAAGAAAGCTTCAAGGCTGTTAAAACTATCAAACATACAAGGATGATGACTATGACTTTGAGTTTGAGTATAATCTTTTATCCCACCTCTTATGCTAAGTACCTTAGCATTAGTCCCATTTGTAGAGCTCAACCTGATAGTCTTATTTTCAGAAAGAGGATTTTTCTTAGTACTACAGAATGTTATCATCCAGTGGCAGTTGCTGTGAGTAAGGATGTCTTCAACAGAGTCTCTGAAGTTAGCATCATTTTCATTTAAAATTATCATTTCAACTTCTTTCCTTGCTTTTTTCACCTTTTTATCAATATTATTGTTAGTTGTTATGCAATATACTTTTTCTACTGTCACAACTACTGTTTCTGGGCAATGTGAGTATGACAGTATCTCTCCAATTGCAATATTATCATCCTTGCATAATACAGATGTGCTAGTGATCTTCAGATTGTTTAATGTCAAATGTGGTAGCAAGAAGCTCAGTTTCCATTCCCTACTTTCCTTGAGTACTAAATCCAGTATTCTCAATTGAGAAAGGTCCTTCATATATGGAATAAACTCAGAAAAATTTGTTTCTGCTGGGAGCTCTAGTGCCAATTCCTCCAGACAGAGCATTTGCTTCATGTCAGTGAAGAGAGCAGTGAGGCTTTCAGTGGAATCAAACACACTGGGATGACAACTATAATAAGACCATGCTTTAATCCCTCCTCTCACACTGATAACTTTAGCACTGGTTGATGGTTCAGAAAGCAATTTTACCCTTTTTGCAGGAATAAATGTGTCGTCTTTACGTTCACTGCAGAGTGTCAATATCCACTGGGAACTACTGTAAGATATGATGAGTCCAGCTGGGCTCTTGTTCTCATTATTGCCACCAACATTAAAAAGAATCATTTCAAGTGTTCTCTTTTCTTTCATTTCCTGTTTTCTTTTGTCATCATCCACATTAATGTCAGTTGTTATGCAGTATTCCTCCTTTACTGTTATATTTATTTCTGAACATTTGGAGTGTGATAGCAATTTCCCAATTTCAATGCAGTCATTCTTGCAGAGTGGAAGAGTGCTAGTTATCTTGAATGATTCCAATGCTGTTGTTAAACTTGATAACAGGTAGTTGAGCTGCCAGTCTTCTTGTTTCCCACTAAGTCCTAAATGGAGCACCCTCAATTGAGACAGGTCAGGCCATTCAATACAAGTACAGTCTGCTGGAAGTTCTAGTACCAGCTCCTCCAGACACAGCATGTGCCTTAGTTTTGTGAACAGAAGATTAAGACTATCTTTTGGTATTGGTAGAGGTTGACTTGTTATCATATTATATGCTTCTTTGCATCTTCTTAACATTATTATCTTTGATTTGCTAGTCTGCAGTTGAGTAACTTCAGCTGCAAATTGTTCATGCATTTCTTCATTGTCAAAAGTCAATATCCAGTCTGAGTTACTGTGAGAGACACACAGACCTACGTGCTTACTCATTTGAATAAACTGCATCTCATAAACTACCTTTTTTATTTTACAATCCTTCTTTGATACTTGAATAGATCGTATATGAAATACATCCTTGTTTTCCAAAGAAATGTTTTTGGGGCATTTTAAAGATGATAGCAATTCTCCCATTGAAATGCAATCTTCCTCACTTAATACAGTAGTGCTTGGTATTTTAATGCTTAGAGAGTCCAGCTTGGGCACCCGAGTAAACATGTTTTTAAGGTTCAAAGGTACTGCCTCACTGGTATCCAAATGCAGTTTCCTTAATTTGGAGAGGTCTGGCCAGTCTATCTTTGAACAGTCTACAGGAAAATGTACTGCCATTTCTTCCAGACACAAAATGCACTCCAGGCCATTAAATAGGGTATTGACAGAGGCATTAACTTTTTTGTCACTTTCAATCTTCAATTTCACAATGTGTGGTTTTTGATTCTGAGACTTTGGTTTAGCTGCTTTAACAAATCCCTCTACTTCTTTTGCACAAGAATTACTGTCAAGATCCAAGTGATGCAATTGTAGCTCCAGTTCCCATTTGCAGTTGCTATTAGCTATTATATAACCCAGGGACCAATTATCAGGGAGCAGGTTAAGTGTTAGTTGAACTATAGGTGGAAACAGAACCTTAGAGCAGCCATGCATTGTCACAGTATTTTTATCAGCAGATTTCTCCAATTTGTACTTTGTATTCTTTTTGTCTGTGTCATTATCAGCTATTTCTACAGTTCTGCATCGATAGGAAGATAGTAACCCACCAATGAACTCACATTCTTTTTCACTCAGGCAGTAAGTACCCCCAGAGTAATTAACTCTAATCACAAGGTATTCCAAGGCCTTAGCTGAACAGACAGTTTTAAGCTTAAAAATCAAATTGCTATCCATCACAAGATGAAAAGTCTGCAATTGTGAGAGATTAGGCCATTTAACATCATTGGAGTCAGAACCTTTCCCTACCCTTACATCTAACCACAACTCTTTTGGTTTCATCTCTTTCAGAATATTAGAGTTAAAGAGCCTCTGCAAGTCCTCAAGTGATAGAATCAATGGACTTCTACCACGTGGGTTGTTGTATCCTTCAGTGCCTGCTAGTGCTATAACCTTGGACTTATCTGTCTTTTTAGTACTAGCTCCATCCAATAGCATGCTTAGGTTTTCTTTTTTCTGCTTTGAATTCTCCTCACATGTATTGAACTGCTTTGGGTCAAAGAGAAGCATCCATGGTGAGCTACTGCGAACCACACAATACCCTAGTGAGTAGTAATCCAATGGCAAAGCAGTGTTTCCATATTCTTCAAAGTATAGCACTGTTGTTTCATTTTCCAGTGTCTTTTGTATCAACTCTTCACTTTGAGCTTCAAACATCCAATTCATATGAAACTTTGTTACAACTATGTAACTACGGAAATCAGCAAACTGAGTTGAATACTGATAATCTTGAATCATATATTGAAGGTTAGGTATAGGAATACCATCAAACTTTGTGATACCACTTAAAAACCTCAGTATTACTTTATACCTACCTATATTCTCAAAGAAAGTTACTTGCTCTTCTGGTTCTAAATTAGCAATATGCACAGCAGCAAGATATTCCTGGAAAGTAAGATGAAGAAAATTGTAAGATTTCACTTCTTTCTTTTCCATAGAAACTTCAGTATAAATTTTCATTAGGCCAAGGCCATCAAAATGTTCGGGCTGGTCATTAAAAATAACTTTCACAACTCCATCGTCTCTTACTATTCCATTATATGCCAATTTACAAACCTTTTCAAATTTCTCTCTGTATTCATCTGGCAAATCTTCAAATTGTGTGAGATCTTTGCAAGCACCCTTAGGCTTTATATGGTGCTGATCTTCAAATTGTGTGAGATCTTTGCAAGCACACTTACGTTTTATATGGCGCTGAAGCAACATTAGTGCTAATGCTCTGTAGAGCTCTGTTATTGTTTTTGGTAGAGCATCTGGTTGGCCTTTCATGTGCTGATATACACTTACAACAAAGGCACTGCTCAGTGGAATATACATGCAAGTGTTGATTGGGGGATGCTGTAAGAGATACATTTTGAAACGTTCATAATCCTCCGCAGTTAACCTTGCCTTAATATACATGTCAATTTGTTGGTCATTAAAGCCCAGAATTTTAATACTTTGAAAAATGTTTTCTCCACATTTTATGCGTAAGGGTTCAATTGCCCAGGGTCGACTAGTCACCATTATAGTAGCTTTTGGGAGGATTTCACCCTTTATCATCTTCACAAAGATTGATGATTCAGATTTCTGGCAGTCTGCTGGAAGCTCATCAAACCCCTCCAGGATAAACAGAGTCTTATTCCCCTGTGTTTTAAGGAGATCTTCTGCTATAGAATCTAAGGGCGATGTGATAGCATTTTCGCGTATACGTGGTTTGCATACCTTCATTAGATCAGTGATATTTTTCATCTCAGTAGCCTTACTCATTCCCTCTTCTCTCAATCTCAGGAGAAGCACTAGATGGTATTGCTTGGCAATCCTTCCTTCCCTCCACCGCTTACAGAATTCTCCTGCAAATGTTGACTTACCTACTCCCGGAGCACCAACAATTATTATTACTCTTTTTGTTTTAGAGCCATCGTCACTATCTATACTGAAATTTTCAGGGACTACATCTTTAAATTCAATTGGTGTTTTTTCTTTTAATATGATATCTGGACTCTCATCTTTTATCATTTTATAAGTTACATTTTCTGCATCATTTCTACGCATTGATGTATCCCAACATATGCTAACCAGGTTAATGAATTCATGTGCTTGCGTAGTCAGCTGATCAGATGGCATTGCTGTATCGAAACACACCTCAATATATTCTGTTGATTTGATTAGTGGATCATACCCCCGTACTATATTTTGTACTTCCTTATAAAACTGCTTAACTTCCTTTACATATTCCTTAAATTCCTTTCCATAATGTGGGCACCCATCCAAATCTTTAGTACCTACAAATAAATAAGCCACCATACACTCAATTCACTCTGGACATATAATAATATTCATAGCAGTGACCCAGAGGGCATATGCAGTGTATTACAGAAAAAATATGATATAGAGTCTACTATGAACAGATACATGTAAAACACACTTTGATGAGATAAAGACATGCAGAGTCTATGGCTAAGCACTGAAATCAACATTCCATAAAGAGTGACAGTTTGACATTTTTGAACACATATCAAAAATGGAGTCAGAGGACATATTGCGCGGGATTTTATGCGCATGAGCAAACAGTCCGTCCTTTCCGCCCCCGCAACGGCCTGAGTACGAGGCTAATGCACACCACGTAGAGTTGCTGCTCTCAGTCACAAAACTACTCACATAAGCTAGAGATCTAGCTATCTCTGACAGTTGGATCACTCCCGCTGGCCATCAATGTTAAGCATTCAACTAGTGTAAAGTGTGTATGAAGCAGAGGTGATTAACCCTCGGCGCGCGCATGAGCAGCGAGGGTTATTAACCCTCGGCGCGCTTGCGCAGCGAGGGTTACGGTAGTTGGGTCTGTCTGTGTGTGTGTGTCTGTTAAGTCAAATCTCACCCCTGGAGCGTCTGTTCGTCCTGAAAATACTGTCACGTACTCAGCGGGCAGCGGAGGTCGAAAAATTTGTGGGGATTTCTCTGAAACCGCTCCGTTGCAGAGATACACCGCTTCCTGCGTTGTAGGGTACTGCAGCGACATTCCGCGCACTTTTTCGACGGCAGAGCCTTCCAAGGGTTCTAAAAAGGCTAACACTAAGCTAAACTCTACCTGGGATACGACTCGATGTAAGGTAGCAAGCTTCTTTCTATTCAGTCTCCGTCTTTTGTCTAAAGTCCTCCGTATACTTCCCGTTAACGTAATTAGAGATCTAGCGCGTGTGCTTTCAAAGATTCGCGCACGCGCGTACGCCGAGGGTTCTGCACTTTGGTGCATTCATAATTACTGTAGTTGGGTTTGTGTGTGTGTCCGTTAATCGAGATCTCACCTCTGGAGGGTTTGTTGGTCCTGAAAACGATATCACGTACTCAAAGGGAAACGAAGGTCAAAACATTTGTGTGGATTTCTCTGAAACTGCTCCGTTGCAGAGATACACCGCTTCCGGCATTGTCTGGCTATCGTGCGGTCGGCCATGTTGTAAACCGCGCATGCGCATCATTAGCGGTTAATTGCGCGTGCGTTTTCTAGGATTCGCGCACGCGTGGCGCCGAGGGTTCTGCACTTTAGTGCATTCATTTGTAACATGAGGTGTGGGACTGACATGAACTGATTTTCAGCTGTCGTGTATTGATAACAGTACAGCAGTGATATAGCGGCAGTCGTATTTTTGTATATGAGTGACTGAACATTCACCAGGGTCAGCTCTATATATCTTGAAGTCTTGCTGTAATTGTCTATAGCTGCTGGAGACTATTTCAATAGGTCGTTCCACTCCCGCACGCCCATAAGGCCGCAATTCGTTGATTATTAGATTCTCATCACGTAGTTCCCAACACACAACGCAGTATTAGCTACCATTCTTTAACGAACACATGCATTTAAACACGGTGCTATGCACGCAAATACTATCTGGGAAACATATAGACTCTACGCTCTTACGATCAGAGTGCAGATTCGGGAACAGGATAATGCTATGGTATTTCACTTGTCCAGATCTTGATCTCAAAAGCTGCAAGCGCATGGCGGAACGCATAACAAAACACGTTTCCCGGGAATACAGTAAGTTAAAAGATAGTGGCGATAAATTCAAACTCAAAAAATACATGCGGGCGGCTGATGAGAAACTAACAATCAACGAATTGGGGCCTAATGCGCATGCAATAATCGTGAGCGAGCCCCTACATTGATGATGTCAATGGGGTTTGTGGCAGTCTGTCTGGCCGACCACGTACGTCCTCAGTTTGCGCATGAGCGAAATCACGTGACTTGTATATTTTGTCATGAGGCTGGAATGACGAAGACAACGGGAACAGTGCCAGAGAAACGTCTGAAGAGAGAGAGACAGAAGACGGAACCTACGAAGCCATACCCTTATAGCACTTCTGCATTCTGTGCCAGTAGGTGCATATTGAGCAAGTATTGTTTCCGTATGTGAGATAAAAAAACATTTCAGTAGTGCATAACTAAATATAACTGACAA